>JAGSMP010000223.1:966647-1693294 GCA_029286625.1 Parnassius orleans
AATGAGGTGAAATATTTGACAGATTTCATAACGGGGGAAGTTAATTTGTTTGGAAAATGTAAGGGTTAATGTTTCTTTCTAAAATATTAATTATATTTTATATTAATTCGATAAGAAATAAACAAACAAAACTACGGATATTCCTAAAAGTAGAAAAATTAAAAAAAAAGAGAGAAAAAAATATGCAAAAAATTAAAGAGCAAACCACTGAGGCATTGATTTGTGTATTTACACACTAGAAACCGATAAACTTTTAAAAATTTCTCAGTTTTAATGACATTGTGTAATATAATATAAAATAAGTTCACCTCACTCCAAACTAGCGACATCTGGTGAGCGTAAAATTATTAGCCCTCATTGCATACCTACTCTAAAATAATAAGGAATTTTCAAGTGCGTTCACGAACAATGAACTTACTTTACGTGTGCAATAAATCCAAAGGGGAGCCATTTATCTCCTCCAAGCAGAGTGTTTCAAGCTATAAAAGTGAAAATTTTAAAACAACCTCATTTTGAAGTCATTCCAAGAACTTGATTATTGCACTTTGTTGTGAGGGCGTCTATGTATTCATTTATCGTTGTGCAAGAGCCATATGTACCAAATTCGGTATCCTTGATATTTACCTGATATTTCCCATATTCTTATTAAAGATCTTTAGTATAATGCATCTCTTAAAGATGTTAAAATTAATAAAGATCCAAGTAATTCACATGTCTTCTTTTAATCTTATTTTCGCCTACTTGTAGACGACCGATTGACTTGATTTGCACTCGTATCAAGGACCGATGACAATATAATAATTTAATTAAATTATCCTAGTATCTTGATCAGGATCAACAGGATAATTCTCTCCAGAATCATGACGGCTCATAATCAATTCCTGTTTTTAAGTTTATTTAATTTTAATATTATAATTCAATACTAGCTGTACCTGGCAGGTATATGCGTTGCAACGCTCCATATTTTGAGAAAACTTCACGGCCGCTCGCACAGTTACTCACCAAAGTTTCATCGTAATCAATGAGTGATAACGCATGGAAAACGAACAAACAAACAAGATTGATTATTAATAATACTCACTATATAAAAGTCACTTACACTTTTACAGTTAGTTCGGAAAAAGGTCTGTCCTGGGGCAAAGAAGTTTTATAAGATAAAGTTTTAAATTTCTATACTTAGTTCGTGACGGTTGAATATCAGTTCTCTATTTACATCGTCGTCATTTGCAACACATGTGGTTGGCAAGTTATTTGGGTATATTATACGAAAAACTTTTATAAATTTTTATGTTTACGCTCTATTTATCAATACCTGCGTTCAATTTTGCCACTGTGTTTCGGCCAGAAAGTTATGAATTGTCAGTATAATTACAGGCAGTGAGGCGTTCTATTTCCCTAAGAAGGATTTAGCTTTTTTTTATTATGGACAATGTATCTATAGTAATCTTTATTCGAAGTTTGTTGCAATTATCATTTGGGTGCAGTAGCCACTTACTCTCTAGTATATAAGGTTTATTAAAGCGCTAGCCGCTACACTTTTGGAACCTCTTCAAACATTGTTCAATAACATACTTAGAACCGAAACTACACCGGATCAATGGTAAAAATCTACAATCATACTACTGTTCAAAAAAGGAGATAGAAGATATCTAGGGAACTATAGACCAATGAGTCGCATGTCAAATTCATATAAAAAAAATTCAAAGATCATATGAAATACTTATCCTATTTCCATCTTTATTCAAAGAGTCTAGATAAAACATCCACAAGAACAAGCAGGTTTCGCAAAAGCTACTCGACTATAGATCACATAAGTTATAACCCAACTAATTGAAAAGCAAAGGTCTATAGAAGAATTAATATGATGTGTTTTATAGACTACACAAATTCTTTACACTTCGAAGCTATATGGACATCACTTAAACAACGAGGTATCAATCAGAAATATGTTAACTTAATTATGAGTATGTTTACAACATGTCTCGCCAAAGTGCGCCTAGAAAGCGAAGGTACAGAATTCCCATACAAAAAAGAGTAAGACTGTTTTCAGACCCCAAAATTGTTTTCAGCGGAGCTCGAATCTATTTTCAGACGTCTAAATTGGGAAACGAAGGAATACTGGTAGATGGAGAACTATTGAACCACTTGCTTTCGCGGACGACATAGTGGTCTTCGCAGAAAGAAGAGAAGAGAATTGGAGAGTATGGTGGTCGAACTAGCAATGGAAAGTAAAAAGGTGGGACTGTCAAAGAACACAATGAAAACTATGATTTTAACCAACGGAGTCCTCGACATTATAATAGCAAATGAAAAGATTGAATATGTAAAAGAATATGTATATTTAGGACAGCTAGAGTTATCGTAAACAACACAGAAAAGAAATAGAAAGAAGGATTACTCTAGCCTTGAAGAAATATTGGGATAAATATAAAGAAAAACTCTGCGAAGTAGCGATATTGCCATGCCTGACAAATGGTTGGTTGCTAGACGTGGTTACTGAGAAAAGAAGACGAAGAAACAATTGATATCTGTCAACGTAAAATTGAAAAAATCATGCTTGGTCTAAAACTATCAGATAAGGTTAACAACGTCAACATCAGGAAAAAACAATAATGATAGATGTAAGAAAAGAACAAGACTACTCAAGTGGCACTAGGTAGGATTTATCTGTAGGATAAATAATAATATGGACGAGAAATTTAACAGAATGGATACCAATAGACAGAAAAATAAAAAAAAGGGAGACCAAGTAAAAGGTGGAGAGACATTTTTTATCAAAGATGTGGATGCGAGTGTCTCGGGAAAGAGATATATGGAAAGGTTTAGGAGAGGCCTACGCTGCAGTAGCGACTACTACTAATATTAATTAAGTCATATATATATATACATACATAATTATACATATAACCAAAAAATACACTTCTATTACTACTACAATACAACTCAAGTTTGTATTGTAGTAGTAATAAAGACTAGTTTATTTTATTTATTCATTTATATAAGGTTTATTATATGCCACTTAATATCAGGTGGAAAGTAAGTTCGTTCGAAAATTATACATTAAAAAGTAGTTTTTGATTTGTCAATATTTCAGAGACGCACTATACAAAATTTTCAAATATTATCTATTTTATTATGTACAAATGGGTACAAAAAAGGTGGACAGAGTTCAAAGAGCAGCGAGCCACTGGGACCACATTTGGCCGAAAAAATATGGGTATAGATGGAAAAATGTGAAAGAAGCGATCAATGCATTTATTGCCTTAGGACTAACAAGGAGGCATTCGGCGTGCATGATAAGCATCGTAATGGTCATAATTACACTCTATTAAAGCACACTGCTAAACAAAGGCCTACAATAGTTGCAACGCTTGGCAGCCGGTTGGAAACATTTTTTTTATTATTTTGAGTTGTCATTACGAAAATGCTGGCTACCCTTCTCCTGTGTAGTTTTTCTCCGTAGCCGCTTACAACACTTACGGAATGAAATAGTCCTCTTAAGTCGTCACTATACGGCTTGCCAAACATACGCTTTTATTAGTGTCCCTTAATAAAGGCAGCTTAAAATGTATGACAAACTCCGCTAGGTATACCCCGCCTATAGCTCTCCACTCAGGCTTAGACAACGTTTGCTGGAGCGTTCAGTATGGCGCAATAACAAATACACTTGTGTTGCCGTGTTTCTTATAGAAGTGAGTATGACAAACGAGCACATAGTCCACCTGATGGTAAGTGTGTCTTCAGACAGGAACTGGGGTATTGATATTAAGGGTAAAGAGAGCCAGTATAATTATAGGCTGTGAGGCATTCAATCATAATCCTCAGAGGTGACAACGTAGTTGTAGCTTTCATTGTTTGAAGTAAGGTGCACGTGTCAATGGACTGCTCTTACCATCAGATGGACTGTGAGTTCGTTTATTCTTCAATTTGTAAAAATGTGAATGCTCTGGTCCATAGAAACCTATATTTATCCTCGATTAGTAATCTACATGCAGATGCTTTGTCACCCTGAGGACTAAAATGGAAAAGCTCGTTACCAGTTGAAAAATCTCCGGTCCTCGTCACTCACCATAGGAAACAATGAACATCATGGTGCTATTCGATTCGGTCGAGTTGACCTGTCCGAGCTCCACTGTATTACTGCAATACAGCTCAAACAGGTTCTACTATTCAGAAAAGTCTCTACTATTTACAAAATAAGCGTAATTTAAATACATAAAAAATTATAGACCTCAATTTATGTGACAATGCTTAAATAATATAATTAGACAAAATTTGCTACAAAGCAAGGAAAAAATTCTATTAAGTAACGTATGTAGAGTATATCGTCATTGAAGGTGAGGAAAACAAACATGGAGATGGGCTGCAGCGTCTTCCTAATAACAAATATTAATAAAAAACCTGCGGTAGCACACCCGCCCGCCAATTTATGAAAAATATCCTCCCTATGAGGCACTATTTTAGGGAGGCCTATGTTCAGCAGTAGACTTTGATAGTCTGTAAGATATAGATGGATAGGTAGAAGGAACAAATTACATCATATTTTTTAAGTTATATTTTCGTCTTTGTTTTTTTTGCTTACGCTACATTTAACAATTACTTAAGCATGCGGTTAAGTTGCATGGAAAGATAGTAGGAAGTTCGTAACCAAAGGTGGGGCGTTTTACTTGAATTTACAGCTTCAGAGATATTTTGATTATTGACATACATGTAGCAAATACATAAAATGTTATAATAAAGTCTCTAAAAATATTGTAAAAGTACGACATAAAATAAAAATAAAAACTTAGGTAAGGAAATGTTTCTGCGTTTCGTGGAAGAACGAAGCCGATGCCGCATTGAGGATCCGATCTCTTTACATTTGCAGCGTCTAGAGTCTAATAGGTCAACGAACTTTCCATGTAATGTAACAAACCTACGTACTCCAGATTCCTGCAAAACACAAAGAGACATTCCTCGCTCCTGATTTCTGGCCCTCTGGGGTAGTGTTTCACCGATACAGGGACGCGCCAAAGAAGAAAGTTCTAAATAGTGTTATGTCTATGTTTTATATACATTTTAGGTTAAGGTATATATTGCTATGGGCCAATATTCTTAATTTTAAGTCCTTGATGCCTGAAATAAAGTAATTGTATTGTATTGTTATTGTTATTGTAATGTTGTTAAAAGTTCCACTATAAAATAAATGTGACTATGAACTTAATTAGCTCATACCGTTATCTCCATTCTACTATCGAAATACCAGACGTACTGCAGGTTACCATCCACACTTGGTTGACTTACCGAGTATTCCTACTTAGCGATATAAGTCATCTTTATAATGCGCACAGCCAAAGAGTGGAATGCCCTGCCTGTGTCTGTTTTTCTGAGAGCATATAACCTGAACCTCTTCAAGTGTGTGTGAACAGGCTTCAAACTCGCTCCATCGTAGACCTCATCTTGCCCTCGGGCCAGATGGAGGTCAAGAGTGAGCCCATCTAATATATAAAAATAATTTTTGTTTGTTCGTATTTTATGCGCTGCAATATCGTTCATCAGATTGCGGTATAACTTTGTCAAATTGCTGGCACTTGAGCGAAGGTTACAGAAATATTAAAATTAAATTACAATAAGTGGCGCGTATCGTACTGACAAATTTATTTGAAAGTTGAATATCATTCAATTCCAATAATTTATTATCATTCCTAATCAAACAATGTAACTCTTCCAAACTTAAAACGATATTTCCACAATTGTTTCATCTACGGCAGCAACGCGCCGGGTACCAGCTACGAGTAGTCACTAATTTAAAAAATAGGGTTAACCTGCAGGTCATCCCTGAAACTTCCCGCTATGTTCGATCTCAAAACGCTCGACAAATATTCCATCATTAATAATATTAATATTCATCCGAGCAGATTTTTTTATAGGAGAGGTGCAAACAAGCATGCGGCTCACCTGATGGTAAGTGACTACCGCCGCCCATGAACAACTGCAACACCAGGGAATTGCAGATGATTTCAAAATATTTGCTTGTCTGTCTATCTGTCTATTTGTCTTTCTGGGCTAATATTCTTTTTTTAGAAATTAAAATTGATAAAATAAATTGTCTTGATGATCTTAAGTCTAGATGACGCGCGAGTCGCTAGTATAGTAATAAAACGCTTAAAATTAAAATTTCAAAATATCCAACTATTAAGTTAAGCGCTTAATAGTTGCTTGGTTTTCTCACTTATACCTTTATCGCTTAAAAATATAAATATACAGTCGTTTTTAATTTACTATAATAATAAAGTTACAAAGAAGATAACGGTCAACCTAACGTTAAGTAGCTGCTGCAAGTCTAGGAGGCCAGGTAAAATAAAGTAAAATTACAGCCTCTATACGTCCCACTACAGGGCACAGGCCTAATCTCATTTTAAGAGGGTAGACCAAGGAATGTCCACCGCGTTGCTCCAATCAACGTTGGCCGACTTCATATTTCTTTGAAATATTTCCTTAAAATTCTCAGTCATTCATGTTTACTCACGCTGTTTTGTTTCCACCCGAGCATGTGGTAAATCAGAGCTTAATAATAATATGGAAGGAGAATGAACCCGCAATTTATTCACACTGAAAATATACGCGAGCGCTAAGGTCCAAGTCCCAAGTCTCGTAGGAGCCAATAAATAATTTCATTAAGAGGCTGGTACATTTTTGCATGGAAATCGCCTCACGGAGGCAAGAACGAGTTATGTCGGACTTGCACTGACTAAAACCCATTTCATCTTCGCCGCATATTGGCAACGCCACGGAATGCTTTCACATCCGCGGCCCCATCGGCACCGGCCGCCCCATGGCAGCCCCTCCCGAAAAGGATTTCTCCTCCTCGTATTCCTTCTCAGGTAAGGCGCACAAGGCGCGCCTTCCTTCGCGACCTTAACTCTACCTGCGCAATGGACCCCACCCCGAATCTGATACGCGGATGCCATGGGGCCAGGAAAAACTAGGGTAGGGTAGGGTAGGGACAGTGGCCCCTAACAATACCGATACTCCTCTCCCCGCAGCTCCACCAATACCGCATTAGCGGTTCGGCCTGACACACTCGCGGTGAATTGGGCGAGTGGCGCATCGCCATACCATCACTCCCTTTCCCCGCGACTCCACCTCGGCTGCAGTGGTAGTAGTGGTAGTACACCTCTCCCGCCACAGCCGACCAACATACATCCGAAATAGGCTTCCCAAGTCCACTCGGATTGGCCACATCGGACCGGCCCTTCACCTCGGGCCAGCCATGGGTTCATTTAAGTTCACCATGGGTGAACAAACCACGGCTACTAAGCCCCTGCCACGACAAGGTGGGAACCCTTCAGGAAAGGAAGTGGGTGATACCTACCCTGACTGACTCCTAATAATCCTATCTAATTTTGGGTGTGCATATGAATTTTCATTGCATATTTCTGATCAGGTTATGTTTGTTATGAGTGCATTCTCCAACTAGAGTGAATACGTATGAGTTAACTATATATAACTCTATATAACCGTGTAGTAACGGTGTAAGAATAACCACTAGACCATATCGTCATGTGGGTGTTGTAAGAGGCGACAATAGTGAAAAAGAAACATTAGATAGGTAACAGCTCTTCCTGATAGCAACTCAAAATAATAATATTATGGATGTAGTGGAGATATATATGTAATGGAGATATATGAGATATATGTATATAATACTAGATGGAGTGACGACATGCAGGATGTCGATGGATGCAGGTGGTTCAGGACCGTTCTTTGTGTTCCTTGGGGAGGCCTATGTTCAACAGTGGACTTGTGAAGGGCTGTAATGATGATGATGGTTGATGTAATAGATGGATGTTTTTTTAGAATAAGGTTAACGAGCACATAGTTCACCTGATGGTAAATGGATGCTGTGGACCATAGACATCTACATTTATCCTCGATTAAGAATCAAAATGCATAATAGACAGATGTTTTTTTTTAGAATAAAGTTAACGAGCACATAATCCAACTGATGGTAAATGGATGCTGTGGACCATAGACATCTACATTTATCCTCGATTAAGAATCAAAATGCAGATGCGTTATCACCCTGAGAACTAAGTAGAAATGCCTTGTTTCCAGTGAAAAGGGTTTACCCTAATGTACCTAAGCGCGCAATATAGCACAATATAATAAAATAAAACTAAGTAAATTACTAATACTAGTTAAAGTTAAATATGAAATACGAGGAAAATCACAGCAGAAACTAAATTACATGTATAAAGTTACACATAAAAAAATCTTACGTAAAATGAAATATTATATCTACGGCCTCGATTGGATAGAAAGACATCATTAACGAAAAAGTACGTATAATAAATATACCTACGTTCAAAATATTTTCAGGATACTACACTGTATGATATTATCAAATGTGCGTAGGCGTGTATTCCATGCACGTACAAGTGCGTAGTTCATATCCGTGTAAATATTTTCACACGATTCAAAAGAAAACAACTTCGAAAGAGATCTTTGAGCATGAACGTTCCACTTACATTTATATTATCGGTTACGAGTGTTTTCCTTTCAATGGTCCTTGTATACGACGTTTATATTTATGAAATATTAATGTTTGTTTATAGGCCATTGAGAGCCGTGGTAGCTCAGATGGTTAGCGCTCGCTGTAAGTTTCACAGTACGCGAGCAACCGGGTTCAAACCCCGCCGACACCAATGAAATTGGTAATTGCAATTTTAAATGCTGATTTACCACTAGTTCGGCGGTGAACGAAGACATCGTGAGAAACCTTCATGTATGAGAAATTAAAAAAAGAATTTTGAAGGCATGTGAATCCAACACGCATTGGGGCAGCGCGGTGGACATTTCCTTGCCCTAAAACCCTCAGAAATGAGAGAAGGCCTGTTCCCAGCAGGGACGTATATAGGCTGTAACTTTACTTTTATAGGCCATGATTCCATTAATTCCATAATATCCTATACCAAAAGTCCACAGTTGTTCATAAGCCTCTCTTATAGATTGCCTTAAGTTGTGGAAGGGGAGTTATCCACTTACGTTAAATAAGACTTAATTTTTTCATTACGGTCTATGAAAATTGCTATATATTTTCATAGTTCAGACACTTGGTAAGCGAGGTTAAGCGATTATCAGGAAGATGCTGCTATCTCCTGTTTCAGGACGATATGGGGTACCACCGTCTATACACGGTTATTAGTTAAATTCTATTTTATTCACTGTAGCCAGAACCCCACGGGAACCTCTTACGTCACCACTACGTGGCAATTATTATAATTATGCTATCTTGGGCGGGTTATATAATGAAGTACATATTATACTCGTATACCCTCAATTTTTAATATATAAAATTAATGATTTTTGTTTGTTCGTTTTTATAGTATAAGGGTGACAAACGAGCACACAGTCCACCTGATGGTAAGTAGTTCCTGTGGCCCATAGACATCTACACCTATCCTCGATTAAGAATCAAAATGCAGATGCGTTGTCACCCGTGAGAACTTAGATGGAATGCTCCGTTTCCAGTAAAAGGTCTCCGTTCTCTACACTCACCATACGAAACACAGCAGCATTAAGATGCTATTTTACGCTGGTACTCTGTGAGCGTGGACCTTCCCCAGTCGAGCCGACCCATTCGTGCTACAACTATACTATACTAATAAAGCTGCAGCATAATACCAGTATTTTATGCGCTGCCATACCGTTCATCAGATTGCTGTAAAGTTTTGTCAATTTATTGATTGCAATTGCGCGAAGGTCATAGGCATAGTACAATTAACTTACATTAGGTGGAGCGCGTATCGTACGGAAAAAATTATTTGAATGTTATATATCATTCAATTTCAATGAATTTATTATTATTCTTTATTAAACTATAAAATAACTTTTCCAAATTGAAAACGATATTTTCACAATTATTTCTTTTGCGGCAACAACGCGCCGGGTACCAGCTAGTATCGTATAAAAAGGTAAAATTAGAACGCATACGTCCCACTGAATACAGACTTCCTCTCACTTCGAGTTATGAAGCAATTAGTCCGTCGCGCAGTTCCTTTGCGTATACCCACACGGCTTAACATTTCCTCAAAAATGTTTCATTCCTCAGACATGCAGGAGCCACCAGCACGAGCCGTTTCAGGTAGAGCCATGCTGTTACCATAATATAGCTGCAGCATGGCTCTACCATGCCATGCTAATAGCACGACTAGGTTGGCTCGACTGGGGAAGGACCACGCCCTCACAGAATACCAGCGTGAAATAGTAGCTTAATTTTTATATTTGTTGTCATATTTTGTTTTGCTGTGCACAATATTTCTTACTGTACCTGTGTGATGTATTGATTTATCTGTTTGTGTGACTTATTAATAAAAGAAAAAAAAATACTGATGTGTTTCGTATGATGAGTGTAGAGAACTGGAGACCCTTTTCACTGGAATCGAGGTGTTATATCTTAGTCCTCAGGGGTGACAACGCATCTGCATTTTGATTCTTAATCAAGTATAGACGTAAATGTCTAGGGGATACAGCATTCTCTTACCATCAGGTGGACTGTGTGCTAGTTTGTAACCTTTATTCTATAAAAAAGTGATAAATCAATACATACTATTGCTAAATGTCTTTAATTTCACAATCCTATGTACATACTAATTACTATGTTCGTTCTTTATAATTGAATTTATCCGTATTCCGTAATTAACTTCACACGCCTGGCCCTGTTTCTTCACGGGTCAATTATCCGTCTAATTGTTTCTGCAAACGTCCACAGGCTACCCGTATTTGTAACTTTATATGTTAACTTGACCGTCAAAATTTTTTAATGAAATTTGAAGCAAAATTTAGCATATTAATGAGTATGTTTCAGTTATGCTATAGCTTTTTTGTGAAGATATATCGCAATAAAAGGTAAAACGCTTACGTTGAGGGTTACGTTTTAGTATTATACTATGTTAATTTTATTTATACCTGGTAGAGCCATGCTGCAACTATATTATAGTTTATTCCATCTTAGTCCTCAGGGGTGACAACGCATCACATTTTGATTCTTAATAGAGGATAGACATAAATGTCTATGGGCTACAGTATTCACTTACATTCAGGTGGACTGTGTGCTCATTTGCCACCCTTATTCTCTAAATAAAAATTGAAATTTGTTATATATAAAATCTTATTTTGTAAGATTTCATGTTTTTAGTAAAACCAAAGTTACAGAACAATTTACGTGGAATAAACGACCTTGTTGTTATAGAGCTGCGTCTATTTTTACTCTTCTTAGCTATCATGGCAGGTATTTTAGATGGATTTAAGTGGCTTTATACAAATGTCTAATTAAGGATGTTAAATTTCTTCGTAAATATTAAATTTGATTTTCGTTATTCGATGTAAAGTTTAACACATTGAGATCATGAGGCACGGGCTAGTTTTAATTGATTAAGTTGATCCAATTTACGTTTAAAATGTGGTCTTGTAAATACTTCTTCCATTTCTATGTGTATGTGAACGGGTTGTGAAAGGGAATATGTCACAGAAGCCAATTTCACGTATACCTGGTGTAGCCTGACCTGTTGACAAACCAACGAGTTCCAGAGACCGATCTATAGCAAAGAACCTTCTGGAGATACGAGTATTCAGTGCAATATATCAGATGTGCTTTCATATATGTCCAGCATCACAAAAATTAGTAAATCTTACAAGGTTTTTTCTTATATGAGTTACCGTAAGAAAAACCCTTACGTATATTATCAGCCTTCAAATAGCAGTGCTTGCACTGTTATGTTCCGGTCTGTAGGTTATAGATAGCCAGTAAAATAACCGGCTGTGAGGCATTCCATCTGAGTCCACAGTGGTAACAACGCATTGGTAGTCTTCTTTGATTGAAGTTCTATAAAAACATTGTTGTATGTAGTTTTTAAAGTCGTAATCGAGAGCACGGTTCTTCTGATGGTAAGTGTTGACCACTTTCGATGAACAACTGCAACACCAGGGGAATTGCAGGTGCGTTGCCGGCTTTTTAAAAAGGAGTACACTCGTCTCTTGAAAGTTCCTAAGTCATATCGGTCCAGAAAATCGTCGATGGTAGCCGATTTCACAAAGAAGTCGTCCGGCTTTTTTTTTATAGAATAAGGGTGACAAAAGAGCACACAGTCCACCTGATGGTAAGTGGTTGCTGTGGCCCATAGAGATCTACATCTTACCTCGATGACGAATCAAAATGCAGATGCGTTGTCACCCGTGAGGACTAAGATGGAATGCCTCGTTTCCAGTAAAACGGGTCTCCGGTTCTCTACACTCACCATACGAAACACAGCAGCGTTAAGCTGCTATTTTACGCTGGTATTCTGTGAGAGCGTGGTCCTTCCCCAGTTGAGCCGACCCATTCGTGCTACAACTATACCAGTAATTTAGCTGCAGCATGGCTCTACCACGTAAAAAACTTCGCGCGTTTCACTTTAATTATCCTCTACTGTTGCAACCCATAAGTTGCAGTTAAAATTAAAACGACTTATGAACGAAAGATAATAATATAAAATAAGATATACACAACAATACCCTATGCTCAAAACTAAACCTAAGTAAAGTTGTTTCGATGCCTGATATAAATTGCCTGACATAAACTTGTTCATGTTAGAAACTTGTTTACAAAATGGTTTAGAATAAAAAAGTTGTAGCGATAAACCTCGTCAACTTTATACAAACGTGTCAATGTATAATGACTGATTGCAAGGAAATATTATGTAGGTTTAAAAATACACACAAAATCGCTTTAGGAAAAGATGAAATAATTTTCTATACATTGAATAAAACTATTTTTACGGATTTTATCGCGTTTAATTTTACTTATTTTGATTCCCGACGTTTCGGGTGCTTTACAGCACCCATGGTCACGGGGGGGACTGAGGTGTTTGACATCCCAATGTCATAGTTAGCCCGGCTACCTTCAGTTTTTTGAATATTAATTTTTGGTCCGATCTACGCAGAATGAGCTTACAGTATCTTGAAGTATTGCAGTGGTATGCTTGGGTTTGGATTTAATTTTGTTAACTATAGGATCCCAAGCAGATGGCAGCACCCATCCATCTTCTCTATTGAAATTAGGATGTTTTTTAATTTCGGTGCCTCACGTCAGCTATATGAAGCTATACGCTCTGGGAAGTCTGCAGTCTGTGAACATGTTCAAGGTCGTCCCTGCCATTACATCAGATTTGATAGACCACAAATCCTCGCAAAAGAACACCGATTCCTACCAAGGATGATACGCGAGGCTATTGAAATTAATAAACATCCTAATTTCTTAAAACGACTTAAGACTTCAATATACTGTAAGCTCATTCTGCGTAGATTGGACCAAAAATTAATATTCAAAAAACTGAAGCTAGCCGGGCTAACTATGACATTGGGACGTGAAACACCTCAGTCCCTCCCGTGACCATGGGTGCTGTAAAGCACCCGAAACGTCGGGAATCAAAATAAGTAAAATTAAACGCGATAAAATCCGTAAAAATAGTTTTATTCAATGTGTAGTGTTCGCGTAAATATAAGAAATCATTAATTTTCTATATTCAAATTCTTTATTTAAAAGTAAAAAATACTTTCGAAAATGTAATTTTTTTACTTTTACCACTTGTTCAAAAAGATAGCGGGTCATTTTTTCCAAAGTAAAACTATACATCCATCAATTACAGCTTATTAGAACCCACTGCTAATCATATAAATTGCCTCCCCTATAGATTGCCTCATAAGAATAATTTTGTTCTAGTCGCCACGTTGCACACACTTGGCAGGCAAGTTGGCAACCGCAGTGTTTTGTTACTTTGATTTGTTATCAGGCAGATGCTGCTGTCATCACCAAAGGGACGATATGGGGTAGTAGATATTCTTACACCGCCACTACACGGTTGGTTACATTATACAAGAAAATAATATTATTAATTATTAAAAAATAACAGAGGCCTGTACATGCCTCTGTGGGACGTATACAGGCTGCAACTTTAACTTAAAAAAATAGACATAGCTTGATAGCTTAATTAACAGGGTTATTATCAGCCATATATCCATTAATATTAAAATAATCCTTTTAAAACAGTATATGTAATAGACAAACTATGATATACTTACTAAACTTTTAATAACAACGAGGGCGACACTTCGGAATGAGGTGAAATATTTGACAGATTTCATAACGGGGGAAGTTAATTTGTTTGGAAAATGTAAGGGTTAATGTTTCTTTCTAAAATATTAATTATATTTTATATTAATTCGATAAGAAATAAACAAACAAAACTACGGATATTCCTAAAAGTAGAAAAATTAAAAAAAAAGAGAGAAAAAAATATGCAAAAAATTAAAGAGCAAACCACTGAGGCATTGTTTTGTGTATTTACACACTTTAGAAACCGATAAACTTTTAAAAATTTGTCAATTTTAATGACATTGTGTAATATAATATAAAATAAGTTCACCTCACTCCAAACTAGCGACATCTGGTGAGCGTAAAATTATTAGCCCTCATTGCATACCTACTCTAAAATAATAAGGAATTTTCAAGTGCGTTCACGAACAATGAACTTACTTTACGTGTGCAATAAATCCAAAGGGGAGCCATTTATCTCCTCCAAGCAGAGTGTTTCAAGCTATAAAAGTGAAAATTTTAAAACAACCTCATTTTGAAGTCTTTGCAAGAACTTGATTATTGCACTTTGTTGTGAGGGCGTCTATGTATTCATTTATCGTTGTGCAAGAGCCATATGTACCAAATTCGGTATCCTTGATATTTTCTTATTAAAGATCTTTAATATAATGCATCTCTTAAAGATGTTAAAAATTAACAAAGATCCAAGTAATTCACATGTCTTCTTTTAATCTTATTTTTGCCAACTTGTAGACGGCCGATTGACTTGATTTGCACTCGTATCAAGGACCGATGACAATACAATAATTTAATTAAATTATTTTAGTATCTTGATCAGGATCAACAGGATAATTCTCTCTAGAATTATCACAGCTCATGATCAATGCGTGTTTTTTAAGTTTATTTAAATTTTAATATTATAATTCAATACTAGCTGTACCTGTCAGGTATATGCGTTGCAACACCTCCATATTTTTGAGAAAACTTCACGGCCGCTCGCACAGTTACTCACCAAAGTTTCATCGTAATCAATGAGTGATAACGAATGGAAGACGAACAAACAAACAAAATATTGTATTTTATTTATGAGATTGATTATAAATAATACTCACTATATAAAAGTCACTTACGCTTTTACAGTTAGTTCGGAAAAAGGTCTGTCCTGGGCCAAAGAAGTTTTATAAGATAAAGTTTTAAATTTCTATACTTAGTTCGTGACGGTTGAATATCAGTTCCCTATTTACATCGTCGTCATTTGCAACACATGTGGTTGGCAAGTTACTTGGGTATATTATACGACAAAACTTTTATAAATTTTTATATTTACGCTCTATTTATCAATACCTGCGTTCAATTTTGCCACTGTGTTTCGGCCAGAAAGTTATGAATTGTCAGTATAATTACAGGTAGTGAGGCGTTCTATTTCCCTTGCAAGGATTTAGCTTTTTTTTTATTATGGACAATGTATCTATAGTAATCTTTATTCGAAGTTTGTTGCAGTTATCATTTGGGTGCAGTAGCCACTTACTCTCTAATATATTATTATTAGGTTTATTAATGCGCTAGCTGCTACACTTTTGGAACCTCTTCAAGCATTGTTCAATAACATACTTAGAACCGAAACCACACCGGATCAATGGTAAAAATCTACAATCATACTACTGTTCAAAAAAGGAGATAGAAGATATCTAGGCAACTATAGACCAATAAGTCGCATGTCAAATTCATATAAAAAAATTCAAAGATCATATGAAATAGTTATCCTATTTCCATCTTGATTCAAAGAGTCTAGATGAAAACAACCACAAGAAAAAACAGGTTTCCGCAAAAGCTACTCGACTATAGATCACATACAAGTTATAACCCAACTAATTGAAAAAGCAAAGGAATATAGGAAGAATTAATATATGATGCGTTTTATAGACTACACAAATTCTTTACACTTCGAAGCTATATGGACATCACTTACACAGCAAGGTGTCAATCAGAAATATGTTAACTTAATTATGAGTATATTTACAAAATGTCTCGCCAAAGTGCGCCCAGAAAGTGAAGGTACAGAATTCCCCATACAAAAAAGAGTAAGACAGAGACACCCTCTCTCCCCAAAATTGTTTTCAGCGGAGCTCGAATCTATTTTCAGACGTCTAAATTGGGAAACGAAGGGAATACGGGTAGATGCAGAACTACTGAACCACTTGCTTTCGCAGACGACATAGTGGTCTTCTCAGAAAGAAGAGAAGAGAATTGGAGAGTATGGTGATCGAAAAAGCAATGGAAAGTAAAAAGGTGAGACTGTCAAAGAACACAATGAAAACTAAGATTTTAACCAACGGATTCCCTCGGGACATTATAATAGCAAATGAAAAGATTGAATATGTAAAAGAATATGTATATTTAGGACGGCTAGTGTCATCGTAAACAACACAGAAAAAGAAATGAAAGAAGGATTACTCTAGCCTGGAAGAAATATTGGGGATTGAGAGAAATAATGAAAAATAACTGTATCGGTATAAATATAAAGAAAAAACTCTGCGAAGTAGCGATATTGCCATGCCTGACAAATGGTTGCCAGACGTGGTCACTGAGAAAAGAAGACGAAGAAACAATTGATATCTGTCAACGTAAAATTGAAAAAATCATGCTTGGTCTAAAACAATCAGATAAGGTTAACAACGTCAACATCAGGAAAAAAAACAATAATGATAGATGTAAGAAAATGAACAAGACTACTCACGTGGCACTAGGTAGGACTTATCTGTAGGATAAATAATAATATGGACGAGAAATTTAACAGAATGGATACCAATAGACAGAAAAAGAAAAAAAAGTGAGACCAAGTAAAAGGTGGAGAGACATTTTTAATCAAAGATGTGGCCCCATCAAAGAGTTATAAGGAAAGGTTTAGGAGAGGCCTACGCTGCAGAGGCGACTACTACTAATATTAATTAA
Organism: Parnassius orleans; assembly: GCA_029286625.1. NCBI lineage: Eukaryota > Metazoa > Arthropoda > Insecta > Lepidoptera > Papilionidae > Parnassius > Parnassius orleans. The sequence goes on from JAGSMP010000223.1 coordinate 983,713, forward strand.
GTCATATATATACATACATAATTATATATATAACCAAAAAAATACATATTAACTCTACTATATTATTATAAACTAGATGAATAATAACTCAAGTTTGTATTGTAGTAGTAATAAAGACTATTTTATTTTATTTATTAATTTATATAAGGTTTGTTATATGCCACTTAATATCAGGTGGAAAGTAAGTTAGTTCGAAAATTATACATTAAAAAGTAATTTTTGATTTGTCAATATTACAGAGACGCACTACACAAAATTTTCAAATATTATCTATTTTATTATGTACAAATGGGTACAAAAAAGGTGGACAGAGTTCAAAGAGCAGCGAGCCACTGGGACCACATTTGGCCGTAAAAATATGGGTATAGATGGAAAAATGTGAAAGAAGCGATCAATGCATTTATTGCCTTAGGACTAACAAGGAGTCATTCGGCGTGCATGATAAGCATCGTAATCGTCATAATTACACTCTATTAAAGCACACTGCTAAACAAAGGCCTACAATAGTTGCAACGCTTGGCAGGCGGTTGGAAACATTTTTTTTATTATTTTGAGTTGTCACTACGAAAATCCTGCTAGCCTTCTCCTGTGTAGTTTTTCTCCGTAGCCGCTTACAACACTTACGGAATGATATAGTCCTCTTAAGTCGTCACTATACGGCTTGCCAAACATACGCTCTTATCAGTGTCCCTTAATAAAGGCAGCTCAAAATGTATGACAAACTCCGCTAGGTATACCCCGCCTATAGCTCTCCACTCAGGCTCAGACAACGTTTTGTGGAGCGTGCAGTATGGCGCAATAACAAATACACTTGTATTTCCGTGTTTTTTATAGAAGTGAGTATGACAAACGAGCACATAGTCCACCTGATGGTAAGTGTGTCTTCAGACAGGAACTGCTGTTTTCTGGTCTGAAGGGTAAAGAGAGCCAGTATAATTATAGGCTGTGAGGCATTCAATCATAATCCTCAGAGGTGACAACGTAGTTGTAGCTTTCATTGTTTGAAGTAAGGTGCACGTGTCAATGGACTGCTGTAGCCTCTTACCATCAGATGGACCCTGAGTTCGTTTATACTTCAATTTTGTAAAAATGTGAATGCTCTGGTCCATAGAAACCTATATTTATCCTCGATTAGTAATCTACATGCAGATGCTTTGTCACCCTGAGGACTAAAATGGAAAAGCTCGTTACCAGTTGAAAAAATATCCGGTTCTCGTCACTCAGCATAGGAAACAATGAACATCATGGTGCTATTCGATTCGGTTGAGTCGACCCGTTCGAGCTCCACTGTATTACTGCAATACAGCTTAAACAGGTTCTACTATTCAGAAAAGTCTCTACTATTTACAAAAATAAGCGTAATTTAAATACATTAAAAAAAATTATAGACCTCAATTTATGTGCCAATGCTTAAATAATATAATTAGACAAAATTTGCTACAAAGCAAGGAAAAAATTCTATTAAGTAACGTATGTAGAGTATATCGTCATTGAAGGTGAGGAAAACAAACATGGAGATGGGCTGCAGCGTCTTCCTAATAACAAATATTAATAAAAAACCTGCGGTAGCACACCCGCCCGCCAATTTATGAAAAATATCCTCCCTATGAGGCACTATTTTAGGGAGGCCTATGTTCAGCAGTTGACTTTGATAGTCTGTAAGATATAGATGGATAGGTAGAAGGAACAAATTACATCTTATTTTTTAAGTTATATTTTCGTCTTTGTTTTTTTTGCTTACGCTACATTTAACAATTACTTAAGCATGCGGTTAAGTTGCATGGAAAGATAGTAGGAAGTTCGTAACCAAAGGTGGGGCGTTTTACTTGAATTTACAGCTTCCAGTGATATTTTGATTATTGACATACATGTAGTAAATACATAAAATGTTACAATAAAGTCTCTAAAAAATATTGTGCAAAAGTACGACATAAAATTAAAAAAAAAACTTAGGTAAGGAAATGTTTCCTGCGTTTCGTGGAAGAACAAAGCCGATGCCGCATTGAGGATCCGATCTCTTTACATTTGCAGCGTCTAGAGTCTAATAGGTCAACGAACTTTCCATGTAATGTAACAAACCTACGTACTCCAGATTCCTGCAAAACACAAAGAGACATTCCTCGCTCCCGATTTCTGGCCCTCTGGGGTAGTGTTTCACCGATACAGGGACGCGCCAAAGAAGAAAGTTCCCTAAATAGTGTTATGTCTATGTTTTATATACATTTTTAGGTTAAGGTATATATTGCTATGGGCCAATATTCTTAATTTTAAGTCCTTGATGCCTGAAATAAAGTAATTGTATTGTATTGTTATTGTTATTGTAATGTTGTTAAAAAGTTCCACTATAAAATAAATGTGACTATGAACTTAATTAGCTCATACCGTTATCTCCATTCTACTATCGAAATACCAGACGTACTGCAGGTTACCATCCACACTTGGTTGACTTACCGAGTATTCCTACTTAGGGATATAAGTCATCTTTTATAATGCGCACAGCCAAAGAGTGGAATGCCCTGCCTGTGTCTGTTTTTCTGAGAGCATATAACCTGAACGTCTTCAAGGTGTGTGTGAACAGGCTTCAAACTCGCTCCATCGTAGACCTCATCTTTGCCCTCGGGCCAGATGGAGGTCAAGAGTGAGCCCATCTAATATATAAAAAATAATTTTTGTTTGTTCGTATTTTATGCGCTGCAATATCGTTCATCAAATTGCGGTAAAACTTTGTCAAATTGCTGGCACTTGAGCGAAGGTTACAGAAATGTTAAAATTAAATTACAATAAGTGGCGCGCGTATCGTACTGACAAATTTATTTGAAAGTTGAATATCATTCAATTCCAATAGTTTATTATCATTCCTAATCAAACAATGTAACTCTTCCAAACTTAAAACGATATTTCCACAATTGTTTCATCTACGGCAGCAACGCGCCGGGTACCAGCTACGAGTAGTTACTAATTTAAAAAAATAGGGTTAACATGCAGGTCATCCCTGAAACTTCCCGCTATGTTCGATCTCAAAACGCTCGACAAATATTCCATCAAGAATGGATGGAATGAATGGATGGAACCTAGTGGTTCTATCCAAATCCGAGCAGATTTTTTTATAGGAGAGGGGGCAAACAAGCATGCGGCTCACCTGAAGGTAAGTGACTACCGCCGCCCATGAACAACTGCAACACCAGGGGAATTGCACGTGCGTTGCCGGCCTTTTAAAAAGGAGTAGGCTCTTTTCTTGAAGGTCCCTAAGTCGTATCGGTCTGGAAAAATCGCTGGTGGTAATCGATTCTACAAGGATTTATTTATTTTTAGTTATGCGAGGAAGAAAACATCTTCTAAATCACATAGTGAAGGACCGCCAATCATCCAGATGGTATGGATGGTATCGCGAGTTTTATCGCGATGTGCGATAGTGAAATTGAACAATTCCTCAGAGCACTCCCCGTGGTAGTTGCGATAAAATACGCAAAGAGTTGCAACATCTCTACGCAGTGCCAGTGAGTCAAGCCGATCGGAAAGAACTCGGTCGTCGACGATTCGGACCGCTCTGCGCTGGATGCGGTCAAGTGGAAGGAGCTGGCACTGAGGAGCCCCAGCGTTTTCCCGAGAAATATTGGCACGGCCGGTGTACAGAGCATCACCAATGCTGGCATCCACATAGAAATAAATATTACCGGTTTGCAACATATCATTGATATGCAGAAGAAACAGCGTTGGTGATAGCACGTAGCCTTGTGGAACACCAGCATTAATAGGCTTGTAATCGGAGCATGCACCGTCTACAACGACCTTGATGCTCCGATCAGCCTGAAAACTGGTGACCCCATTGCACACTTTCTCGGGAAGCCCATAAGAAGAAAGCTTCGAAAGAAGCGGTTGTGCCAGACCAGATCGAAGGCCTTCGCTATGTCCAAACTAACGGCCAATGCCTCCCACTTAGACTCAATCGCCTGCGCCCATCAATGTGTTATGTAAACAAGAAGATCACCGGCTGAGCGACCCCGACGGAAACCATACTGGCAGTCACTAATCACCTGGTGCTCCTCAAGGTACCGCATGAGCTAACAGTTAATAATAGATCACATTATTTTCGAGAACAAGGAGGTGATGGCGATAGGCCTGTAGTTGGACGTATCAGAGCGGTTACCTTTTTTAGGGATCGGGTGCACGAAAGCTGTCTTCCATGAATTCAAGACAACGCCTAGGGAGTAGGAGTACCGGAAACCAGTCCCCAGTCCCCGGCGGCCTGGCTACAGTGGCGACCATGGTAACGGCGGGGCAGGGGGTGCTAAGAATCTTCGGTGGAGGTTCGGTTGCCACCTACGACGACTCGACCTGGCAACAAACCGCAGTCGCACCCTGAGGACTGACGAGAAGATCCTGGAGCTAGAAGAAGAGATAGACAAGTTGCGCTGGAATATTGTAGGATTATCTGAGGTCCGAAGAGAGGGGGAGGACATGGTAATCCTCGAATCCGGCAACTTTTTCTATCACCGAGAGGGCGACCATCTGACCCAAGGAGTTGTCGGATTTATCGTCCACAAGTCTCTCGTTAACAACGTTGTAAAGATTGAGAGTGTGCCGACGAGGTTTGCGTACCTTATACTCAGAATCACCAAACTGTATTCGCTGAAGGTCATACAGGTTTACGCACCAACTTCGGCACATCCTGATGAGGAGGTGGAGGAAATGGATGAGAATATATCTAGAGCCATGCATTCCTCCACAACCCACTATACGGTGTTAATGGGAGACTTCAACGCAAAACTAGGCACAAGAGAGAACGGCGAGCTGAAGGTAGGGAAATTTGGAATAGGGCAACGGAACCCAAGGGGCCAACAGCTGGCCGACTTCATGGAGAAAGAGAGACTCTTTATGATGAACTCTTTTTTCCAGAAGCGGCCACATAGGAAGTGGACTTGGTCGAGCCCCGACGGTTCGACAAAACATGAGATTGACTTCATTATGATGACCAGACGACAACTGTTTAGTGATGTCTCAGTGATCGCGAGGGTGAAATCCGGCAGCGATCACCGAATGTTGAGAGGCACACTGAACCTAAACGTTAAGTTGGAGAGGTCACGTCTAATGAAGTCAACGCTCCGTCCCCCTCGTGCTCTAATCCAGAGTCCCGAAACATTTCAGCTCGAACTACAAAACCACCGTTTTCAGCGCCTAGAAGATTGCAATGCAGTGGACGATATGAATGACAAGCTCGTGGAAACTGTCCATGCGGTCAGAGCTAAGTTTTGCAAGCCCCGCCGCAGAAAAACACAACTCTCCGATCACACTCTTAATCTCATAGCTTTTAGACGGGAAATGAAGCTGCAGTATTCAGTAGATTTGACAGCATACAGGCAACTGAACAGACAGATCTCCGAATGCATGCGGCGGGACTTACGCAACTTTAATATTGCTCGTATTGAAGAAGCGATCGAGCGGAAAGAGGGCTCCAAAGACTTTGCTAGACATCTGTCTACCAGAAAGAGCCAACTGTCGAAGCTGAAGAACGAATGTCGTAGCATCGTTCCCGGGACAAATGAGATTTTGAGTGAGATTGAGAGGTTCTATGGGCTGCTGTACATATCATCGTTGGAGCCACACGCAAGTGTGAGTAACGATTCAAGAGCAATTCTTACCCGACACTATACCGACGATATTCCGGACGTCAGTCTGAGCGAGATTAGAATGGCTGTCCAGCACCTTATAAACGGCATGGCCCCAGGCGAGGATGGAATTACAGCGGAGCTTCTGAAAGCGAATGGAAAACCGGTACTTGTAGTCCTTCAGAAGCTCTTTAATTCTCTCCTCCATGGTGGCACTACACCAGAGGCGTGGAGCAGAAGTGCGGTGGTCTTGTTCTACAAGAAATACGACAACGCTCTCTTGAAGAACTACAGACCAATTTCTCTTATGAGCCGCGTCTACGTGCTATTTTCGGGTGTCATTACAAATCGTCTCGCATGCAGACTCGACGAATTCCATCTTCCCGAACAAGCTGGTTTCCGAAAAGGCTTTAGCACCATAGACCACATACATACCCTTCGGCAAATTGTACAGAAATCTGAAGAGTACAATTTGCTACTATGTCTGGCGTATGTGGACTATGAGAAAGCCTTTGATTCCATCGAAATTTGGGCGGTGCTGCAATCCCTCCAGCGGTACCAAGTTAACTGTCGGTATATCGAAGTGCTGAAGTGTTTGTACAGTAGGGCTACGATGGCTATCCGAGTACAGAACCAGAGTACGAAACCTATCCAACTGCAGAGAGGTGTAAGACAGGGTGACGTAATATACCCGAAACCTTTCACCGCTGCATTGGAAGACATTTTCAAGCTTCTGGACTGGAAAGTATACAGTATTATCATCAACGGCGAGTATATCACACCTTCGATTTGCTGACGATATAGTCCTTATGGCAGATTCGCTGGAGGACCTAAGCACTATGCTCAATGACCTCAATAGTGCCTCCCAACGGAGGTCTTAAGATGAACATTGACAAAACAAAGATCATGTATAACTTTAATTTCACACCTATGCCGTTATTTGTTGGGAGCACTAAGCTCGAAGTTGTTGAAGAGTACCTGGGACAAATAGACCGACTAGAAAAGTCCAACTTCGACCGAGAGTTCAATCGATGGATTCAACTCGGTTGGGCAGCTTTCGGGAAATTACGGTACATCTTCTCGTCAGGTATACCTCAAAACTTGAAAACGAGACTGTACAACCAGTGCGTGTTGCCAGTGATGACCCATGGAACTGAGACGTGGCCCTTCTTTACTGGCCGTATCAGGACGCTCAAGGTCGCTCAGCGAGCTATGGAGAGGGCTATGCTCGGAGTGGCATAGAACCAGAGTGACCGACATAGCCCAACGGATTAGTAAGCTGAAGTGGCAATGGGCCGGCCATATAGCTCGTTGAACCGACAAGGATGGGGAAAAAAGGTTCTCGAGTGGCAGCCTCGTACCGGTAGGCGAGGTGTAGGGCGACCCCCTACTAGATGGAGTGACGACCTGGTAAGTCATGTAGGAAGTCGATGGATGCAGGTGGCTCAGGACCGTGCTTTGTCCTTCCTTGGGGGATGACAAAGCATGTTCAGCAGTGGACTTCTGAAGGGCTATAATGATGATGATGATGATGATTCCTTCAGTATGCTAAATTACGTAAATGTACTTCGTGTTGAGCCTCGTCCTTTGAAAATATTATAAAATCGTCTAAGTAGCAATAACAAAAGTCTAACCCCCCAGTCATTTCGTCTACGAACCTCTGGAACGTCAGGCTTGCATTTTTTAAGCCATAATTCATGAACGCAAATTCAAACAGACCGAAAGGTGTTGTTACTGCGGTTTTTGGGATGTCTTCAGGATGGACCGGTATTTGGTTATAAGCCCTGACAAGGTCTAGTGTAATAAAGATGGTACAGCCTGAAATACTGTGTGCGAAGTCCTGATTGCGTAATTGGATACTTATCGGGTATCGTACGGGCATTCAGCATCTTATAGTCTCCGCAGGGACACCAGCCATTAGCTTTTTAGGGACTAAATGTGGTGGCGAAGACCAAGGGCTTTCCGATGGTCTGGCTATTCCGTTATCGAGCATAGATTGATATTCCTGTTGAGCAATTTTAAGTCTATCTGGAGCGAGGCGACGTGGTGTGCAAGATACTGGTGGGGCTGGTGCGAATATGGTGTAGTGTGTTGTGTGGTGTGGTGCGGTGCATACCTGCTGGTCGAGTGATCTCGGGAAATTCTGCCAATATATTATGATATTTTGTCTCACCAGTTAAGATTTTTATTGACGAAAAATTATTAAATTTAACTCGTGAGGCAGTGGCTGTTACACATGTGGTGTTATCAACTACATATTTATTTCGAAAATCTACAATAATGTTACAGTGATTTAAGAAATCTACACCTATGATAGCTTTAGTTACATCTGCAACTACGAAACGCCATGAAAATGGTCGACGTAAACCAAAGTCTAAATTTAAGTGCACATAACCATAAGTGTTAATACATGAACCATTAGCTGCACTTAGCTGATACGTGGTCCGGGCACGACGTTCTCGTAGCAGCGACCGTGGGAAAACGCATAGGTCGCTTCCAGTGTCGATCAAAAACTGGGTCTTCGCGGCGCGGTCGGTGACGAATAAGCGACCAGTAGACGTGGAGCAATCGTCGGTGAAGTCGCATGGTCGGACGCATTTGTCTGCTTTGTTGCCGTACTTGAAGTGATACCAGCAAGTAGGATATTTCCTATAGCTGGACTGAGCTCTTGACGTAGAACGGTGTTTTCGCATGTCACGTCTCGAGCGTGATCGTGATCTGCTGTTTCTTTGTGTAAGTGTAAGAGCTCCAACATGTTTTCTGAAAGGGGTGACTTCTTTGGCAAGATCGATGTGATTCGTTCCACAAAAATGAGCTTGGCTTGTGGACGCTATCTGGGGTGCTGAGGGTACAAGGTCATGAATTCTGTGAGCAATATCGGCTACATTATCAATCGAACTAAACGGTTGACCTGCCAGAAACGTTTGGATACTAATTGGTTGACGGATAATCCACATGGTTTTCATGAACTCTTCGGAGACTTGAACGCCAGCGAGGCCTTTGAGATGTCTGAGAAACTGAGACGGATTTCTATCCCCCATTTCCTCATGCATCAGTAACTGGGTGAGCTTTTTCCTTGGACGCACTCAATCTTTTGACTAGCTCACTTTTTAGCTTGTCGTATTTGTTCATCGCTGGTGGGTTAATAATTATATCCTTAACTTTCACTGAGTACTGGTTGTCTAGTTGCCCTATAACATAATTAAATTTGGTTGCATCGCTAGTAATTCCTGATATTGCGAACTGACCTTCTACTTGCGCAATCCAAATTTCGGGCTCGTCAGGCCAAAAAGGTGGAACACGAACTCCAACTTTCATAATTTTCGGTGTAACACTTTCTGCTTGGACGGTATTCGAACACTGCCGCCACGTAAAGTCAAATTTAAATGTTTGAGTAAGGTCAAATTTAAAGTTTTGCCACAAATAAACATTATTATTTTTATTTCATTTTATCTATTTTTGGTGTTGAAATAACGGAGCGATATATTCACATTGTGACTATAATAATAATGGATAATGCATCATACCATTCTCGTATAACAGGAAAAGGTCCGATGGCAGCAAATAAAAAATAAGAATGGCTCAGAAATAAAAATATTGTCAGTGAAGAAGATTTACTCAAGCGTGAACTATTGAATATTGTTAAATTAAGTAAAAAAATTGATATGACAAATATGTGATAGATGAAATGGCAAATGCAAATAAAAAAACTGTACTTCGCCTTCCACCGTATCACTCCGAACTTAATCCCACAGAGTTGTGTTGTTTTAGGCTCAAGTAAAAGGACACATCACTTCCAAAAATAAATATTTTAAATTATTAGAGATAACTATACTGTTAAACGAAACAATTCAAAAATTGATGCTATCAAATGGAAATACCGTATTAGAGACATAGTCTAAGATAAATAATAGAACCAAAAATGAATCATATGGATTAGAATGTAGAAATTATGACAGAAAACTTTTTATAAATGTGGGAAGCGAGAGTAGTGATTCGCCGGAAAGTGAATGAGTAAGTTCATACTATCTCTCTCTCTCTCTCTCTCTATATATATATATATATATATATATATATATATATATATATATATATATATATATATATATATATATATATATATATAGTCTAATATATGTATAGACTAATATATATTAGTCTCGCAATAAATCGAAAATGGCTGGACTGATTTTAATGAAATATTTTGTGTGTTTGAAAGGCTACCTATATGGTTTAGATTTACAATTGGACCCGGTAGGTGGCGCTGTTGTTGAGATCTAGATATCACCCGTGCAAAGCCGGGGCGGAATCGCTAGTATCCAATAAAAATGCTACTTCAAATCTGTATTTTATTTATAATTGTATATTAATTTGTTAGCCTGCTTTTTGTGCTCTATTGTGGACGCAGCTTAACGTTTTCGAGCACTAGGTCACGCCCATTATGCAAAAAACTCGTTCTTTTGTCCTTGTCTTTGGAATGAAATTGTGCGATAGGGATAGCGTTATACTAGCTCGACTCGGCGAACAAACTATAAGCTCCTTAACCCTGCATGGGTCGCGCTCTATAAACTGACGTAAGCGGTCGCGTGGAGTACAATTGTAATCCAAATAAAAAACAGAAAAAAAACTGCAAATTAAGAATCAAAATGTATTTATTTCACTTTGAATGTAATAAAACTAGAAATATGTACCATACGGAATGAAACAAAAAAAAAATATCTTTTATTTTATTTATAACTTAACTTTAAAAAAAACTTTTATTAATTCGTAAACAAAAATGGCACATTGATTTCTTAATGAGATCATAAATCATTTTAAGTAATTATCGCTAATCTAATCATTGTTTTTTAAACAAGAGGAACATATATATTTGGAATGATCCGGACAAACGAATTTATTACATGCTGTGCATGATCGACGAGTGCTCTTATTGCGCGATCTTCCGCAGTCATAGCAGCGACCCAGTCTGCTAGTTGACGATAATGCCGTACTTGGCTGATTTTCAGCTTGGGGAACTTCCAGAAATTTTTTTATTTTGAATACCAGACTTCGTGGTAATGTCTTTTGTTCCAATCTTCTGTGAGCTGATGGTTTCATCCATGCCAATGCCATGGAAATAAGAAAATCACGTCGTACTACCTTTGCAAAATTTTTGTTGGCAGTGTATATGCATAAAGCATTCAAAGCACTCAAATTGAGTAAATCGGAAAAAACTGTTAGAGGCCATCGTCTTGAATTTCTAGATACGTCGTATAACGAGGACATTTTGTCTACCAAATCAACACCATTCTTTGTACGATTGTAGTACGTAATCATTTCGGGTTTTTTGTGATCTCCTGTACTGTTATCGATCGTCGCATCGTTATGCATTGTAGACATGACGATTACTACTTTGTTGGACTTTGGTATATAAGATACCAACGTGCAGGGTGTGTGAAAACCAAATTTTGAGGAATAAACAGAACTTCCTCGTGCCACACGAAACACCTTAGGAATTTCTCTTTTATCTTTTCTTACAGTGCCGACCATTGTAGTTTTGTTCTCAAAAAGTTGCTTTGCAACGTTTGGCGACGAAAACCAATTATCCATGGTAACATTGCGATTTTTCCCAAGGATAGGTTGAACTACTCGCATCACTACGTCGGCCCGTTCATTGCTCACATGAAAAGGTCCCACGGGCTGCTTGCCGGCGTAAATCTCTAAATTGTATGTATGGGTAGTGAACGTCGACAAGGGCAAATATCTTAATCCCATACTTTGAGGGTTTGCTAGGTATGTACTGCCTAAAGGGCAACGTCCCTAAAGGCCACAAGCTGCTCGTCCAATGTCATTTCTGCACTTGGAATGAAATGTTGTTGAAATTTGATGATTAACATCTCAAAAACTTCACGTATTGCAGCTAATTTATCAATAATAACACGATCTTTGCGATCATTGATATCATCAAATCGTAGATTTCTTAGAAGAAATTTAAAACGTTGTACAGACATCGTTAAATAAATGGCATCGATTCCAGTGTGATTCCTGTGTTCAAATATTTGTTCACAGCTGCTTCGGCCTAATTTCAACACACCTGCTAAATAAATAATACCGAGAAATGCCTTTACTTCAGTAGAATCGGTCAATTTGGCATCACGTTCTCTGGCATATTTTTGTTTAATGTGCTCGATCTTTATGTTAGTACGATCTTTACGTGGTAGAGCCATGCTGCAGCTATATTAGTAGTATAGTTGTAGTACGAATGGGTCGGCTCGACCGGGAAGGACCACGCTCACACAGAATACCAGCGTAAAATAGCAGCTTAACACTGCTGTGTTTCGTATGGTGAGTGTAGAGAACCGGAGACCCTTTTTACTGGAAAAGAGGCATTCCATCTTAGTCCTTACGGGTGATAACGCATCTGCATTTTGAATCTTTATTGAAGATAGATGTAGATGTCTATGGGTCACAGCAACCACTTACCATCAGGTGGACTGTGTGCTCGTTTGTCACCCTATCCTATAAAAAAAAAAACTATCAGATCAATTACAACGTCATCTAAGAAAAGAGATATACAATCCTCAGCAGCAGCTTTCTCCCCGGCGATTCCTTTTGGTCCTGGAGGTACAAAAACAATGTTGTGACTGCGAGTTCTTCCTCTATTCGATGGCGCAGTCTTATTCCAGCGAGTATTATCCACACCAATGGAATACTCCTCGCAGCCAACTTGTGAGGAATCATCTTGTCCTAGTTCAGAAACGGTTAAGGTAGGTAGCTCATTTGGAGTTTCTTCTTCTTGCTCTGATTCAGATTGGTGGTCCTGCACCTCCAGAAAATCTTCTTCATCGTTTGAGCTTGCGTCATCTTCCAAATCATCACTGCTATAATCTTCGTCAAGCCAAGATTCGATTTGAGCGATACGCCTTTCATCCATGATTGTTCTGTTGGGATAAATTACAAAAAAAACGTTATCAATATAAAAGCTGTACATAAATAAACATATAAATGTTATGTACTAAAGTTATATATTGCAAAATAATAGTTAAAATAAATAAAAACATCAAAATATAATTGCACAAAATACTCACGTAATAGGTCGCGTGGATTACTATAGTAATCCAGAGTACTTCACGGATCTCTTGTGACACAACCAGACGCGTCCGGCGCTCGCACTGCACTGAACGCGTCCTTTGATTATTCAACTACAAGTACATGGCGCGCCGAAATAATTACGCAAAAGACTTTTCTTTAATTTTATATTTTGTTACAGTGGATTACCATTGTAATCCACGCGACCACTGCAGGTTTAATAATTTAAAAAAAGTTACGAAACAAAAAATAATATTTTAATTTATATCCATCATAAATAATTTAGCAGTTGTATTAAATAAAACAATTGTATATTTTATAATTCTATAAGTATTATATAAAAAAAACATGCGTGTGAGTGTCGTGGAACGAAGTTCGTTTCGTAGTATGTTATTATTGATAAACGTATTATATTATTGACTAACAACTACAAATAAATGAATTACTAGCGTCTATTAAAATGAAACGTCATTTAAAATAATATTTCTTTCATGGCAAGATAAGAAAAATTGCGAGGGAGATGGATATTATTCCATCTCGCTCGCACTATAGAAAGGGGGTCGTGACGGAAAAATCTTACACTTTTTCTCGCCTAGCCCCCATCCGCCAAATTCGTACCTTTCGATAAGGAACTTCGTTCCAAAAACGTTAACAAGTAAAGAGAGCGTGTATGTAATACTTAATTAAATTTACCCGATTCTAGCTCGAGTCGAGTAGACCCTACTCGTTCACGGGTCAATTATCAATTTGAATAGTCAGCAAATGAAGAAATACGTGCTACTAAATATTTTTATTTTTGTTTATGAAATATTTAATGTTTATCTACAATTATTCTGTTTTAATATGAAGATTTTAGATCAGAGAAGAAATGGCGAAGAAACTTGGCGTGTACGGTGCAAACAAAAGTATCTCACCTTATGAAAACCTAACGCTTCGTGCTGAAGTATTTAGGAGTACGCATCGAAATTATATTACGATTCACAACATTACTGTACAGGTCACAGTTTGCGACTCGTACAGCTTCTTTGATAGTTAAATTAGATTAGCTATTTAGTTTAAAGATAGTTTAAGGCGATAGTACGTACTGACGTACTGATGAGTGGTGTATAAAGTAAGCACACAAGTTGTTAATTTATGGGCTCTTTCAATTTAGACGTTTTTGTCGGCCTACAACTCTGTCCTGTAAAAATATAATCAAGACATTATTTTTTTATAAAACTTAAGCAACAAAGTATCTTACAGTTCACCTGATGGTAACTAGCTACTGTAGTTAATGGACACCAGTAGCCAACTTCAAACAAAAAAGCTATAGATGCGTTGTCTTTTCTAGGGACTAAGATGAAATGTATCACAGCCTGTGATTATACTTTTCTTTATATCCATCAGACTGGAACATATCACTACAAGCACTTTTATTATGAGGCAAAAACAGATAAGATTCTCCCAGACAGATTCCGAGACAGAAAAGAGAGTCCTACAATCTAGGTGAGGTTATATGCAATATTTCAAGTGGCTTCTACCATGTTTCACTGAAGACGAATGTTCGTAATGTAATTATGGCAATCGTAGACGTCGACGAAAATCGTAAATTTGTTTACGTTCGTAAAAGTTATTAGGTTGTTAATTGACCCGAAAGGGAGAGGGATTCATTCCGACTGAATTAAATTAGAAACGAGGTAAATTAAGTTATATAATACACTCCTAGAACCTACTCATATATAGTTTGTTACGATTAACCTAATGAAAAATAAAATTTATTAAGTTTATTTTTTTAATTATATATTTAATGCCATCTTATGGCTTTCGATAAATGATGGCTATCATCTTGTCGAAAAATACTCAGATCAGCGACAGTGAGCAGCATCAAAAGCGCAAGACTGAAGAGTAATGCGATTTGAGATGACCGCTACCCAGGTTTTTCTTATTTGTTTTGTGTTATTTATTGTGTAACATATGTATATGATTGTAAAATGTTCTTTTTTTAAAGCCACGCTGTTTTTCTTGCTGATTCTTCCCAGGACAGAGGTATTTTCCAAACCAATGGTAAGTTAAATTTAAGACTGAATTTTCGTAAGTATTATTTATAATCTATATTGAATAAAAAAGTTTCTATTTCATCAATTCTCCTTCCAATACTGATGATTAAGGTAAATATAACCCCAATGGCAGAGACCCACGTCCACTTGTGGACTTTTATGGGCTGACGATCATTACAAAAATGACTCAATCAATTAGTTTGACATTTACATGTCAACGTAAACTTAACGCTACTTGAGAATCCACATAATTATGAAAAAATATTTCAACCAAAGCCGTGGTAGAATGTTGAAATGCAGACTTGGAAAGAAATATTTCTCGAAATCCAAAGTTGTGATTAAAATATCTGTAAAGAATTTTTTGTTTGAGATACTTTTAATGATACCTGTTTCTTTACAGTTAAAGTCAGTCACAGAATAACTTCGACATCTTCCAAGTTCAAACAATTTCGAAGTTACAAGACATGAAGCTGAACGCCAAAACTTCTAAAAGTTTTCTGTGGTCTCATCATTTTAACAGTAGCACTATAAAAAAAACACATAGTTTTTTTAAATATGACAAAAGTTTCGGTATAATTATAATATATACCATTAATAATGCTGCAGAAGATGCTGAGAAATAAAATCAATGTAGAAATGAGGTCAGTTTTACGTGGTAGAGCCATGCTTCAGCTACATAATTGTGGTAGCGCGATTGGGTCGGCTCTACCGGGGAAGCTCTCATAGAATACCAGTGTAAAATAGTACCTCATTGTTGCTGTTTCATATGGTGAGTGTAAAAAACGGAATATTTTTTTTATGAAAACGATGCATCCCATTTTAATCATCATATAATACATAAATGATATAGATGTCTATGGGTCACAGTACCTACTAACCATCAGGTTGATTGCGTGCTTGTTTGTCAACCTTATTCTATTAAAAAAAAACATTTATCTAAATCTTATAAAACTGTATTCAAGTTTAGATCAAAACATTAGCAAGAGAAAATAAACAATTTATAATAAATTTCTATAAAAAAGGCCTTTCAATAGTATGTCAAGGGTGAGTCTGGATGATAGGGTAAGGCATCGCGTGAAAAGAGTATTGTTGTAAAAGTGATGTTGTGACCAGGATAGAGAAAGAAATGCTTCGGTGGTTTAGATACGTAGAAAGAATGAATGAGCAAAGAGTCTCAAATATATGTATTGATAATGTATAGAGGCCCTATAGCCTCCATGTACATACATGCTTATTTGGAAATAAAGCATAAGGTTATATAATTAATCTAAATTCTGTTATTATCTTGTCTATCAACCTAAAAGTACACATTCTTGTGGACTTACAATACGAAGGCATTGACTACAACTCATTACTCTCAGCACTTCTAGTAATGCCACCTTAAAATGAAAGAAACGCTTATACGTTTATTTGTATATACAAAATGTCTTCAAGCAAAGCAGATAAATCATAGTTCGTAGAAAACTTGGCTTCGATTTCAACTTTATTCGAACGCAGTGATCTGCGATCTTTCAAGTCGATACTATTCAAAGGCCTCGTGAAGTTTGTCGTAACATTCAAAATAACGCTAAATCGGGTTCAGAACTGATTTTAAAGTGATATGCTCGGTATACTTTTCAGATCCAATTTTACGTCAAATTTGACTCAACTTTAACGTTAAATTTGAAGTGTAAATGTTTAAACTATATCATGATTGAAGTATTAATAAGTATTACACAATTTATAAAATAACATGTATACTAGAACAATGAACCTAAAACTAAAAGTCTTAAAAAATATTATAATAACTAAAATATATTATTAAAAAGAAGGCCCTTTAGGTAAGGTTCCGAGGATACTGGCAGCGTTCCCCCTTTGAATAGCTAGACTAATTCTTTGTCCGAGGTAGCTGCCAGCTCTTCGGTCTCCTGTGACGTCGACTAAGCTTTTTGCTATTTCCTTAAAAAGCCTTATAGCGCTAGGACCCCACGGACCAAGGGTCTCGACACCGAATGGGACAAAAACATATTCGGAGCCTAGACCCCTGTATTTGCATGCTTTATTAGCTTTTTTAGCCGCTTCACAAGCCGCACCAGCTCTGTTGTTGGTTGCATGTAGATAGGATATTATATTATAATATTAATAAGTTGTATATCAATTAGTAACACGGGTAATTTAATAGAAAGTATACGACATATTTTTTAATATCTTATAGCTGTGTAGTGGCGGATTAAGAGAATCCACTATCCCATATCATCCCAAAGGTGCCAAAAACGACAAAGGGATATGAAATAGGAGGTGGGCAGCAGCATTTTCCTAATACCAATACAAAATAATAAGAACTGCAGTTGTTTTTTTATAGGATATAGGTGATAAACGAGCACACAGTCCACCTGATGGTAAGTGGTTGCTGTGGCCCATAGACATTTTTTTTTATAGGAGAGGGGGCAAACGAGCATGCGGTTCACCTGATGTTCAGTGACTACCGCCGCCCATTTTTTTTTTTTTTTTATAGGAAAGTGGGCAAACGAGCCTGCGGTTCACCTGATGTTAAGTGACTACCGCCGCCCATGAACAACTGCAACACCAGGGGAATTGCAGATGCGTTGCCGGCCTTTTAAAAAGGAGTAGGCTCTTTTCTTGAAGGTCCCTAAGTCGTATCGGTCCGGAAAAATCGCTGGTGGTAATCGGTTCCACAAGGAAGTTGTGCGAGGAAGAAAACATCTTCTAAATCGCACAGTGGTGGACCGCCAATCATCCAGATGGTATGGATGGTATCGCGAGTTTTGTCGCGATGTGCGATGGTCAAATTGAGCGGCTGGAATTAGTCCGAACAATTCCTCAGAGCACTCCCGTGGTACATGCGATAAAATACGCAAGAGATGCAACACCTCTACGCAGTGCTAGTGAGTCAAGCCGATCGGAAAGAACTCGGTCGTCGACGATTCGATCCGCTCTGCGCTGAATGCGGTCAAGTGGAAGGAGCTGGCACTGGGTGTGAGGCCGAACCTGCGCCTTGTAAAGTTGCAGGCGGTGTGCCGGCATGAAATACTGCCCCGCTCTACTGAGCACGCCAAGCTTTTTAGAGGCTAATTTTGCCTTCTCTTCCAAGTGACCACGAAACTGCACGTCACTCGATATGTCAACGCCGAGGATTCCGATACTGGCTGAGGCAACAAGGGGAGTGCCTTGAAACTGAGGTGATACGACAAAGGGGTTCCTTTTAGCGGTAAAACTTGTGTCTTCTGGGGATTGAACTGGACTAGATTTAGTCGTTCTCAATCCGAGACTTTGTCCAACAAAGTCTCGACTTCAACACAAGTTTGTTCCGGTACTCGGCGACGTTTTCCCGAAATATTGGCATGGCCGGTGTATAGAACATCACCAGTGCTGTCATCCGCATAGCAATGAATGTTACCGGTTTGCAACATATCATTGATATGCAGAAGAAACAGCGTTGGTGATAGCACGCAGCCTGTGGAACACCAGCGTTAATAGTCTTGTAATCGGAGCACGCACCGTCTACTACGACCTTGATGCTCCGATCAGCCAGAAAACTGGTGATCCAATTGCACAATTTCTCAGGAAGCCCATAGGAAGGAAGCTTCGAAAGAAGCGCTTTGTGCCAGACCCGATCGAAGGCCTTCGCTATGTCAAACTAACGGCCAATGCCTCCCCTTGGACTCGATCGCCTGCGCCCATCTATGTGTTAGGTAAACAAGAAGATCACCAGCTGAGCGACCCCGACGGAAACCGTACTGGCAGTCACTAATCAGCTGGTGCTCCTCAAGTACCGCATGAGCTGGCAGTTAATAATTGACTCCATTATTTTCGAGAACAAGGAGGTGATGGCGATAGGCCTGTGATTGGACGGATCAGAGCGGTTACCTTTTAGGGATCGGGTGCACGAAAGCTGTCTTCCATGAATTCGGGACAACGCCTAGGGAGTAGGAGTACCGGAAAGATACGTTAGAATCGGTGCCAACTCTGGAGCGCACGTCCTCAGTACAATTGGCGGAATTCCGTCAGGCCCACTTGACTTTTGTAATGTGTATGTCCAGGGAGAGGAGTGCTTTGCGTACGGAGCACTGTGTGAATCGCACATCAGGCATAGAACACTCAAACTGCGGGATGGTCGGCGGTGTGTTCCCCTGTCATCAAGAGTCGAGTTGGACGCAAAAGGAGCCTAAAGGTCGGCTTTCTCTTTTGCGTCGTGGGCCAGTGAGGCATCCTCCTGTGCAGAGATGGTAGTGATGGCTTACAGAAATTTCCTTGGACAGCCTTGGCGAGACCAGAATGCACGGGTTCCCGAAGAAAGGCGAACTAGTTTCTCGCCAATTCTGCCTATGTGCTCTGACTTTGCCTTGGCAATAACTCTTTTGAAGGACCTGGAGGCAAAGTTGTACTTCTTTTTAAGCATGCTGGTGTTTACATCCCGAGCCGCCGAAGCCTCAGCCCAGGCCTGATAACACTCCTGCTTACTGCGTAATGCAGTCTTACAGGAGCGACCAAACCAAGGCTGCGATCTGCCACCGATGGGTACCACAGATGATGGAATAAATAGTTCCATTCCTGTAGCACCACATCGGTGACAGACTCAGCAACAGCGCTGGGATCATCCGGCGAGAAGCAAACCCGCCCCGTGGGTAGGATGCCAAGAAAGACCGCATTCCGTCTCAATCCGTCGACCTGTAAAGCCAAACACGGCGGCAACCTGCAGAACGCAACCGCGAGGGGAGCGTGAGTGGCACCACACTCCGGATCAGACAATGATCCGAAGAGCCAAGAGGGGCGTCGACGGAAACCTGATATCCGTCCGGATGAGAGGTCAGCAGAAGGTCCAACAGGGAAGGTGTATGATCCTCCACATCTGGAATCCGCGTAGGCAAAGTAACCAGTTGCGTCAGACCATTTGCCAAGGAAAAGTCATAAACAGATCTACCCGCATGATCGGTTAAACGTGAACCGAGCCATTAAGTGTGTTGGGCGTTAAAATCGCCAAGTATCACGATCTCCACGGATGGGATCTGTTGTAGCAAGAAATCTGTAGCCATTTGGACGTGGTCGATGAGTCGGTCTGTGTCGGTATTACCGCTATGGGACCTATACAGGCACCCATGAACAACTGCAACACCAGGAATTGCAGATGCGTTGCCGGCCTTTCAAAAGGTAGGCTCTTTTCTTGAAGGTCCCTAAGTCGTATCGGTCCGGAAAAATCGCTGGTGGTAATCGGTTCCACAAGGAAGTAGTGCGAGGAAGAAAACGTCTTCTAAATCGCACAGTGGTGGACCGCCAATCATCCAGATGGTATGGATGGTATCGCGAGTTTTGTCGCGATGTGCGATGGTGAAATTGAGCGGCTGGAATTAGTCCAAACAATTCCTCAGAGCACTCATCGTGTAACAATTTTTTTTTATAGGTGAGGGGCAAACGAGCATGCGGCTCACCTGATGGTAAGTGGAGACCGCCGCCCATGAACAACTGCAACACCAGGGAACCACAGGAATTGCAGATGCGTTGCCGGCCTTTTAAAAGGAGTAGGCTCTTTTCTTGAAGGTCCCTAAGTCGTATCGGTCCGGAAAAATCCCTGGTGGTAAACTATTCCACATGGAACTTGTGCGAGGAAGAAAACATCTTCTAAATCGCAGAGTGGTGGACCGCCAAGCATCCAGATGGTGTGGATGGTATCAGGAGTTTTGCCGCAATGTGCGAAATTTAGCGGCTGGGATTAATCCGAACAATTCCTCAGAGCACTCCCCGTGGTAAATGCGAAAGAAAATGCAAAGGGATGCAACATCTCTTCGCAGCACCAATGAATCGAGCCGATCGGAAAGGACTTGGTCGTCGATGATTCGAGCCGCTCTGCGCTGGATGCGGTCAAGTGGAAGGAGCTGGCACTGGGGAGCCCCAGCCCAGAGATGGGAACAGTATTCCATGTGAGGCCGAACCTGCGCCTTGTAAAGTTGCAGGCGTTGTGCCGGCATGAAATACTGTCCCGCTCTACTGAGCACGCCAAGTTTTTAGAGGCCAATTTGGCCTTCTCTTCCAAGTGACCACGAAACTGCACGTCACTCGATATGTCGACGCCGAGGATTCCGATACTGGCTGAGGCAACAAGGGGAGTGCCTTGAAACTGAGGAGATACGACAAAGGGGGTCTTTTTAGCGGTAAACGCGCAAACTTGTGTCTTCTGAGGATTAAACTGGACTAGATTTAGTCGCCCCAATCCGAGACTTTGTTCAGCAAAGACTCGACTTCAGACACAAGTTTGTTCCGGTACTCGGCGACGTTTTCCCGAGAAATATTGGCACGGCCGGTGTATAGAGCATCACCAGTGCTGTCATCCGCATAGCAATGAATGCTACCGGTTTGCAACATATCATTGATATGCAGAAGAAACAGCGTTGGTGATAGAACGCAGCCTTGTGGAACACCAGCGTTAATAGGCTTGTAGTCGGAGCATGCACCGTCTACAACGACCTTGATGCTCCGATCTGCAAGAAAGCTGGTGATCCAAAGGAAGAAGCCCATAGGAAGGGAGCTTCGAAAGAAGCGCTTTGTGCCAAACCCGATCGAAAGCCTTCGCAATGTCCAAACTAACGGCCAATGCTTCCCCCTTGGACTCTACTGCCTCCGCCCATCTATGAGTCAGGTAGACCAGAAGATCACCAGCTGATCGACCCCGACGAAAACCGTATTGACGGTCACTAATCAGCTGGTGATCCTCAAGGTACCGCATGAGCTGGCAGTTTATAACAGACTCCATTATTTTGGAGAACAAGGGGGTGATGGCGATAGGCCTGTAGTTGGACGGGTCTGAGCGGTCGCCTTTTTTAGGGATCGGTTGGACAAAAGCGGTCTTCCATGATTTCGGGACTACGCCTAGGGAGTAGGAGTACCGGAAAAGACGCGTTAGAACCGGAGCCAACTCTGGAGCACACGTCCTCAGCATAATTGGGGATTCCGTCAGGCCCACTCTACTTGTGGATGTCCAGGAGAGGTGCTTTGTAAACCGAGCGCTGTGAGAACCGTACATCCGGCATGGAGCACTCACACCGCGGGATGGTTGGCGGTGTGTTCCCCGTCATCAAGAGTCGAGTTGGACGCAAAATGGAGCCTAAAAAGCTTTTCTCTTTTGCGGCGTGAGCCAGTGAGTCGTCCTCCTGTGCAGAGATGGTAGAGATGGCTTACAGAAATTCCTTGGACAGCCTTGGCGAGACCAGAATGCACGGGTTCCCGAAGGAAGGCGAACTAGTTTCTCGCCAATTCTGCCTATGTGCTCTGACTTTGCCTTGGCAATAACTCTTTGAAGGACCTGGAGGCGAGTTATACTTCTTTTAAGTATGCTGGTGTTTACATCCCGAGCCGCCGAAGCCTCAGCCCAGGCCTGATAGCACTCCTGCTTACTGCGTTATGCAGTCTTACAGGAGCGACCAAACCAGGCTGAGACCTGCCTCCGATGGGTACTACAGATGATGGAATAAATAGTTCCATTCCCTGTAGCACCGCATCAGTGACAGAGTCGGCAACAGCGCTGGGATCATCCGGCGAGAAGCAAACCATGGGTAGGATGCAAAGAAAGACCGCATTCCGTCCCAATCCGCCTACCTGCAATGCCAAACACGGCAGCAACTTGCAGAACGCAACCGCAAGGGGAGCGTGAGTGGCACCACACTCCGGATCAGACAATGGTCCGAAGGGCCAAGAGGGGCATCGACGGAAACCTGATATCCGTCCGGATGAGAGGTCAGCAGATGGTCCAACAGGGAAGGTGTATGATCCTCCACATCTGGAAACCGCGTAGGCGAAGTAACCAGTTGTGTCTGACCATATGCCAAGGCAAAGTCATAAACAGATCTTCCCGCATGATCGGTTAAACGAGAACCGAGCCATTCGGCGTGGTGGGCGTTAAAATCGCCAAGGATCACGATCTCTGCGGATGGGACCTGTTGTAGCAAGGAATCTGTAGCCATTTGGACGTGGTCGATGAGTCGGTCTGTTTCGGCATTACCGATATGGGACCTATAGAGGCACCTGTAGACGCGCGGATGATCGTCGCTATCTACGCGCAGCCAAAGGATGGACAGGTCCGAACCTTCAAGACTGCCGAGGCGTCGAGAACAGATGTCCTCTGACGTATACGCAAACTCCAGCCCGAGGCACAAAGGAGTGTTCAATTTGTACCCTGGGTAGGAGAGATAAGAAGTATCAGCTGAAGAGGACACCTGCGTCTCGGTCAGAAAGAGCAAGGCCGGCTTCGCCGTCTCGAGATGGAAGTGGACGGCGTTTAGGTTCAGTGAAGTCCCTGATGTTGCAGAAATTCACGGATAGTGTGGCAGGGGTCGCTTGGTATTGTTGCTCAGTTTGCCCCGAGCAGTTATTGTTCTGAGCGGAATTTTGCCCCCAGAATACGCGGGGCAGCCTGAGCACCCACGCTCAGGAGTGGAGTAGCATGGTCGTGGATGCTCAGCGAGGATTCTCCAGTGGTGCTGGTACACTCTAAGGTAGTCTATTATTTAATTCCGCTACCATGTTGATGGGGAGAATTGGGCTTCCGGTCACCTGCACTCACCAGACGAAACGCAAAGCAGAGCTTCCACTTCACGCCGGTATTCTGTGAGGTCGTGGTACTAACCCGGCTCGAGCCGGCCCATACGTGCAACAGCAAAAGCTGCTGCGTGGCTCTACCACCGTTATACATGCGATACATACGATAAAATACGCAAAGAGATGCAACATCTCTACGCAGTGCTAGTGAGTCAAGCCGATCGGAAAGAACTCGGTCGTCGTCGATCCGCTCTGCGCTGAATGCGGTCAAGTGGAAGGAGCTGGCACTGGGGAGCCCCTGCCCAGAGATGGGAACAGTATTCCATGTGAGGCCGAACCTGCGTCTTGTAAAGTTGCAGGCGGTATGCCGGCATGAAATACTGCCCCGCTCTACTGAGCACGCCAAGCTTTTTAGAGACCAATTTGGTCTTCTCTTCCAAGTGACCACGGAACTGCACGTCATGTATGTCAACGCCGAGGATTCCGATACTGGCCGAGGCAACAAGGGGAGTGCATTGAAACTGAGAAGATACGACAAAGGGGTTCCTTTTAGCGGTAAATGCGCAAACTTGTGTCTTCTGGGGATTGAACTGGACTAGATTTAGTCGTTTCAATCCGAGACTTTGTTCAACAAAGTCTCGACTTCAGACACAAGTTAGTTCCGGTACTCGGCGACGTTTTCCCGAGAAATATTGGCATGGCCGGTGTATAGAGCATCACCAGTGCTATCATCCGCATAGCAATGAATGTTACCGGTTTGCAGCATATCATTGATATGCGGAAGAAACAGCGTTGGTGATAGCACGCAGCCTCGTGGAACACCAGCGTTAATAGGCTTGTAATCGGAGCACGCACCGTCTACTACGACCTTGATGCTCCGATCAGCCAGAAAACTGGTGATCCATTTGCACAATTTCTCGGGAAGCCCATAGGAAGGAAGCTTCCGATCGAAGGCCTTCGCTATGTCCAAACTAACGGCCAATGTCTCCCCCTTGGACTTGATCGCCTGCGCCCATCTATGTGTTAGGTAAACAAGAAGATCACCAGCTGAGCGACCCCGACGGAAACCGTACTGGCAGTCACTAATCAGCTGGTGCTCCTCGAGGTACCGCATTAGCTGGCAGTTAATAATGGACTCCATTATTTTCGAGAACAAGGAGGTGATGACGATAGGCCTGTAAT
Source organism: Parnassius orleans (assembly GCA_029286625.1). NCBI lineage: Eukaryota > Metazoa > Arthropoda > Insecta > Lepidoptera > Papilionidae > Parnassius > Parnassius orleans. The sequence goes on from JAGSMP010000223.1 coordinate 1,008,131, forward strand.
TGGACGGATCAGAGCGGTTACCTTTTTTAGGGATCGGGTGCACGAAAGCTGTCTTCCATGAATTCGGGACAACGCCTAGGGAGTAGGAGTACCGAAAAAGACGCGTTAGAACCGGTGCCAACTCTGGAGCGCACGTCCTCAGCACAATTGGCGGGATTCCATCAGGCCCACTCGACTTGTGGATGTCCAGGGAGAGGAGTGCTTTGCGTACTGAGCACTGTGTGAATCGCACATCAGGGATAGAGCACTCACACTGCGGGATGGTCGGCGGTGTGTTCCCCCCGTCATCAAGAGTCGAGTTGGACGCAAAAAGGGAGCCTAAAAGGTCGGCTTTCTCTTTTGCGGCATAGGCCAGTGAGTCATCCGTCCTGTGCAGAGATGGTAGTGATGGCTTACAGAAATTCCCTTGGACTGCCTTGGCGAGAGACCAGTATGCACGGGTTCCCGAAGGAAGGCAACCTGCAGAACGCAACCGCGAGGAGAGCGTGAATGGCACCACACTCCGGATCAGACAATGGTCCGAAGAGCCAAGAGGGTCATCGACGGAAACCTGATATCCGTCCGGATGAGAAGTCAGCAGAAGATCCAACAGGGAAGGTGTATGATCCTCCACATCTGGAATCCGCGTAGGCAAAGTAACCAGTTGTGTCAGACCATATGACAAGGCAAAGTCATAAACAGATCTCCCCGCATGATCGGTTAAACGTGAACCGAGCCATTCAGCGTGGTGGGCGTTAAAATCGCCAAGTATCACGATCACTACGGATGGGATCTGTTGTAGCAAGAAATCTGTAGCCATTTAGACGTGTTCGATGAGTCGGTCTGTATCGGCATTACCGCTATGGGACCTATACAGGCACCCGTAGACGCTGGGATGGTCGTCGCTGTCTACGCGCAGCCATAGGATGGACAGGTCCGTACCTTCAGAGATTCTTTTTCTTTCTATTCATTCTTCAGAGACTGCCGAGGCGTCGAGAACAGATATCCTCTCTGACGTATACGCAAACTCTAGCCCGGGGCACAAAGAAGTGTTCTAATTTGTACCCCGGGTAGGAGAGGTACGAAGTATTCGAGTGAAGTCCCCTGATGTTGCAGAAGTCCACGGATAGCGTGGCAGGGGTCGCCATGGTTTTATTGCTCTGTTTGCCCCGTGCAGTGTTAGTATAGAGCGGATTTTGCCCCAGAATACCCATTTTACATCTATCCTCAATTACGAATCATAACGCAGATGCGTTCCAGTAAAAGGGTCTCCGGTTTTCTACGCTCACCATACGAAACACAGCAGCGTTAAGCCGCTATTTTACGCTAGTATTCTGTGAGAGCGTGGTCCTTCCCCGGTCGAGCCGACCCATTCGTGCTACAACTATACTACTAATATAGCTGCAGCATGGCTCTACCACGTAAAAAAGTTGCCAATCCACTTGCCAAGCGAGGCGACTACAGCAAATATGTAGGCAAATCTACGGCGTGGCCAAAATTTACAATTTTCATAGACTCTAATGAAATAAAATTAAGTCTTAATTAACGGAATTGCGTGGTATATGGGAATAAGATATTTTAAAACCATAACTCACAAGTTGCAAGTGTAGATTAAATTAAAAATAAAGTAGGATATATCAGAATCTCGTGCTAATCATCGTTGCTCTTTACATAACAGAGAGGAACTATTATTTGAATTTTCAGAACTCCCTTTTTAGGGTTCTGTACCCAAAGGGTAACCAACGGGACCCTAGGTAGACAGTTGAAATTTTCACAGAATGTGTATTTCTGTTGCCGCTATAACAAAAAATAGTAAAATTTAAAATAAATCAACAATTGAAAGGGGCTGCACTACTAGAAACGAGTATAACGATGGTACGAAACCCTTCATGCGCGAGTCCGACTCGCACTTGGCCGGTAATTTATACTTATTTCTACTAAACGGTCCGTTCTCTTGTCCGATCCCCTTTATGTTAAACTAGTTAATTACGCCACTATTAGCGGCTCAACTGTGACACTGACTTTTGTGTTACCTATTAGTAGTATATGTACATAATATAATGTAGCTTTATTTACCTTTACAGCCTATTAAAAGTCCATTGATGTACATAGACCTCCCCCATAGATTGCCAAATAGGGGGAAGGGCGTATTTTCCATAGTTGCACCGCTTTGCAGGCCGGTGGAAATCGCAGTTTTTATTTTTAGTTGTGATTAGGAAGACGCTGTTACCCAACTCCTGTTTCATTTTCTTTTCGTCGCCTCTTACGAAGCTCAAAGACGATATAGGGTAGTGGATATTCTTATACCGTCACTACACGGTCAGTTGCTACATTTTAAGTTCTTTAAGAAATAATCGTTAGTAGTGGTCCCATAGGAAATTACAAGTGTGGTCAGTGAACTGTTTTTGGAGATAATTCGGTATGTGACAGATTTAGGAATGTCAAGTTCACTTAAAGGTCTAAAAATATTGTTGCGTGCGGGGTGAGTAAAAATGCCGATTAGGATGAAAAATGGATGTATTTTTCCACACACACAGCAAGTTTATAATTACGTCGCCCAAAAACGCTAAGCTTCTGCGGTGAGGTCTTTAATAATCACAGATGTAGTAGATCGAATTCTCGTAGTCGCTTCCCGGAGTAATCACTTTCGCGTTCCCGAAATAACTAACTCTCCGCTTCCCGACACTATTTTAAATTCGATAAAATGAATATAGAACTTTCTAGGCCAATCCAGGTCATTCCACTTTTTCGACCGGAAAGTACTAGAACACTTGAGATAACATAGCGATAACAATATCCAAAGGAGAAAAGGCATTATAGCCATATAAATAAGGTTGCTTCTTGCTTGCATTAATAGTCCGAGCGTTATCTATTTTCATGCTTACACATTTTATTACTTATCGTAGGGAATATTCTTGTGCACTGTGACGCAATACACAACTGGCTGTCATAACAATGTATTACTTGATTTTTTTATTCAATATTTGGTTTTGGATCAACATTCTACACCAAACATCCAAATTTCAGGTCTGAAACTTGTTCCTTTTATGAGCTATAAATTTGTGAAATACGGACGGACAGACGGACAAATAAAGAGAGAGATAGACAGACAGGAAGATAGAGAGACAGCACACTCATGTTATTTTGTTCCGTTTTATCCTTTGGGTACAGAGCCCTAAAAAGTGTCTTCTATATAAACTGCACTGAAAATTAGAAATGTTTGAACTTCGTAATGGCTTACGCTTGTAAATAGAGGAATTTCGCAACCATAACTCACATACACTTAATTTATACGAAACAAACAAGAATTAATGTTCCCATCTGGTTTCAGCACAATTCAGAGCGAGTTGGAAGAATTTATTGGTTATTAAGGGAACGCTGCCTTTGGGAGCGTTATATATATTTACGTATGCTTAGGAGCTCTTTTGATACTAATAATAATCATGTTGAAAAAATATTCGATATCTATCGCGGCGAAATATGAATACTCATTTTTTTTTGTTTTTGTCTTGGCTGCTAAAGGGAATCCATCACCCATATTATGTAAAAAGGTAGGAAATGCCAGGAATATCTTATGGCTTTGGATGGACAGCAGTGTAACCATTTTTTTTTAATTTAGAAATAGTATTAGAAACTTTTTATTCAATATAAATTATAAATAATACTTATTGAAAGTAATTAGTTGTCTAATTTACCACTGGTTCGCAAAATAAAGCCTCTGTCCTGGAAATAACCAGCAAGAAACCCAGCGAGACTTTATTGAAAAAAGAACAGTCTATAACCATATATTTTACACAATTAACAACACAAAAGAAGTTCGCTTGGTAGCGAACGAGCGAATTTTAGACAAGACTTAAAACTACCAGACCGACGACGGACGACAGCTTATTAAATGGTACCTGGTATTACGATCGACAATCCGTCTACCAAGCGTTGCGATTAGGGCAAATACTCTCAACAATGAAAGAGGATTAAGTGATAGAGGTAAGGGCTGTCATGGTCTGATAAAAAAAAGGATGTAATATGTTTGCAAAAAGAATATGATTACAAAAACGCTTGTGAAGCTCTGTCACACTTTATAAGGCACCAAACCAACTTGTCCTTCAACGATATTTAAGGATTATCCTCAGAAAACTTTTCAAATTTAATTTTCCAAGAGATTTAACTTTAATATGTTCAGTTAATGGAAATGCCTAAATTTTATAAAAAGATACTTTGTGATTAAGCGTAGTACGTATTATTTCAAAGATTAAAATCTTTGTTATAATACTTTGTGAAATACAAAAGAGCGCTCGTACAGTGTACGAGTACAAGCAGGGGTGTGATTTGGCAGCGCTGGTCAAACAAACCACTTCAGGTAAGCTTAAAATGCTTGTGTTAGGAGAAGTTCATAATATTAGTAGCATGGCGGATTCGAACCCACGACCTATGAGTTCGTGGTCCGCAACCTACCATTAGGATACTGTTGCTTATTTCTTTTGTCATAGGGAATGCAATATATAAAATAATACAAAAATAAATAAATACTTGAATAATTATATTGATAATACCTCCACGGATAATAAATACACTATCTACATCAACTGGAATTTCTGTTACGTTTAATCACTGTTCAAATTTCGGTATTGTGAACGAAGCAACACCATCTTGTTTAGGTGCAATTTAGACCGTGCCCGGAGAATTTATTGGTGATTCCGAAATTGCTGGAGTTGAACCCGTAAAATTTTATTTACGGCATGGTTGGCTTCATATACTTTTGGGCATGTAGCGAAACAGCAAATAGTGTAGCGATTACCGTAAATGTATTAAAAATACAATATATGTATTAATGATGTAAAGTAAAGTAAAAGTAAAGTTACAGCCTATATACGTCCCACTGCTGAGCACAGGCCTCCTCTCATTTCTGAGAGGGTTTTTAGGGCAAGCAAATGTCCGCCGCGCTGCCCTAATGCGTGTTGGCGAACTTCACATGTCTTCGAAATATTTTTTTTTGATTTCTCAGACATGCAGATTTCCTCACGATGTTTTCCTTCACCGCCGAGCACGTGGTAAAAATCAGCACTTAAAATTGCAATTAACAATTTCATTAGTGCCGGCGGGGATCGAACCTGGGTTGCTCGCGTACTGTGAAACTTACAGCGAGCGCTAACCATCTGAGCTGCCACGGCTGTAATGATGATGTGTAATAAATTAATTAACTATAATCCGTGTTAAAATTTATTTGTGTATCTTACATCGCTTAAAGAACATCTCCCTTCATTAAATAAGTTCACTATCTCTATACCTACTGATACTAATTATTAAATAAATAAATATATACAAATTATAATAAAGTATTACTACTTTGTTATATTTTGCGAACATGTTTGTACCATATTAATTTCTTGTGAGTCAATTTATTTATTTTTTTCTTTTGAATAAAAAATACTGATTGTAAGTAATTTTTAAGATTAATTTACGGCTGGTTCGGAAAATACCTCTGTACTTGGATGAACCAGCAAAAAACCCATTGGGACTTCTTTCTTAAACCTTTACAATGTGATTAACTATATAAAATCTCTATCTCGACATACATGTTTGACGACTAAATTTCCTTTAAAATTCACGTTGTTTTCTTTCAACAACTGTTTTGAATCGTTCATAATTGTTCGAGGTAAATCAACAATGAAGGAAATTATACACTTTTAGCTTTTCCCGTATTACATCGGCTATTAGATGTGATTATTTACGACTCCGTGGCGCAGTGGCTTAGCATAGAATTGCTGCGCTGAGGGCCCCGGGTTCTAATGATTGTTCCAGGTCTGGATGTGAGTCCTTGTTCAATTTTTGTATGTGAACTTCCTACACGATACAAGAAAAAAATCCTTGTGTAGCTAACGTTTTAAAAAAATTACCATACTTAGTAAATATTCCATCATAACATTGAATAAATATCTTCTGGGTCTTCAAAAGTAAGTCTGTAATAGACATAAATTAGATTTTTTTTATAGAATAAGGGTGACAAACGAGCACACAGTCCACCTGATGGTGAGTAGCGCTGTTGCCTATAGAAATATATATATATATATATATATATATATATACATCTATCCTCGATTAAAAATCATCCCTTAAAACTAAGATGGAATGTCATCTTTTCCAGTTAAAAGGGTCGCCTGTTCTCAACACTCATCATACAAAACACAGCAGCATTAAGTTACTATTTTACATTGGTATTCTGTGAGAGCGTGATCCTTCCCCGGTCGAGCCGACCCATTCTTGCTACAATTATAATATAGCGGCAGCATGGCTCTACCACGTACAAAAGACAGATCTGCATTTAGATTCAGAATGACACAGATTTTTTAGAAAATTACGGCAAAAACTTTTAATGTATTGTAATATTAAATAAAGTTGGCTGGTGCTTATTGTTTTTTACTATTAATTTTTTTTTTGTTAATTTCCTAAAGAATCACAGAATACCAGCGTAAAATAGCAGCTTAATGCTGCTGTGTTTCGTATGGTGAGTGTAGAGAGCCGGAGACCCTTTTTACTGGAAAAGAGGCATTCTATCTTAGTCCTCACGGCTGACAACGCATCTGCATTTAAATTTGCAAACGAAGATAGATGTAGATGTCTATGGGCCACAGCAAACACTTATCATCTGGTGGACTGTGTGCTCGTTTTTCACCACTATTCAATAAAAAAAAATCATTATATATATATACTACTAGTAGGTACAACTACTTGCACAAGTCCAACCGCATCCATTCATGCTTAAGATATGAAAAATAATATTAAAAATATAATTTGAAGAAAATTGTAAACATTTCCATCATATAAAAATATTCATGTAAGTGCACAAACTTTTCAATTCAAAATCAATACAAGCGGAAGCTGTATTTATTCCCAAAGCTACATCAGCAACCTCGTGTTACAAATGGAAAGGGAATTTATATTCGAGTTGAGCGACTTACGCGAATGCAGAGCTAAAATAAATTATATAATAAGTCGTTCGAAGTAACAGCACCAGTTTATATAAACGTAAATAATAGTTATAGATGTTGGTATAACTGATGTGATTTATGAACCCACTGAAAGTAAAGATGTGAAAAATAATTAGCTTAGATCTGAGTGAAAAATTTGAAAATAAAATAGTACACAAATTAATGAGCACCTCCATTTATTCCTGAATTGCGTGAACTATCTCTACCACTACTGAACCACTCACTAACACCACCGAAAAAAAAGAACTAAAAAGGATAAAATAATTTCACATATTGAAGTCGATGGTACGACATAATAGTATAAAATAGTTAAAGCCTTAAAACTTCAATATTTGAAATTAATTTTTTTTTATTCTTTTGAAGTTGGCTTTTAATTTTTAATGAGAGTTTAATTTTAAGACTTTTTGAGTGGATTATGGAATATCACAAGTGCAAATATCATCTAAATAGGGCGCAGGAGGGGATAGATCCGGAGGGGATAGAACCCGGGTTGCTCGTGTTCTGTGTTTAACTCTTGAGCTAATCATTTAAATATTATACATTAATTCTGTTTATATTCTACCAATATTAAATAAATAAAAGTAAAAAAAAATCGGGGCTAATCACGGCGTTGAGCACTAAAACTCGTCCGTAAGTTGCAGCAAAATACTCCAATAAAAAAATAAGCACCCTAAAATCTGTAAAATTAATTTCGTCCACCTACGGCAGGCCTTTTTAAGAATTTGACAAGTAGGGTGCATAATTTAAAGACCTGAACTTACCTAGTGTACATACCTAGTTCTCATACCCATAGTCACCCAGAGCCATAGTAGCTAAGTTTTCAATACTTATTACACAGTACGCGAGCTACCCGAGCACAATAGTTAATGAAGGAGAGCTTTGGTTTTGTGTTGGAGTCGTTTAGTTGCAATATTAGCTTCTGATTCACGAACCTTTTGACGGTGAAAGAAAACATTATAAGGAAACCTGCATAACTGAGAAATCATAGAAATTCCCTACAATAGACGCATATAGGCTGTAACTTTAGATAATTTTCCTCGCTTAGTTTTATCGCCATGTAGTGGCGGCGTGAAAAAATCCACTATCTCATTTCATCTAATAGGTGTTGTTAAAGGAGACAGAGATGAGCAGCAGCATCTTTCTGATAATAATTCAAAAACAGTAAAAATACTGCAATTTCCACCCCGCCCGCCAAACGTAGCAACTATGCGAAATATCTTCCTTACAAATCAATCTATGGGGGAGGCCAATGTTCAGCAGGTAACTTTTGGTGGGCTGTAATGGATGTAGGACTCAACTTTTTAATTAAACCTATTTTTTATATAGAATAAGGGTGACAAACGAGCAACAGTCCTCCATGTGCTAAGTGGATACTGTGGCTCATCGACATCTTATCTTATCCTTGATCAAGAATCAATATGCAGATGCATTGTCACCCCTGAGGACTAAGAAGGAATACCTCGTATCCAATTAATAATGATCCCAAGAAGTATTTTGTGAGATTTGGGCTGCTAAAGGTCGATTCAATTGTTCTACAATAGATGGACTATGGATTCCACTTTGTTTTTGTTTTCATATTTACAATTGTGACCGAATAATATATTCTTCGCTATTCGATTTCGTAATCCTTATTCTTGGTGTAATCTAAAATGTTGAAGTAACTGGTTCGCAATTGCTAAAAAAATAAAGAAAAAATAAACAGAAAAAATAAATTGAATGGAAAAGGTTAGTAAACACAATGACCGACGTTGTATTTACTTACATCCGGTAGACGGTGTTTTTATTTCTTATGTATTATGAATAAAAGAAAAAGGTTATGATAACAAATACTTTATTAAATAAACTAAGCGAAACAAAAGATAGAAAATATGTGAATGAAGCTGTTTTGCCTTTGTTTTCAAAGTTTAAAAAAATATTAATTCTGTATTAATTAACATTTAAAGTCCGTTTTAAAATGCAACGCCCGTACAGGTTGCCACATGCCCTGTAAATATATTGTAACAACTTAATAAATACTTAATAAAAAGAAAGTAATCTATCACAAAGCCGCCTAAATAATACATATAAATTAAACCTAATTGTCTTGCTGTAATATTAAAATAACTGGCTTCTATTAAACTCAGAGGATTATTTGCATGCTGTGAAGACATAAATAACTACTTTAAAGAACAATGGCGAACTCCCATACAAATTTTTATGTCAGGTAATCTGGAAGCGTCTTTACATCAAAAATATTAAAAGCGATTCACCATCCTTACCTGAGATTGTTTGTCTAAGATTTTTTTATCGACGAAGTCAGGAATAATTGTTACGAGGCTTTGAAGATTTCTAGGTTATGTGAAGTTATGTGACTAAAATGGTACAAGATATATTATCAATTAATGAGTTTTTGACCTAAAGGATTTCAGTCATTTAATCTTATATTAATGTTCTATTAATAACTATTCACTATTAGGTATATTACCGTTTCAAGGTTATTTCTGAGTAATCAACTGGTGGGGCAGAATAAGCTCTCTATTAAGGAATTTACTCGCTTATTAAGGAATTCACTACCTAATGAGAATTCAAAATAATATGTTTAGCCATAGTTTTCTTTTAAAAATGTTTTTAAAAGAAAACTATACGAGCATAATCAAAAGGCAAAACCAAGAACACAAAACACAGAGAGCACAAATGGCGCGAGAGCAGTGTGTGTGAGACGCGTAACGAAAACGTCATTAAGACATTGTCATAATTGTGTTGCTACAGCATTTATATTGTTTCTTACTAAACAATCTGAATTCCAAAAATATATTTGAAAATACTACATATTTTTTTAAAATTCTTATGTAACTTTTTTAAAATGATATAAAATGCAATAATAATTATATTATTTTATCTTAAACCAGATGCAACAAGATGAATTTAAAATGATTTTTAACTACGAAAGTGAAGTAATTATAAACTGATCACACTAAGTGACGGAAGCGATATCCATTTGATTACAATCAATTATGTTTCCAAAAAGGTAGTGATTTTTATTCTGGCTTTTAATAGTTTTGATGTTTATTTGATAAAATGCAATATATTGTTTTATTACGTCCTTTAAGAATTATAACTCAAGACGCGTCAAAATATTTGACATATTATTTCGCCATTGTTCTTTCTTTTCTGTCTATCTTTCTGTCTGTCTCTCCGGCCTTACCTTCGGAATGGCTGAACCGATTGTGGTAAAACTTGATGAATAAGTGTAGAGAAGAATGCCAGGAGTGATCTAAACTTTATCTGGAAAACTAGACATTCTTTTAGAAAAATCGAAGTGTTATTAAAAAAATGGTTCTTGATGATTATCTTAAATCTAAATAAAACCACATTAATAGATGTCACCCAGGCGAAGCCAGAGTGAGACGCTAGTAAGCTATATGTCTCAATTAATTACTGAAAAGTCTAAACATAAGAATTAATTCACCATATTTCCTTGTAAACAAACAATGAATTAAAAGACCCGTGTCGGTAGCTTGTGGAATCACCTCGAGCAGTCTAGCAACAATGAAATGACATCGTCCTATAATGAGAATTTCCAAGTAATATGATAAGTAGATATTCCCACCCATTGATGGTAGGGTGTGAATATCGAAACTAGATATTCCCACCCTACCATCAATTATGTTTAAATATAATGTCATACCATTCTCTCCGCATGTAAAGAACCTTGGTCTGTATGTTGATGGTTGCTTAACATGGAACAAACATATACATGAGGTGAGTCACAAAACTACTGGAACTTTGCGATCTCTATATCGATTAAAAAACTTTCTTCCCACCAATACTAAGGTTTTACTTGTGTTCGCGCCGCTTCGTCTTAGCGTTTTAAGTCTTTATTATTTAAGTAGATGTAATGTAACTTGTATAGCAATTATTATGTCTTTCTTACGTGTAACGTTTGTGTCTTACGTTTGATTTGTTAGTAGTAATTGTTTACGCTTAAGGTCCATATTTCTTTCTTAAAAATTTATTTGTACTTCTACCAATAGCATATCGTTACGTTTACATACGTGGTACTGGCAATAGCCAACGACTTCAATTGAATTATTCGATGTACCTTTACCTTCTCGACTCTTAATCTGTTAGCACGTCCTATTTAATATTTTTAAGATAATTGTGTACAAGTTAAATAGTACATTAAAATAGATTAATGAGACTCCTTCGAAGTTTCATTTCTTTGTACCATATTGTACACTGGTCCAGTCACTTATTCTACAGATTATTGATTATGTCGATGTGTGTTGCTCAGACCTGTCTCAACATCACCTTAATACATTGGATCGTCTACTTAACAACTGCATCAGATACATTTATGGTCTTCGTAAATACGACCATGTATCTTCGTTTCGTGCTCAGCTAAATTGGCTGCCTATCCGTCAGCGCAGATGTTAGAATACTCTGCACCCTTTTCACAATTCTGAACGATCCATGTGCTCCCGAGTATCTAAAATCCAAATTTCAATACCTGGGAGATTCATATAATCGTTCTCTCCGTTCTTCGGCTTATCTTAAGTTGCTCACTCCTTTACACCGTACTGGTTACTTATCTCACTCTTTCACCCTCACGGCCATCAGACTCTGGAATGACATCCCTCTTGACATTAAAATAGCTGCCAACATGTTTGTTATTAAAAATCAAGTCCGTAAGCAAAAAAAATCGTTGCAAGTTTAAACTAACACAGCTCTTATTTTAATTTACTTAAAGCAAAAAAAAGTAAAGTTACAGCCTATATACGTCCCACTGCTGGGCACAGGCCTCTCATTTCTGAGAGGGTTTTAGGGCAAGGAAATGTCCGCCGCGCCGCCCCAATGCGTGTTGGCGAACTTCACATGTCTTCGAAATATTTTTTTTTTTGATTTCTCAGACATGCAGGTTTCCTCACGATGTTTTCCTTCACCGCCGAGCACGTGGTAAATCAGCACTTAAAATTGCAATTAACAATTTCATTGGTGCCGGCGGGGATCGAACCCGGGTTGCTCGCGTACTGTGAAACTTACAGCGAGCGCTAACCATCTGAGCTACCACGGCTCTTTTCATTTACTTAATAATGTATATTTCATATTTGTTCTGACATAGATAATATTTATATGTATTGTGTATATATGTACTGTATGCATGTATATGTGTATGTATATATTTATATATTGTGTGAACTTAAGTATATATGTCTATAGATGTGTGTGTATATGTGTATTTATATGTATATACAATATTTTTTTTAGCCCTTTCTATTTTAATTACTGCTGCACCGCCTCTTGTTTGCCTATCTCTGTTTAGCCTCATGGTTGACTGGGAAAGAATGCCCTATGGCATTAAGTCCGCCATATGTACAACTTTGTGCATGAAAGTTTAAATAAATAAATAAATAAGTTTCAATTACAAGCGTATTAAAATAAGACATTGCTAGGAAAGTAAATTAAAACTTGCTTACCTGCAAATAAAAGTGAATATAAGAAACGTGCGATAATAAAGTATTTATGCACTATTCTTTGGAATAAAAAATATTTTATTTAAAAAAAAAATTGACACAGAAAGGAACATTTTATAGAATAAGGGTGACCAACAATCACATTGTCCATTTGATATTAAATAGACGCTGTTTTCCATAGACATCTACATCTACACAGCAACAAGTTAAACAGAATGATTAACTCAAGATACGAGTGCATATTAAAATTATTTAACTCAAAATAGTAAGAAATAGGTAATGGCATTATAATAATAAACACTACCTCTTATAATTTCGGTGGTGATGTACGAGGCAGGGAAACAAATCAGGAAGACGCTGCTGCTCATCTAGCAGCAGCGTCTTCCTAATATTAATTTAAAAATAAAAAAACTGCGGTTGCTAATCCGCCTGCCAAGTGTAGCAAATATGGCACGAATTCCCCCTATGAAGCAATCTATGGGGGAGGCCGATGTTCATCAGTGGAATTTTGCAATGGTTGATGGGAAATTAAAAAATAAACCATAATGTTTTAGTAAACAAAAAGGTCTCTAACTTTAATAGTGGTGACCCCTAACACCGATGGTCGGTGAAGCCGAAACAATGTACTCAATAAAAGAACAACCAAATGGAATTGATTATGTGCATTCCCGTAGTAGATTGTTTACTTATTTAGTTAAGTGTTTTGATGATTATAAAAACTATACATTTAATTGTGTATTCATATGAATTATTTATATTTGTTTTTTATTATATATTATAATCCACATTATATTAATTAAATGATCAACCAAAAATATGGAAATAGAGGGAAGAAATCGAGAGTGCGAGTCCGTTTGATATGGAGAAGCGTCTTTTTGCGCAATAGAAATTATTTGCGTTAAAACTAATGGTCCCGAATTTCATAACAAAACAATCTCCAATTATGAGGTTATTCAGAAACTATTAACAGCACGGGGCTCATTACCCGTAGCCAAACCACAATCAATGTAATTTTTTGCAATCAGATTGGAAGGATAAAAAAGCCGGCGTAGTGCGAGTCGGACTCGCGCATGAAGGGTTCCGCACCATTGTAAAACACGTTTCTAGTAGGGAGCCCCCTTTATTTTTTTATTTTTATTATTTTTTGTTATAGCGGCAATAGAAATACATATCGCTGCTTTGCACGAATAACACTAAACAAAATACAAATACTGGTTTATAACACAGTCACTTGCAAAATAGTCCGTATTTTATGGTCAGTAAGACTACATTCATAACGGCAAAACTGACGGAGTGGCGCGTAAAATGTCGTTGTGATTGGTTGATTTATCACGCCATATTTGTGCAACAGTCGACGATCGCCAGTTACTATTATTGTTTTCGCGTGTCCATATCAAAACTTTCAGGAATAATAGCACATTACCAAATAATCGTGTGTTTAAATTGTAAAGTTTAGTAATATTTTCTGCAATATTCATTCATTTTGAGTTGATTGATTATTTAAGTTAAAATTGTGACTGTTTTCGATCATTTTTTTTGTTAAAAAGTGCTGCATTTAGTGCTACAACATTCTTCACGAAAAAGTAAGTAAGACAATAATACTTATTAAGTTTTATTTGTTTCTTCAAGATAGAAACAACAAAATCTTTTAACATGTTTATGAAATAGGTTATTATTGCTTAAAAATAAAGCTAAACAATTTAGAACCGAAAGCAAGTTCAGTTACTTTTAACGATATAATGTAATTATAACGTGTTTTGGTATTTTTGCCCTCTTGCGTGGCTTGTTTAACCGCGATGTCCGGGTTCGAATCCTGGTTCAAGCAGCAAACAGGGTAATCGTCATTTCTTATTTAGAACATTCTTAATTTAGCAACTCGGCGTTAGAAATTATGCCGATGAACAGCAGAAAAGACATAGCCGGCTTCAGGTATTACAGGCATGATGCTATGTTGTGTTGTGTTGTAGTATGACAGGATTGAACGGTGTGGTGGCATGGCATGGTTGGTATGGAGTGGTGTAGTGGTGTTGTATTGTGATGTTGTTCTGGCATGACATGCCATGGCATAGTATGGCGTGGTTCGTTATTTTATGAAATGTTCTTATTATTTACAGTGCCAAATCCCGTACCCTACAAATAATCCGGAATCTCAAACAAGATAGTAAATCTGTTATACAGAATGAAATACCTACGACTTCAACTTCCATACAATTCACTGAAAAGGAACAGTTCATTTTATCTCCCAAGCCTAACGATAATATTGAAAATAAAGATTTATCTAATGTTAGTGAAGACTTTTGCTCAGATGATAGTGTGAAAGATCCTGACTATGTAGATATCGATACACTCTGCTCTACAAAGAGGTCTCTTTTGAAAAGAAAAAACCGAGAAGTTTTTAAAAATTTGTTGAGTGGAGTAGATTTAAATGAAAAACAATATGACAATTTCAGTAACGATGTTTCCACCATAAACCAAACAAGTTCACCTATACCTATGCCGATAGCCCCCATGCAAACAGAATCTAGTAGCAGCTCAAGCGATGGATCTGGTTCATCCAGCTCAAGCGATGGATCTAGTTCCTCAGATTCCGAGAGTTCATCAGACGATGAATTGAATAATGAACGTTTAACAGCAGTGGTTCAGTCTAGGGTAGACAATAACATATTTTCTACAAGAGCTACCTGCATCGAAGAAGATATTTCTCGCAATGATTCGATTGAGCCAGTAGCTTCAACTTCATGTTCTACACCTCCAGCTTCTTTAGAACTTACTGCTGATACCAATTCTACACATCTTGGTTGTGACGATAATATCAGCTCAAATAAAGGACAGAAAAGAAAATCTACACCCAATAACTGGTTGCGTAACAAGGCAAAAATTCCTAAGAAACTCTGGTAAGTCCTATATATCCAATTCTAAAAAGGGAAAAACCGTTGTGCCTGCAAAGTCTCTCAAAACACCGTGTACTGATAAATGCAAACAAAAATGTACACAAAACATTACAGAATCACAGCGCAAAGAAATTTTTGAAAGCTTTTGGGGCATGGGAGATCTGCAAAGGCAACGGGAGTTTATTTTACGCCATCTTTCCGTCATTCAACCACGCTACTCATACAAGATGCATAACAGTAACCGGGGGAAAAACAACGCTTTTATTTGACCATTGATAATGAGAGAATTCAGTGTGTAAAGTATTTTTAAAGCTACGCTAGATATAACTGATGCCTTTATCCGAACTGTTATTCAAAAGAAGCAGAATTCATGTGGCATGTTAGATTTGGATAATCGTGGGAAACACAGTCAACATTTCCATTTAGATCCGGCTATTAAAGAAAGTGTAATTCAACACATCAACTCAATTCCAAAAATTGAAAGTCACTACTGTCGTGCAGACACAAAAAGGCTTTATATTGATGGTGGGAAAACTGTAGCAGACTTACATAGGGATTACGAACTCGACTGTCAGTCAAAAAGTCTACCAAGCGCCAATTACCTTATGTATTACAGGATCTTCAACAACGAGTTCAACATTAGCTTTTTCCAACCAAAAAAAGATCAGTGTGAGGATTGTACATCATACAGTAATGCCACAGAAAACGATAAGGTAGAACTGAAAGAAAAGTTTGATAGGCATTTAAAAGAGAAGGATTTGTCAAGGCAAAATAAAGAAGATGACAAAAAATTTACTCCTGATAATTGTATTGTAGCAGTTTATGATCTTCAGGCTGCAATGCCTTGTCCTAGAGGAGATGCATCAAACTTTTATTACGTATCAAAATTAAATACGTATAATTTCACAATATGCGATATCAAATCTAAAGACACTGCATGTTATGTCTGGTATGAAGGTCAAGCTAAACGCGGTGCTATAGAAATAGGATCTTGTTTGCTTAAATACATACAGAATTTAAAGTTTAAAGCTGAAGAACTAGACTCAAAATTAGATATAGTTTTTTATTCCGACAATTGCTGTGGCCAGCAAAGAACCAGTACATAATAGCTCTTTATGTATATGCAGTTTACCATCTCGATTTTATTAATTCAATAACCCACAAATACTTAATAAAAGGGCACACTCAAAATGAGGGTGATAATGTTCACTCCCTTATTGAAAGAGGAGTAGGTAAAGCTCTAAAGTCTGGACCCATATATACACCTGACCAGTATGTGCACATTATAAGAAATGCTAAAAATCTGGTAAAAGCTTATCAAGTAAATGAATTAATACACGAAGATTTTTTTGATATAAAAGCGTTGGCTTCATCGATAGGCAAAAACTTTTTTAAGAATATGGACAAAGAAACGTTAAAGCTAGGAGACGTCAAAATTTTAAAGGTGGAATCTAATGACTCTAATTACTGTTTTTCCTATAAAACATCGTACGAGGACACAGAGTTTAAAACAGTCATGATAGATAAAATTGGTAAGACAAGAAACACTGCCAATAATATCACTGTTAAAAAGGCATACACAGAAAAATCCCAATATGTGAGAAGAAGAAGAAGGGTTTGCTAGACCTTATTAGGAAAAATATTGTACCAAGATTTTATAAACCGTTTTTGAGAATCTCTAATTTTATTATTAAGTGTACCTGAAGACTGATTATTCGGTAGTTGTCCAGTGTTTGATACATTTTTGTGTATTGTTTTAATTAACCGAATTATTTTTAAAATAAGCACAAGTTTGTAATTTTTTTATGTTTAAGCATGGTTCATCATGTTCCTAATTATTTTAGTTTGTTGATTTTTTTATGTTTATGGTTCATAATGTTCCTAAATATTTTAAAAGCAAAACTTTGTTAGAATTTTATTTATGTTCATGGTTCATAATGTTATTTTTCCTAATTACTTTTAAGAAGCGTAATAGATAGGTATTGTTGGTCGATTTCTTTTATGTTTGTGATTCCTAATATTTTAATGTTAACGTGATCATTTTAATCTGCGTACTGGTAGCTTGATGACAGTAATAGACATACTGCAAATTGTTATAAAATGTGGACTATAATAATAATAAATAAATAATAATAAAAATACTTATCTACAGGTTTGTTTAATCTCTAAATATGATAAACAGAAATGTGTTACTCTACAGAAAAAATCGTTCCGAAGGCTTCAGCATAAAACAAATAAATTGATTTGTGTTTGAACACACTTTTCATTAATATTATCTTTATCGTAATTGTGTCATTATTACAGATTTTTTAATATCTTTCAGATCATACTACCAGTTATGCCATTGTAAAACTAAAATTGAGAACTATTCATATGTATTATTTTGATTTATGTTCCTATTCATGATAATATACCAAAACTCATTTTGTAACAAGTCGAATAAGTCATAGTTTTTAATTATTAATTAAGGTATTCGCAGCTCAAACCTGAATTTTAGATTATAATCAATCCTTGATTAATATACTTTCGATTTATATATTCTACTCTTCTAATGATTAAAAACATGAAAAGTTATGACAGTAAATATTTTGTTTAATTTTCAAATAGCTACCCTGTAAAATGTGTGTTTTTGGATTGTGCGGTTATTCGTGCAAAGCAGCGATATGTTGCGGAAATATCAACTGTATTATTAGACAGACGGGCGGACAGTAATAGGTAACGGCTTAGTAATAGGTCCCGTTGGGTTACCCTTTGGGTACGGAACCCTAAAAAGTAAAATGGATAAACTCACAATAGATAGAAAGTACCAGTTACTGTTACAGCCTATCAAAGTCCATTGCTTGAACCAAGGTCTTCCTCATAAAGTGCCTCATAGGGAAGATATTTGCCACAGTTGCCACGCATGGCAGCCGGGTTGGCAACCACAGTTATTTTCAGTTGTTATTAGTAAGACGATGTTGCCCTTCTTCTAGTTTTAGTGGCTGGTACTTCATTTTCCTCTGTCACTTCTTACGATACTCAAGGGACGGTATAGGGTAGTGGATACTCGTATTTTTACACCGCCACATGGTTTATGTACTGCAGAAAGTACCCAGCATGTTCCAGCATTGCGACGTGGCCATCGCGGCAGGCGGCATTCGTGGGCTCGGGAGCATTTACCATGGAGTAACGAACAATGTTCTTTGGTGCTGTTCACCGATGAGTCCCGGTTTGAGTTTCATCCGGGTTCATGAAGAACACGCGTTTGGAGAACTCCAGGGAGAGTTAGCCGTCTACGGCACCCTCAGGAGGTCCACTCATACCAAGGCGGGACAATCATGGTGTGGGCAGGAATCGTCTTGGCGAACGAACCCAGCTCGTTTGGATCCAAGGCAGCATGACTGCACTAAAATACCATGAGGAGGTAGTAGAGCCTGTTATTGTCCCACACAGAATCCAAATAGGCCAGGAATTTCTACTGCACAATAATGCTCCTTCCCATACGGCGCGGCTGGTGTCGGCCGCTCTCCGAGATCACGATATTCAAGTTTTGGATTGACCTGCACAATCGCCCGACTTAAATCGAGCATGCCTGGCACATGTTACAACGAAAAGCTTTGAGAGATTTCCCACCAAATTTGACGACGGAACAACAACTTTACGAACACTTGCAAAGCACATGGGACCTCATACCGCAGCAAGACATTGACAATTAAATTTTAAGTATCAACAATCAATGCCGGTGTGTAATTAATATAAGAGGTAGCATTAGGTTATAAGACTTTTTCAATTTTAATTAAAATTAATAATTTTATGAGAAGAATTTTTTTTTTATCATACCTACTAATTTTTACGGCGATTAAAAACCTTAACATTTTTATTTAAAACAAAAATATTACGAGATGTTTTTTATGTTTTGTTAATGGCCTTAAAATAACCTGTCATTATTTTTTACCACTTACTATATCAGAAAATTCTTCATAGATCTTTAGATATTTGATGAAATATAAAATATCCCTAGATTCTGTTGATGTGTTTACGTGGTAGAGCCATGCTGCAGCTATATTATAATGAGGGCTTATAATCTTCCACCCACCAGATGTCGCTAGTTGTAACTGAGCTGAACCCTCAATATTGTGAATCTGCTGTCAAATCAGTGAATGAAGATCTCAAGCGTATTTTGTTATGGTCCAAGCAAAATTCTCTTGTGCTAAATCCACAAAACGAAACATTTTAATACTAGGAACAAATAAAAATATTCAAAATATCTCACTGTTTTAGCCAGTAGTTCTAATTGACAACGAACCGATACAGAAAGTCTCAGAGGCACGAAATTTAGGTGTAATATTTGATTGTAGTTTGCGCTTTGAAAGTCATGTACTTGAGGGAGTGCGCAGTTGCTTTTATCGTTTGAAGTTACTGTACCAAGTTCGGCAGTACCTCAGTGTATATATGCGGATAAGATTGTGTGAATCATTAATACTGTCCAAATTAAACTATGCAGATGCAGCCTATGGACCACGACTGTTGAGAAGGACAGAGAAGCTCATACAGCGAGTGCTACTTGCGTGCACTCGGTTTTGTTTTACTGTCCCGTCTCGAAGACATGTAACGCCTTATTTAAACGACGCCAATCTTCCTAAGATGAACACCCGAAGAAAATTATACCTTGCTATTCTATTACTCTCGACAATAACAAAGCAGAGACCGGTTTATCTGTTCCAAAAGTAAAGTGGGCCGGAGACTATAATAAATATAATACAAGAGCTCCCGCTCATTCGCTTGTAATAACTCGACACCGCACTTCGAGGCAGCCTCAAATTTGCAGCAACAGACTGTTGGAATGATACCACCCATTCGTTTCCTAAAAAAATTAAATAGTTTTAAAAAGAAATTAAAGTTGCATTATGTGGTATAATCTATATATATATATATATATATAAAAAGGCAAACTTGACTGACACATCTATCAACGCACAGCCGAAACTACTAAACAGATTTCGCTGAAATTTGGCATACAGACATTTGTAATGACTTAGGCATCCGCTAAGGAAGCATTTTGGAAACTTCGCCCCCTAAGGGGGTGAAAAAGGGGTTAAAAGTTTGTATGGAAGTCCGTCATTTTTAGAGCTTGAAGCCTGAAACTTTGTTTTTAGGTTAACGATAGGGAAACAAGATTAGTTAAACTATTTTATTCGAAACTTCACAGGAGTACTCCTATCAATAAATGAGTAAACATGTGTTTCAGGCTCTTTCAGGATTCCACCCCTAAAAGGTGGAAAAGGGGTGACAAATTCTGAAAATCAGCATGGGTATCGTTTTTATGGTTTATTACAAAAACAACAACTATTTCAAAATCCAACGTAGCAGACGGGAAATACCTACCATCATCCCCTGTGGGGGTGCGATGTGGTTGAAATGTCAATATGTAGTTTTTTGGGACGTTAATTACGAAAATGGTATCGATTATGGTTTGAAACCAACATGGATGGAAGGATGGATGGATGTATGTTTGTATGTAAAAATCATCAAGTGTTGGGTGACTTGGGTGTCATTTTAAGGTTTTTGGGTCGTAAATAACGTAAACGATATTGATAAATATTTTAAACTTAATTTATAAGAATAGAATAGAATATACTTTTATTGCACAAAAACATAAAACAAAATAGACAAGAAGATTTGTACAAAAAAATTGCACAAAATGACACCTAAACAAAAAAATACTAATTAAAAATTAAAAAAAAATTAAAATAAGCTACCAAACCAAATATATTTTTTACAAATTAATAAAAAGGCAAAACCAAAAGAAATACTTAGGTACCTACCTATTTTGTATTGATCTTCAAGTTCCAATCCCTACCAATAGATGGCGTTGGTATCGTTTTAGAAAGCGGTAACGTTGTGTTTTTTCGAATTTATATAAAGTGAATGGTGAAAGAGCGCTTCAACCTGTACCGCATACGGTATCTATTCACTATTAACGGATATTTGACTAGACTTCGACTTTGTTTGCTTGCTTACGGTTTAAGATGTGCTTCGTGTTTCGGATTAGTTGCTTACAACCACTGTTCAAACTTGGAATTCGATTTGCTTTGTGATTAGGTATTGTTGATAGAAGTATTTTTTCTCACTAAAAAAATGACTACAGAAACTCTTAATATTAAAGGAAAAATGGAAGAATATACTGTCGTCCCCATTATAGATGACGGCTGTATGATCTTCAATTTCATTCGGTTTATTTTAATGAGCAAAATCTGAGTGAAAGAGTGAATAGTCCTCCAACAACACACTCCTATCCTTTTTCGATTTGTGTAAAGTGGGTAACTTTGTAAAAACATTGCTCTACCTAGAAGTACCTGCATACTACGATTGGGATAAAAGAATGTTCCAAAGGAGAAAGAGAGGAGCAAACGTTGAAGGCTGGCCAGGGGTCAAAAAAGAGCACGTTATGGGCAGGGTTTATACTGTGAATCCGAACAAACTATCACCTTCGCATGCCTCTTTATGAGATCCGGGGCCCAATTTCGCTTGAAGCGTTAAAAACTGTAGATGTTCTTGTATATTCCACGTTCCAATCAGCGTGCAAAGCTCTCGGCTTGCTTGAATATGATCAGCATTTGTTCGCAGTAGTGGAAGAGGCAGCACTTTGCCAATCACCGCAAATGATTTGGAATCTTTTTACGATTATTTTAGTGTTCTGCCAAGTATCAGACCCTTTAAGCCTTTGGGAGAAATTCAAAGAATCTATCCTGTGACGATTCAAAGAACCTATCTGATGATTTTAAAAGGCAATTAGAAAGACAGGGAGATGTGGATGTAGAGCACATAAGAGATGTGGTATTTAACAAATGTCTTTCGGTAATAGAAGATGCCGTATTAGCGTTGGGTGGTCGGCTACTAAAAGAGTATGGGTTACCTCAGCCAAGCAAAGAACAACAATTTGAAAATAAAGAGTTTCTTAAAGAGACAAGTTACGACTTAGCATCATTAGAAAACACAGTTAAAAATAATGAAGGATCACTGAATGACGAACAAAAAGCAGTTTAGAATCAAATTAACACAAAAATTGAATCAAATGAGGGTGGAATATTCTTTTTAAATGCTCCCGATGGAACAGGCAAAACATTCCCCATTAATTTGCTATTAGCAAAAGTTAGAAGTACTCGCGGAATCGCTTTGGCTGTGGCTTCTTCTGGAATCGCAGCTACACTGCTTGAGGGTGGACGAACTCTGCTCATGCTACCTTCAAGTTACCACTCAATTTAACAACAGCTGATATTCCCATTTGTAATATATCGAAACAAAGTAATTTTGCTGAAGTATCAAAACATACGAAAATGATAGTGTGGGATGAAATAACCATGGCTCATAAGGGTGGCGTAGAGGCTTTAAACAGAACTCTAAAAGATATAAGAGGGAATAAGAAGTCAATGCGTGGTGTAACGGTTTTGCTGGCTGGAGATTTTAGACAGACTCTACCAGTAGTGCCAAAAGGAACTAGAGCAGATGAAGTTAAGGCGTGTCTTAAGAGATCCACTTTATGGCCTCTAATTAAAATACTCAAGCTCTCAAAAAATATGCGGGTACACTTAGGGAGAAAGAGTCTGCTGGTGGATTTGCGAATCTCCTACTTAAAATCGGCAACGGTGATTACCCGATAAATGACGGAATGATAACCATCCCTGATAATTTGTGCACAGGTGTATTTACGTTACAGGAGTTAATATCCAAAATTTACCAAGAAATTGCTCATAGCCACGATAAGCCAATGGAATGGTCGTGTGAACGTGCCATAATAACCCCGAAAAACGACCAAGCAGCGGCAATTAACGATATACTTTTAATGTCTTTTGAGGGGGAAGAAATCGTGAACACGTCAATAGACTCTGTGGTGAACATAGATGACACTATTAACTACCCTGTCGAATTTCTTAATTCACTGAAACCATCGGGTCTTCCACATCATAAGCTTATTCTGCGCGTGGGCACTCCTGTTATATTGTTGCGAAATTTCAAACTGTGCAACGAAACCAGACTAAAAGTAAAGGCGTTACATCGCAACGTAGTTGAAGCCACAATTATAAGTGGATGTGCGCAAGGGTATTTGTATATACTGCATTTGTACCAAGAATTCCCTTGATCCCGAATGATCTACCCTTTGAATTCAAACGAATACAGTTTCCCCTCAAAGTCTGCTTAGCAATGACCATAAACAAATCACAAGGGCAGACATTAAAATTTGCGGATATAAACTTGAGAGAAAATTGTTTTTCATTTCTATGCATTTCTATGTGGCTTTCTCACGCGTAAGCTCGCCCAGTAGTCTGATAATTTTGGTAAATAGTAATAGATTAGTAAAAAATGTAGTGTATAAAGAAGTTTTGTAGTTTACTAGCTTTTGCCCGCGACATCCAGTTATGATTGTGGCTTGTACCAGCAGACTCTTTTTCACACATGGGCGCGATATAACCGAACTCCACGCAGACGAAAAGCAAAAGCTAGTAAGTACAAAAAACTATTGGTAAATCCAATTGTCCAAAAATATCAAACACCATCAAATACCATCAACTTGGGTATGAAATCTGATGATATAAAAGACGTTTTTAGGCTGCAGGGTAAAGACAGAAATGTTTTAAATACTCCCATCATCGTTGAACTTGGATCCACTCTTAAAAAAACTGTTTTGCTACAAAAGACAAAAACTTTCAATATCAAAAATAAAAACAAACTGCAGGCAAAGCATCTCGGACTGAAAACTAATGAAGATACCCCTGTTTTTATCTCTGAACAGTTGACTCCTAAAGGGGCTCGTCTATTCTTTCTAGCTCGTGATCTAGTTAGATCCAAGAAATTTAAATATTGCTGGACGTCTTTTGGCGGGGTATTTGTGCGACAAGATGATAAAACCCGAATTATTAAAATTATCGGCGAATCTCAGGTAAATCAGTTAATGCAAGATGCATGACTACTCTCTATAATTACTTTCAAAATTATATCATCTCTTCTAAAATTTACACATGTAGAATTATTCTCATGAAATTATGATTCTTTTATGATTGTCAAATACATACATAACTATACTAATTCACAAATCTACACCTTTGCACACTCATACACAATACAAAATCTTACACACACTCACTTAGGCATCATCTTAGAGACCATTACACATTTAGCTACCTATATAGAACCTGCCTAGAATTTTCCGATTTTTGGGTATTATTTACAGATCTCTTACAAAAACAAACGAATTAAAAATTAAGCCAAAATGCCATATAGATAATGTCTATACAACCTTCTGTAGCTACAATGATTCAGTTATTATTGCAAACAATCACGGATAGCTTTATGAAAACAATTGAAGATTTGGACGAAACTGAAATTGCTAAATCTGTAGTATGTAATATAGAGGACTTATCTAAAGTAATGCAGCCTATACCTTATTCCAATTTTACTATACCAACCCAAAATATTTGCTGTACATATTACAACATTAATGATTTACTGATTATTATGTCACAATAGCCATTTGAAACTGATGTCATAATATTGACAAAATGCAGTTTCAACGGTAATAAAGAAATACCGACATTAGATAATTATAAACCATTTAAAATTAATCGTCAACTAAATCAGAATGACGGGGTTGTAGCTTATATTAAAAAAGACATAAAGGTGTAAAATTTATCTGAACTAAAGCTAACACATGCATCAGGTTTACAAATCATTACTTCTGACTTCATTATATTGGATATCTATAGATCGCAGTCAGTCGCAAACGCTAATATGTTTATTGATTCCATAAATGCGCATTTGGAAACTATAGCCTCATATGTATAAGAATATTGTTTTAACTGGCGACATTAATCTTAATCTAATAACTAAACCGACAGAGCTAGTGTATCAACACAGTAACAATCAGAAATACCTGGATATTTTAACTTCACATGGACACTTGTCCGGTCATTGCTTACCCACTAGACAGGACAACTGCCTTGATGATGTGTTCCTAAACTTAGATAAACATACGAACTCAACATTTGTAGCAGCACTTAATACAACAATTACTGACCATGCTTTGGCTTTACTCAGCATTAATAAATCCTACAAGCTAATGAATAAGTTTCCTAAGACTGAATCTACTATCGATTACAAGTCAGCCCATTTAACACGTGTAAATACAGATATCTCTCATTTTAAGACTTGTAATGACCCAAACGTTTAGGCTGACATCTTAATTTATAAAATAAAAATAGCAATTGTTACAAATACTAAATTGAAATTGGTTAAAACCAGCAAAAGGATTTTAAAACCGTGGATTACCACAGGTGCTTTGCGGAGTATTAGGCTTAGGAATAGCATGCAACTAAAAACGAAACGGGAACCCGCAAATGAAGTTTTAAAAATAACTTTTAAACGTTTCAGAAACTTTTTCACAAATTTAATTAGGAAATTAAAAAGACAGTATTATAAAAATTGAATTGAATTATCTTGCAAAATCCCAAATTAATATGGTCTAAAATTAATGAAATAACCCAATTCAAAAGCACTAAAACTTCTAATGTTAGCCTCCTCGATCTGTCACCAGACCCTCTTGAATCAGTACATAAATATAGTTAATAAATTTTTCGTCAACATTGGTAAATCTCTGGCTGAAGATATAACTAATAATCCATTATTACAACATGACAATACCTCTGAAATTAAATTAAGTCTAACCTCATTTGTTTTATTGGACTCTGACCCGCAGGAAGTTTCTGATATACTCATGAGTCTTGATTCTCGAAGTGCTCCTGGTTGGGATGGTATACCAACATTGTTTCTGCAAAGGTGTAAAGATTTTGTGGAAACAGTAACAGAAACATAAACTTTATTCAATATAGATAACAAATAATATTTATTTAAAGTCACTCCTTTGTTTAATTACCACTGGTTCCAAAAAAAAACCTCTGTCCTGGGAAGAACCAGCAAGAAACCCAGCGGGACTTTTTTTTAAATAACAGCTTACAATCATGTATGTAACAACACAACAAATTAAAAATAGCTTGGTAGCAATCACCTCATTCCCAGGGGTTATTATCATCCATAAATTCCTTAATATTATAATAACCCTTTTTAAACAAACTTAGTTTAATAAAGTTTTTGAACTTTGAGCAGGTCAAATTTTGTATATTTTCTGGAATTTTGTTGTAAACGCGTATACATCGCCCCAAGAATGAATTACTTACTCGTTGAAGTCAAGTAACTGGTACTACTTGCTTGGGTCTGTTCCTAGTATTTACAGAATGAATATAACTTATTTTTGAAAAACTACTTTTATTTTTGTGTACTTATATTACATTTTCATAAATGTATTGAAAGGCCAAAGTTAATATATTAATGTAGGTGCTGCTGACACAGCACACACATGCGTCACCCGTGTCAATGTGTATGTAATTCTAGTGAAATACGATAACGACCGCCACCGGCGGGACGCCATTCTTTAAGCGAGTAGTTCAGTTACTTTTGGCTGTACTAGGTGAACACGCGTCTCAGGTTCGACAAAAATAAATCGGCTACAAACTAATGTGAACAGTTTAATCATTTTTCTCCCTACACAAGCCCCTAAGATACACCAGTCACCAATGTTCCACAACATAAAGACCCCGTGTTAGGCCTTGTGTAGGGGCGGAAGTGATACACGTCGTGCCGCGAAGCTTACAAAACACCACGCTTCGATGGCTCAACCAGCGACAATTCCGCCTTAGCCCCCACTGTCATTCCCGCCGGGCGAAATAGCTACCATCGGCATCGCGTCGCGTATTCCACCATTTTGGACCGATATGCCCAAAATGTGGTTTCTACGTTTCGAGTCAGTGATGGGACCACAACAGCAGAGGGAACAGGTCAAGTACGACATGGTAGTGAGAAAGCTGGGCAAGGAGGAACTCAGCCAAGTTAGTGACCTCATAATTAACCCACCGGACCAAGGTCGCTACACCGCACTGAAGACCAGGCTCATCAGAGTCTTTCAAGCCAGCGCGGAGGCCCAGTTTAACAAACTCGTGTCGGAGATGAAGTTGGGGCAGCAGCGACCATCTCAGCTGCTGGCCAAGATGAATGAGCTCGCGAAAAACTCCGGCGCTGAAGGCGACACGCTCAAGAATTTGTGAATAGCGCGACTGCCGGCATGGGTCCGCGCGATCTTGGCCACCAACAGAGCAGACACGAAACTTGATGACCACGCAGACATGGCAGACAAGTTGATGGACAATCTGCGCAAAGGAAAGCTGTTGGCCGTGGACACCGGCTCGGCCTGCAGCTCGTCGTCAACCCCAAACGTGGCAGAGGTGAACGTCAAACTGCTGACCCAGATGAAGACCTTGGTACTGGAGTTCAAGACGCTGCGCGGTGAGGTAAACACCATCAACAACCGCCGTCATAATAATGGTGGTAGGCGATGGATGCGTAAACGTTCTCGTTCGCGTCCCAGGTTCCGTTCACCGCAACGGACGCCACGCAGTGAAGACTGGCTGTGCTGGTATAATTTCCGGTACCGCGAGACGTCACGACGATGCAAGCCTCCCTGCAATTGGAAGAAGATTAACAACACCAACAAGCCAAAAAACTGAAGAGGATGCAGCCCGATGTGGTGGTAGCCTGCATCAACTTCACAGAAAACCATCGCTTGTGCGTCACGGACACTAAAAATGGTATGAATTTTCTTATTGATACTGGTGCCAATGTGTCGGTCATACCAGTGACTAAAACTAACCGAAAATATCGTTATCATGTCAATAGTAATTATAAATTGTTTGCTGCAAATGGCATGGAAATAAATACGTATGGTGTCGTAACATCAGAATTAAATTTAGGGCTACGACGCAGTTTTAAATGGCCATTCATTATTTGTGACGTAAGTAAACCAATAATAGGCGCGGATTTTTTAAAAACACACCGATTATTGGTAGATTTACATAACAGAAAATTTGTAGATTATGTAACTGATTTGTGCGTTATAGGAACCATCGTAAGCTATAGTGAGCCGACGATAAATAGCATTCAGGAATCGCATCCGTTTCGTGACTTGTTTGAGGAATTTTCTGATATAACAAAGCCCGTCTCGTTTAAAGAAACGCCGCCGACACACAAAGTTAGGCATCACATCCTCGTAGATACTATAGGACCGCCGGTCTATGCCAAGCCGCGACCTTTACCGCCGGAAAAGTACCAAAAGGTTAGGGATGAATATCGTTATATGCAGGAATTAGGTATTTGTAGATACGGCCCGATACGGCCCTGCGGAGATTACCGTAGGCTTAATGCAGTGACGAAACCGGATCGGTATTTGGTACCGAGGCTCCAGGACTTCACTTATGGGTTGTCACGTAAGGCAATATACACACGCCTTGATATTAATAGAGCTTACCATTTTATTGAGGTTGCACCAGAGGACGTCGAGAAAACAGCCATTACCACCCCTTTAGGTTTGTATGAGTTCCCGAGGATGATGATCAACCTGAAAAATGTAGCCCAAACCTACGAGAGATTCATGGACAGCACGGTTCTGCATGGAATCGAAAACATCGGTAAAATTGGTAATGAATACGAGTCGTTACTTTTTCTTACATTGATGATGTCATCATAGCGTCGCGAAATGACGTCATTCACCGAGTACATGTCCGTAAAGAATTCGAGCGATTCCACAGTATCGGGTTGACCATAAATCTAAGTAAGAGTTTGTTTAGAGTAAGCGAAGTCGATTTTTTGGGATACAAGGTTAGGTTAGATTCCTACCAAGGATGATTTGCGAGGCTATTGAAATTAAAAAAACATCCTAATTTCAATAGACAAGATGGATGGGTGCTGCCATCTGCTTGGGATCCTATAATAAATAAAATAACATCCAAACCCAAGTATACCACTGCTAGACTTCAAGATACTGTGAGCTCATTCTGCGTAGATCGAACCAAAAATTAACATTAAAATTTTAATTAAAATTGATGTTAATACCGTATCCTTTCCAGTCCAGAAGCTTGAAAACGTCTTCCAATGCAGCGGTGAAGAGTTTCGGGGATATAACGTCACCCTGTCTTACACCTCTCTGCAGTTGGATAGGTTTCGTACTTGGTTCTGTACTCGGATAGCCATCGTAGCCCTACTGTACAAGCACTTCAGTACTTCGATATACCGACAGTCAACTTGGCACCGCTGAAGGTACTGCAACATCGCCCGAATTTCGACGGAATCAAAGGCTTTCTCATAGTCGACATATGCCAGACATAGTGACAAATTGTACTCTTCGGACTTCTGTACAATTTTCCGAAGGGTATGTTTGTGGTCTATGGTGCCAAAGCCTTTTCGGAAACCGGCTTGTTCGGGAGGCTGAAAGTCTACGAGTCTGCGTGCGAGACAATTCGTAATGACTCTCGAAAACAGCACGTAGACGCGGCTCAGAAGGGAAATCGGTCTGTAGTACTTCAAGAGAGCTTTGTTGCCTTTCTTGAAGTACAAGACCACCGCACTTCTGCTCCACGCCTCCGGTGTAATGCCACCATGGAGGACGGAATTAAAGAACTTCTGAAGGACTTCAAGTACCGGTTTTCCACCCGCTTTCAGAAGTTCCGCTGTAATTCAATCCTCGCCTGGGGCCTTGCCGTTTTTAAGGTGCTGGAGAGCCATTCTAATCTCGCTCAGACTGACGTCAGGGATATCATCGGAATAGTGTCGGATAAGACTCGCTCTTGGGATCGTTACTCACACTTGCGTGTGGCTCCAACGATGATGTGTACAGCTGCCTCTCTCAATCTCACTCAAAATCTCAGGTGTCCCGGAAACGACACAGCCACACTCGGTCTTCAGCTTCGATAGTTGGCTCTTTCTGGCAGACATATCTCTAGCAAAGACTTTGGAGCCCTCATTCTGTTCGATCGCTTCTTCAATACGAGCAGTATTGAAGTTGCGTTAGTCCCGCCGCACGCATTTGGAGATCTGTCTGTTTAGTTGCCTGTATGCTGTCAAATCTACTGAAGACTGCAGCTTCATATCCCGTCTAACAGCCATGAGATTAAGAGTGTGGTCGGAGAGTTTTTGTGTTCTTCTGCGGCGGGTCTTGCAAAACTTAGCTCCGACCGCATGGACAGTTTCCACGAGCTTGTCATTCATATCGTCCACTGCATTGTAATCTTCTAGCACTGAAAACGGTTTCGTAGCTTGAGCTGAAAGGTTTCGGGACTTTGAATTAGAGCACGAGGGGGACGGAGCGTTGACTTCATAAGACATGACCTCTCCTTTTAACGTTTAGGTTCAGTGTGCCTCTCACCATTCGGTGATCGCTGCCGGTTTTCACCCTCGCGATAACTGAGACATCACTGAACAGTTGTCGTCTGGTCGTCATAATGAAGTCAATCTCATTTTTTGTCGAACCGTCGGGGCCAGACCAGGTTCACTTCCTGTGGGACCGCTTCTGGAAGAAATAGTTCATCATACAGAGTCCCTCTTTCTCCATGAAGTCAGCCAGCTGCTGACCCCTTGGGTTCCGTTTCCCTATTCCAAATTTCTCTACTTTCAGCTCACCGTTCTCTCTAGTGCCTAGTTTTGCGTTGAAGTCTCCCATTAACACCGTATAATGGGTTTTTGAGGAATCCATGGCTCTAGAGATATCATCATACATTTCCTCCACCTCCTCATCGGGGTGTGCCGAGGTTGGTGCGTAAACCTGTATGACCTTCAACGAATACCGTTTGGTTATTCTGAGTATAAGGTACGCAACCCTCGTCGATACACTCCCAATCTTTACAACGTTGTTAACGAGAGACTTGTGGACGATAAATCCGACACCTCCTTGGGATAGATAGTAGCCCTCCCGGTGATAAAATAAGTTGCCAGATTCAAGGATTACCGTGTCCTCCCCCTCTCTTCGGACCTCAGATAATCCTACAATATTCCAGCGCCACTTGTCTATCTCTTCTTCCAGCTCCAGGATCTTCTCGTCAGTCCTCAGGGTGCGTGCGTTATAAGTTCTCAGGTCGAGTCGTCTTAGGTGGCAACCGAACCTCCACCGGAGATTCTTAGCATCCCCTGCACCGCCGTTACCATGGTCGCCACCGTAGCCAAGAATAGCGGGGCTGACGGGGACTGGGGGCCGTTTATTTGTGTCGTTGCTCATGGGGGGTATATTGCCATAGTTGCCACGCTTGGCGAGCGGGTTGGCAACCGCAGGTTTTTTAAATTGTTTTTTTGCTGTTATCAGAAAGATGCTGCTGCCCATCCTCTGCCTCAGTTTCCCTCTGTTGCCTCTTACGGCACCCACGGGAAGATATGGGGTAGTGAGTATTCTTACCCGCCACTACACGGGAATTTAGTGCCATTTAAATGCAAAATAATTATCATTGAATCAATTTACTAATTTAGATATATCATTATTTATTTCGTCATATTTTAGTAATTGTCGTCTTAACTTCAAAATTAAAGAAGTGTCATCAGCAAATCATACTATATCATGGTTATTCCCTACTAAGTAAGGTAAGTTATTAATGTATACAAGAAACAGAAAGGGGCTGAGAATTGAGCCTTGAGGTACGTCCATTTGTACTATCGACCCAGAAGAGCTCATACTGTTAATGACAACTTTTTGCGTTCTGTTACTTAAATATGAAAAAAATTATTTAACAGCATCACTTCTTACACCGTAGTGTTGAAGTTTCCTGATTAATGTTTCATGGTGAACACAATCGAATGCCTTGGATAGGTCACAGAATGTACTCAAAGCATCCTGTGAATTCTCCCATGCATTAAAGATATATTAAATTTGCTTAACACCGGCGTCAGTTGTCAAGCGAAATCAAACCCTTAAAAAACCAAATTGATTTTTGTGAAGTAAATTATTTATATTAAAGAAATTTTACATTTAATCAAGAATATTTTTTTCAAAAATCTTACTAAGTGTTGGTAGTACAGAAATAGGTCTAAAATTGGCTGGTCTAATGTACTACCAGATTTAAATAAAGGTATTACTTTACTATGCTTCATTAAATCAGGAAACGCACCAGATTCAATACTAGTATTAAAAATAATAGCTAGATGAGGCGCAATTGTATCTATCATAGACACAATAACTTTAACGGAAATCCCCCACAGATCCGAAGTTTTCTTAATATCAATAGTTTTAAAATATTTCACAATATCTTTTGATGATACTTTATGAAATGTAAAATTCTTTGTACACGCATTTACATTTTGTTTAAGTAATGATTCGGCGATGACAGGAGTAGAATTCAGTGACATAGTGGTTAAGATCGGAATATCAGTAAAATATTTCTCAAAAACCCTTGCAACGTCCTGATCTGATTCAGTTAATTTGTTGTTAATACTTAACTGGCAGTTTGAATTGCAAGAGTTGATCTTACCACTTTCGCTATTAATTATACTCCATGTCATTTTAATTTTATTAGAAACCGTCTTAATTTTGTTGCTCAAATGCAAAGACTTGGCTGTGGAGCACACTCATTTAAATATGTTTGAATATTTTTTTACATATTCCCTAAATTCGACGCTAGGATTATATGACCATTCATGGTAAATATCATATAACCTTTGTCTGCTCTTATGTACTCCTACTGTCACCCATTCATTGAATGACTTCCGACTGTTCAAGGAGAATGTTTAAGAAGTAAAAGTTTTATTTAATTCATTGCAAATAAGCTTAAACAATGTTCCATACAAAAAATTAGGATCATTTTGGTATGAAAGTGATGGAAGTTTTTTCACTATGTTACTTAGAAACTTCTTCAAGCGACGTGCATTTACTGGAACAAACACGAATTTCTCATCTACTTGCTTTTTGTGAACATAAGGTAACAAAACTAATTGTCCACAGTGATCAGAACTTAAGTTTTGAATTATACATTTATGCAACGCCTTAATATTTGTAAAAATGTTATCTATACATGTTGCACTAGATCGAGATATAAACTTTGGCGATCTTTGATGAGAGAGCATTCGGCACCAAAATCATAGTAAAATGGGTACGACTCACCAGTATTCATCAGCACACCGCCGGGATCGCTCACATAGCAAACGTCAACACGTCGCTCACTGCTCGCCGCTGCGGCAGGCATAAGGCAAGCGCACGTGGCTATTAAAACAACCCAGCACACGCCATAGTTAGCTGCCATGAGGGAAGCGCAAGTGGCTAAAAGAACACAGCACACGCCATAGGTAGATGTCATGAGGCAATTGCACGTGGCCAAAACAACAGCACAGGGTGTGCCTCACTTGCACAGCGAGCCGTCGCACCGCACCAGCGCCATCGAGAAGCTGCGCCGCACCACGCACTTGAAGCGTCAACGGGAGCAGCAGGAGCACCGAGGGTTCACAGGCATCGTTGGGGTTGTAGTCATCGTGATCTGCGTGAAAAACAAGTCGTTAATTATCAAGACAACATACACCGTTGCCTATCCTCTCATCCATCACACATACGAGGCCCTCAAACAGAAATACGCTCTCATACCGCAGACTATAATAAAGAACTTCGCTTTCACAAGTATGCATACATCTCCATTCGAAGTATCTCACACATACTCTTACTTGAACGATGTGAACCAGGACAGCGCCTGCCAGGAAAGAGCCTGATGCATGTTCAGAGAACTTCCGCGCATACAGAGTATAACACTTCCGCGCACACATAGTGTAAGACTTCCGAGGTACCGCCATGTACAGCATTCGCGCGCCCCGGGACGGCACCCACCACGCGTGCAGCATACGCGTCTGCCGAAACCAGGCCATGCTACAGCTGGACCCGGCAGTCCGTTCCGACCAGCAAGGCACACACACGCCTCACACTCGCACACATGTAATCATATCACACATGCTACTGTAAGACATAAAAGAAAACATATTAAAAATATTCAGTCTGAACTTAATTTTAAAAAATGCAGCACGACTCTCGGGACACCATTCGCCTTTCTAGGGCACCATATACTGAGCTGCGGCTACACGGCAACCTCTGGTACGGTCCGATCCTCATGTAAACTTAAATACTCTCTTCACTGTCAGAACTAATTTGCTCTACTTCAATTTCGTTAGTTATACTTTGGTTTTCCGGCATTTTTCGCAAACAATTAACAAGTTAAACACTTATTCTTACAAAATATTTTTAAGACAATGTTTAGGTTAAATTAACTTTCCTCATGTATCAAATGGTGATAGGTAGCAGCGGCAAATAATGTGTCTGCGGCGTCATATATTGACAGCATACTTCCACTCAAGAGCGAGCGCCACAGCACTACGCCTTCCACTAAACCCTCAACATCAAATCCCAATTTTGTCGACTACGTAATACTCTGACTAAACTGTAACACTTATCACATTAGAACACAAAATAATACTTAGTTATTCAATTCATAGCACGTTAAAGTTAATCCTTTGTTTGATACATCGCTCAAATATTTCGTACTTTAAAACTTATGGACTACATTATTTCGTGGGCTACGTATTTTCATATCATTTTACATTACGTAAATCATATTTCACATGAACTATCAATTATAACAAAACTCGAACAAGTTAAGTTTTCACTGAATTCAAACTATAACTCATTTACCATAACTTCTTTTCAATATTTCTTTTAACATTTGTTAACACATTTGGGTACGTTAAGGAATATCAAAAGTACTTGCGGGTACCTCTAATATGAATCAAACAAAAATATTTAACCTCATGCTCAAAACTATTGACTTCAAGCTTTTACTTTACACTTTAGTTGTATGTCAATGTCGGAAATAGGACAACAGATTTAATTACGACATTAAACATAAAAACCAAGGAAGCAATGCGAAGCGCATTATAGTCTTTCACGAACGTAATAAAATTAAACAAAAGGATTTGACTTTTGGCTTAAATCATTTCACTTGTAAACTTTCACTCTACACTTTAATGATTCGTCAATGTCGTAAATACAACAACAAACTTGATGTAAGGCATTGAACATAAAACAAAACGCGAGGGGCGTCATAATCTTTCATCAACCTAATAACCGTCACACTATTCAAAGGTAGACAGTAACAGGGACTTTATCCCACTTCTGATGTCGTAAAGTCAACAAATGATCCCAATTTTGATCTCGAAAATACATCAGGATAGCATTAATTGTTAAAAATAATAAAAGTGTAAGAGCGGATGTTCAACTTGCTCTCTTGCTTACGCAATTAATCATTATCAGTAATTAGACAACGTAACGCACTATACATTCAGTATAGAGAAATTACAGTTCAACCACACCGTAACACGTCCCCGCCACAATCACACACCAGTGTAACGTGAGGTACGTAATTACATGATAACACCAAAGTATGCAAACCAACAGCAACACTACTTATCTGAGTGTAACACAGGGCAGCCTCTCAGCAACACCATCCTCCTTGCCTGCACTAGAAGAATTACAACAGCGTACAGAACCACGACACTATCTTCGCACTCTAGAATGACTTCACTTGTAGAATGACTTAAGCGGAATCTCCCGCGCACGGCGCCTACAGTGAACTTTATACTGCACCAACAAGTGTGGATTTCTTGTTATACCGTCAATTCCACCTCGATCCAACCTTTATTTAATAGACGCTCCGACATATATAATACTTTAAATCGAAAACTAAATATACCCTGAAAAGTTATATGAATGTAAAAGGATATTAACTAATTTCATATCTTCTTTTTAGATTTAAGTTATGATGAAACAGAGAAACTCATAGATACAATTGTGTAAGTTCCATACACCCAATCAGGCTCACACACATACCCACATTTACACAAACTCTCTGCACAACACACACACACACACACACACACACACACACACACACACACACACGCACACACACACGCACGCACGCACGCACGCACGCAAGAACGCACGCATGCACGCACGCACGCACGCACGCACGCACGCACGCACGCATGTAAAAGTATTATTATTATTATATTATAATTGTGCATGCCTCAAATGCATTAAAAAATTGCGTATAACATCATTTTCTACTATTTACTACTTAACATAAATTGGTAAAGTAAGGTTTATGTAAAAAAAATATATTTCGTATTAAAGCCACAAACCAACTAGAAACACTCACGCGTCAGACGAACGTCTCTGGTACATTTTTTTTTTAATATTTCATTATATATATATATATATATATATACTGAAGTATTAAAAAATATAAATATATTATAATTAATATAGATTAAAAAACTGAAGGTAGCCGGGCTAACTATGACATCGGGACGTCAAACACCTCAGTCCCCCCCGTGACCATGGGTGCTGTAAAGCACCCGAAACGTCGGGAATTAAAAAATAAAATTAAACGCAATATAATCCGTAAAAATTAGTTTCATTTAATGTGTAGTCTTCGCGTAAATATAAGAAAATATTATTTATTATTATGTTTCATTCATCATTCATTCATTGCAGACTATCATAAGTTTACTGGTAAACATAGGCATCCTCCATAGGTTATCATATAAGCTGTACATTTTCTATAGTTGTCACACTTGGCAGACAGGTTGGCAACCGCAGTTTATTATTATTATTACTAAATTGTTATCAAAAAGATCACTTGAAATGCCAGGAACTAAATAGATTTATTCAATGTATAGTATTCCCGTAAATATAATATTCATCTTTAAGTTTTATCATATCTTTTGATAAATCACAACAAAAAGGTTTCCATAACAATTACAATAGCACATTTTTATTTTTATTTTTAAAATTTTACATGAATACTGAGAATACTGAGCAGTTATGTTTATTAAAGCATGTATAGGTAATATTATAAATGGATATATTATTCCTTACATCATCTTGGCTTTAATCATATTTCTTTAATTACGGTAATGTTGTTTGGGATCCATATTCACTAATCAATCAATACATGTAAAGAAGAATTAAATGAAATCTAAATAGCATGTAGGGACTACACTTTTTATTTTCACTGGTTTCATTTAGGATAAAAAATATTTTTAGTACCTTTTAGTAGATGAAAAATTAATATACTTTTGCGCATAGATAACAACACAGCTTTTTGATGTGCTTTTAAAATTGCAACCATTTTTTTAAAATTTGGAGTGACACTGCATTTAGTTACCCTGTCACCTAGATTTATATATATATATATATATATATATATATATATATATATAGACGATGAGACGACGAAGACGATGTAGACTGTATCGAAGTTAATGGCCGCCATTTCGAAAATTTACTTTAAATAAATTTATCTTAAATTATTTACTAGTTTTAGTATGAATCTTGAAATCATTTGTCCAGTTCGGCAAACATCTTGAACAATAAGCGTAGTGGGGAAGGTTTGCACGCATTTTGTATGTAAAACCGACTCTGCGCAGTCAAGGTCAATGTTCAAGAAGTTTGCCGGCAATTTTGTTGTCAATAAATTTTAAACAATAAGTAAAGACACTGGATGTTATTTTTGCTAACCTGAAGCATTTACTATCTTAGTTTAGCCCTAGAAATGATAAAAGATTTTTAAATCAAATTAACTATTCAGGTAGTTTCCTGCCTGAGTAACTTCAGAAGTCTGTAACAGAAAAACTGGCCTATTAAGTGTCATTTTTTAATGTTATTATGAAAGATTAAGGTACTGTGTTTTTAAAATTAATTAGAAAGTATGAAATTATTTATTACTATTTTTCATTTAATGTTGAAAATTCAAGCCCCACTCTCCTGACAGAAAATTTTTAAGTTTCGATTAAAATTATTGTATCTTCGGTGAATGTTAGGAAGCTAATTATTTTATGCATAATAGGGCAATTCATAAGAATCATGCTACAAACAAAAAAACTTGGAAAAAATCTCACAATTAATTTTTTTTTAATGTTAGGCTGTTTAGGGTGAACATTTTCAAAAAAAGGATAAAAAAATCATAACTCGAAAACTACAAAAAATCGCGGAACATACATAGGGTATTTTCGGATACCTCTGGGTGTGAGAAATCAAAAAAAAAATTTATAACCTCACTGTTTGGACCACCTTGTATATATCACTCAGTCACTGGCTAGGCGCTAGTGATCAAAAAATATCTTGATAAAATATGCCATGGTGTGTTTTTAGATATTGCACAAATTATTCATAGAAATGTTAGTAAATACCAAGGAATAAATATCAAGGAATAAAATTCATCGGTGATTAAGATATTTAATTAATAAAAAAGTATAAAAGAATAAAGATTAATAATCAAACAAATTATTCCTAAGACGCCATCTCGTGTCATGGAATATAGATTATGAAATTAATTTGTTCAGATACGACGTTTCTGTGGGTATTTAAGTGTTATATTATTCACATTTTTTTGTTGTAAAAACAAATAGAAGTATTCATAATTAGGCAAAATTATTGATATTTAATTTTTCTGATTATTATTTTACTTTTAGGTTTCCACGTCCAAGCTATGAAAACAGGGAAAAGTGGAATTAATTCGTCAATTTTTGATCCTCGTGCCCAGCATTTATGGACAACTCTTATTCTAATCTAAATAAAGATATTTGTAAATTAAATGGTATATTAATAAGTTTCTTAAACCTACACTTCGTATGTTTTTTATATTTTACATGGTTACATTTTAAAATATTCAAATAAAAATATCATTAAAATGTAATTGTGATACAATATTAAGTAATATTATATTAAATTAGCACAAATTAAATGCAAAATAAATGACAAATTTTAAAAATTGTACTCGATATAATTTATGTAATTAACAATGCAATCTATTATTACATACTGATCATTCCATAGATATAGTATACATTTGTATATTGGCGATGGAGTGATTAGGGTGAGACCAAAATCGAAATGTACGGGTGGGAGTGAAATGTGCATGTGTGCGAGACGAATAGTGCTGCGCCATGCATCAACTTCAATTATCTTTATTATATATATATACAGAGCGCTGTATCTGTGTCATAAAATGAATATTTTTATGTTTGAGGACATAAAAATAAAACTACAAACAAAAAATTTGTAATTTTTATTTTCCACTAAATATAATTAATTTATTGTAAAAATGTCGTAAGCTCTCCTTAGAGGTATTTTGCAATTTTGCTTATACACACTTCAATCTAATAATCAAATAAGTTTCGATTATTAATTTAATAATTAAGTGTTTATGATTTGATATTGCTGGCGAATCAAACATATGTATGTCAAGTATGTTAAAAAAAATTAAACTAAATATATTTAGTAATTTCGAAAATTAGTAAATTAACTAATTTTCGAAACATATTTTCGTTTACAATTTTTCATTTCATATGTTTTCGGAAAACTCGTTCAGAATGAATACCTATTTCATAAACGTCTTGAGAGGGATAAACAACATACAAATAAACAGCAGTGCTTACACTGCCGCGTTCCGGCCTTGTACAGAGAGCCTGTATAATTATAAGCTGTAAGGCATTTTATCTTAGTCCTCAGGGGTGAAAACAAATTTGTAGCTTTCTTTGTTTGAAGCTGACTGTAGGTGACCATGTCCTGCATTAGTCGTTTACCATCAAGTGATAATGTAGGTTCCTTTGTTACTTTCGTTTTATGAAAAAAGTACATCATAAGGATGACGACAACAAGTTGCACACATTTGAACTTGCGCAAACCAAATAAACATATGTACAGTAAAATATATAATAAGGAACTACGCACGGGAATAATGTTGGTATTGAACCAGAATGCAGCTTTACTCTTTGTGCACTCCTATGAAAAAAAAAAACATTTTTGTTCAAAGTGCTTGTTACAAATAGGCGAATATTTTTTGGGAACCCAGTGTTCTCTATTTATCATATTTAACCATTTTTGTTTAACCTCAAAATTTTTGGTAATCTAAAAAATTATAAGAGTTTAAATTATCTCATTAAACTATCTACTATAATGCCATTTGGCTACGAAATCCTAAAAATTAAAAATTAAAATAAATACGAAGTTACAAAAGGCTGCATCCAAAGATATGCCTTTACTTGTTGTAAACATATTATCGATAAGATGATATTGATAGTGTCAATCTCTACAAAAATTAGATCAGAAATAGCGGGAATTCACGTATTTGTTATTATTTGTAATATAATTCTTACGCATTTAGAGCATTATCGTAATAAAATGCGATATTTTTCCCTATCCATTTGTGTATAAAATATTTGTACCAGTTATAAAATATTGCATTTAGAGTGATAAATATTTTAATTGTAATTACGTATGAAATGTATAATTTTGTGGATTTTCTTTTATTGGTGAACTGCATTCAGGTACTGTACACGTCACTATGTTTAATTACACCTTTTAAACACTTATAAATACTTCAAAATCAAAGATATCGCGAAAATAAGCGGGATTTGTTTCGTTAACGATTGACGTCATTCCGATATAGGCCTATAGCGTGTACGTGTATGGTCTAGCCATTCTATCTCGTTCTAACGTAAGCATATGCTATGCCATTTCTCTTTTACATTGCCAATCTAACGTAAGTATATACTAAATCTATAGATCATTCTACTTACGTAAAATCTACGCTAAAAACCAACCGCGCATGTGCCGCACTACTCTTCCCTGCGCATGCGCGAAGACATGAGTAGCGCACATTTTTTGTTTGAAATAGCTGTTCTAGTACGTAAGTACACATTACTTCAATGGATTAATGTAACGTTTTTTTACCTATAAGCTCTACTACAAGACTTTATTAATTCGTCGTTAATCGTCTTTTATAATGCGTACAGCAAAGGAGTGAAATAATTTGCCGGCGCCTGTCTATCCGTCCGCATACAATCTGGGCATCTTCAAGGCAAGAGTGGATAGGTTTTTAATTTTATAATTTTTCGTTTCTTCAAAAAATACCTTTAAGTATTCTCGATATAATATAGCCTAGGTCTCTCCTGGAAATGCTCTCTATCTATTCGTAAAGCTTCCATTTTTCGAAATACTTTCAATTTTTCCAATTTCCGTTGAGCCATTCCGAAAATAAGCCCGGACAGGCACACAAAAATTTAAGAAATAGTTATTAAATAACCAAAACAGCACACACATTTTGTGTCTTAAAAGCATGCAAATAACCCACTGAGCTTAGTAGAATCCAGTTATTTCAATATTAAAGACCAATTTTAATTTATATGAATAGATTATAATAAAGAAAATAATAACAATTTCAATAAAATTCATTTGTTTTGATTACTTAAAACGATATTATATTTCTCACAAGAATAAATACAAAAAGAGATAAGACAATTATGAAAATCTTAGCCCATTATTTCTTAAGAATTTGGTTTGGCAAGTATCTTAAATCTGAAGAAAAGAAAACTGTTCCTTGAAATATATTAAGTATTTAAACCAAGCTTTATCAGATACGTCAGGCACGACTTACTTTGACAAGTTTCAAATTATTTCTAAGACTTTACTCAACGCACCCCGGGGGATATCTGTTTTAAAATAAGTTCAATTCAGTGTAATCCTTTGAGAAATAATTTGTCTTATTTCTTACTGATTTGATTTTTTTGTAACTGAATCACTATGTTGTAAACAAATTAATAATTATTTTCATATTAATGTTAACGCACACTTTTGAAAACACAAGCGTAATATTTTTTAAATAGCCCAGCGCAGTCATCCACTGTCGCCGAAGTGAACTAAATATTTTCTTGTGCTACTTTGTTGATATTGCTTTTTTTATAGGAGAGGGGGCAAACGAGCATGCGGTTCACCTGATGTTAAGTGACTACCTCCGCCCATGAACAACTGCAACACCAGGGGAATAGCAGATGCGTTGCCGGCCTTTTAAAAAGGAGTAGGCTCTTTTCTTGTAGGTCCCTAAGTCGTATCGGTCCGAAAAAATCGCTGGTGGTAATCCGTTCCACAAGGAAGTTGTGCGAGGAAGAAAACATCTTCTAAATCGCACAGTGGTGGACCGCCAATCATACAGATGGTATAGATGGTTGGCGGTCCACTACTTACCTTACGCTTGCGCCTTTTTATTATAAGTATTATAATGGTGAGTGTAAACTGCGGCGCTTGTTTAGCTAATATGGATACTACATCTTTGTTTATGAAATGTTACAAATCCGAAACAGGTTATCATATATTGTGTGTTAATGTATCGGCACAGGAGTACAACTCTTATTCTGACGAATATTTAGCGAGCTGGCTTTGCCCTAACTGTCAATGTAAGGAGCCAAAACTTGGCAACTCAAACACTCCAATTTGTGAATCCCCAACGGATTTTTGTAAAAACGTCACAGCTCGGCCAACAAAGCGGATGGCCACCTTATCAACAAACATTGAGATTAACCAGGCTCCCACGGTAACTTCTGTTAATAATAACCTTGTTTCGCTTACCTCGGAGATAAGATTATTGCGAGAGGAATCTAACAGCATTAAGGGAATTATGGAAAATCTATCGGCCTGCCTTCTCAAGTGTACTACAAAACTGGAATCACGTAAATGCTGAAAAAACTATTCAAGAGGTTAAAACATATGTATTAAAAGTGGCCGAGCTTACTGCGACTATATCCTCCCTCCAGGAACAGATCAACTCTCAGGCTTAGTCCGCCACTCGAAATGAATTAGAGATTATAGGACTCAACGAAAATCAAAATGAAAGTCTCGAGTATGTAATAATAGTCACCGCCAGCAAAATCGGGGTGAGAGTGGTAGCAGAGGATATCGATTGCATTATCCGAGCAGGATTAAGACAGCAGAAGCTTCTAACGTCAGAAAATAAGCCCCCGCGCCCACTAATTATACGTTACCTACGCAAAAACAAACGAGACGAATTTCTTAGAGCCTCTAGGACCAGGCGTGACCTCACCACTTCTGACATCGAAGTACAGGGCCTCAACAGAAAACTATATTTCAATGAACATCTAACGAAACATAACCGTTGGTTATTTCGAGAATACGAGCTAAATAGGCCGGTTACAAGTATTGTTGGGTTAAGCAGGGTTACATCCAAATTCGTAGGCGGGAAGGAAATCCTGCCATTACGATACGAAGCGCCTCTGACTTGGAGCGTCATCTCGGTCCTGAGGAATTGGCTGGCGCAGTCGGTAGCACCAATCAACAAATGCTGCATTAGCTTTCTTAATGTTATTTTTTATTTCTCATTTTTTTGTGTATATTGTATATTTGTAACTCACAATAATAGCTCACTTAATATAAAATCTACATTCCAATTTTATAAATTGGACAAAATTTACTTTCTATGGTATTTTTCACGTAATTGTATATTAATTGGCGTACCTTTTAACATACATAAATACAACACAATACATACACTCATATTACACTATAACATTCATAAACTACTACATCAAATTAAATATGTAATTATCTTTTATATTACACTTCTAACACTTTGTTACAAAAAACTAAACAGAACAAACAAACAAAAAATTTGTTACACGAAAAACAGGCTCTTCTTTCTCAGGCTATCCTAACTGTTGACAGATATTACTGTTTATTCACATCTTTTATCATGAGTGACTTTATACATGGAAGTAATAATATTTATATTTCCCCTTTTTACAATTTATGGCCCAAGCGGCCATCATAAGATTTTTTTTATAGAATAAGGGTGACAAACGAGCACACAGTCCACCTGATGGTAAGTGGTTGCTGTGGCCCATAGAAATCTACATCTATCTTCGTTTGCATATTTAAATGCAGATGCGTTGTCAGCCGTGAGGACTAAGATAGAACGCCTCTTTTCCAGTAAAAAGGGTCTCCGGTTCTCTACAGTTACCATACGAAACACAGCAGCATTAAGCTGCTATTTTACGCTGGTATTCTGAGATAGCGTGGTCTTTCCCCAGTCGAGCCGACCCATTCGTGCTACAACTATACTATTAATATAGCTGCAGCGTGGCTCTATCACGTAAAAAACGTAGAAGAGGATATTAGTAAAACATTCTCAATTCCTGATCTGGAACTCTGTGCAAACACATTACACTCCTACTCTTATTTCATAGTAATGTGAAATAAGAGTAGGCTGTTACATAAGAAGTATACATCACAATTTTACTGACTACCTAGTGGTTCTCTTGAGACTTAATATACAATTTGACGCTATTATTTTATCTGAGTGTTTTTTGAATGAAGGCACAGTCATACCACAATTCCAGACTACAAATCGTTTCGTACTAATAAATTTATAAATAGAAATTGCAGTATCGTTACGTACATAAAATATGCATATAATGTTTTAGTATCGGAACCTACATTAGATGACACAAGTTGTCTGCAAATAACAATAGAAAATATACTTACACTTCTTGGGATTTATCGATCTCCTTCGTTCAATAATCCGGTCCGTTTCATACAATCACTTGTTTCTACGATTCATTCAAATACTAAAGTTCCTATTATTATAGCCGGTGACATTAACATAAACCTGCTATCTGACGAATTAAACTCTCACCTATCTGATTATATGGGTCTAATGACTAGCTATGGACTTATGCCAGCTATATTCATACCCACGAGAAACAACGCTTGTTTAGATCA
Source organism: Parnassius orleans (assembly GCA_029286625.1). Lineage (NCBI taxonomy): Eukaryota > Metazoa > Arthropoda > Insecta > Lepidoptera > Papilionidae > Parnassius > Parnassius orleans. The sequence continues at coordinate 1,052,943 of JAGSMP010000223.1, forward strand.
CATCTTTACTAATTCTACAAAACCAGCAATTGTTATAGTCTGTGATTCTGCATTAATTGATTACAAATTAACAATGATAGGTTTAGGGTTGCCTAACAGAAAACCGATTCAGATTAGCAGAGTGAGATCTATAACTGATTTTGTTGGGTTTTTACGGATTTGAAAAACAAAGACTGCTTATTAATTACTGGTGCAAGCGACGTTAACAAAGCGGTGCTTAACTTTCATAACTTGATTGAAACGTCGGTACGCGTACACACTCGTCGGGTAAGGATTAGCCGCTCAAAATTCAATCTCAGGCCTTGCATTACTCTTGGCCTAGTGAGGTGCATACGTCATCGCGACAGGCTATATAGTCGAGTAAAAAAGAACTCCAATTATCTCGTTTTAGAACTAACGTACAAACGGTACCATAATTTCTGCAATGATTTATTACATAGAGTCAAAGTGAACTATGAAAATGCAGAACATAATAAGAACCCAAAAAAACTCTGGCAATGTATAAAAAACATTTGTGAGATACGCAAAGATAATGCCGATGCCATTGAACTCACAAAAATTATGGCAGACCCACGAGACTCATTGAACGCATGTAATCAACAATTATCCACAATAGGTAAAAAGTTAGCTGATAAAATTCTAAATAGTTTACACATTAGAGATGAAACGTTGGTCTCTAAATTTAATTATCAACTTTGTCATCGGGGTTCAATGTATCTCTTTCCAACGGATACAACCGAAGTCTCCACAGCGATTGAGTCACTTAAGAACGATAATACTCCCGGTTTGATAGTAGTACTCCTTTATTAATAAAAACTATTAAAAATGTTATTCTAGAACCGTTGACGCACATTATTAATCTAAGTTTAGCAAGAGGGACCTTTCCTGAAAAATGGAAATTAGCTATTGTCAGTCCTATTCACAAAACTGGTCCAAAAGACAACCCGGATAACTTAAGACCTAAGAAAAAGTGATAATAAACGTCTTGTTAATTACATTGAAAAACACAATATTCTTTCTCAAAGACAGTTTGGATTTAGGCGAGGTAAATCTACGAAGAATGCTGTAGTTTTGCTAACAGAGCTGATCGCGGATTATTTAGATAAAGGTGAAGAATGTGTCGGCGTCTTCTTGGAATTCGCCAAAACCTTTGATACCGTATCTGTGCCTATCCTATTGAAGAAATTGAAGGTCATGGGGATCAGGGGTACGGTCTGGAATTGGTTCCATAGTTACTTAGCGAACAGGAAACATTGCGTCCAAGTACTAAATTTCAGAATTGACGATCTTCCTGTTCTGTATGATGTCCCACAGGGAAGTATTTTGGAACCGAGCCTGTTCGCTATCTATATGGATGATATCCTAAATTTAAATATTAATAATGCGGAACTGATTTATTACGCTGATGAAACAGTCAGAAATCATAAATCTCCTTTGAAGTGCCCCGACATAGGACTAAACATACACCTTTATTCCGTATTATTCAGTACTCCTCTTTAAGTCAAGTCAATTATTCACTAACCCAATTGACACAATTTTTTAAAGTATTTTAGTTCGAAGCATCGACAAGCGATTGAGAAGAGACGTTCGCGTGACAGTTTTCCAGCGGCCTTCCTACTCGATGAAGTAACAACCTAGGAAGACATGCAGAAAGTCGATGAGAGTAATTAAAATCGAATATAACTGTGTAACTTACACGAGGGGAGGGGAGTACGCATAATTTAAATTACACTCTACGCGTTCAAACTAAGTGCGATCTCACCAGGGTATAAAATTAGGTACCTTCTTAATAATATTAATATGAAATGCTGATTTGCTACCTCAGACTAAAAAAGAAATATAGGCGGAGCGCTGTTTAAATTTCAAACGATGCAGAAATCATGTTCAACTTGTTGACACGCGGACTTGTGAATGCCTACAATAAAAAGTAAAATCCGACATCAAAGAACTACAAAGAATAAATAATTTCACATTCTGAAGTCAGTGCAGTCACATTGTATAGAGGAATTAACTCCCCTTCAGAATGTGAAATTATTTTATTCTTTTTAGTTCATTTAAGTTGGCTTTTACTTTGTACTTATTTAAAGTTATTTTATACCCTTTTAAGTGGAATAAGGTATAGCAATATCGTGTAAATAGTTCCATGAAAACCTTAATGCCCTATTTTTCCACCCTTAGGTGTAATTTTTTCTCTTAATTTATGTATAAATTTTTGATAAAAATAAATTATACATTTTTTGAAGTCGGTTAAGAAGAATCGACTTTCGAGTTTCTTGCCGCTTCTTCTCACAATTTCTCTTGCAGTAGAGACTTGTCAATCTGACAGCGTAGCTTTCTTGTCATTTATTTCCTTTTCTAAAGACCAACTTTGAATAATAATATTTTGACTTTGAGTTTAACTTTTGAAGTTGATCACCGGTGTCCATTGGCTGTAGAAGCCGCTTACCATTAGACGGACTATTAGCTCGATTACACTTTTTGAAATTTATTCGTTACAGTCTATGTATAGTCCACTTCTTTATATAGTACATTTCAATAACTCTGTCGTAGATTGCCTCATGGAGGATACTTGCCATAGTTGCCACGATTAGCAGGCGGGTTAGCTACCGCAGTTATTTTAAGTTTTTTATGAAGATGCTGCAGTCGCCTCTTATAACACCTACTGGATGATATGAGGGTAGTTGATTCTCTTAAGCTGTTACTATGTGGTGATAGCACTCTAATAGTTTCTAATAGTAATTGTTTATAATATGTTATAGTTAAGTATCATATTTTTGCTAAGCGTAAAATGAAATACACTGTCGCATTAGGTATACATACGAGTATGCTGTGTTTCTTTTAGTGTAGAGAAACCGGAGATCGTTATTACTGGAAACGTGGCATTCCATGATATATACGCCTCTACATTTTGATTTTAATCGGGGATAAATGTAGATGTTTATGGGTCACAGCATCCACTTACCATCAGGTTAGCTGTGTGCTCGCTTGTCACCCTTATTTTATTAAAAAGGTTATGATAGTTATGATAGTTGTAAGTTTCTAAAAATATTAAAAAATATATAAAAATATAAATAAGTATAAAATATATAAAAAGTATAAGAAATAAAACTAAAGAAGGCTGTGTTATTTGATTTGCGTTTTACTGTCACAATATTCAAGTGCCATTTTTTTGTTTCTCTTAACCTTTGTCGAACTCTCTGGTAAGAAAACATCTTAGCTTTTTTTCTATAGAGCTGTAATCCTCTTATTGAATTTCTTATAATATTGTAAATGGAAATAAAAGCCAACTTTTCCTCAAAGGTTAATTGGTTTAACTTTATGATTCGATTGTTCATTTACACGTAGAGAATCCACAAAAGAACCTTAAAGAGCCATTTTGTTAAAAACTTCTTTAATTTTATATATCTCTTTGTGTGGGAATATGTCGAATCTATCAATCATATTGAGTTTGGTAAAATCGTGAAAAATAATTTTGAATCTAAAAACTAGATTATATAGTTTAGATATAGTCCTTTGATTTTTTCTTTTTCTTGTTGAAGTGATGGCTTAGCATTTGTCTCTCAAAAATTGCTTTGTAAATATTTGACTTTGTCTCTGACAACTTTGACGAGTTCAATCGACGAATGCAACTTGGCTGAGACTGCGTTTGGAAATTTACTAAAACTCTTCTCCGATATATTGTCAGAAATATAAATACTGTCCGATGTGTTGTCAGAAATGACTAACGTAACAAAAAATTAGTCCTTAACTGCGGACTGCTGTATGCGGAGGCTCAAAGTCACGCGGAGGGCGAAGAAAAGAGCTATGGTCGAGATTATCTGTGTGATAAAATCCATAATGGGGATATCCGCAGCAGAAGTTCGTTTATCTGAGAATCGTTTATCACCGGCGATTTTTCCGGACCGGTGCAACGTAGGGACATGCCAGAAACGAGCTTACTCCTTTTAAAAGGCCGGCATCGCACTTGCAATTCGCCTGGTGTTGCAGTTGTTCGTAGGCAGCGATTGAAACTTATCAACAGATGCGCCGCATCCTCGTTCCCGCCCCCTCTTCTATAAAAAAAAAAATAAGGACAAGTGTAATTGACATAGCCCAGTGTATCAGTAATTTGAAGTGGCAATGAGCCGGTCAAACAGTTCGAAGAACCGACAACTGAATGGGAAGAAAGGTACTCGAGTACCAACTTTGTAGTTTCAGTTGGGTGACCCTCGTTTAGATAAAATGGCAACCGTATGCAAAATGCAGGTAGCTCAGGATTGTACTTTGTGGTAATTCATGGAGGAGGCCTATGTTCAGAGGCAGACCTGTTATGGGCCGTCTATTCATCTATTCATTAAAGCCTATATTATATAAAAATCACTGCTGAACATAGGCATCCCCATTTATTGCCTCATATATAGGCGGGTTGGCAACCGCAGTATTTTATTACTATGAATTGTTATTTGGAAGATGCTACTGCTCATCACCTTTTCTGTTTCCCTCTATCACCTCTTACTTACTCACTCTTACTCACCGCCACTAAACGGTTTAACAAGGTGATAGGCTGAAGTGAGTGACATAAGATCACGCAATATTAAAATTAATATTTATTGTTTTTGATACTATGTTTGTGTCTAATAAATGCTGTCATTGAACCGTGGCCATTACATTTTTTTTTTAAATTTTATAGAACAGAAAATCTTATAGAAGGTAGAACCCCGCTGCAGCTATATTATGGTTGTAGCACCAATTGGTCGGCTCGACCGGGGTATGCTTTCATAGAACACGAGCGTAAAGAAGCAGCTTAATGCTGTATTTTGATTATTAATCAAGGAAAAACATAGATTTCTATAGGCCACAGCATCCACTTACCGTCAGATGGACTGTTTGCTCGTTTTTTCAACATATTTTATAAAAAAACGAATATATATACGAAACTTTGATGTTGAGATGTTTTAAAATATTATTTTTGCAACGTAAAACACAAACCATTCAAATATTATTTTTAAAGACAAGGCTATCAAATATTAAAAAAAACTAGCCAAGTGCGTGTTGGGCCACGCACAACGTAGAGATAGGGTTCCGTAGTTGCCCGTCACAATACGTGGGCTTTCTTTATAATGAGAATAATAAGTGAGTTCGCGGTTTGACCAATATAACGACTAAAAATGGGCCCAAATAGGAAGATGGTAACTGAACGACTTATTTTCAAATGAGACTTATAGGGAGTGGTATTCAAAAAAGATTAAAAAACTTTTCGATTTTGAAAATAATGCAATTTACATCAAATCATTCACATGCTAAGTAAGTACAAAGATGATCATAGTTGACTATCTATCTATATATTCCCGGCAGTGCAACCCTAAGATATACATATATGACCGCAATAAAAAATCATGTTGAAATTTTTGCCCTAAATTATCGTGAGGTCGCCCGCGTAAACCAAGTGTGACGAATGAAACTTTATGAGGATATATGATTGTATAAATACTTTAAACGAGGTAATATTAAGTAAATAAGAAATATCCTCCATGACTATCCCACAAATGAATAAGTAAAGCTCTATTAGTAATCCATATAAGTCGTTTGCTTCATAAAATGTTAATTTTTTTACAGTTTATAATAACGTTACAAAGTTATAATGCAGCTAGTTTTAGGTCATTTTCTATGTAGTTGTAACGAAATTTTTACTAAACCAATGCATTTTAAATTCTTAATTTTACTTAGCTGTGATAGTTTTCCTTTTAACTTCATTATATATACTTAATTTAGTCGTCATACGTAATGTTACCAGCTCATGAATTTACACATTTGCACATTTACAGTTTTTTCCTTATAGTAAATTTAAGTTTGTTTTTAACCGGAATATGCTCGTATTGTATTCTCCTGACATAAAAGTTGTAATGTCCTAACTGGTAGTAGATGTGGCATGCTAATAAAAATTTTATTTTTGCTGAACCCACGGTATAGCAAATTAGTTGTTCACTTATTTTTTATTTTCTTATTGTTATTTTTTATTTTTATTTAGCATTTATTTTATATATATGTCTATATATTCTTTTACTTCTTAGAGTTACTTCTCTTCAATTTGTTTCTTAATTGCATCCGCGTTAAAAATTATTTTCAAGTGTTAAATGGTGTGATTCACAATAAATAATCAATAATTTAACTTTATAAGTGACAAAAAATGTACTACAATTAAAATATGTGAATAACCATAAGTAATTTGAATGATACAAGTGTTTGAACTTTACCTGACAAAAAATACAGTAAACTGTACTTACAAACTATAATAGTGCAATAAATATATTAAATAAATCTTGTGTTAATGTACTAACACCACAATTATAAGTGATCTGTGTTTAAAGTGACAATAATATCAACAAAAAACATTGCAATTACCGTTATAACTTCAAAATTTTTATCTACAAACAATGTAAACAACTAATAACTTAGTGATTCATCTACCATAGATAATATACTATATAGGGTATCATCAACTGTTAAACAAACTGTGTTTAGATACATTTATTGACTTTCATATATGCTATCTAGTGCCATCTATGTTCAATAAGGAAAAAAAAATAACAAGTATACTGCGCGAATGCAACGTAAATTATTAAATAGCACCATCTGTTGCATATTATACGTACTTTGGATTAAAGAAGAACCTAATGATATTGCATGTTATATTTCAAGACACTAGAGGGCAATACAAACCACTAAAATATAATCAATAATTTAATTACAATATAGAATTTTACTATTATAAAAGCCAGATGAAAATATAGGTTAAGCTATTTTCAAACAAACGCAAGTTTTTACATTCAATACTTATATGCTTTGCATGAATGGAACAATGCTATTACTAAAATTTAAAAAAAACATTTGTGAGTGTCGTGGAACACTCGCTTGGAACGAAGTTCCTTTCGTAGTATATTAATATTGATAAACGTATTATATTATGCCACGATGAGGAGACGGAGGCGCGAGCACCACGGGCGCGTCGACCGCCTCGTGCCCGTCGCCGGCCTGCTGTTACCCGTACGCCCCGCACGCCCCGCTCAGCACCACCACTCGAACTCGCCAACACCTCCTCGTGGAAAAGTTCGTGTTCGTCCGCGAACAAGTACTCGTCGCCGTCCAACCGCTCAACGACAACGACCACTTCTAGACTAACATTTCGCCTACAAGACATATATAAAAACAATATAATATAATTGAGTGCATACATATTTTATAATATATTATATACAAACACAAAACAAAAATAGTTTTATTAAAAATAGCAATTTACATTCTGTAAACACTGGGAACAAGCATAAATAGATAAATTTTTGGTGCACAATAAAGTGCTATCAGACAGATACAAAAATAACATTTTTATTATAAACCATAAAATAGTAATAAAGATGCATAAAATAAAATGGTATATAAGTACATAGATAGGATGAATACATACTTATTAATATCTTTATATATAAAATTATGTGTCACATTGTTTGTCTGCGATGAACTCAAAACAAACAAAATTGTTCTGCCCTTTCCGAAGACAAAGGGCTGGAAAAGGAAACAAAGTCTGCCTGGTCAGCTAGTATTTTTATATATATATATATATATAAAAGTACAAATATATGTTTTAAAACTATTGCATATAACATAAATGTGCAATAAGTATAAACAAATACTGTAACTAGACAATAGAAGAATAATTATATACAAATGAATTAGATTGAATCAAAGATGAAAGTAGTAACAAGTTAGTTATACCAGTTACTAGACTCCAGAGTCAGTATAATTCCTTCATGGGGCAACATAGGTATATGTATTTATAAGAAAGTCCCAGAAAATATACAGACCTTATCAATGAGTTATAAATTTTTAGTAAGCAAAAATTGTTTAGTAAAGGTTTATTATATATTAAAGAGTACATGGTTGATGTTATTATCAACCATGTAAACCCTGGAACCCTGGGAATGAGGAGATTGCTACCATGCTGTTTCTAAATGTTTTCATACTAATTTTATTCTATAAAAGTTATTATTGTGTGAATTAATTCTATTTAAAAAAAAGTCCTGCTGGGTTTTTGCTGGTCACTCCCAGGACAGAGACTTTTCATATCTCTAATTTATGAGAGTGAAGAATTTCAATTGTATATAGACAGAATTTTAAAAACTGTGGTAGCTTCTACTTGCATACATTTTTGAAAAAGCTTTAATACAAACATAATAACAAAATTTACTTACGGAAAAGGTGGTGACGATGCCAACGGCGGATTTTCTTGTGCTGGCTCGGTGGAAGATGCGGGTCCTAAAGGGAGATTTGGACACTCCAACTGCTGGCCATGTTCATCAAACATGGCCAGTAGGATAACCTCATTGGAGTTACCTAAGTCCCCCTGATGCATATCCGTCTCCTGAAAAACATGTATGATAATAAGACATTTTAGATATGCATATGACATATTTTTATGGTTATGAATTAAATTGACCAGGATGGTGCTGCTGCCTTTTATTTAGTAAGTGAGAAAATCTGGAGACCCTTTTCATAGACGCATGTTTGCGTTATATGATAGGTGTAGATAATTTATCATTTATCACCGCCAACTTTGACTCAGGGTGCTACTGAGAATTTCTTGACGGAAAATCTTAATAAATGATTTCCTGACCCGATTCGAACCGACCTCATGATCAGCAGTCACTTTATACATCCAGTATATGCACTCATATTTATAATTATAATATAGAAAAGTATAATAAATTACTTACAACAGAATATGAAAACATTTCTTCCTCTCTGTCACTGAGATATTCGTCGTCCGAGTCGCGAAATAGTTCGTCAAATTCCGGCATTTTTCTGAAAATGGATGTAGTACAGTACACACATTTGAACATTTTGTGTCTTCATGAGGCTCAAAAAGAGTTAATAGAAAGTTTATAAATTTACATATAACATATAAGAATAAATAATAAGAATAATAATAAGAATTATGAAATACCAAATTACTACACTCAAATAACTATTATGTAGAAAAAAAACACTCGAAATTTCATAAAGAAAAGAAATATATAACATTATTATATCGATATCGTAATAATATACACTCATTAGGAGCCTCTAATAAAAAAAAATCAATCATAGGTATATAGTTTATTACGCTATCTTTGACCAACGCCATTTTTGTTGAAAACAATTTCACGATATATCGAAATTATAACATAAAACGTAATTTTCGCACATTGGACTTTGTAAAATATGAAAATTTGTGTTTTTTACATGATTTATGGTGATAATTTATACCTTATATTTCATTTTCAGTTACTTTTATTGACTATTTTATTTCATATGTGAACGACAGTATTTGAAGTACCAATTTTATAAATTTAGTAAAAATTGTTACGAGATGAAATATATGCAAATAACTTTTTTTTTAAACTGTGTAATTACTTACCTTTTGTATAAAAAACTCACAACAAACTTTCCTTTAAAGGGTACACTTAGAACTTATAATTAATACAGTGGCTTCTTGCACTCGCGCGGCGAAGTAGACGTACTGTAGTAAACGCGACGCATCATGGCGGAAACTAGTAATTTGACGTAAATTCTCTTAATTTATAAAAGCGTAATTTAGTAACGAGACTAATTCTAATAAAAATCTTAGAATTTGAGTTGTATAATTCTTATAAATATCATTTAAAAAAGAATTGTTTTGAGGGGTCTACAAAGGTGACATTTGACTATCTCTTGTGTACTCTAAAGACTTCAAAGATTAAAATATTATATTATTAAACTTTTTTTTTTTTTTTTTATAGGATAGGGTGACAAACGAGCACACAGTCCACCTGATGGTAAGTGGTTGCTGTGACCCATAGACATCTACATCTATCTTCAATAAAGAATCAAAATGCAGATGCGTTGTCACCCGTAAGGACTAAGATGGAATGCCTCTTTTCCAGTAAAAAGGGTCTCCGGTTCTCTACACTCACCATACGAAACACAGCAGTGTTAAGCTGCTATTTTACGCTGGTATTCTGTGAGAGCGTGGTCCTTCCCCGGTCGAGCCGACCCATTCGTACTACAACTATACTACTAATATAGCTGCAGCATGGCTCTACCACGTTAAAAGAAAACTGCATTGACTACATAACTATCATGATATGTGCCAATTAATACTAGATGACAATTAGATAAAATGACAATAATTATTGTATGATATAATATATTACCTTTATTATCTTTAAATTTTTCATAATTATTAATATATTATATAATGATTTTAATTAGAACCATCAGAAGAAGAAAAATTTAATGAATGTTGCACTTGTTAATTTTATATTTTGTATGCCTACTGGCAGGACATAGAGAAGCTACTTTGTATTTTATTATGTACATATCGAGATCTGTAAATTAACCTATGTTCACAAAATAAACAGATTTGATTTGATTTGATTTGATTTGATATATTATATACATAAGTTATATATAATTTTTTATTATAATTAATTTATTTTATATATATATATAAAATAAATAAATTATAATATATATATATATATATATATATATATATATATATATACATTATTATATTTTTATATATATATATTAAATAGTGCCCTTGAGCCTTACCGAATGAATGAAAAATATAAATGTCATATTAATGCACGAAGTGTTCCGGCTCACTTTTCAGATCTTCTTGAAAATTTAGAAAACAGTCTTATTCATGCCTGTCTCTGTTCAGTCTTCTTGGTTATCATCTCATTAGGAATGATAGGTTAAATAAGGGAGGCGGAGGTGTTGCCATATACAGATCGTTTCCAGTCGCATGAAGTTTATTCTAAATATGCTACAATGGAATACATACTCATTGAAATAATGGTACGCAACACACCTTTATTACTAGGAGCTTTTTATGCACCTCCTTCTGTAAATTATTTTAATGATTTGAAACAGCTGATTGAGACGCATCTTTCAAACTACTCCCATTTCATTTTCATGGGTGACTTTAACACCTGCTTTATTCGAAGTGATGCTAGATCGAACAAGCTTAAACTCATATGTGCATCAAGCAATATTAAATTCTTGACCTTGACTCCACCTATCACGTCAATAATATTCACTCTTTACTGGATTTGATCCTTACTTCCAATCCTGATCGTAAATCCTTAAATGGTCAATTTGTGGCTCCTGGATTTTCACATCACGATCTAATTTTTGCATCATATGCTCTTAAACCAACTAAATTAACTCCCAAAATTGTGTTTCAGCGAAAACCTTGTCCGTATGAATCGCCAGCTATTAAATTATGAGATATGCAATGCTAATTGGGCAGACTTTTATAACTCTAATTATATTGACAATAAACTGCAGTTATTCAATAGCATTATAATGACATCTTGTGACAAAGTAGCGTCTTTAAGACCAGTAAAAATGAAACAGGCACCAGCACCTTGGTTAACGCCATATATTCGATCTTTTATGGCACATAGAGACCGCCTAAAAGGGAAACTTAAACGCTTGCCCAGTGATAAGAACTGGGAAAGATTTAAAAAAGCACGGAATCGCTGCAACCAGGTGATACAAAATGCCAAACGCCGATACATTCACAATACTATTGAGACTTGCTCAACCCAGAATATATGGAAGTTCTTGCGCAGCCTGGACTTTGGTAAAAGCAAACAGAATGTTAGTCATTCCCTTGACTTATCAGCGCTGAATAAACACTTTTACTCTTTGCCAGTTACATTGAACTCAACAGTCAAAAGCGATACCATTAAATATTACTTCTTTCCCTTTACCATGTTGGACTCCTTTCTTTTTCGAACCAGTGACTGATGATGAAGTAAAAAAAAATTATATCCGTCATATCCAGCAAAGCTGTCGGCCCAGATGGTATTGGACGTGACATGGTTTTGTCGATTTTTTACCAAATAGTTTTATATCATTCATCTAATAAATTTTTCCTTCGCTTCCAATACCTTCCCTACCAAGTGGAAAGAAGCGTTCCTGATTCCTGTCCCCAAAAATAGCTCTCCTACTAATTTCAACCATTATAGGCCAATATCTATCCTCTCCTTCTTCTCTAAAATTCTTGAAAAGGTTGTTCATGGCACACTCACAAAATTTCTAAACAAAAACAATCTCTTCAATCCTTTTCAATCTGGTTTCCGACCCCTGCACAGTACTTTCACGGCCTTAATTAAAATAACTGATGATATCCGCTTTGCGATGAATAATCGTCAACTTACTCTTCTTGTCCTTTTAGACTTCAGTAACGCGTTTAATTGTGTTGACTATGACATTTTGTTAGCAATTCTGAAATCCCTGAATTTAACATCATCAGTTGTACAATGGTTCAGTTTCTATCTTCGGGGACGCCGGCAACGCATACGTGTTGATGATAAGTTCTCCGACCGGTGTAATGTTGTTGCTGGTGTTCCTCAAGGCGGTGTTTTATCTCCGTAACTTTTTTCTGTGTTTATCAATGCACTGGTTCCCGTAATAAATTTCATTAAGTATCACCTGTACGCAGATGATGTCTAGCTGTATCAGTATTTTAGTGTTAATGACCTAAAAGCATCTGTGGACAAAATGAATTTGGATCTTGCTGCAGTTCATCAGTGGGCAAGCTGTCATGGACTAATATTAAATCCTGCCAAAACAGAGGCTATAATCATAGGCAGCAGAAAAATTACATGTCGACTCGACTATCAACATCTACCTAAGATCATTCTAAACGGTGTAGATTTAGAATATGCTAATTAGGTTAAAAACCTCGGCTCAATTTTGGCTGACAATTTAAGTTGGTTGTCACAAGTTAATAAGGTCTGGAAACGAATTTTCACCACAATGCATTCATTAAAGCTCTGGCAAAATTCATCCCTCAGTCGGCCAAGGTTACGCTAGTCAACTTTCTGTTGCTTCCTATTTTAGATTATGCTGATATTGCTTATCCAGATATAACTGAGGAGCTGCTTAGCAAACTCGACCGTCTGCTCAATCTGTGCATACGCTATATTTTTGGCCTGCGCAAGTTTGATCATATATCACAATTTCGCTCAAGACTTTAGTGGCTCGACACCCGTTTTCGCCAGAACACGCACCTTCTAACCACTTTGTATGGTATTCGTCACAATCATTGTTCCCCAGCTTATCTGAAAGAGCATTTTTCATACTTAAGCTTATCCCGTTCGATGAACAACAAAACTCTAACTATCCCGTTGCATAAATCTACATACTACTGAGATTCCTTTACGGTATCATCAATTACACTTTGGAATAACCTTCCACGAGATTTAAAAGATGCTCCCTCAATAAATACATTTAAACGTAAGGTTGAGGCACATTATTTAAAATTACTTGATTAATGTTATTGGTTTATATAATATTATAATTTCCTATACTAGATTGTATGTATTTTATTGGTATAGTATGCATTTTTATTTATATGTATATATACATATGTATATATGTGTATATGTGTGTATAAGAAGTGTATATATGTACGAAGCAACATTTTTTTTTTGAATAATATGTGAAAATAAGTTCGTTTTTTCTATTGCGGCTCTACCCATAGCTCTCACTACACTACCAAAGGTTAGCTGGCAGAGAATGCCTTTTCGTCATTAAGTTCGCCTTTGTACCAAATTTTTGTTTGTTTGAGTACAAGAAAGAATTTTCTATCTATCTATCTATCTATACTACTATCGTGTATACTTTTCACATTTCCAAAAACATCGGTTTAGTTGGTAGAGGGGGAGGGAACACATAACTCTAATGAAAAATACCATTTTAAAGCTAAATATTTCGCAAACGGACCCCTGATGGCCAACGGAATCCAAAAGATGTTGTTCCACACCCCCTGTGTTTTTAAAAGACCTATCCAACGATACCCGACACGATGGAATAGACGGGTAAAAAAAATATCCTGCATTTACTTGTATGGCAGGTACCGAAAATAAAAATATCTTTTAAGATTTTGTTTCATAGTTTTGTAGGCGTGATTAATATCTATAACTATGCCAAATAACAGGTTTGTAGCACCTAGGGTCTCTGAGTAAAACCGCGAACGGACGGACGGGCGGACGGACGGACCTGGCGAAACTATAAGGGTTCCTTGTTGTGTAACTACGGAACCCTAAAAAGAGACACCTCAAAGAAATCATTTTTATTAACTGTTCATTTTGAATTCGTTTTCTTGTAAAATTTGTAAATTCTGAGGTTAGATACACATTTCATGGAAAATACGATGTGTGTGTGTGTGTGTGTGTGTGTGGTGTGTGTGTACTTATGTACAATTAATCGGCTAAACTGAGAAAGGACAACGTTTGCACAGAATATGAGCTTTGGCAGCATAATATTCTATATATATACATATAGCTATGTTTCGTATCTTAAACGACGAGAACCATCTCATTCCTCAGGGGTGATAATACCTGATCCTATGTGGTGATAACGCATCTGCATTTTGATTCTTCATCGAAGATTGATGCATGCGTATATGGTCTACATCATTCACTTACCATCAGGACTATAAAACAGTCCTGATGGTAAGTGAATGTTGGAACCATTAATTATATTATATGACCGATGGTGCTTTGGGGTTGGTTGGGATGATGCTCTGCTCTGGTGCTCTTTCTCTTTATCATACTTATCAGTTTCGAAAATGGCTTTCATGGTATACAGGGTATTTTTGAAACGCTCCCGAAAACGAAGACAGATGATAGTACTAAGGATACCTATGATGATGGGTCACAAAAAAATTCGATCCCGAGGAAAAAAATCATCTTTTCACAACGTTTTATTAACTTTTTCACGCTCCATCATGTTATTACAGTTATTTGAAACGATCTTTCACAAAAAATCATGAAAATACTGAAAATAAAACCAGCAGTGGAATTACTGAATTACAATCAGCTGACTAGGGTCAATGTACGCGCGAACGCCGAATTCGCGCGGCCCGCAGCTAGCGATGGTACCACAATACCTAATAATTTACAACACTTGTCTAAATACCTAACTTATCTACTTAACCTACTAATTTGCCACTGTGCTTGTCTCCACGTAGCCACTTTAATTCAATTCACAGGTTAAATAAACCAAATAACTGGTTCGATTCCCCGCTAATGAAAAAATACTAAAATAAAATGTTTACAAGGTTAGAGTCATGCTTTGTTATCCATTGTGTAGGTATTTTTATTATTCTGATTACGTGGTAAAGCCATGCTGCAGCTATATTAGTAGTATAGTTGTAGCACGAATGGGTCGGCTCGACAGGGAAAGGACGACACGCTCACAGAATACCACTGTAAAATAGCAGCTTAACACTGCTGTGTTTCGTATGGTGAGTGTAGAGAACCGGAGACCTTTTACTGGAAAAGAGGCATTCCATCTTAGTCCTCACGGGTGACAACGCATCTGCATTTTGAGTCTTTATTGAGGATAGATGTAGATGTCTATGGGTCACAGCAACCACTTACCATCAGGTGGACTGTGTGCTCGTTTGTCACCCTATACTATAAAAAAATTATAGTCCAGAATAAGTTAGTATTCAGTTATGTACCTATTCAGATCAGTTCAGTACTAAGTTATTTAAAAAATTAGGTATGAAACAGCTTACCGATCCTCCGTGACCTTATGAGATTCTTCAAGGCACATTAACATGTTGCCGTATTCACGAGCACTATAAACGTACCTACGCGTTAGACATTATTAAAACCAAACAAAAAACACAAAACGTAACAACAAGAACAACATCATTAATTAATAAATAACAAGTAATAACGATAATAATTTAATAAACAAAACAATTCAACTATCGCTCGTGATAGTCAACATGGCACTGTCTCAAAAACTAAAATTATTGTAATGTCCTTGAAGCATGTGTAAATTCCATAGCGCGAGGTGACACGAAGCAGCGTGTGTGAAAGGGAAGGGTAGAGTGAGTAAGTAGTATAACCTAATGCATTGTTTCGTACCGATCTAGGAAAGAGTTCGGCGCCCGCGAGGATATTGACCCTATTGTCAGCTGATTTTCTTTTTAAAGTTTCACTGCTGGTTTTATTTTTCAGTATTTTCATGATTTTTTTGTGTGAAATATCGTTTCAAATAACTGTAATAACATGATGGAGCGTGAATAAAGTTAATAAAACGTTGTGAAAAGATGATTTTTTTTTCCTCGGGATCGAATTTCTTTGTGACCCATCATCATAGGTATCCTTAGTACTATCATCTGTCTTCGTTTTCGGGAGCGTTTCAAAAATACCCTGTATAATATAAAAAGGAAAATTAATCCAAAAATTCTGAAGCAATAATACACAGTAGGGATGAGTAGCTTTACGCGTACTTGTGTCAGGATGAAGTCTGCGTATGAATGCGCAGCTCTTTCAATAAATGCATGCCTTGATGGCCCATTCTAAAATCGTCCAGTCCACTAGTGAATTATAAAATGACTGACGATGCTAATTTAATGTTCATAAATAAATCCTTGGACAAAAAGAATTTTTATAGACTTTTTGACTTATGTGGCTGAGAGAGGGATTAAAAGTAATAAATTTCAGATTACAAAAATAAAATGTCTCAATTATAACAATTTTGACATAAATGAGTAAAAAACAAAGTGAAATAGAATGCATGACACAAGGAAAAATAGGTAGCGATTTTTAAAGATATCACTATAGTATGTTTCACTGCAAACAAATCTCTTATTCTAACAATTTATACTCCATCTTTGATTTTAGTTGATTTACTTTTTTTTTCAATTTTTCTTTTCCCTTTTTTCTTTTTCGCCCAAAAAAGTAAGTATAGTTTTTCAGCAAGGAAAAGCAACAGCGTTTTTGCCGTTATTATACCGCGAAGAGAACGACTGTAAGATAATTTTAGTTTAAATATATTTTTACTAAAATGTATATAACTGTACATACATACAATTTAGTAAACAAACTTGATGGCGCTACTGTCACGTTAACATCGGCTCCGTAATATTATAAGTTTAAAAAATATTAAATGTGAATTATTGTTGTTGTTTCATAGTTAAGTGAGTTTATAACAGTGTAAATAAAAACTACAAATGTTATCCAGTAAAAGTGACTAGTGCAAACGGATTTATTTTGAATTTTGTGTGTAACCAAGTTGGGAGTATTTTATTAGCAGAAAAGTAATAAAGTGCATCAAAACCACATTTCATCAAAATAACTAATTGGACACTATAAGAATTGCAGGAAAGTAACTATTAATTAAGTCTGTAATTTTTATAATTGTACTTAATTAAATTCAAATCTATTAAAAACCGTTACAAACTTTATTTAAAAAATATTTAGTTATTCTCCCTTCAGTAAACGAAAAAAATGAATCTTAGTTATTAGAACAATTGACTTCTTGAATAAATCCGCAATTTAAAAAAATGTGTGATTAAATCTACTATAAGTGATAATTATTGAAGAGAACATAACTATAACATATAGCTCCATCTAACTTGAATAAGACTAAAACAACGCAAATGAGTCGACTGCCTTGGACTAATAAATAGATTAATATAGTTTATTTAATTTTAAAATTAAGTTATTAAAGTACAAATATGTTGAGAGTTGTGCCATCTAATAGCAATTGACGAACAAACGACTTCTATGTACTTGATCAGTAGACTGGACCTCATATACACCACAAGATGGCATCAGTAACATTAAAGTGTGGTGGCTGTTTCCAAGTTATAACAAACAGGCAATACTTAACATGTTTTAAATTCAATGAAAGTATGATCTAGATAGCGCAAATGTTAGTTCTAAACGTTTTTATAATATCATGTCTCCTGAGCGCAAAA
Organism: Parnassius orleans; assembly: GCA_029286625.1. Classification (NCBI taxonomy): domain Eukaryota; kingdom Metazoa; phylum Arthropoda; class Insecta; order Lepidoptera; family Papilionidae; genus Parnassius; species Parnassius orleans. The sequence continues at coordinate 1,070,740 of JAGSMP010000223.1, forward strand.
ATAAATGGATTTGTCAAACTTGCCGTAGTAACATGCCTAAAATCATAAACAAAAACACCCCCATACGCGATCCGAAATTAAACACATGTACAGGCTTGACTGAAGAACAACAATCTCCTATTCTAAGTAACATTACCCTGAGAACAAAACTTACCTCCAATGCAAATGACAGCATCTTCAGAGACGACTCTGATTCGGGCGTTTTCGGAGACACTCTACGGGACTGTTCACTATATATGCAGCAGACTAGTACTGGAACTGATATGCCGGCAGAAAAGTTAGTTAGCCCTTTCATTTAACAACGTTGGGAGGAAATACTGGATAAAAAACTAAACATATTAAAGGTACAAATAGTCACTGAGCTAAAAATAATAATTATTATAACTGAAATTAAAAATATTGCTACAAAAACTGTTACAAAGGAAATGCAAGTGATCTCACCACAGAACATTGAGGATAAAAAATTAACACAAAAAATAACTGAAAATATTGATAGCCCAGAGAAAATAAGTAAGAAACTAGAAACAGAAACAAAAGAAATACAAGAGACTATGAATAAAAAGTTTGGCAAAGCTATCAGAATACTGAGAATAAAACAAATACTCATAAAAAAATGTACTATATAGTTTAGATGAACAACCTTGGGAAGACGAACATGGATTGCATGATAGAATAGTGTATGCTTTCCAAGACATTATGAACATTTACCTCTCAGGCTATATACGTAGGTCACTCAATAAGTTTTGAGATGATCGAAATTTAAAAATGGAACGCACCCGTGTTATATGTTTCTAAAAAGCAAATTTATTTAAAAATAGAACTCCATAAGCTAATTGCTCAATATTAAAAAAAAAAGTTCTATTAATTTTCCTGCAACGCTTCCCGCTCTTTTCATTTAAGACGATGGATCTTAACCGTGAACATTTGCGCGCTATGATATATTATGATTTTAAATTTGGTTTAACCGAACAATTAAGTTTACAATGGTTACAATCAGCATTAGGGGGCTCAGCTCCATCACGCGCAACAATTTTTAGGTGGTTTACTGAATAAAAGGGGTAAAATTAATCTTAAAGATGACCAAAGAACCGGGGCCCCGCAAACAGCAGTAATGGCAGAAAATGTATGGACTACTGAATTAATGTTGGTGCGAGAACGCCTCTTCACATACCTCCCTTAGAACAAAAGCCTTTATTGAGGAATCTGGTGTTGAAACTCTAAGTCACCCACCCTATAGCCCTGACTTAGCTCCTTGTGATTTCTTTTTGTTCCCAAGAGTCAAAGAAAAAATAAAAGGCAAGTTTTTTTCAAGCGCCGAAGAAGCCGTGGCTGCCTACGAAGAAGCGATTTCCGACCTGTCAGATCAAAACTGGCAAAAGTGTTTTCAGAGTTGGTTTAGGCTAATGGAACTTTGTATAGAGCATGATGAAGAATATTTTGAAATGATGTCAAATAAATATTAATAGTATCTAGAATACTTTTTGTATATCTCAAAACTTATTGAGTGACCTACGTAGAAGAAGTACAAAGAAGGGGGAAAATAAAAAAGCGAAGACCGATAATTATCGAACTATTAAGCAAAAATATAACTAATTACATTCTACAGCACCGACATTATTTCAGAAGTACAGGACTAGCCATATCAGAATACCTAAATGAAAATTCACTAAAAAAAAGAAAAGAAATTATCGCTATTTTAATTAAAGCACGTCAAAGTGGTCAAAAGGCAAACATAAGCAATAATAAACTATTCATTAATGGTAGAGAATATAGAACAGACCACATATCAAACACAAATTCTCAAACAGCCCAAAAGCACGGCCTAAGTGTCGACAAAAACCAACACAAAATTGAAACAAATAAACATGATGTGAAAAATCCTAAACCATCAACAAGTACACAAGGCGAATTACCGAACATAAATAATAATAATTTTCGTCACTAACTTTGATGTCTTATACCAAAACATAAGAAATTTAAAAATAAACGAAATCTATTAGAAGCTGCAACAGAAGAAAAGAAAATATACAAGCAATCTGCATATCAGAAACATGGATCACAACTTCAAAAATTGATCTTCTTCATATAGACGGTTTTAAGCTCGCATCTTGTTTTTGTAGATCTAGTTGTGAAGGGGGAGGTGTATGTATACTTTTAAAAGAAGATATTATTTTTAAAGAAAGGGAAGATATAACTGGTATTTCATTAGAACTTGTATTGGAAATATGTGCAATAGAAATACCTAAGTTTAAACTACTTCTGATAGTCTTGTATTGGCCTAATAAAACTAAAATGCCTGAAATGTTTTGTAAAACTCTAACAAAGCTACTGCAACACGTTACTTAAAAAGACAAATGTAAAAATATTATTATTGGCTGTGATTTTAATGACAATATTTTAGAATCAAATAACTTAAGTTATAATCTTTTAACACTCATGAAAAGTTTTAATTTCATTCAGTATGTTAAAGAACCAACCAGAGTTACCGAAACCTCTACTAAGTGCATAGACTTAATATTAATAATATGCAAAATATTAATAATACTTTGACAATTAAAACAAAAAAATATGGATTTTCAGATCATAAGGGAGTTATTGTCAGTATTAATAATGTACAAACTAAAAATATAAAAAAAAGGTCCATGAAAAAGAGACTTTTTAATTTACAAAATATTGAAATATTTAAAACTGAACTTAAGAAAACTGATTGGAAAGATTTAATTTCGAAGACTAAACACATAAACACAAACTTTAATTCATTCCATGAAAAAATTCAATATATTCTAGATAACAATATACCTAAAAACCAAATACTATTGTAGAATAAAAAAAATAACAGTTGGCTTACCAAGGATTCAAAAATATCTTGTAAAAATAAACGCTTACTAAAAATCTTTGTATCACAAACTAACAATAACATCTTAAAAATTCATTACAAACAATACGAAAAAATGTTGAAGAAAGCAGTAGCCACTGCAAAAAAAATCGAATATAAAATACAGTAAAAAATTCAGATAATGTAATCATAACAATGTGGCAAATAGTGAAGGAGCGTACAAATAAAACAAAAAATAAACTTAAAAATAATTTAAAATTTAAAATAAATAATGTGCTTACTGAAGATCCCATAAAAATTGCAAACCATTTGAACACTTTCTTCAGTTCAATGGGGGTTCCCCCGAACAATTCTCGCTCACAAGCTCGGTCTGCCGCCACTACTATCGATAACTCTATATTTATCGGCCCAACTAACCCAATAGAAGTATTTAATATCATAAAAAACTAAAAAATAAAAGAAGCCATGGATTTCATGAAATACTAGCAACTTTAATAAAGACATGTGCCGATGAACTTGCCACACCACTTACCTTTCTTATTAACCAATCACTGTTGCAAGGAATTGTCCCAGACTTAATAAAAATAGCAATAGTCAAACCGCTACACAAAAAAGTCGACCCGAAAATTGCAATAATTATCGTCCAATAGCACCTCTCTCAACATTTTTCAAAATATTTGAGACAGTCATGTATAACAGACTCTATACCTTCTGTGAAAAATATAATATATTAAATGACGGACAATATGGCTTTCGAAAGGGTCGCTCTACACGACTCCTAGTGTATCAATACATAAGGGAAGTATTGAAGACAATTGACAAGAAACAACACGCTACTGGTATATTTTTAGATATGAGCAAGACACACGATAGGGTTTCTCAATCGATCCTATTTAAATAAACTTTATAATGTAGGTGTGAGAGGTCTGGCCCACGAATGGTTTGTATCTTACCTTAATCAACGTGTCCAATATGTAGATATAGGCTACAGTGACCCACAAACCAGAATAGTTGAGACTGTAAGCTCTGAATTTTTTTTGTTAAAACACTCAATACCCCAGGGTATCGTGCTGGGCTGTTTACTGTTTTTAATATATGTGAATGATCTTCCGAATATATGTAATATCTCCTGTGTTCTTTTTGCTGATGATATTTCATTAATTCTTCCCTGTCCCAATGGCACAAATTTACACCATCTCCTAACCTCTAATTTAAATGTAATAAATTGCTGGCTCCAAGATCACAACCTCGAGATTAATTGAAAAGGAATAAACTCTTGCAATTTAGATCATACCAAAAACGCCAATTACATATCAACTACCTAATACTACTAAATATTCCCTCAGAATCTGTTAACTCTCACTGTCTCCCGGGTATAAATATAGATGCACATTTAAATTAGAAGGAACACATTAATAAGTTTTCAAAAATTATCTAGTTTTACATACGCTCTTATAGAACTTTAAAAAACCACTGACTTAAAAACAGCAACCTGTGCCTACTACGCGCACGCAGACGCCTGACTACGCTACGGTGTGGTACTTTGGGGTAACAGCACAGACGCTAACAAAGTATTTCTAATTCAGAAAAATGTATTCGCATACTTGCAAATATTGATTCCAGGACAAGTTGTAGAAAATACTTTGTCAATTATAATATCCTGACATTAACATCCCTATATATATTTGAAATATGCTCACTAGTTAGAAATAATATCGACTGGTTCCCTCAATATTTTCGCCCTAAAAATTTAAGACCCTAAAATTAAATTATCTACAGTTACATCAAAATTACAAATCGTAAACACCGGCCCTTATGCCATGTCAATAAAAATATATAACAAAATTCCAAAAGGGATCAGAAGCATTAAAAGCAAAAAAAGTATAAAAAGGAAGGTAATACATATTTAACGAAAAAATGTTATTACTCGTTGCAGGAGTTTTTTAGTGATTGAGTAGGAAATAGCAATAAACAATATAGTATGATCTCATTAATATTTAAGTTAATTGTAAATATTCATTAAATGATAATTTTATTAATAATACTATAATGTCAATATAATAATAATATTAATAATTGCCAATATTTGCAGTGCCCTTGCAGGTTTCTTGTTTTGAACAATTTTTTAAAATTAAGACCAAATGTACAACAAGAATAGCAAATAAATTTAATTGAATTGAATTGAATAAACGCTTGAATTTTTCGCATTATTAATTATCTAGATTTGAATCGTAGAAGCGAAATTTTTCTTGCAAATTTAGATTGTCATATGTTAGTAACCTGGTAAGTTGTCTCCCTGCTGCTGAGTTAAATTCTAGTTAAAGTGGAGCTTACCATAATACCATCTAGTTCTAGTCTAGTCTAATAATCACCATATGAAGTTTCTTTAGTATTTTATTTTCTTCATGAATCCCATTTTTTCAACTATGAGTAATACAAATAAGGCCACTGTCAATTGGTTTTAACACATTTTCTAAATTCACCATATGCCAAAAGGACGTCGCTTACCTCGGTATCTGGAAACTCATGAAGCATTAAATCACCAAATTGAAACTTAATGACACGAATACAAAGTTACAAAATAAGTTATAATGTTTATGTGACATCGTTAATACCGACGCGGGGGAAATATTTTTCCTCACCCTACGTAACGTCAAGCTATATTTTGGTGATCTAACACATTGCATTTAAAACCTATTCGTTGCAAAGCTAAAATTGAATATTTTTCATTCACCATCAACATTACATAAGTGATGATAGTACTCCTTTGCTTCCGCATCTAAAGTTTTTTTATAGATTAAGGATGACAAACGAGCACACAGTCCATCTGATAATCCTCGAATAAGAATTAAAATATAATAGCGTTGGCACCCCTGAGGACTAACATGAAATGTCTCGCTTCCAGTAAAAAGGGTCTCCAGATCACTACACTCATAATACGAAACACAGCAGCATAAAGATTTCTTATATTTACGCGAAGACTACACATTAAATGTAACTATTTTTTACGGATTCTATCGCGTTTCATTTAATTTTTTAATTCCCGACGTTTCGGGTGCTTTACAGCACCTATGGCCACGGGGGGAACTGAGGTGTTTGACGTCCCGATGTCATAGTTTGCCCAGCTACCTTCAGTTTTTGAATATACATTTTTGGTCCGATGTACGCAGAATGAGCTTACAGTATCTTGAAGTCTTGCAGTGTACTTGGGTTTCGATTTAATTTTAATTTTATTAATTATAGCACCCATCTATCTTCTCTATTGAAATTAGGATTTTTTTTTAATTTCAATAGCCTCGCGAATTATCCTTGGCAGGAAATCGGTGATCTTTTGCGAGGATTTGTAGTTTATCAAATCCAGTGTAATGGCGGGGACGATCTTGAACACGTTCACAAACTGCAGACTTCCCGGAGCTTCAAGTCAATTATATGTTTTTTTACGCGGGTTTGTATAGATCTTTTTGTTTCTCCTATGTAAGAGAGACCACATTCACAATCCTGCTTGTACACTCCTGCATATTGTAGAGGGATATGACACTTGACGGATGGTAAAAATTGACTAATCTTCTTCGGCGGCTTGAAGTATGTTTTAATGGAAACTAGCTTCAATATGTAGCCAACCTTATCTGTGACTCCTCTGGCATAGGATAGTATAGCAGGCACACGCTCAACTGTGGCCGGCTTCACTCGGTCACTGTGACGTAGGCGCGGCACCCGAAGCTTGTTGTCTTGCAATACTTATATATATATATATATCGGCGGCAGATCGCAGCCTTGGTTTGGTCGCTCCTGTAAGACTGCATTACGCAGTAAGCAGGAGTGTTATCAGGCCTGGGCTGAGGCTTCGGCGGCTCGGGATGTAAACACCAGCATGCTTAAAAAGAAGTATAACTGCCTCCAGGTCCTTCAAAGAGTTATGCCAAGGCAAAGTCAGAGCACATAGGCAGAATTATGAGAAACTGTTCGCCTTCCTTCGGGAACCCGTGCATTCTGGTCTCTCGCCAAGGCTGTCCAAGAAATTTCTGTAAGCCATCACTACCATCTCTGCACAGGAGGATGAGTCACTGGCCCACGACGCAAAAGAGAAAGCCGACCTTTAGGCTCCCTTTGCGTCCAACTCGACTCTTGATGACAGGGCAACACACCGCCGACCATCCCTCAGTGTGAGTGCTCTATGCCTGATGTGCGATTCACACAGTGCTCAGTACGCAAAGCACTCTCTCCTGGACATCCACAAGTCGAGTGGGCCTGATGGAATCCCGCCAATTGTGTTGAGGACGTGCGCTCCAGAGTTGGCACCGGTTCTAACGCGTCTTTTTCGGTACTCCTACTCCTAGGCGTTGTCCCGAATTCATGGAAGACAGCTTTCGTGCCGATCCTAAAAAAGGTAACCGCTCTGATCCGTCCAATTACAGGCCTATCGCCATCACCTTCTTGTTCTCAAAAATAATGGAGTCCATTATTAACTGCCAGCTCATGAGGTACCTTGAGGAGCACCAGCTGATTAGTGACTGCCAGTACAGTTTCCGTCGGGGTCGCTCAGCTGGTGATCTTTTTGTTTACCTAACACATAGATGGGCGCAGGCGATCGAGTCCAAGGGAGAGGCATTGGCCGTTAGTTTGGACATAGCGAAGGCCTTCGATCGGGTCTGGCACAAAGCGCTTCTTTCAAAGCTCCCTTCCTATGGGCATGTACAATTGGATCACCAGTTTTCTGGCTGATCGAGCATCTAAGTCGTAGTAGACGGTGCGTGCTCCGATTACAAGACTAATAACGCTGGTGTTACACAAGGCTGCTTGCTATCACCAACGCTGTTTCTTCTGCATATCAATGATATGTTGCAAACCGGTAACATTCATTGCTATGCGGATGACAGCACTGGTGATGCTCTACTACACAACCGTGCCAATATTTCTCGGGAAAACGTCGTTGAGTACCGGAACAAACTTGTGTCTGAAGTCGAGACTTTGTTGGACAAAGTCTCGGATTGAAACGACTAAATCTAGTCAGTTCAATCCCAGAAGACACAAGTTTGCGCGTTTACCGCTAAAGGAACCCTTTGTCGTATCACCTCAGTTTCAAGGCACTCCCTTGTTGCCTCAGCCAGTATCGGAATCCTCGGCGTTGACATATCGAGTGACGTGCAGTTTCGTGGTCACTTGGAAGAGAAGGCAAATTAGCCTCTAAAAAGCTTGGCGTGCTCAGTAGAGCGGGCAGTATTTCATGCCGGCACACCGCCTGCAACTTTACAAGGCGCAGGTTCGGCCTCACATGGAATACTGTTCCCATCTCTGGGCAGGGCTCCCCAGTGCCAGCTCCTTCCACTTGACCGCATTCAGCGCAGAGCGGATCGATCGTCGACGACCGGGTTCTTCCGATCGGCTTGACTCACTAGCTTTGCGTAGAGATGTTGCATCTCTTTGCGTATTTTATCGCATGTACCACGGGAGTGCTCTGAGGAATTGTTCGGACCAATTCCAGCCGCTCAATTTGACCATCGCACATCGCGACAAAACTCGCGATACCATCCATACCATCTGGATGATTGGCGGTCCACCACTGTGCGACGAAGATGTTTTCTTCCTCGCACAACTTCCTTGTGGAACCGATTACCACCAGCGATTTTTCCGGACCGATACGACTTAGGGACCTTCAAGAAAAGAGCCTACTCCTTTTTAAAAGGCCGGCAACGCATCTGCAATTCCCCTGGTGTTGCAGTTGTTCATGGGCGGCGGTAGTCACTTAACATCAGGTGAACCGCAAGCTCGTTTGCCCCCTCTCCTATAAAAAAAAAAAAAAAAAATACTTGCTCGATGTGCTGAAGCTCGGCGGCCAAATGTTTTCTGTTCCCTCGTGCTCTCTGAAACAAAGATTTTCCCAGGGTAGCTAACTGTGATGGATAATGGTGCGATTCACCATTTAAATATCAGTTGGTATGAGTCTTTTTCCTATACACAGTGTCACCAATAGTGTTATCAGGATTTCGGATGACTAAAACATCTAGGAAAGCTAAAGAATTGTTTGCCTCTAACTCCATTGTTAATTGTATTTTAGAGTTTATGGAATTAAGGTGGTCTAAAATGCAGTTACTTTGTCAGATGGTAAAATTGTGAAAGTATCGTCTACGTAGCGGTGTAGATTCTTGGACGTGCGACTTAGACGATAGCCAGACGTGAGGCAGTGTTTGAGTAATACTGCAAATTCTGTAGGCATTTTGTTATCTTCTAGCTACCTAGTTACAATTGAGATGCAGTCTTCAATAGGTAAGCATGTGAATAGTGACTGAACATCAAAACTGACCATAGTTTCATTGTCAGCGAGATGTGGGTCTTTTATCTCACATTAAAATGGTATGAATCTTTGTGTGTGATCTTGTATGTTCTCTCAGTGGTGACAGTACTTTTGCCAAGTGTTGAGCCAACCTATAATTTGGTGAATCGATCTGGCTCACTATGGGACGTTGCGTAGCGTTTTGTTTGTGTATTTTCGATAACTCATACAACCTCGGTGGTTTGGCACATGATGGTATTGTCAAATTCACGTCGAGATTTAATTTTTCGGAGTATTTCTTTATTAAATCGGTAGTTGTTTTAAGTGTATTAGTTGTAGGGTCTATTTTGACCTTTTTGTATGTACTTACGTCGGATAAAATTTGTTGTATTTTGAAATTATACTCTGACGTGTCCATTATTACCGTATCATTTCCTTTATCCGCGCGGAGAATCGTGAGCTCTGGTCTGTTGTGTAAGTTGTACAACGCTTTATACTTTGTCTTTGGGGAGATTTAGTTTCAGCGCTGAACTTCAACGTAACAAGGACGAAATGTCTTGACGTATGGCCTCTAAATTCTCCTTACCGATATTATTCTTAAACAATAATCCTCAACACTACAGATAATTTCTTCGTACGGGATTCTTTGCATTAAATAAAATCCAAACCCAAGTATACCACTGCAACACTTCAAGATACTGTAAGCACATTCTGCGTAAATCGGACCAAAAATTAATATTCAAAACCGAAGGTAGCCGGGCTAACAATGACATCGGGATGTCAAACACATCAGTCCCCCCACTGTTACCATGGGTGCTGTAAAACACCCGAAACGTCGGGAACTATAAATTTGAATTAAACGCGATAGAATCCGTAAAAATTAGTTTCATTTAACAGCAGCATAAAGTTGCTGTTTCACATTTGTATTCTGTGAGAGCGTAGTCCCTCCCCGGTCAAGCCGATCTATTAGTGCTATAACCATTATATGGCTGCAGCATGACTCTACCACGTGTAGAGAGAGCCATTATAATTAAAAGCGGTAAGACATTGGAATGTCTAACAGCTTTTAATATGGATCTTAGCCCTCAGATGTACATATGTTGCCTTCTTGAGGCAACGCATAATATCCATCCTTCTTTGTTCGAAGTGGCTGGAGGTGTTTGTGGGCTGCATTAGCCACTTACCATCAAGTGAACCGTAATATTTTTGGACACTTCAATTTTGTAAAAAAATATTTATTTAAATTCACCTTATAGGGGTGAATATGTTAAAAACATGTTGCTGAATAAAACAAACAGGTTGAAATAAATCCATCAACACTCATGTAATTCTAATGAAGTTTGCAATAACACGTTTCGTTTCAAGGCAAGCAATCAATTTATCGGAGAACAAAGGTAAAGTTGTTTTTTATTCGCTACATTTCTCTTTGTGATGAAAAATACATGAGCCAAATAATCGGCCTACACGAAAACCTCTTTGGATAGAAATAAAGTTTTCTTCGCACGTGAAAACCTCATAAAGGAGGTATTTAAAAAAAATACTTGCAAGCTAGATTTAGAAAGGGGATGGGATGAATAGACTGGCTATTTTTTTTTGCACGATTTATAGAAAAGTTTTGGTAAAAAGCAGAAAGTTATCTGAGAGTTTTGACTGTTACTTCAAAAAGACCTACATCAGAGTGGATTAGTTTGCTTTATGACAAACGCTGGCCTTGTTTATACTGGCTGACCTATAGGGAGTTTAGTATTTGACATCCATAAAGGTATCAGGCAGCATTGTGTGGGATCCCCGTATCTTTTCAAGTGGGGAAATTTTGAAAGTTGAAAATGTGGGTTAATAATGGGTGAGTTAGCCATCAAATGTCTCTTGTACGCTGAAGGGCAAGTCATATTTGTCGGCGGGCGAGTTGCAAATGATGGTTACGTTTGTAAAATAAAAAAAGAGGAATGAAGCTACAAATAAACTGAAATGATGGTTTTGAAAGAAAATAAAGGAAAACAACGTATTAGGAACCGATGACAATGTTAGATTATATGTCAAGGTTCAGTATTCATTACAGCCCATAATCAATTCAGCTGTGCACTTCTGATGGGCTGCAATAATGATGATGATGATGATGATGATACAGTCTAAGGTCAGCCAAAATTTAAACCAACTTCAAATTGGTGTTATTGAACGGTGCAATATACCGTTAAATTATTAAAAGAGATTTATTGATTGTGGTGGGTGGTAGAGAATAAAAAACTATCACTTTAAGAGTCATGACATGTAGGTGTCGTAAGAGACGATTGTTAAAATGTTATTGACCGATATCACCGAGATCGATATCCGATATTTGTCGGTATAAAAGTATCCAATTAACGGCTTTGTGGCGCAGTGACTTAGTATTTAGTAGCGGTGCTGAGGGCTACGGGTTCAAATCCCGCACGGAACAGGGTATTTTTATGGCCTACAAGCAATATTTTAGGTCTGGATGTTTGTCCTTGTGCAATTCAGGTATGTCAACGGTCTCCACAATACTGGAGAAAATCCTGAAAATCCGAGTGTGAGGGTAACGTTCTAAAAAAAAAAAATAATCGCCAGACGCAAAGGACAAAATCCGATGACGCACAGAAGCGTCTAAGATGCGAGACGTCTAGGGCTGCGATCGTCATTTCTTCGCGAGCGAGATGATTAAGGCAAATGGACTTTTACAGAATGAAGAAGATGTATATATGTGTAGAACGAAGAAGTATATAGTTTATACGTAGAGCCATACTGCAGCTATATTACGGTTTTAGCACGAATGGGTCAGCTCGACTGGGATAGCACCACGCTCTCACAGAAAACCAGCGTAAAATACCAGCTTAGTGCCGATGTGTTTTGTATGGTGAATCTAGAGAACCGGAGACCCTTTTCATTGAAAACGAGGCATTCTATCTTAGTTCTCAGAGGCGACAACGCATCTGCATTTTGATTCTTAATCGAGGATAAATGAAAATTTCTATGGGCCACAGCATCCACTTACTATCGGGTAGACTGTGTGGAAAAAAAAGAAGAAGAAAGAATAAAGCATATGGCTTTCATTTAGATTTTAGAACATCTAAAACTAATAGGGCTATACAAAAATACAAATATTCTATGTTTCTCCCAAAAGGATACAAACGACATGACACTTTTGATCCAGAGTAAAATTTTTCACTGTCCCACATTTAGTGCCCCTGTGACATTGTGCCAACACTCGCATACCACCAATTAGCTCGCTTTTAATTAATTCCATTACGGCCTGGTGGGCCACAGATGATCCGTCCTTGTCGTAATTAAAAAGCTACTGTTGCGCTTGGGAATTAAGCTTCTTACACTTCATTTTGGGTTACGCTTTTTGTAATGGAATGTTTTGTTTTCGAACCGAATACCTCAATAAAGTATTATCATTCATCATTATCATTATCATCATCAAAATGGTGACACCATTCCTACCATTGGACATTGAGTTTACTTAGTGTTCATGGTATTTATATACCTAAGTTAAATTCTGATTGGATTTGAATGCCAGGCGTCAATATAACTCAGACTAAAGAATAAGATAGACTGAGCGCGTATAATAATTATTAAATTACGTTACTTTGCGGAATTAAATACCAGCTGTTCCCAGCGACTTCGCCCGCGTGTAATTGATCACGATTGGATTTCAAGGGTTTTAATTTTTTGCGCGGAACAATAATTCTTTTTCAAAAATAACAGTAGCCTAAGTCACTCCCTATAACATCAGCTATCTGCCAATGAATGTCCCTTCATAATCGGTCCAGCCGTTTTGTAGATAAGCCGGAACAGACAGACCGACCGACAAAAAATTTTTATTTTTTATTTTTGTTAGAAGATTTGATTTATGAACGAGCACACAGTCCACCTGATGGTAAGTGGATGCTGTGGCTGCCGTTTCTTCCCCATCGGCTTAAGTTTTTTGAGCTATAATATGGCCTGCCCGAAGCCACTTCAGCTTAATGATCCGTGGGGCAACTCGGTCAGTTACTCCAATTCTATTGCGTATATCTTCAGAATATAATATTTTGAGATATTTATTATGAAATTATTTGGTTAATAGTTAACGTAAAACTCATAAATCTGGCGTCTATTAAATTAAATTATCAAATATGGCAGGCGTGACAGAGTTAGGGAGTTTAACATTACTTGTCAAAGGCTTTTATTCGATCTAATACAAAAGTTGTCTACTTCAAGCCAGAAAAGTTTTGCTTAGCGATCTTTGGAGCTAAGCAAAACTTTTCAGGTGTAAATTTTAATTTTAAGTTATTATTTAAAGCTGTTAGATATTGAGTTTTGACAGACTTCAAAATGGAGGTGGTTCTATTTTAAACGCTTATATTTTTTATGTATTTAAAATTTTCCCTGTAGGTAGGCTTTTCCCAGCTGGTAAAGCAAGAGACTAGGGTCCTGGATTTTCTGCTGAATACTGAACCAGATAGATAAGATGTACAGGTTACCGCCACTTCGGGTACTTCTAACCACTATCTGGTGAAATATGTATCGTCATATTCTCCAACTCATTTGCCAGCATTTGTCATTTCATCCAATTATAATGTCTTTATAGCAAGAGTAAAAAGTTGCACACAGTTAACCTGATATCTACGTCTATTATCTTCTATAAGTAAAAATAAAAATGCAGATGCGTTGCACCCCTGAGGATAATGGAATGCTTCGTTTCCAGTAAAAAGGGTCTCCGTAATGATTTCTTATATTTACGCGAACACTACACATTAAATTTAACTATCTCCATGAAATAAGTTTCATTAAAAAGGGTCTCCGTTTCTCTGCACTCACCATATGAATAACAGCAGCATTGAGCTGCTATTTTAAGCTGGTAATCTGATAAATCGTGGTCCTTCCCCGGTCAAGCCGACCCGTTCGTGCTACAACCATAATACGAGTATAGCTGCAGCATAGCTCGATCACGTAAAAAATTGCCAATATGTCATTTTACTTGGCAATCATAAACCAATAAAATTGAGTTCCCTGTTTTTTTATTTAGTTAATTATTTCTTTACCAGGTATACGACAAATCCCCGAGAACAACTAATGTTTTATATCAAAAGAATTCATTCCCAAAATTATTGGATATTGAAGGAAAATCTTATTGGATTTTTAGCTTTGTGCTTATCAGATATCGAAACTGAAAAATTATATTTGAAGAATTATTATTAAGATCGAAGATCGAAGATAATAAAGAAAAAGGTTTCCTTTTCGCAAAATGGCATCTGATATTTCTTAACATTGTTAGGTCATATTATGTTCAAATGCAATTAACTTAACTTAATACCCGTTGTTCAAAATAAAGGACATGTATTTGCTCTCCGTATAATATGTTCGTTAAAGGTTTTTGATGAATTCAAACTCAAACTCAAACATTTTATTGCGTTCATGTGGTTACGTAAATAGTTTTTATGTTTGATATAATGGAGCCAAACATGAGCCCTGATAGCAATATTATATATCAATTTAATTTAATTAATTTAGAAAGATGAATTACATATTTTATTTACTTAAACTTAACATTACTTTTAGATTTAATTATTTTCAATATTTGTTAATAGAATGATAATAAATACGTATATATAGGTATATACATTCAATTAAACAATTATTATTTTTTACCGAAGAACTCTTACAACGAATAGAAACTTTTTCAATTAAATATTTTTTAAACTCTCTTTGAAATTTATTTAATTATTCATCTTTTTGTAGACATTAAGGGATTTTATTATACATTTTTACTCACATACCATAGGGTCCTGATTTAACTGTTTGTAATTTTGTGATAGGTAGAGCTAATTTATTATTAGGACCTAAAAAATTAGGCCGGGAGTATATTGAAAAAAGGTGCATATTCTTTTTAACAAATTTGCACACTTTTAGTACGGTTTCTTTACTCATGTGCTTCTAGTATACATATATATATATATATATATACATATATATATATATATATATAGATGTAAGAGTTAATATTGTTCATCATGTCCCTTCGTCATGTCCATCAAAATTTTTAACAAACTCCCAGACTCGATAAAAAATATAGAAAAAGAAACTGTTTTTATAAATAAACTAAAGGATGTTTTAATTTGTAAACACTACTACACACTAAGCGAATACTTAAATGATAATTTTTAAATACCACCTAGTATTTCAATTCTATTTTTATTTAAAAAATACCTACAGTTGCAATATAACATAGTGTATTTATCATTATTTATAACTCTTTTAATTGCGGTGCACTGCAGGGCCTATAATAATCTCATAGTTTTAAGTTAAAACTTAAAATGTTCTCAACACCTTAACTGTAACATTATGGATGCAATAAATAAAATGAATATGAATATGAATATATTAATAATTAAATGAAGTAGGGTTTACAGCTGTCAGTGTTATCTATATTTGTAATTATGCGGATTAATTTTTTTTGTAGAATAAATAATTTATTTACGTCTGTGCTGTTTCCCCACAGTATACTGCCATACTTGAACTATGCATGGGCATAAGCATAGTATGCACACGTGGCCGTTTTTGTATCTGTAACTTACGAACTCACGAACTTAACTAACTAACGAATTCTGTAACTGTAAGTTCGTATAGAGCATACGAGAAACGGGAAAGTTTAAATGATATTTTATTTATGTGTTATTTCCAATTTATACCTAAATCTATGTTTATACCTAATAATGTATATGAATTAACACATTCTAATTTAGTATAGTTGTAAGAATAATTTATAGATACAGGGTATTTTTGATACGGCTTAAATTGTATTATCTTAGATTTTGTGTAATTTATTACGAGATTGTGATTTTTAACCATTTAGAGATTTCTGTTAGTACACTATCTAGACAGTTGTTAAGATTGTTATTATTATTATCGAATGTGATGACTACAAAAAGATCATCGGCGTACAAGGTACAGGGGGCTTTGATTATTTTTAGCAAATAATTCATATAATATTAAAATAACGAACAACTGAGAACACCACCCTGTGGTATTGATTTAGTGACCGGTGCAAATTTAGTTCTGACTTTAATCACGTTTCCACTGGTTAGGTCATGGTGGTAGGTCATTCTATCTCTATACACTGCATTTGATTGGTAAGGTATGACTCGAATCAGTTGTAGGTTGGGCCTCTTACTCCTATTCCGTGTAATTTCCGTAAAAGTATGTCAAATCGAACTCGATCATAGGTTTTGGCCATGTCCAGTAAAACACCGATCGCATATTTCTTTTGATAAATATATTTAGTATTTCATTGACATATTTGTATACTGCTGTAGTTGTTGATCTGTTTTTGCGAAAGCCATATTGATTGTCATTTAATATATTGAACTTTTCGCAGTATTAGTACAGTCGATTAGACATAGCAGATTCAAATCGAAGAATAGCAATCGGGCGATAGTTATTACAGTCAGTTTTAGAGCCTTTTTTATGGAGTGGTTTAATTATTGAAATTTTTAGTTTTTAGATGGGAACTTTACTTTCTGTAAACAATTGATTTATCAAGAATGTCATAACTGGGGCTAGTTCTTCGGCGCATTTTCTTATTAGACAAGGCGGTAAGTCATCATGACATCATGAGCGTAGCTTCGACGCTTGTTTTTTAAATTACGTATAGCTTTTATAATTTCTTGATTGCTAGCGAGTTGTAAAAAGAATGAATTTTTGACTGGATCAAGGACAGGCTGGCCGGTCGCACCTGTTGTGCCAAAAGTAGCATTATCATTTCCAACCGATAAAAAGAAATTATTTAAATAATCAAATATTTGAACAGCGTCCGCAGTGATATTATTTTGGACATTAAATTTTATGTTCTTTTTATTTTGTGTAAGCTTATTACTTTGTTCCTTTACAACATTCCACATTGATTTTATTACATTGTCTGAATTCTGTATTCTTTTAATATTATGGTTCTTTTTGAAATATCTACAGTTTTTTTAAAAGAATTTTTGAGTAATTTTTTATAATACGTGTTTATTACTTGATCTTTTGTTAAAGATAATAAAGCTATAATTTTTTCTTTATGCATCTAATTTTTAGGCGAATTTTCGGTATAGTTTCGTTTAGCATGTGATTAATTTTATTACAAAATTAGTTATAATTTTCATTTATGTTTTTATCAATGGTAATTATTTTGCTAAAGTCTACTTCGCTTAATTTGGATTTGAAATGTTGGATATTTTTTTCACTATAGAATCTTTTTTCTAGAATCCACGTATTACGTACGAGTATGTTTCGTTCTTTTATAGGTATATTTACTATAACTCCTTTGTGGTCAGAGAGACTCAACTCTACAACATTAATTACTTGTTCGACATCAAAATTTTTGAATGTTAAATCTAAGAATGAAGCTGTAGTCTCTGTTATCCTAGTTGGTTCTTGAACATGTTTAAAGAAATTATGACTACGCATTAAATCTAAAATTCTTACAGTTGATGTGCTTTATTTTAGCACATCTACGTTAAAATCTCCACCAGATAGACTTACAGAGAAAAATTTCGAAAATGGTGGTTTATGTCCTAACATGCAAATAACCCCTTGAGCTTAATAGAAGCCAGATATTTCAATATTGCAGACTCATTAATTTTATTTGTATGTAAGTATAGATTATAATACTAATCTAAGTTTCATATATTAATATCTCAAAGACTCTATACTCGTAATTCTCTTGTATTTATTGTACTGGAATAAAATTTCTTCTTTTATAGTAAAATGAATTATATTTCGTTTGTTGAACATAATGTTTACATTCCTCCACCAAAACGTAACGAGGTTTCTCTGATCGGAGAACAATATAAAGTTTTGTAATATTTTTCTATTGAATAGGATTTATTTTTAAAGTATACACCTTTACTTTTTTAAATAAATGTTACATTCACAACTGGCAACCCGTCCCGGCTTCGCCTTTATTTTATAATTTTTTTGATTTCTCCAAAGAATGTCTCCAATTTTTTCGGATAAAATATAGCCTAGATCATTCCTGGCATCGCCCTCTGTCTGTTTGTAAAGTTTCATTACAAATGGTCAGCCATTCCAAAAATTAACCCGGACAGACAGACGGATTAAAAAAAAAGGTAATTCGCATCTTAATGGCACGCAAATAACCCCCTCAGTTTAATAAAATGTATTTATTTCAACATTACACACAGACACTTCAACTTTCTTTAATAACATTTCAATAACATTCTTTATACGTATTACAAGAAATGTTTCAAAGGAAAGGAATCGGTAAACAAACATAGAAAGTAGGCAGCCTTACATGTTTTACATTACACGGCTCACACTGGATGTCTACTAGTTTTTTAATATAGAATAAGAGAACATCATAAAACGAGCACACAGTCCACGTGATAAATAAAGTAACAGCTGACTGATAACCGTGTTTACACTTCAACAGATCGCGCGTGACTCCTTGTTAGATCTTTATATTTAGCAGCGGCTATTGCTAAACTGCACTTCAATTCAATTCACTTGCACAGTTTATAGATTTATACAGTTTTTTAAACAGTTATGTGTTTATATTTTTGAAGCACACTTTATGACGTTTGTACTATTAAACGACCCAACCGGAAATAATAAAAAAGCAAAAGGATTACTTAAGTGTAATCCACTTTGCATATATTAATTATCTAATATTGCTAATGATTGACAATAATTTAAGCAACTTTTCTGCCCGCACCTCCCTTACAAAATAAATGTAATAGGGTCTGCGGAGGGACTGCTCTAAATTAAGTGCGTGTAATCAATCACGGCTCGGCCTTGGTTGTGGCCAGCACACGTGACCACAAAAAACGACCGACTGTTAATTTCAAAAGGTTTGAGGATTTAATCATAACATTGTAAATATTCAATTTTGGTATTGCAAGTGTGGTAGTGGTGTATGAGAAACCACCACCTGTTTTGTTCCTCAGTGTAAATGTTAAAAAAAATCTTGTATCTTCCGACCAATGGCGGTACAACAAACTTTTTATTAGGTGGTTGGTGTCCTTTTCTACTTAGGTGTCCTTTTAAGAAGGTTTCACCTTCTTACCTATTCCTGCCTCGCTACTGTGTTCTGCTTCGAAGTGTATAGAGAGACAGTAAAAATACAGGCTATGAGGCATTCCATCTTACTCCTCAGAGATGATAACGCATATGTAGCCTTTTCGTCTAAAGTTGGTTGCAGATTTGCATGGACTGCAGTAGCAACTTACCATCAGGTGGACTGTGAGTTCGTTTGTCACTTCAGTTTTATTAAAATAACTAGCTGGTCCCCGCGACCTCGTCCGAATGGAATTTATTACGATTGGATTTTATGAGTTTTAACTTTTTGCGCGGAACCCTTATTCTTTTTCTAAAATAGTAGTAGCCTTAGTTACTCCTTATAAAATCACTTATCTGTCTATGAAAGTGCCGTCAGAATCGATCCAGCCATTTCGGAGAGTAGCCGGAACAAAAAAATAGACAAACAGACAAACTAAGATTTTAAAAATTGATTTTTTTTGTTATAAGTACCCAATATACTTTCATATGAATTTAGTAAAAAACTGTTATTTTGACATTAAAAACAGACACTTAAGTTTTATTCATTTGTATAGATTATATATTTAAGTCCTACCTTTTTATACGTGGTAGAGCCATGCTGCAGCTTAACCGAAGAGCATGTATGCTTAGGTAAATATATGTACGTAAAGAAGGCGTTTTATTACGAGTATTAGCAATGCCGCATACCTCAATTGAGAGTAAAAATCCTACGGAACTTTTGCAATTTAATCCAGACCATCCAAACTCGGATATAGAGGGATGGTGTAATGTAGTAAAAATTACAGCACACGATAAACGCTTGGATATAAAATGATTTGATTTGTTAACGGCATTAACAATCACTTTAAAAGATCATGCAACTACGAGAATTGTCTTACCGAGCTTAAGTTTACTAAAATGGCATATCCCTTAGGAAAGAAACCCGAGTTAAAGAAAAAGCGTCTAAAACTGGTCTTCGCTTATGATCCCTTATCGAGTAAATTCCTAAAACAATCATGCCGGATGAAGTTATTACTGGATTTGTGGTCTCAGTTTTATGTTCATGCGAAATATGATTTACATGGGTACATTTTAAAGTTCGACATGTTTAGCGATGTACCGGGGAAATTTTTAATTTTAACATGCTATGAATTGAGAGAATGAATGGCTTTTTGTGTTCTAATGTGTTGATGAGTGTAGCAGTTTTGCTCTGAATATTATGTGGTCGACATAATTGGTGTTTCATGTTGATGGTTGGATTTTTATGAAGTTAGTCGAAGGGACAATGTTGAACCGGACCATGCCGCGCGTGGCTGGTTGAAAGGACACATTCGTCTGATCCAGGCTTATGAATGTTTGACGTTGAGGGTAGAATTTGGGTGAAACTGGTCAAAGGGACAATGTCGTACCGGGCCATGCCGTGCGCAGCTGGTTGAAAAGACACATTCGTCCAATCTAGGCTTATGAATTGTGGAGTTACACTCGTCGAAGGGACAGTGACCGTCCGATCCAGTCAGGTTGGTTGAACAGAGTACAGATAACAGTATCGTCCGGGCCAGACCCGAGCGATTGGTCGTAGGGACATACTAGTTTACAGCTGTATGTGGTGGCTTGAGAGAAAGGTGCCGTCCGGTTCATGCGTGGTCGAAGGGACGCACGATTTCGATTATTGTATGATTGAGGATGTTAGTATATTTACAAGAGGGTATGTGTTGTTAAAGTGTATATCTTCTATCGATGCTAATAGTGCCGTGCAAGCTGTTTAAAGAGTTGTGTGTCTGTGTGTACTTAGTGGAAAGAGCCAGTTATCCGGTCCATGTTGTCATATGAGATGATGGCTGGTCAAACGTAATCGCCTTGCGTATGTGTGTGTGAATGTAAAAACATAGGGACAGTAAACCTATTCATGTCAGGATAAACGAGCGGAGGTAGTGGTGATTAATAGTGTTTGTTACAGGATTTCATAAAGATACACGCCCGAGGACGGTCGTATGTCAGGATTGGATAGTTTGGAGGATTTTTGAAATTAACATCATCGGGAAAGCGTACCATATATTTGCGACGAATTGCTAACGATCTGTTTATTATATTTTCTGGTACTTTATGTTGTAACGCACGAATATTTACGCCATCCATCATGAGTGCTGTAATGTTGGGACGGTGCGATAAATTAAGACTCACTGATGCAGTTTAATAACTCTCTCTTTATTGGTTTTGGGTGATACTTATATATAGTAATTGTGACGTATGTACGTCACAATAAGGTAGGGGGTAGGGTTTGTGTTACTTGGTTCCAGGTAGACCCACATGAATGGTATCTTCTTCTATAAATATAATACAATATTACTGAACTAAATAGATATTATTTCTACTCCTTATATGGAGTCCACCTTGAGTGATGATATCATTTAATATTCCAGTTATATTGCTTTGTCATAGTACTTACACCGCAGTGCATCTGGGATGTTCCTCTTTTGCCTACATACTTTTAATTAAAAAAAATATGTGTTTTATAAAATACGCACCACAATTAAATACACACAATAAAACAGCATTTTAGAACTAATTTCATCTTGTTACAGTGCGATTAAAGCGGACTAATAAAAAACTTTATATATTTAGGATGGATTGATGCCATGGAAATTTGAAGTATATGGTCCGAGTGCGAACAGTGAACAGTTAAGTGCTAACTTGGTGTTATAGCTAGAAGTAAGTTATTCACAATAATAGATAATATAAAATTCGTTT
The DNA here is from genome assembly GCA_029286625.1 of Parnassius orleans. Classification (NCBI taxonomy): domain Eukaryota; kingdom Metazoa; phylum Arthropoda; class Insecta; order Lepidoptera; family Papilionidae; genus Parnassius; species Parnassius orleans. The sequence goes on from JAGSMP010000223.1 coordinate 1,092,630, forward strand.
TATATTTATTCGTATTCCTTGCAAAGGGGATAAATAAATAAAAATAGGCTGTGTAGCCTATTTTAGTCCACTGCCGCACATAGGCCTCCCCTTAAATTGCTTTATTCAGTTACAAATGGGTCGGTAATTTTGTTATAAAACAAAGAAAGAAGATAAATGATGATCCTTTTGGTCTTAAGAAACATATTTCAAAACAGCAGACAACTAAATAAAAGACGCAAAAAAAACATTTTATTTCAATTGATAATTTCAGACATTTTTTTTGAAGTGAAAACTTCTTTAGCATCGTTGTAATTTCAAACAAATGAAACGAAAAAGCGACACTGAAAATAGACAAATATTTAAATCTATGGGAGAGAATGAGATAGAATCTATACTAATATAATAAAGCGGAAGAGGCTTTATGTTTGTTTAAACACCCTAATCTCTGAAACTACCAGTCAAGTTTAATAAATTATTTTTATATATAATGGCCAAATTCACGAGGAATAATAAAGGCTATTTAGCATTAGGCTACACCCCTCAGCTAGCCTTAAATATTGATTTTTGTTAAGCAAGTCGAAAGAAAAAGCACTCCCGAACTGCTTAATCCGCGTGCGCTGGCGCAACGGTATACGTAAATACTATGATCTACAAAAATATAGATGTTTCCTCTTTCTACGAAAAAATCCCCGATATCATAGTCCTATTTCTTATACATAAGCCACAATAAGGTATTTTGTGTCAAAAAATATTAGAAATTATAAAGTGATTTATGAGCGTTATTATTCGGCATAGCATATTAATCCCAGACTCAAAGCCTGTTCTCTGAGCTTGTGCAATGTAATAATTATAGTGACGACTATTCCGCTTCAGGAAAAACAGTAAGGATTAATTGCAGTAAAACCAAATTGAAGAAATATATAAAAGTTAATAAATACATGAAGAAAATACGAAAATTAATAAAAAATAAGATCAATGCCAAAACTTATATTAAAGTATGTAAATAAAAACAAGCATTGATATATGAACTTAAATTGTATTCAATTGAGGTGGATAACATTAAAAAATGTAATGAGACTGACATAGAGTGTCTTAAATCAGAAATTTTACTACTTTCTAACTCCCTTCAAACTGTGTCCAATAAATATAAATCAGCCCAAAATGAAATAAAAGAACACATACTGGCTATAGATAATCTGGTGAAGACATGTAAATATAATGAGGAGCGTTTTGACTCCTTAGTAAAACATCAATGTGAGTGTCAGCGGTCAATACCAGTTTCTTCAGAGTCGGTGTGTGCTGATAATATTATATCACCACCAAAACTCTATGACAGTACCATAGCAGAGAAGATTAAAATAAAAAAGAATTCAAATATTATCAAAAATAATATAATTGTGTATAGCGATGACATGGGAAAAAATTTAGGCATAATTTTAAATAACGCTTTAAAGGGACAAAAATTTTAAATTGCTGCACGCATGCGCCTCTTTTAGTGACATCCTAAATAAAATTATAGTTACTAAATTTTGCCCAAATAGTACAGTAACAATTTTTGTTGGTAGAAGAGGCAGTGTAAACAACAAACAGTTACAAAATCAGGAAGCTACAGTACTATTGTGTCAAGAACACAGCGTTTAAACTTATTATTTCATATATAAGTAATAGAATGCAGAAAGTTATTATCAATGGTTCTTCCGGGTCGTTCGTAAAAATGGGTGTCCCTCAGAGCTTTCTTGGCCCATTCCTATTTTTAGTGTATATTATTGACTTACCTTCTCTTGTAGGGGATAATGATATAGTATTATTTGCTGATGATACTTCCTTGATTTTTAAACTTAAACGTCAATCATTTAAATATGATGAAGTGAATAATGCTATGTCAAAATTAGTGCATTGGTTTAACGTTAATAATCTAAATTTAAACGGCAATAAAACTAAATGTATTAAATTTACAACAACAAATGTTAAAAATTTACATACCAATATGTTTTTAAATGGGGAAGAACTGAGCCCTGTTGAATCCTATGTTTTTCTTGGCATCACTCTCGACGCAAAGCTTCAGTGGGGCCCCCATATATCCAAACTAGCAAGCAGACTAAGCTCTGCAGCTTATGCTGTAAAAAAGATTAGAGATCTCACTAGTGTCGAGACAGCTAGATTAGTTTATTTCAGTTATTTCCATAGCATAATGTCTTATGGGATTTTACTATGGGGAAATGCGGCTGATTTAGGAACTATTTTTGTTTTGCAGAAGAGGGCCATAACAGCTATTTACAACCTTAAACCGAGAGAGTCTCTTAGAGAAAAATTTAAAGAAATAAATATATTAACTTTGGCCTCTCAGTATATTTACGAAAATTTTATGTATGTTCACAAAAAAAAGACAGTTTTAGTAAAAAAAGTGATATACACTCTGTAAACACTCGGAACAAACACAAGCTAGTGATACCAGTCTCTCGACTCCACAGAGTCAGTAATTCATTCTTGGGGCAATGTATACGCTATTAGAGCACAGTCCCAGAAAATATGCAAGGTCTCTATATTACCAAGTTTAAATATTTAATTATACAAAAACTGTGTAAAAATTGTTATTATAATATAAATGAATACATGGTTGATAATAACCCCTGGGAGTGAGTTGGTGGTTAATAGCATGTTATTTGGACGCATAGTTTAAGAGATATGGAAAATTAAAATAATTCAACACGGCTCGGCGCGCAAACGACATCTAGCCAACCGATGAGAAAACTTTTAAATAATAAGATATAGAATTAAAAATTACAAATTTCCACGAATCATTCTTACTTATTCTTATTTTTATTTCCTTGTTCGATAAAATGATTTTACCTATAGAATTCATTGTATAGGTAAAATCATTTTATAGAACAAAAATTATTGAATGCAGTAGACGTCGCCATTACCAAGCAATTTTAGTCGACAGAAAATATTCTTTTAATTTAATACACTAAAATTTAGGCTCTACATGTCTAAAAATAAGGATTGTGTCATTTATCTGCTATAAAATTAAACTTTTATCTTATATTTTATGCCACACTTTTGATTGAAAATTATCAAAATAAATAATTAATTTGCTGTGAAATGTTTTTGTTTTATATTTCATTCCATTTGAAGGTTTCACTTCTACCGCGTGTGAACTGCACACAGGTTTTTTTTAAATTAAAAATGGGCTCATTTTTGACCTCCATGTGGCCTGAGGGCAAAGACGAGGTCTACGATGGAGCGAGTTTACCCAGGAGAAGCCTGTTAACATGCAGCTTGAAGAGGTTAAGGTTATATGCACTCGGAAAAACAGACGCCGGCAGGGCATTCCACTCCTTAGCTGTGCGCATAATAAAAGATGACTTGTAGCGCTTAGTGCGAATATTCGGAATATCAACCAAGTGTGGATGGCGAGATGGCGATATGAGTTTTTGAAGGTCATGGGCACACTCTTCGAAGTACAATCTACAATCAAACAAGCAACTTGACGGCGTTAAAATAGGCTGTGAAGCTTCGTTCCAACCAGCTTTTTGTCGCCGATAAGCCTCTTGGCTCTGCGTTGCACTGAATCGAGTAAACATATTACTACCCCTTCGTCTTTTGCACCGGATATAAATTTCTCTGAAATATGCATTAGGTCAGAAGAGCAGCCTTCAATGACTACCCTGATCGACCGTTCACTCAGAAAATCAGATATCTAGTTGCAAAATTCGGCGGGGATGCCGTAAACAGGAAGTTTACTCAGCAGACTTGCATGCCAAACCCTATCAAAAGCCTTCGAGCTATCGAGTGAAACTGCTAGAGCTTCACCGTTCATACACAAGAAGATCCCTAGTGGACCGTCCCTGGCGCTACCCATATTGATGGTCACTGAATAGGTCATTTGTTTCAAGGTATGTCAGCAGCTTACTGTTCAATACCCTTTTCATAAATTTACAGAGTATCGAGATGATGGCGATTGGTCGATAATTACAGAGATCGGCACGATTTCACTTCTTGGGTATTGGTTGCACATTGGCAAGCTTCCAAGATTTGGGCACTGTTCGAGTTTTAAGAGAGAGGTGGTACAGGCGCGTCAGAACAGGAGACAACTCAGGCTGCTTTAGTACCCTTGCAGGAATACCATCAGGTCCATTGGCCTTTCTCACGTCTAGAATTTGCAAAGTTCTACGTACCTCTTTCGTATGGAGTGACCTTCGGCATCGAAGAATCACAGCGAGGTAGAGTTGGCGGTTGTTTAGAGTCAGCATCTAGACGAGAATTGCTCGCAAACAGAGATGTAAATAAATTTGCTTTCTGAGTCGCGGAGTGAGCCAGTGTTCCATCAGGTTTCTGCATGGGAGGCAATGAGGGACGGCAGAAGTTGGATTCGATAGCCTTCGACAGGAACCAAAATTGCTTACTACCAGGAGGGTAGGAAGCAAGCCTGGCCCCTATACGACTGAAATGGTCGAATCGTATCATAGAGAAAACTCGCTTGCTGGAATTGGCAGCAGAATTAAAAGTTCTCTTCTTCGCACGTACGCTCAGAGCTCTAACTTTGCAATCGTGAGCTAGAATCCAGGCCCGGTAGGCGAACTCTTTGCGGGCCTAAGCACGAGCACTGTCCGCATTACACCAGGGCTGAGCCTTGTGATCGAGCGGGATGTCGGAGAACGGAATAAAATATTCCATTCCCTGCCGTATCACATCCGCAACCGAATCGTCAGAGCAGGAGGGCTCATCCGAAGAGAAGCACACTTGCCGTCATGGATAGGGTTCAAAAAGTGCCGCATCTCATCCTAGTCTTTATTGCCATACTCTCTTCATGGCCGCTGGACAGTCGTCCTGGGGAGAAATGATCGATACGGATTTCACCAGATAGTGGTCGGATGATCCCAGTGGAGCTGAGACAGTTATCGAGTGCCTGTCTGGGTCTGTTGTCAGCAGAAGATCCAAGCAGAAGAAGATCCAGGGCAGGTGTATGCCTGGCTACATCAGGTACCCGCGTTGCTACTTGAACCAGCTGAGTGAAATCTAGCGATAACGCTAGTATGCGCGCCTCTCTCCCAGCATGGTCGGTTTTCTTGTATTAGAACAACCACTCTTTGTGGTGGGCGTTAAAATCCCCGAGTATAACTAGCTCCGAAGATGGATACCGTTGTTGGACTTTATCTGCAATCCCTGTCAAGTGTTTAATGAGCCTGGTCATCTCCTGGTTTCCGCTGTGCGATCGATAGATATAGGCATAGAGGGTTGTCTCTACACCTGTGTCCACCCACCAAAAGCCACATTGCAGAAAACCCTGAAACCTCAAAGCAACGTAGACACCGAAAGCAAATGTCATCAATCAATGTACACACAGACCCCAGCGCGCTGTTTAAATTTATGTACAAGCGTGTAACCTGGGTAGTTAAGGTACGCCACATCAGAGGGAGTTGCTAGCAGCGTCTCTATTAAGAAGAATAGGTGCGGCTTCTCGGTCTCGAGGTGGTAGTGCACCGAAGCAAGGTTAGTGTGCAACCCTCTCATGTTCGTGAGGTGCACTTTAAGCTGAAGGAGCCGCCGTTGATTTACAATATCCTTATTTTTAACTTTTTTCATTTTGTTTCGGTGTTTTTTGTGGGAAACAGTTGACAAATCGAGGCGCCGCTAAGTATACTAACTGAAAACTCAAGAGCTTAGTCAAATGATGGGGTACTCATTTGGAGACCGCGGGAACGCCCGAGCCCACCCGAAATAGCCAACGGGTCCTCCTATCCAGTCGCCAACTGGCACGGTGGAGCATTTCGGGATTTTACGCGAGTTGGCGGGGCATTCTTTGGCACGTGGTTAACGCGCTACTTAGGCCCCTAACTACCTGCGGTCGGCTAATGACAAGACCGTGCCTCGTATCCTGCTACCCTCCAGAATGAGTTACCCGGTATAGCTTTGCTCAGAAGTCCAGACTAGACTTGAGCGGCGCAACTGATGACTCTTCTGTCCCCCAAAGGCAATGGTTCTCCCGCTCACAGACAGGCTCGCGCCTGTCTGTGAGCGGGAGATTGACTGATTCCGACGGGAGGGTGATAGCAAGCCAAGCGGCCCCTTGCGAAGCCTACCACCGCATAATAGAGTCTTCAGCCGTCACCACACGCTAAAGTAACGAGTGATGCCGTTGCACGTGGTGGACTGCTTGGAAGTAGATCCCAGCCACCCAAAAATTGTTCAAATATGGCCTGTGGAAATTTTATTTTTATATAATAAGGTATGCAAATGAGCACACGGTCCACGTGATGATAAGTGGATTTTGTGGCCCATATACATCTTCATCTATCATCGATAAAGAATCAAAATACTTGATGCATTGCCTGTCACCCCTAAGAACTAAGACGGTATGCCTAGTTTTCAGTAAAAAGGGTCTCCGGTTCTCTGCATTCACCTCACAAAATACAGCAATATTAAGCTGCTATTTTACGCTGGTATTCTGTGAGAGCGTGGTCCTTCCTCGACTTGTAACCTCGTGCTATAACCATAATAAATCTGCAGCGTGGCTCTACTACGTATAAATTTTGACTAAAAATTAACTACAAGGAACTCATCATACCCTCGGTATTATTCTGTATACAAAATAAAGGAATTACGACAAGTCTGTAGCATCAGACATCTACGTCAAAAATAATAATATCTTTACTCTGAGTTTTTAACGATAATGGTTTCAGGTTACTTATGAGTGGTTTAAGTTTCAACTCGATAAAATGAAAAAGTTGCGTCACAACAGCAAAGTTAGTTGAAACTTGATATCCTCTTTTGATTGAAGCGGGAACTAGTCTATTTTTAAAGTCTTACAACAAGATAAATATCAATTTATTGTTCATTATTTATTCATTACAGACTATAATATATCCTGCGGGCCAACGCCTGCCAAGCGTGTCAACTATGGCAAATAACCCTTTTTATACAGTTTTTGTTTAATAAAATATTTAAACTTGGTAATAGAGACCTTGTATATTCGTATTTTCTGGGACTTTGTTGCAATAGCGTATAAATTTCCCCATAAATTAATTACAGACTTTGTGAAGTCAATGAGTCGAGAGATGCGAAAAAATGGAGGCATACACTTAGTAAATTTTCCTGAGAATCACGCTCATAAAGCCATCGCTGTGTTGTATATTCTACATTGGGAAAATAGCATTGGAATCTTATTATTGAATTTACTTATCGAACATCAATGAAGGTTTATTTTGCTTTCTTTCATAAAAAGTCAGAGCTAATGATATGAACGTACATCATTTGCAAATATTCGCATTTACATGCCGCGCATTGTACACTCACACAATATAATACACACACACTCACTCTCACACAAACACACACACTCCCTCTCTCCCTCTCTCTCTCTCATACACACGCATACACAGCGCTCACGTGTAAATTAGTTTTTAGTTTTTTAAATTGTTTTTTTTTCTTTCTCTTTTATTGTAACTTTAATTACAAAAACAGCAATTATTAATCATGTTGTCGCATGAAGTGTACTAAAGTTAAAGGTATGTTGATAAATGTTATATTAAGGGACGAGAGTCTGGTGATTAGTCATACAGGTCTTTTCTAGTACTAACACTAGGCTCTCACAAATTAAAATGGTGATACCTCCAATATTATTACAAGACAATGTAAATTTGTGAGAGCAAATAAAGTAAACATTATTATATATTATTAGGTCCTTACATATGAAATCGGCATTTTGTGCGGGAGGAATATAAAGTCAATTTTTCTTTGTCAAATATATTTAATTAATCAAAGTATGCACCGTTGTTATCTATGCACTTTTGCCATATCATAGGTAGTTCATTGATCCATTTACTAAAAAAATCATGGGGGCGAGAATCAATAACCTCTTTGAAGGCGGTTTGGACTGCCGCATCGGAGTTTAATTTTTTCCTTGTGAGAAGTTGTCCAAATTCCGGAAAAATGGTAATCTGTTGAAGCAAGGTCCGGGGAGTACGGTGGATGTCGCAGACATTCCAAATGTAGCTCATCTAACTTAGTGGTTGTTTGTTGTGCAGTGTGTGGTCTTGCGTTGTCGTAAAGCAGCAGTGGCCTAGAGCGATTGACTAATCTCGGTTGTTTAGCAGCTAGTTCTTCCTTCATGGTTTGTAGTTGCTGACAATAGATATCTGCCGTAATCGTTTGGCCAGGTGCTTCCAATTATCATACAGTATCGACTTTTCATCACAAATAATGATTCGATTTAAAATCCCTTAATTATTGTGTCGGTTGAGCAAAGTAATACAGCAGTCGACGCGTGTTTGCAAGTTCGATTGACTCAATTCATGAAGTACCCATCGTTCAAATTTTTTTACTTTCCCGATTAACTTAAAGTGGATTAATATAGATTTATCACTTACCCCGAAGCCTGCAACTATCTCTGAAGTGCTTTGTGATGGATCCGCTTCCACAATAGCCTTTAATTCTTCATTTTCCACTTTGGTCTCCGGCCGTCCATGGGGTTGGTTCTGAAGGTCGAAATTTCCAGAACGAAAAGGTTGAAACCAAAAACGTACCATGCTTTCTTTTGCGACACCAGCGCCGTACACATCATTAATCCTTCGAGCTGTTTCTGCAGCACTGGTGCCACGGTAGGACTCGTACTCGTAAATATACCGATATTTCATGTTTTCCATGTGCATGGTACTCGTAATAAGCGACGTCAAAGAAAAAAATAATGATGAAAAAAAAATGAATGACTGTTTTTAAAACTCAAATGTACCAGCTAAATGAATTTATAAATTTGAATTTGGAATTCTAAACCAAAGAGGGGATGTTTCAGATCAAACTGATCAGTACGACAAAACGCTAATTTGATATGTAAGGACCTAATATTATTATATATAATGATAAAGACGCGCGTGTTCTTTTAGACTACTACATCAACAATATAAGCTTCCATTGAATTGATCAAATCAATTCAAAATAAAATCAAAGATTTGATTTGAATGTGTTTGACAGAAAACGCATTGTATTAATAAGTGTTTTCCTTTTAAATGTGATACAAACATGCGGGTGGAAATCAATGATTCTCCTTAAGAATCGATTACCGTGTAGTGGCGGTGTAAGAATATCCAATACATTATATCGTTCCGTGGGTGTCGTAAAAGACAACATAGGGAAACTGAAACAGGAGCAGCAGGATGGGCAGCAGCGTCTTCCTGATAACCTTTTTTTATAGAATAAAGGTTACAAACGTGAACACAGTCCACCTGATGGTAAGTGGATGCTGTCGCCCATAGACATCTACATTTATCCTCGATTAAGAATCAAACTGCAGAAGCGTTGTCACCCCTGAGGACTACGATGGAATACCTCGTTTCCAGTAAGAAGGGCCTCCGTTTCTCCACGCTCACCATACGAAAGACTATTAAGCTGCTTTTTACTGTTTCTGTGAGAGCGTGGTCCTACCCCGGTCGAGCCGACCTATTCGTGCTACAACCATAATATAGTTGCAGCGTGGCTCTACCACGTTTGAATAACTTGAAAATAATAAAACTGCGGCAGCCAATTAACCTGACAAGCGTGGTAACATTAAAATCCTCCTTATGAGCAATCTAACGAGAGGCCTATTTTCAGCAGTGGACTTTTAAAAGCTGTAATAATAGACGGATGGGTGAATCTATATTTTCTGGCCTGATATCGGTAGCTAATGAATAAAAAGTAATAGAAACTCCACAGGTCCGTTTCATCATATTTTGACGGTCAAAATATACACAAAAATCAAAAATTATATCAAAAATAATACTGCACAACCCACTTGAAGCTAAATTTACTGCTCGTTCTTTCTCTACTTATTCTTAATGCATTCGGATCTGTTTGTATATGCATGATGAGGTGATTTAAGGGGAGGCCTACGTTCAGCATTCTACTTTTTGTAGGTAATAGTAATGATGATGACATTACGATGTAGGTAATAATGGAGATGATATGGGTATATAATATGATATGGATAGTGGATTTTATTACGCCACTACTACACGGCATGTTTTAAAAACAGTTATTGATGGATGCAGGTGGCTCAGCGCCGTGCTTAATTGCAATTTTTATATATTATATAGTCCCGGGATTGTGTGCTCGTTTGTCATCCTATTTCTTATTTAAAAAATGTATTTTAATTAATTAAAAGGAGTACCACTTGGGAGTTTTCCTTGTAATATATATAAAAAGCCTAACATACGACGCCTAGCTTGCTTCAAATTGCATACATCGTAAATTTTTGACAACACAACGAAGCCCGAGGCGTCGCGACGCGTCATATTTGACGTTCCAACGAAAATAAAGTTTCCTTCCTGTGAGTGAAATGAAAATTGTTTCCGTGAAAGGAAATTGTTTACTTCAGTGCCTTAGAGAATATGTTTGATTGGTTAATAAAATCCATATGTTTTATAAAAAACATAATGAAAGTTTTCGAGTATACGTGAGTTTTAGTGACACTATGTTGTGCATTAAGCATTGATTTAAGTATTCATGTGTTAATTTGATTAATATAATATTGAATGAATATTTGAATATTCATCTCGACAATAATCGGGTTGAAAACCGTAGTTTTTTATTATTTTCATCTGTTATTACGAAGATGCTTCTGCCCATCTCCTGTTTCAGTTTACATGTGTCACCTCTTACGACACCCATGGGATGAAATGGAGTAGTAGGTATTCTTATACCACTTCTAAGCCCACGAGATGTCATCCCGTGGCACCCCACGGGATGACATCTTGTGTAGTAGATAGTAGATGGCGACACAGGGACTAAACATGGAGATGGGCAGCAAAATCTTCCTAATAACAGCTGAAATATAAATAAACTTCGGTATCTAGTTCTCATGCCAGGCTTGGCTACAATGCATAATATATCCAATAATTATAAGTTGAGCAACAACTGCCTAAACTACGAAGACTCTCCTAGTAGCTGCGAGAGTTCATAATGTTCAGCATAGATTTTGGGGATGACGCTTTAAGCTTTTAATTAAATTAATAATTAATTTAAGATTGATATTAATTTTTCACATACGCAAAATGGATATAATCGACATCGTTTTGGTAAAATAAGTGCCTTTTTTGCCTGTTGTTGAAGCACGCTTCTCAGGATAAGATCTTAAACATTTGTAAGACCGAACATATTGCCTCTTAAACATATACTCGGAATAATGGGTGCACATGGTATTCTTTTTTCCGCGTGCCTTTTGACGCATTTAAAGAAGAGCACATACATATAATCCCTAACCGCGAATTTTGGAGTATATAAAATTATATGCGATAATGAATGAAATGCGAGGGGGCTATAAATACTGCTTCTGGTCTTGGACATTTTCTTATGTAGCCATGATACGGCAAATAATATAATGTATGCAAGCTTTGGAGTGTTTATAGAAACATGAATAGAAAAAGAACCTTTTTATTCAATATAATATAATTTTACAAATAATATTATTGAAAGCCACTCTAATGTTTAATTTACTACTGGATCGAAAATATTTCTTTCCTGGGAAGAACCAGCAGGAAACCCAGCGGAACATTTTTTTGTAAAAACAAAATCGCAGATAACAATATAATTTAATATGATATACTTTAATTAAGTACACATAATAACTTAGAAATAGCTTGGTAGCGATCATCTCATTCCCAGGGGTTATTATCTGTAACATATAATAAATCTGTAGAAAAGTCGTGTCAGTAATTCTTATATTTTCTGGAAAAATAAGTCTAGGAGACTAAATAAAGTTCACTGAAGACAAATTAGTGGTTTTTAGAATTTTTGTCTGTCTGTCTGTCTGTGTATCCGCGATTCACGCAAAAACTACTGGACAGATTTCCATGAAAAGTTGTGTATAGGTAGTTACGCACCTGGAGAAACTTAAATGCTACTTTTATCCGATGCTTCCTCAAGATGTTAATTTCTATTTTATATGATTGATGATTGATGTGTTTTTTTTATAAATAACATATTTGTAAATAAAGCCTTAAATTAGTTTTGACCGTTGCGTAATATTTGAACTACGCCGATAATCTATGTTTTACTTTTTCAAGTTGGTGCCATCTAACGTAAAACACAAAAAGTAGTAACATTTTGCCTCCAGTTACTAATAAATTAAATAATATTAACTTACATTTTTTTTAATAATAAAATTTATTATTGATTAAAAAAAAATCAGTTTTTTTATTTCATTATTTTCATTTTTCATTTTAGTAGGAAAGAATAAATTTTATAGTACCTAACTAATTACTACTATCGAAAATCATAAAATATGAGATGTTTCTAACTTTAATTTCTAATCTATAAAAAGTTTTAGTAAGTATTAGTTTTTTTTATCTATAAATAAAATGATAAAAACTGAAATTATTCCAAAACTCTCATTATCCTTATAGTTTAAATAAAGATATTTTATATAATTATGTATTGGAAAGATCTTAGAATTAATAATATCAAAAAGTAGTCGGTCATTGCGTGAAATGCTGGCATTAGGTACGTAAAATTTATCACTGTTTGTTGACTATATCATGATATAGTTTAACCAAATCAATGAGATAGAGATAGAGATCAGTTGGCGATATTAAAAAATACGAGTAAACACAACATTGCTATTTCTTGATATTGTTATATGGTAAAATATTTTTACTACACACCGCTAGCAGCGCTAATAGCATATTTTTGACAGAAGCAGAATTTTCAATAGAATCTACATCATTTTATGCCCAATTTATGTACTATATAAATGTTTGCAGCTTTGTTGTGCGATTGGGCCACCCCAGTCGCACTTCGACTTATTGTCGATGAGTATCTACTAAAAACTACAGTTTTGGTATTCATAGTTTTAATGCAATAATAGCGCCATCTACTTACTGTTAAATAAACTAATAATAAGTAGCTGATAAAATTAAAAAGTATTCTATTGAATACTTATTTACTTTAATGTATGGTAGTGAAAGTTGGGTGTGGCAGAAGAAGCACGAGAGTAGAATAAATGCTGTAGAAATGCGATCATTAAGGAGTATGTAAGGGCTGAATTTGAATGACAGGTTGAGAAACTGTGTGATAAGAGAAAAGTGTGGTTTGCAAGATGATGTTGTGATCAGGATTAAGAAAGGAATGCTTCGTGGTATGGTCGATAAACATTCGTCCAGGCCGTCCCTTCCCGTCTCTGCCATTCACATTTACATCTATTTTCGAAATATATCTTTTGACTTAAGAATCAAAATGCAGATGCGTTGTCATCCTTCCAGACTCAGATAAAATGGATCGTTTCCAGTAAAAAGGGTCTCCGGTCCTCATCCACACGGAACATTATTATACTGCTGATCACGGACGTCAGTCTGAGCGAGATTAGAATGGCTCTCCAGCACCTTAAAAACGGCAAGGCCCCAGGTGTTTAGAATTATCATTGCCAGTAAAAAGGGTGTCGGTTTCTCGTCCCTCACCATATGAAACATCATTATTGCTGTTATTGTATGTTGGTATTCTACGCAAGTTGTCCTTATCGGCCATGCTGCGGTTTTTGCAGCTCTACCACGTAAAAAATAAAATAAATAGTGTTAAAATATAGTTAGTTGTTGTTATATATATATAGTTAGTGAAAAAACATGGCTAAAACAGGTAAAAAGGATTTTCATATTTGACATATAATTATATAGTTACGTTATTGTTTACAAATTGTAACTGGAAATTAAACATTTCTTGAACATAGAAACTGGGCACTAAGCTTAGAGGATTTTTCTTGCAAGTAAGTAATAATTTTAATATAGCATGTACCAGTAACCCGATTCGATAAAATTATTTTTTATTTATTTATTCTTTATTGTCACACCTTACAACTGAGGTAACAATAGACTAAATGCCTGTCGGTATTTTCTGCTAGTAAACCCGTAGCGTGGTGAGCTATTGTGGCAGGTGTACGAGAGCGACACTGAAAGTTTTTATAACTGGCCACTTGTAAACGATATAATAAAAAAAGAAGTTCAAATTTTGAAAATGGAACGCTTTGCCAATATTATTGTGTATGTATTTTATTAATTTGTAATTTGTTTACGATTTGGCGAAAATTGAAAATGGTCTGTGTCACGTCAGCATGAATTTAACGAGAGAAAATTTAAAAGAAAGTTATGATAGACTTCGATTGGCCTTTCACAATGAAGCCCCATCTCGTGTCACTGTTAACAACTGGTTTAATGAGTTTAATCGTGGTCGCACTAATCTCACCGATGATCTGCGTGAGGGACGGCCTTCTACGGCGACGACTGAAGATAACATCAGTGTTATGCGGCGTATGATAGAGACTGACAAAAGAGTGACTTATCAGCAGATTCGGACAAGCTTAGGCATTGGTATGAGTCAAGTGCACAAAATCCTCCATGAACATTTAGCGGTCTGGAAGCTTTGTGCCCGGAGGATACCTTATAATTTGACAGAGGCCCAAAAACTCCGTCGTGTTGATTGGTGTCGTGAAATGGTTCAAAGATTTAACGGAGGTGAATCAAATGCTGTGTTCGACATACTTACGGGTGACGAAAGCTTGATTTATTGTCATGATTCTGAAACTAAGAGACAGTCTGCTGTGTGGTTGTGTCCTTCCGAGGAGGTGCCAATTAAAGTGAAGAGAGGTCGAAGCGTGGGAAAAAAGATAGTGGCCTCGTTCTTTACGCAACAATTGTTTTAGAGGATCAAAAAACAGTTACTGCAGAGTGGTACACTAACAACTGTTTGCTACTTGACTTGGAAAAAGTTCGGGAGAAACGACCTCGCAATAGGATCCTCCTTCACCGCGACAACGCCTCGTCGCACACCGCCAAGCAAACAATCGACTACTTGGCGACGTCAGACGTGGAATTACTGGGTCACCCGCCCTATAGCCCCGACCTCGCATCTTGCGATTTTTATTTATTTCCGAAAATAAAAGAAAAACTTCGAGGAGAACGTTTTATGGACGCCGAGGAAGCAGTGGCTGCGTTTCAAAATGCCGTCGAAGAGACCCCTAAGGACGAGTGGGCAAAGTGCTTTTCTCAGTGGTTCCATCGGAGGCAGCGATGTATTGATGTAAATGGACACTATTTTGAAAAGATATAATAAAAGTAATAACTTGCTAGTTTGTTCAGTTTTTGATTTTCTAAGAAGTTTCAGTGTACCCTCGTATACTTATTTATTGATCTCAAAACAAATAATATATACACACATCAAATCAATTATCAATGAATCTAGGGATATTTTAAATTTCATCATATATCTAAAAATTTATGAAGAATTTTCCGATATAGTTAATGGAAGAATGATAGGTTATTTTAAGGTCTTTAATAAAAAATAAAAAACAGTTCGTAATTTTTTTATTATAAATAAAAATGTTTATTTTTTAATCGCCTTAGAAGATTAGTATGATAAAAAAACTTCATTTCTTCTTATAAAACTCATTCATTACAGCCCTTCACTAGTCCACTGCTGAAAATAGGCCTCCCTCAAGGAATACCAGGAAGCACGGTCCTGAGCCACCTGCATCTATCGACTTCCTGCATGTTTTAACAGGTCGTCACTCCATCTAGTGGGGGGACGAACTACATTTCGTCCGCCGGTACGAGGCCGCCACTCGAGAATTTTTTTTCCCCCATCGGTTGTCGGTTCTTCGAGCTATATGGCCGACCCATTGCCACTTCAGCTTACCAATCCGTTAGGCTATGGCTTCAACATAGACAAGATGTCGAAATTTAGGGGATGTCAATAAAACTGTCCAAAATAGAGGACACATTTTGCTCACCTACTCTTTTTAGACTATACTAAGTGCGAATTCATCTGGACGCAGATATTTTGCTTGCTCGTTCTTGCATGGCAGCGTTGCCAACACCAATTTGTCAAATTCTCCGAAAATCCATGTCAAATTCCCCAATATAAGGACAAAAAAACTTCAATAGATTCCCCTCAATTTTATTTTAAGTAATTTTCAACTAATTTTATAAGATTTATTTTAAACTAACACTTTTTTCTTTTTACCGAATTTTTTTTTCACACTTTCCATATTTTTGTAACAAGCATTTTGCTCCATGGAGTATTTTTAATTTCTTCCCTTGTTGCCATTAAAAAGTACCACAATATCTGCATTTATAGCATGCGGTTCTCTGCTTTAAAATTAAAAAAAAGTAACAAATGAAAAGCATTAAATGATACACAAAAGTTGCCGAAATAAATCTTAAATGTGGTGCAATGAAAAAAAAAGGGAGTCATTTGATATTCATAAGCAACCTAACAAAAATGTTAAGATAAGTATTTTCCCGCCTAATATCAATCCCCATTCTTTAAGTTCCCCGCAATTTGGGGAATTCCCCATATGTTGGCAACGCTGACGCGAGGTGACACACAATCAGCCGGGCGGCGGCAGTGCGTGGTACGAAGGGCGCGACGGGGAATGCTCGCCAGTAATACTGTGCGCACACGCTATTGGTTCCTCATTCTTCCCGCGCTTTGAAAATTGATGTTTCCCAAAATACAGTCGCACACACAGCTTTCTTTGCACGACGCGCAACGATGGTTTTAAAAAGTATGAAAAGAAAAATTATTTCTATCTATTGTTTTATGACTGAACTAGTGAACGAAAAGGTAAAGGTAGAAGGTGAATGGGGAAAATTGTGCAGTAAAGTTAAAAGTATTGAGGAAGAATACCTAAAAATTACCATGTGGTCGACCTGATGACGGAAACGGTTTTCTTGTTACAAACTACTTTATATTTTACGATAGAAATAAAAATAATGTTCAAGTAAACATTATCCATTTTAATTCCAACCTCTTCCAAAGTTCTAAGTAGCTAGTAAAGTACCTATTATGATTCAACAATAAAACCATTAATTACTATTATAATATTATAAAACAATAGCTCAGTACTTTAGAACGCGACTGTATCCATGCGCAGAGACACCCTCCACTGTCGCTCAGCGTTCTTTCACGTGACGGGAACTGTACCGAGCTAGATAAAGAGTTTGGCTTCGACGCGGATATTGACCCTAGTCAGTTGATTTTATGATTTATTTATTTTAAATTCCACTGCTGGTTTAATGTTTAAGTATTTTCATGATTTTTAATGAAATTAACGTTTTATTTAGCTGTACTAACACGATGGAGCGTGAATTAAGCTAATTAAATGTTGTGAAAAGATGATTTTTTTATCTGATCGATTTTATATTTCACCCATCATCAAAGATATAGTTAGTACTGTCGTCTGTCTTCGTTTTCGGAACGTTTCAAAAATACCCTGTATATCAATACAAATTATATAAATATAAATATAAACATTTTTACATAAACACAAACAATATACATAAAATATATATACACATACCTATTATATATACACAAATATACATACATACTATATTATGCATATCACATAACATGAAATCGTTCTTATCAAAGTTTTGTTTCGAAAGGTGTTCACGAGTTAATCTCTTAATCGAGCATTTACTTGGAGCTTTTCGTATGTCTTCGGGTAAGAAATTCCAGAGTAGAGTAGCCTGATTTATATTTAGTAAGTGATAAATTCTTATTTTTTTTTTCTTTTTTTTATACGAGGTTTTTTCTCACCCCACACTAGGATTTTCTCCTGTATCGTGGAGGCAGTTTACATATATAAATTACTCAAGGACAAAAATTCAGACCCGAAACAATTATTCGTAGGATTTGTATGGCTATACAATTTCCGTGCACGATTTGAACCCGCGGACCTCAGCGCCATGACAATGCTAAGCCACTGCGCCACGGAACTGATGAGCCGTGGTAGTTCTTATACAAAAGTTATAAAGCATTTGACGCAATGCACTACAAAGTGACTATCATTGATGAATAGGCCTTTGGTCATAAGTTTGTTGGTAAATATAGCTTGTTTTGTTTTCAGTTGTATGCTACATACACACATTTTTTACAGAAGAAGAGGTAGTAGTAAGGTGGCCGAATCTATAAAGAAGAAAATTTCTAGATAATCGCACTGTGGTGGAACGCCGAGTATCCAAATGTTGTGGATGGTATCGCGAATTTTGCGTCATTACAGCCTGTCAAGCACTCACTGCTGAACATAGGCTTTCTTAATGGATTGCCTCATAAGGGGGATATATTTGCCTTAGTTGCAACGCTTGGCAAACGGGTTGGCAACCACAGTTTTTTTTTATTCAGCTATTATCAGGAATAACTTAAGATACCCAAGGAATGATATGGGGTAGTGGATATTCTTACACTACAACATTACTACACGGTCATGAATTTTAAGCATTGTGAAAAAACCGGCATGTCAAAGGAATAAAATATCCCGAGACATGTAAAGTCTGCCTTTACACACCGGAGAAGTGCAGCAGATTAATTGCTCCTTAACCCTCTCGGTAATAAGAGGATAGGTCTGGTCAGAAATGGAACATATAAACGCTACGACTTTACTTTTTTATGTATATAAGACGTATCATGAGACCAGATTTGCAACAAAGAAAAAACCTGGAATAAAATAAAATAGACGTTACATAATAATTATTAAAAAAACTTTGATAAGTCTTTCATGTGGGTTATCAAAATCCATAATTAAACTGTAATAAATTGTAAAAATCTATGGCATGTTTTGTATTGTTATAAGGTCTTGATACCGTACACTTTATTTATTTTCATTTGTTTTGTTTTTAGAGTTTCAATATCGGTTCTTATAATCAACGTGAAAAATACAAGAGATATTTTAGTAAAATAACCTTTAATACAGTTTTAATATGAATATTACCCACCTTAATTGTTAAAATAATTCTGATTTAGTTACCAAATCTTTATTATTATAAAGTTTATATTAAGAAAAATTACATAACATTCTACATTCTGTAGAAGTCATCGTAATGGTTAGCTATTCAGCTATGAACCTATCACATTTTAATGCTACGTGTGCGGAATTTTCGACTGTTTGTAACTAATTCCCACTACATTTGATAAAATAAATCAGGAGCACAGTTAAATTATAGTAAATATTTGCAGCGGTAGATTACCCAAGCCCCGTCGCTTCCCCTAATTACATTCCAAGTTCGCATTTTAGGTAATAGCACAGAATAAATCATAGTACTACTTATATACAATTCTACTATTAAATTAATCAATACTTATAATTATTAATATTAATTTTATATAAATTATTATTAATAATTAATAATAATTTTATATAAATTATTATTAATAACTAATAATTATTATTATATTATTGATAAATATTTTACTAATATTTAAAGACAATATTAATAAATAGAATTACAATAAAATTAAAGAAATACATAATAGAAATGAATATTATAAATATTTTGTTTTCAACGGCGCATAAATGTAACATGCGTAAAATAGCAGCATAACGCTGATGTGTTTCGTATGGTGAGTGTAGAGAACCGGAGACCCTTTTTACTGGAAACGAGGCATTCCATCTTAGTCCTCTTCGGTGAAAGCGCATCTGCATTTTGATTCGTAATCGAGGATAGATGTAGATGTCTATGGGCCACAGCAACCACTTACCATCAGGTGGACTGCGTGCCCGTTTGTCACCCTTATTCTATAAAAAAACGTTGTGTAGTTCACGCGGTAGAAATGAAATATAAAACAAAAACATTTTGTTTATTTAATTTGTTTATTTTGAATCACAAGTGCGGCATAAAATATAAGGTAAAAGTTTATAATGTTGCAATCTTTATTTTTAGACATTAGAGCCTAAAGTTTAGTGTATTAAATCAAAACAGAAACAGAAACTTTTTATTCAATATAGATTATAAATAATACTTATTGAAAGTCACTCTTTGTCTAATTACCACTGGTTCGAAAAACCTCTGTCCTGGGAAGAACCAGCAAGAAACCCAGCGGGACTTTTTTTTAAATAACAGCTTACAATCATGTATGTTACACAATTAACCACAAAACAAATTAGAAACAGCCTGGCAGCGAACACCTCATTCCTAGGGTTATTATCATCCATAAATTCCTTAACATTATAATAACCCTTTTATACAAACTATGTTTAATAAAGTTTTGAATTTTGAGCAGGTCGAATTTTGTATATTTTCTGGGATTTTGTTATAAAAGCGTATACATCGCCCCAAGAATGAATTACTGACTCGGTGGAGTCGACTAACTGGTACTACTTGCTTATGTTTGTTCCTAGTATTTACAGAATGAATATCACTTATTTTTGTATAACTACTTTTTATTTTGTGTACGTACATTACATGTTTATAAATGTATTGAGAGGCCATAGTTAATATATTAATTTCCTTAAATTTTTTTCGCAGCGACTCTTTAGGTTTTAAATCATAGATTGCTCTTATGGCCCTCTTCTGTGAAACAAATATAATTTCAGTGTCAGTCGCGTGTCCTCATAGCAAAATACCATACGGCATTATGCTATGGAAATAGCTAAAGTAAACAAGTGTAGCTGTTTCAACACTGGTAAGATTTCTAATCTTTTAATAAAGAATATTTTCTTTCGACCGTAGACATAGAGAATGTACTGAGCGTTAGCCTCACAAAAGTTACCATTCTCTAGAAAGAGACAAAGCGACTGTGCGTAGAAAGAGACAAAGCGACTTTGCGGCCAATACCTGCCTCTTTCCTGCAAGCCTGATTGGTCCACGTCCTGCAAGCCAGTGACGTGAACCAATCAGAATTCTAGAAAGAGACAACTACGGGCCGCACATTCGCTTTGTTTCTCTCTCACTTTTCTGTCTGTATTCAGTGCAGACACGGAACGCACAGTCCATTCTCTCTATGTCTATGCTTTCGACTAAAATTGCTTGGATGTCTACTTCATTCTATTGCTAAAATTATTTTATCGAAAAATTTATAGAAAAATTGATTGACTCTCTAGGCGGTCCGTAAAATAGACACTAGATAGCCTAAACACGACTAATTTAATATAAATTGGTAAGATATGAAATCGTGGATTTTTAGGAATGGGTTGGATATGAAAATTTTATTCAATATAGTTAATTTTATTTATTTGATAATAAATTTGTAATTTTTCAATTATCTAATTTAAGAGTTAAAAGTTATATTAATTATTTTTAAGCACCGCACACAGAGGAAACCGAGTTAATAGGAAACACTTTATACATGACATTGCGACATGACATTGCTTATGGTTTCTTTCGGTTCTCATCGGTTGGCTAAGTGTCAATCGCGCGCCGAGACTAATGTTAAGTTATTTTAATTTTTCATTATTTCTTAAACTATGCGTCCAAATAACATGCTATAAAGAGCAAAGTTTATCTTCATAAAATTATCTTGGCGATGAAGTAACTTCCGTTCATAAGGATTGATATGCCATGCCTAATAATAACGCTTATAAATCACTTTTTAAGTTTCAATTTTTTTTGTCACAAAATACCTTATTGTAGCTTACGTATAAGAAATAGGTCTATGGTATCACGGACTTTTTTTAAATGGAGGAAAGATCTATATTTTGTAGAACATGCAGCACGCGGATAATAAAGATCGGGAGCGATTTTTCTTCCGACTTGCTTAACAAAAATTAATATTTAAGGCTAGCTGTGAGGTGAAGCTTAATGTTAGATAGCCTATACTATTTCTTGTGAATTTGACTATTATATACAAAAAGAATTTATAAAATCGGACTGATAGTTCCAGAGATTAGCGTGTTTAAACAAACAAAAAAACCTCTTCCGCTTTATTATATTAGTATACATTCTCTCGTCAGCCTATCCTATAGATTTATATATTTGTTTCTTTTTAGTGTCGCTTTTTCATTTCTTTGAGTTTCAAATCATAACGATGCTAAAGAAGTTTTCACTTCAAAAACACGTCGATATTTTAAAACAACGTATGAAAGGTATTAGCTATGTCTACACCAGTGCGCTTTAATGTTAATTTTGCATTTCAACTTTCAGTTGGTCTTGCGTCAAGCGCTGTGCCATAAGACGCATGCAGCTTATCGTCTACACCCGTGCGCTTGTTGCATGCAACTTGTCTATACCTCACGCACCTCGGTTAGGCAAACCACGAAGATTCGTAATTATCTTCTGTTCCGGACCCACTCCTTTTCATCGTAACTTTTAATGTTCCTTTGAGAAGTATGATCTCAAGCTCTTTATCTTGTTTTAACCGTTTTTACATCATATTTATATTTTTGGCTCAGAGAAATCAACGCGTCGTTTCTTTTTATTTTATTTGTGTAATATTCGTGCTTGTGATGCCACAATACTTGATATGTTCGATAATAATCGACAAATTCCAAAGTTTAAACTTTGTCTTTCGCCATTTTATTTACTGCACGAAATGTTGCATGCGAACCCACCGGTGACGGATCAGCTTTCGCTAGAGGCATGCGCTGTTGTCGAACTAGTTTTAGCGCATGCGCTATTGCATGCACTATAGTTGCTCAAGCATGCATTAGAGGAAGAAGCAAGATGAACAGGAAAGCGCACTGGTATAGACATAGCTAATGACGATCAAATAGAAACTCTGTGAGGTGACTTTTTCACACGTGGACATAAGTGCTGTTTTTTTTTAATAAATGCAGTAAACACAGTCAGCAGTATTCTTGGCACTGTACCGTTAGGATTTTTTTTATTGTTGGAAATATTGAAGTTAGGATTGTACCAAATACAATATTAACATTTTTTGCTTGTGCCAGTCATGTATTAATAACCAAATTTGTTTGCGGACCTTACTCTAGTTAAAGGCGCAAACTACTAAGAAAGACTATATTTGTCAAGGGCTGATCCCGTTCTTAATTCAATCGCAATAACACTGATGGTTTAAGTTTTTACTTATATTTTATTTCATTTGGTTTTACAATTCGAAAGTCGTAAAGATATAATTAAGACAACAAAGGCATTCGCCTACTAAGTTATTAAATAGAGTTTAACAAAATACAACAGCATTGAGGCAGATAATAAATTATTTTGTTTGACGTTTGTTCAAAATTTGATTGAAGTAATTGATATTCTGAACGCTTCAGGCCGTCAATGTTGCTATTAAATTAATGGGTAAAATTCTAGAATATGCTGTGAAAAGACGTTTTGTAATTATAACAAACAACTGTCGCAGTTTGGAGGCGACATAAGAGTCCATCGTCCTATTTTGTCCTACGGGTATCGGAACCTATGGGAAATACTAGAAAAATCTTATGGCTTTCGATAGATGGCTTCTTTTTTTTTGGTTATGACTGCTTAGCAAACTCGACCGTCTGCTCAATCTGTACATACGCTATATTTTTGGCCTGCGCAAGTTTGATCATATATCACAATTTCGCTCAAGACTTAAGTGACTCGACATCCGTTTTCGCCGGAACACACACCTTCTAACCACTTTGTATGGTATTCTTACAATCCTTGTTCCCCAGCTTATCTGAAAGAGCATTTTCATACTTAAGCTTATCCTGTTCGATGACTAATAAAACTCTAACTATCCCGATGCATAAATCTACATACTACTCGGATTCCTTTACGGTATCATCAATAACACTTTGAATAACCTTCCACGAGATTTAAAAGATGCTCCCTCAATAAATACATTTAAACGTAAGATTGAGGCACATTAATTAAAATTACTTGATTAATGTTTTTGGTTTATATAATATTATAATTTCATATACTAGATTGTATGTATTTTATTGATATAGTATGTATTTTTATTTATATGTATATATACATTTGTATATATGTATGTATATGTGTATATGTGTGTATAAGTGTATATATGTATAAAGTAACATATTTATATTATATTATATTTTTAATTTTTGAATAATATGTGAAAATAAGTTAGTTTTTTTTCTGTTGCGACTCTACCCATAGCTCTCACCACACTACCAAAGGTTAGCTGGCAGAGAATGCCTTTTCGGCATTAAGTTCGCCTTTGTACCAAATGTTTGTTTGTTTGAGTGCAATAAAGAATTTTCTATCTATCTATCTATCTATGACTCGTACTGCTGTACTTTTGCCAGTGTCAAGAAATACGAAATTCTCGTCTCCTGCATTCTACAGCATCAGCTGCCATGTTCACCGTATTGATATATTCAGATCACGTTGCTCAAAGACATTATCTTTCGTAGTCCTAAAATGTTATTGTTTATTTTGATTAAAGTAATATTTTCTACGTGGTAGAGCCACTCTGCAGCTACATTATTGTTATAGCACGAGTCGGTCGGCTCGACCAGGAAAGACCATGCCCTCACAGAATACCAGCGTAAAATAGCAGTTTAATGATGTTATGTTTCGTAAGGTGGCTGTAAAGTAACGGAGGCCCTTTACTGGAAATGAGGCATTCTCAGGCAGTCCTCAGAGGTGACAGAGCATCTGTCTGCACATTGATTCTTTATGGAAGTTAGATGTAGATGTCTAGGTCAACTGATGACAGATAAATATTTACCATCAATTTGCCTATGCTCGTTTGTCTACCGAATTCTAAAACAAAATTGTTATCACTTTAATCCCAAGGATCCCTTTATCAGCTTATTAAAGTCCACAACTGGGCATGGACCACTTCGTCGGACTAAACATGTCCTCCAAATATTTTAATTTAATTTCCTGCCTTTTATTTGCCTAGGTATCCGTGTGTTGGTAACACTCTTTACTACTTTCCCCGTCAAATAGCAGTATACTTATATAGAAATATGAAACATAGTCACCATTGTTTAGCTCTACACAACTCCACAGATAAACATAGGCTTCTCCCAAGGAACGGTCCTAAGCCACCTGCATACATTGAAATCCTTCATGTCTTACAAATAATCACTCCATCTGGTATCATCATAAAATAACTACAGGCTGTAAAGCCCTTTTATCCTCGACCTTGTTTGAATTAGGATTTTGGTATCGATGAGCTTATGAATAAAATCAATATTGTGCTGAGTAATCCCGCAAAATTTTAATCACTACACAATCAGAATGGTTACGGGTCGGCGGCCCTGAATCTACTTTACGTTTTTGACAGAGTTTACGGGATAACGAATGAATAATTTATTAAATCCGAGCATTCGCAATCAAACATTGAATAATTTCAAAAAACACAATGTAATCGAATATTATTCGTTTGTTTTTACAATTTAATCAACTGTTTATTTCATATTTTTCGTACACATTATTTACAATTTAACGCTTCGTGCATATCTGCGGACACCGTATGTAGCAGATACATATGAGTAGTAAGACTTATATGTAAACTACTAGATCGGCAATTTGGATGGACCGGCAACGGCCACCATTGTCTGCAAGAACGTTTTATCAGAGCAGGTGCGTGTCTGTACGTGTCTATAGCAGCTTTGTGTCTCTCATGATTAGTATGAACGCGTCAGAGTACACGCACAGAAATAGAAATAGAAACTTTTTAGTCAATATAAATTTTAAATAACAATTACTCAAAGTCACACTTATGTTTAATTTACCACTGGTTCTGAAAATACCTTTGTCCCGAACCAGTTAGAAACCTAGCGGGAACTTTTTTAATATATGATAAAATATGATAAATTAACAACACAAAACAAATTAGAAATAGCTTAGTAGCGATCACGTCATTCCCATGTTTTAGCGGTTGTTATCATCCATAAATTCCTTTATATATTGTAAGATGTCAAATTTTGTATATTTTCTGGGCCGCCGACAACAGCGCGCGCTATAACTCTTTAGCCCTCTGCCATTCAGACTTTGTACAGTTTTATTTAAATAATTATTATTCAATCCACTTTGGTCTTTCATTTATAAACATCACCAAAACTGACTCGGTGGGGTCGAATAACAGGTACTACTAGCTTGTGTCTGTTCCTAGTATTTGCAGAATGAATATTACTTATTTTTTTAAATTAAAACTACTTTTATTTTTGTGTTAATACATTACATTTTAGTATTGAGAGGCTAAAGTTAGTATATTTATTTCCTATATATTTTCTTTGATAATCAACACCATGACAAATGAAAAATTAATAGAATTAAAATATTTGTTGCTGCTATAGGGGAGACCGGGGCTACAATTAATAAAAATTGGATTTTTAGTTGTACCTTCGAAATTATTAAATAATTAGACTTCATTCAAGTATCATGTTATTAACATAAATCAAACATAAAATAAATGATCTCTTAAATAGAACATTATTTCTCAAAAAAGGCAGTTGTTAATTCTTACCTCATCAACGGGGTTACAATTAACAGCTCTGAGGTAAGTATTAACATTATGTTATGCCAACTATTCAAGAAGAAAACAAATATATGTATGGAATTATTTTTTTATTAATAAAAGTGCTATTAATAGAGATGTGCTTGGAGCATCTTTTTTATATAAATTGACATTACAAATCACAAAATATCTAAACTTGAAAAAAAAACCCGTTTAATTGTTGGTTAAACTTTTTTAGATATCAATAGTTTTTGGTCACTTTTTCTTAACAGTTTATCAGTTTTGAACCGGTCATCAGATATAGTTTCTATGCGAAGAATTAAACAATTAGGAAAACAACTTATAAATAATCATGAGATGAGGTAGAAAATGGTATTTTCCTTAAACTTACACAACATGGATAAAATGTAGTTTTTTATAAAATCAACAAATACTAAAAAAATATCAACGATTAGCTACTAAATTAAGTATAACAAAAGGATATCTATTCGTACTCATCATCCGAATTACAATTCAGGCTGTTGAATGATGTGATGTCACTTTTGATACACCCAGCTTGGGCTCAGTCATTGCAAGTGATACATTAAATCCTGTCACCATCTGATAAATCTTCATTATACCAGACGCAACAAACAATACATAAATATTAATTTTCTATAGAGTCAATGCTTTTCTTTAACATCTTTTTCTTTACTTTTTCTACTTTGTCGTTTATATTTATTTTTCTGTCTCCTTTTGCCTTGCTTTTACCTTTCCCTTTACTCTTTGCTTTATCTTTTTTGTTCCCTTTCTACTGGTTTTGACTGTCATTTCCTTCTTTTCAGTTTCTATAATATGATGTTCTTTTTCTAAAGCTTCTTCCTGGAATATCGGTGAGAATGGAAGATTTTTTAGCCCACTTACGATTAAATTGAGCTTGTGGAGGAGCTTTTCAGTCAGAGGTCTTAAAATTTCCAAGAAATCACTAGCATCTTTTTAGCTTAGGGTTAGATTTTTGTAACCTATTTCGCTGGTGCAACCGCTTTTTTACAAAATTGAATAGTGAAAATAGTGAGACGTGGCAGAGCCCAAATTTTTTGCTACATTTCGGTAATTCTGTTTTGCTCCATCACTTAGCACAGTCAACCTGTAGACCCGTAGATGTGGTGCCTCGAGTAGTTTTTGTTTATACGTTCTCATGCTGTCATAAAAACATAAAATTATTACTTATACACAAACAGTCAGTTTCCTTGTTAATAATTACCTCGCATCCGGGGTTGGTATTAACACGTTAATACTAACCCTGCAGATTTGTTAATTATAGCCCCAAAGGCACATTTTTGGTTTTAAATAACATAACAAAATATTCGTTAATAAGTCAGTCAAATAAATAATGAAGCGTTATTAAGTATAAAATATGCTTCTAAGGAAACTAAAAACATAATCATACCAAAGTTCATTTTGAGCATAAATTAAGAAATTGTAAAGTTATTAAATAACTTAATAAACATTAATTTTCGTTACTTGCGTAAAAAGAAGTCCGGTACGCAACTCAGTCGCACGATGCGCGGAGCACAATTGACCAATTCTGAGTCATGCGGCGTGATCTATTCGGCGTTTTAAAACACACGCTGTAGGTTTAGTGTATAGTTTTAGAGAAATTTGCTTGTTAATACTTACCTCTGTTAATTTTAGCCCTGGCTTTCCTACATAACAAAACCTCCCAGCAAAACTGCAACTACGGCTAGTTCTTCTATCGAAAAGTTACAAACATTTTGAAAAGATGTGCGTACTTTCAGTGATTTGTCTGACGGCGTCTTTTACCCAACTGCCAAGGAAGGGTTATGTTTTTCGCGCGTATCTTGTACTCGTATATATGTATATTTGTTTGTAAATTTCTTTATTACCTCTAATCTTCCAAACGGGTGAATGGATTTCGACAGTTAAGGTATCGTTATATTCGTCTTAAAAACCCAAGTGTCCTTAGATAGCTGTTTGAAAAAAAAAACAAGGTAACGGGTTTTTGGCACGAAATAGTAATATATCGAGTAGGGTATCAAAATAAAGGAAATTAAAAGGAGTTTAAAAAAATATATATACGTTATAAGTTTAAATTTAATTAGAAGTAATAAATTGGCTTAATATGTTTTTGATAGCGTTAAAATGAGCCATGTATGTATCGGACCTCGTGCTATCATATGAAATGAGCCGAGTTAGATCACTACATCAACCACGCGATCAAAATTCTCTTGAAATATTGAAACGCTTACGTAAATTGTAATTTTCATATGTCTGTTTTCTTTGGCATGCAATCAATCATCTCTACAGTTTGCCCGACTTATATAACTAACACAGTTTTTGTTCACGAGAGTGTGCCGGGACACTAAGAAATCTAAAATAAAATAAATAATTTTAAAAATCTAAAATCCGACTGCAAAAAAGACAATTTAAAATTAATGTACTAAAAATACCGAAACAAGAGATTGAGAATAGTAAAACAAAATTAAAATAAACTATAAACAAAGTAAACTCTACTTCGGTTTTACAGACTATATTATGAGCTGAAAGCCTAAGTTAAATACACGCATTAAGTTTAGTAGCAGGCGGGACCCAATTGCAAATTATAAACCAAAAGAAAATTAATGGGTTCCGCTAGCTACTAAACTTAATGCGGGTGTTTAACTTAGGCTTTCAGCTCATAATATAGTCTTTTTGTAGCTATTTGGTTGCGACTTATCCATTTCATTTAGACCAGGCGTACATTATCCAGACCGGAGGCAAAAGTTTAGGCCAAATCCTTCCTAAGGGGAAAAATTCATGACTAGCAATGGGGATAAAAAAAATTGCGGGCTATAGAAAAAGAATAGCAGTCAGCATTTCAGGTTAGTAATTATATATTTTTCATTTATATACTTATTATTACTTGATTATCAAATTAAATTGTATTGTAATTGTTTTAACATATAAGTAAAGATGGTAGAATTTAAGATGTTTTTATTAATAAGTAATAAGGTCATTATGTATAATATTATTTACTATATTTTGGAAATAAATAAAATTGAATTGAATTAAAAAGATGTCCTCTGTTACAAGCAAGTAAGGAACGAGTCGATATTTACTAAATATAGATTCAAACCGGAAGGTCTGTTTAAATCTGCGCCAGCAATTACCGGTCGAGCTGGGGGCATTATCGCGTGTCATTGTTTACTCCCACTAGCGATCCAATCTTTACTCAGCCATTACGCAGCGATACTAGACGCCCGGAAGTCAATTAATTAAACGTACATTAGTATACAAAGCTGTTTTTGTTCTGTCTTCTATGTATCTGTATTCAGTATGTAGACATTCAACATTTAAATATTGACCGTGTAGTTGCGCCGTACTAATATCCGCTATCCCATATTGTCCCGTAGGTGTCGTAAGAGGTGACAGAGGGACAAAAACCAGGAGATGGGCAGCAGCGTCTTCCTAATAACAACTAAAAGTAAAGAACTGCTGTTGTCAACCCGCTTGCTAAACGTAGTATCTATGGCAAATATCCCCCGTATAAGACAATCTAGGGAGAGGCATTTGTTCAGCAGTCAACTTTTGATAGCTGTAACGGATATAGACATCAAGTTAATTCATCGCCAATCCTCTTGCAATGTGTAACGATTAAGGCAAATCCTTAGAACTAAAGACGTCCATATCCAACTGTGGACTTTTGCGGGCTGTTGACGAGGAAGAAGTTATGAGAACTCACTATCAATTGGGTCCATATTTTAATATTTAGTATTTCGTAAAAGGCAACTATGAGAAATGCCATAGCTGACTTATATTTCCCAAAATGCTACCTCCTAAAATTTGCCAACCGGGAGCTTACCCCTTTTGTTATCATGCCACTAGGGTGATGGACTCTCTTGCAACATCACATAACGAAAAAACAAACATTTAACTATAATATTACCGTGTAGTGGTGGTGAAAGAATATCCACTACTCCATATTGTCCCGTGGGTGTCGTAAGTGGCGACAGGGCAGCAGCGTCTTCCTAACAACGACTAAAATAAACTGCGGTTGCCAACCCGCTTGCCAAACGTTGATATAACTAACTGTGGTAAATATCCCCTATTGAATATAACTGACGACCAAAAATTCAAAACGTGATTTGTCACTTTACAAATAAATATTTTATACGCTAATTGCATTCTCTATGGTTCCTTGTAACTAAAAAATGTCATGTATCCGCGCAACAACAAATTTGTCCCTTTAGAAAAAATTAAAAAATATAGATGTTTGAGTAAAAAATGTTTTGTCCTTTGGCAGTTGGCCTGGGACAAGAAATTGCAATTCATATTTGACTAAATTTTTTAATAAAGAATACTACAAGGAAAAATTATATTTTTATTTATTTATTGTTACCTAGAATAAGCTGAGTAAATTTACATTTTTTTCTATAGAATCATAAAGCAAAACGTGATTTCTCCATACCTATTCATGAAAAACATGATATGTCCAAATTGTTTAAAAAAAAACAATCTAATTAAGTGTGATACAATATTTAAAACTTATTTGTAAAATGTAATATGTCCAAGAACTACCAGAATGAGATAAAAAGGGTCAAAATTAGTTTTTTAATTTATTAATAAAAAGTTTTTTTGGATTCCCAACAATCTGATCTGAGTGACAAATCACGTTTTGAATTTTAGCTCCTCAACTATGTTTACGGATTTTATCGCGTTTAATTTTCTTATTTTTAATTCCCGACGTTTCAGGTGCTTTACAGCAACCCATGGTCACGGGGTACTGAGATGTTTGACGTCCCGATGTCATAGTTAAAACGGCTACCTTCAGTTTTTGAATTTTTTTTTGGTTCGATCTACGCACAATGAGCTTACACTATCTTAAAGTCTTGCAGTGGTATGCTTGGGTTTGGATTTAATTTTGTTAATTTTAGGATCACAAGCCGATGGTAGCACCGATCCATCTTCTCTATTGAAATTAGGATGTTTGTTTAATTTCAATAGCCTCACGTATCACCCTTGGTAGGAATCGGTGTTCTTTTACGAGGATTGGTGGTCTATCATATCTTATGTAATGGCGGGGACGATCTTAAACATGTTCACAGACTACAAATTTCCCGAAAAACAATTTACGCGAACATAAACATAGTTTTATTCAATGTTTAGTGTTCGCGTAAAATATAAGAAAGCATTAAATATCCCCTATGTTCAATATATAAGAAATCATTAAATATGCCTCTTACCGGTAGGCGATGTGTAGGGGGACCCTCCACTAGATGGAGTGACGACCTGGTAAGACAAGTAGGAAGTCGATGGATGCAAGTGGCTCAGGACCGTGCTTTGTGGCATTCCTTGGGGGAGGCCTATGTATGTGGCTATCGCTGTGATGATGATGATGATGATGTTCAACAGTGGACTGTAATGTAAAGGTAACTGGTATAATACTGCGGCATGGGTTTTTATTTTCCTTATCGTTATAAAATTTCTCTGAGGTTACCTTACATTCGCAACAATGGGATGTAGGTCCTTTTGTATTTACGGGTATATGGATTTGTAAGTTGGATTAAAACTCACACTTCGGTAAACATTCACATATTGTACTTATCTGGATTTGACAGAATTTAACAACAAAGAATATAACAGTCCAGTGAGCACGTATGGTCCGACTATAATCCGGAAATATTTTTTTATAACATTTAGTAACTTTTTGATAGAAGAATTAGCCGTAGTTGCAGTTTTGCTAGAAACATAGAAATATGGTTATTTATAGCAGCAAAAAATATAAAAATATTTTAATTCTATAATGATTTCTTACATTAACACAAATTCTACACATGGAACATCTTTTACGGATTTTATTCTCACCGTGACCGTGAGAGCTGTAAAGTGCAGAGGCTGAGGTGTTTGATATCTGGATGCCCGAAACGTCGGGAATTATCATTTACACGATAAAATCCGTAAAATTAGTTTTCTTCCATATATTAATTCTAATAATTTTACATTATGCATAGTGCTGTGTGTTTGCGCGTGTACTTGGGCAAGTTAATACCACAGAATAAAATTACTGTCTAGCGGGAGAAGCAAGAATTTAAGCAAAAAGCAATTTTAATATTAAAATCCAAACCTATGAAATAAATTTGAATAAATTTCACGAATTTTTTTAAATGTGAAAGACGTTGACAAACAAATATAATTTTTTTTCTTTTAATTCTTTTGTAGAATTCAGCTAATATTTAGTAATTTAAATTTAATCAATTAATAGGTGAACTAATTGTGCAAGTCTCGGAGTAATATGTATGTAATTATAATCTAAGGAGCAAACCAAAAAAAAGTTTAACACAGAATTAATATTTTCAGTTTCTTCCGATATAATATGTATTTTTAGGGTTCCGTAGTGACACCACAAGGAACCTTTATAGTTTCGCCATGTCCGTCCGTCCGTCCGTCCGCGGTTTTGCTCATAATACCGTACCCGATACCCTAGGTGCTACAAATCTGTAATGTGGCATAGTTATAGATATTAATCACGCATATAAAACTTTGAAATGAAATCTTAAAAAACATTTTCATTTTGTGTACCGTCATCTGTGGCATCTTTACTTTTCGTAAGCATCTTTACCGAACATACCCTTTACTAGTTCCCATTAAATATTTTTTGTAGGTATGTGGCAGTTGACGCAATTTTAGACATATTTGTGGATTTTATAATAAATTGTGGTATCCTTAAAAGTTTTTCAAGCTAGCAACTTCGTTAATTGTCAAATTAGTGTTCTTTTTCATTCTATGTCGTCAATTATGTTCGCATCATCGCACAAAGTTTGGTATTTCTTACAGAAAATCAAAGTGCAGGTAAGTGGCTTATATTGAATAGTATATGATATATTGTTACTAAGGTGTATCGCAATGCTTCAATCCTATAAATCTTCTATTTCTTGAGTTATTGGAAAATATTGCTTGAGCTTAGGTAAAGTTACCTCACTTAGCACGAATGCAACTTTACCTATGCCTAGGGTTGTCAAATTTGGCACACATTAGTAATCTGGTTTTGTGTGGTAACTATATAAACATTTCGTTACAACTCCATAGAAAATTACCTAAACCTAGATGCATTAATAACTTTGTAATATTATTGTAAACTGTAAAAATAAATATCTTATAAAGACAACCGCTTATATGCATTACTAATATTAGCTTTACTTTATCATTTGC
Organism: Parnassius orleans; assembly: GCA_029286625.1. Classification (NCBI taxonomy): domain Eukaryota; kingdom Metazoa; phylum Arthropoda; class Insecta; order Lepidoptera; family Papilionidae; genus Parnassius; species Parnassius orleans. The sequence goes on from JAGSMP010000223.1 coordinate 1,125,906, forward strand.
GGAATAGATATGGTATTATTATCAAAAGCTAAAAGTTTTTTAATCTGTTTTGAATACCACTCCCTATAAGGGTGATTTGAAAATAAGTCCTTCAGTTACGATCTTTCTATTTGGGCCCAGTTTTAGCCGTTATAGCGGTAAAACCGCAAACTCACTTATTATCAAGGAAGCCCACGTATTGTGACGGGCAACTACGGAACCCGTTGACCGTTGCAACGACGCGTTGAATAGCACCATTTTCTGACACACCCACGGCTCGTAACATTTCATCTTGACTCAAATAATGACGTGACATGACAATTAAAGCTCACACGGCACATTAAATTAAAAAATAAAAATAATCTAATCCCTTTTCGTTAAATAATATCAGTAGAACAATTTTAATTTTCCTTGACGTAACGAATTACTAACAATTTTGTCGCCGTAGTTTGTTTTTTTCTTTTGCTTTCTTCCACGTATGGTGTCGGTAAATGCGAACGAAGCTTACATTATTAATAACGTGTACATTTTAAATAAAAATGTTTTTACGTATTCTATCGCGTTTAATTTAACTTTTTAATTCCTGATGTTTCGGGTGCTTTACAGCACCCATGGTGACGGGTGGGACTGAGGTGTTTGACATCCCGATGTCATAGTTACCTCGGCTACCTTCAGTTTTTGTATATTAATTTTTGGTTCGATCTACGCAGAATGAGCTTATAGTATTGTTGCGCGCCACAATTAATACATGGTACATGGCGACACTAGTTACCACTAGCGCCCTCTAGTATCGAGTAGCAGAACTAGGAGAGTCAAGAACCTTCTAGAAATTTCCATGGAAGAACTTTCTAGAACTATCAACACCTAGTAAATCGGGACCGATATGTACTCGAACATTCTAGATGTTTCTACAGTAGAAGGTTCTGAAAACTATCTGAGGCCTTACATAAGGCCGGTATAGACCGCGACCGGGTCAGTATTGAAGTGATCAGTAGTACAATTGTGTTTTGTTATTAGTGTGGTTTTAAGTTGTAATTAGTGTTCTGTAATTAAAGTGTAAATTTTGGTAATTCACTCGGCAGTTTTTAATTGTTTTGAACCCCAAGCTCGTAACAATTGGTGACAGAAGTGGGAAACAAATCATGCCGATTTTACCTAAGGACGACACGGAGGGTATCCGTACCCGAAGTCAACGCCAGCAGGAGACGGACCAGAGAAGATTTGGTGGTGCAAAGCCGCAGACGTCGTAAGGCCAGCTTCCGACCACGGAGGCCGGCCCGTCAGCAGCTCCTGCATCTGCAGCACCTGACTTAGGTACTCTGATGATTATGCTGCAGGAGCAGGCCCGCCGACAGGAGGATCAGGACTGTCGGTTGGAAGAGAAGCTGCAGCGCGGTCAGGAACAGCAGATGCTCCTCATGAAGGACCTTCACGCTACCTTCGGGTAAGAGATAAGGGAGGTGAAGGATAGGGTTGCTCAACATGACCACCGCCTGTTGGAAGCTGAAACCCGAATCGACCAAGGAAACAATCGGGTTGACAGCGTGATGGCTGACGTGAAGAAAACGCTGGACGACCTCAAACTTGGGGATGGAATTACAGCTCCCGTGGTAGCTACAATACCTTCGCTACGTGGATTCAAAGTGCCGCCATTCGACGGGACTTTTTCCTAGCCAGACTACAAAATCCAGTTTGAGGCTGTCATGAAGGCGAACAGCTAGAATAAAAGTCGGGCCATGACTGCTCTCAACCTAGGCCTGCGCGACCAGTCCTTAACTGTTCTGGAAGCTCTCGGTAAGGAAGTGACTTACGAGCAGCTCTTTGAGGCATTGGAGGCGAGATATGGCGACGCTCACCTGGAACACGTCTTCGTGCGCAACTCAAAAATCGCGCCCAACGCAGCAACGAAAACCCAGCAGTGGGCCCTGAGGTGGAAAAGCTGGTTCCAAAAGCATACCAGTCTGTACCTGCGTTCATTGTAGGGAACCTGGTGCAGACATTCATCGACGGCATCCGCGACCTTGTAGTCAGAGCTGCTGTGAGACTCGGGCACCACGAGACGCTTAAGGACGCCTTGGCCCATGCACTAGGGGTGGAAGCCGTGCGGCAGAATCATCGTTTCCATCGTGTCATCGGTCATCGGGTTGCAGCAGCTACAGTTTGCAACCGCACAAAGGATACAGCCCTAGGTGCTACGGCTGTGGGGAAAGGGGCCATCTTCAATCCAGCTGCCCTGAGCGGACTGTAAAAAGGGGAGGTGATCGATCTCGAGAGGGTAGTGCGGCTAACAGCACCGCCCAGCAGCAGGGAAACGAGTAAAAGCCGGGACTGCGATTTCAATCTCACAAACCCATGAGGGGACCAGCCTAATCATCAAGGGCGAGGTCAACGGAACGCCGTGTAAACTGACCATAGACACTGGAGCCTCTCGCGCGGTTGCCAGTTCCCAACTTATAAGTCAGTTCCTTGGTGACTCCGCAAACAACCGAGAACGCATTAATTTGGTGACAGCCACCGGTAGGCGCATACCCGTCCATGGAGAGAAGGAGATGGAGTTGAAGCTAGGCAACTTGATCTACCTGCATAATGTCATCGTGGCTGATATAATGGACGACTGCATCCTGGGCCTAGACTTTGAGGAATAATTGTTGTGAGATCGACGTTAAGCAAGGTGTTTTGAAATGTGGACAAAAGGAACTTTTCGTGGAAGGGCGTACCAGGAATGTGTGGCCTTAATAAGATTGTTCTGCTGCCGAGATCGGAAACGATTGTGCCGGTTAGTCTTTCTCGGAATCCTGGGCAAGCTCATCGTTGTGTACTCGTGAAAAGGGTAGAAAAGTAGTAGTTAGTACCTTCAATGGAAAGGGCTCGAACCTTAGTCAGAACTACTGACATCTCAGGAGTACGTGTGCTGAAACTTTGTGATCAGGAATAGATTATAAAAAAGGCACACTGGTTGGTACTTGTGAGGAAGTAAATTGGTTGCGTCGGTGCCAATATCTATATCAAAATAAACACAGGAGAAGAATTGCTCATCCGTCAGCGGCCAAGAAGTTTGCCGATATAGCCAAACCTCTGCACAAGCTAACCGAGGAGAAGCGACATTTCTGCTGGGATGAAAGTTGTGATATCGCATTCCGGGAGCTCAAGGATCGTCTGTGCAAAACACCTATTTTGGGGTACCCTGATGCGGGCAAGGAATTTATAGTTGACACAGACGCAAGTGATATAGGACTTGGCGATGTGTTGTCTCAACGGAATGGTGATCAAGAGGTTGTGATAGCGTACTTCTGCAAGTCATTGTCAAAGCCGGAAAGGAACTATTGTGTCACATGACGGGAATTGATTGCTGTGGTAAAGTCGTTGCAGCATTTTAGCAAATATCTTCTGGGGCGGAAATTTCACTTAAGAACCGACCATGCTGCACTGAAATGGCTATTGCAGTTCAAAAATCCAGAAGGACAAGTTGAGAAGGATTGAAATACTGCAGGAATACGACTTTGTGATCGAAAATCGCAGCGGGAAATCTCATGGTAACGCAGATGCATTGTCAAGAATACCTTGTCCTGAAGATTGCAAGCATTTTACTAGGCAAGAGGGTAAGGAAGTGGTATCTGTGAGGATGCCCAAGACAGACAAGCTCAGCAATGAGTGGAAGGACAGCCCACAACATGCACAAGTGGAGCGACGTCTCAGCGAGGAGTTCAACCACGAAAAGCTATTGGGCCCAATGGGACAGCTTGCTGATTCAGTATGAGTCCTGTGCCGTAAATGGGAAAATGATCGGGGTTATCCTAAAGCTAAAGTACCGGATGTTCTACAGCTGTACCATAATGGTTGTTCAGGAGGCCATCTGGGATTTAAACGAACTCTACTGAAGATACGAGAAGGTTTTACTGGGTCCACTGTCGTGACGATGTTGAGGACTGGTGTCGCAAATGTACAAGTTGTGCGGCTGTAGAGGGACCTCAGACTCGTAGTAGATGTGCATTTAAATTGTACCATGATGGTGCACCATGGGTGAGGATAGCCCTTGACGTTGCGGGGCCGTTTCCGGAAAGTGAAAGAGGTAACAAGTATTTCAGGGTTGTGATGGATTACTTCACTAAGTAGCCAGAAGTCTTCGCCATTCCAAATCAAGAAGCTTCAACAGTTGCAGATAAACTAGTTCATGAAGTATTCTGTCGTTTTGGAGTACCTTTAGAGATTCACAGCGATCAAGGAAGGAATTTTGAGTCTCAAATATTCCAAGAAACTTGCCGTTATGGGTACTCATTAAACAAGAACAACTTCTTACCACCCATAATCTGATAGAATGGTAGAACGATTTAATCAGACATTAAAAGGTACCTAGCAAAAGTTGTGGAGAACCGGCAATGGACTGGGACAAGCACATACAACCGTTTTTGTTGTCATATCGAAGCGCTGTACACGAAAGTACGTCAGTGACACCAGCTTTTGCAAACTTTGGAAGAGAATTACGGCTGCCTGCAGAGCTGATCACCTGAATACCACCTGATGCCCCACGCAGTATAACCGATTATGCACATTTATGAGAGACCATATTCACAATGCGGCTTGTAAACTCCTGCATCTTGTAGAGGGATATGACACTTGACGGATTGTAAAAATTTACTAATCTTATTAGGCGGCATTAAGTATGTTTTAATGCAAGATGTAGCTAACATTGTAGGTGACTCCTTTGACATAGGGTAGTACAGCAGGCACAAGCTCGACTGTGGCCGGCTTCACTCGGTCACTGTGACGTAGGCGCGGGATCCGAAGCTTGTTGTCTTGTGATACTTGCTCGACGTGCTGAAGCTCGACAGCCAGATGTTTTCTGTCAGAGATCCCTCGTGCTCTCTGAAACAAAGATTTTCCCACGGTAGCTAACTGTGATGGATGAATGTGAGATTCACCATTTAAATATCGGTTGTTATGGTTCTTTTTCCTATACACAGTGTGACCAATAGTGTTATCAGGATTTAGGATGACTAAAACATCTAGAAGAGCTAAATAATAATACGTACGACTGGTGTGTCACCCAATCAGACGGTAAATATAGGGAATGAATAAAACCAAGTAGAGAAACTTCATATCAGCTTACAAATCAATTGCTTGCACTAAGTTAATAAGTTTTGGAACTAATTTACTGATAGATGTTTTACATTTATTTTCGTTTATTACTTTTGTTAAACGTCCTACAGTTTGAATTGTCTGTCTGTAGTTTTATTTTTAAATGTTATGAGGGACTGGTATGATTATAGACAAAGACGAGGGACGAATGCAATGAAGAAGGTATGCGTTTCCGGCAGTTTTGGATTCTTCGAATGGATTCAAAGTGTTATATTGAATCACAGAATACCAGCGTAAAATAGCAACTTAATGCTGCTGTGTTTCGTATGGTGAGTGTAGAGAACCGGAGACCCTTTTACTGGAAAAGAGGCATTCTGTCTTAGTCCTCATGGCTGACAACGCATCTGCATTTAAATTCGCAAACGAAGATAGAGGTGGATGTCTATGGGCCACAGCAAACACTTATTCTATAAAAAAAAGAGATTTTAAATATGCGCATCACGCGGTCTCCGGGCTACTTGATATTGAATGACCACCGTCGACAACTAACATCTGCAATTTAATAGGCACGTACGTTGCCACTTTGAGTAATAATAAGGCTCTTTTCTTGAAAGTCCTTAAGTCGTATCTATATATATAATATATATGTCATTAAATCCGCCATATGTACTACTTTGTGCATGAAAGTTTTAAATAAATAAATAAAACAAACAGTGAAGTACATTTTGGTGTCACGATATACATCTTATAAATAATTATATTAGTATAGAGAGACATAATCTAACGTAATCTAAAGACGGGATTCACTTGCAAATAAAACTAATTGGATAATCTTTATATTCTCGTTCTATTAAAATATAAAAGATGAGTTTTATTTATCCTATACCAATATAACTTATTATAATATGCTTTGAGTAGACTAACCACTTGATATTTTGTTAAATCAGTACTTTACTGAGTTTGTCTGTAAGAAATCTGACTTCTTCATACATTTAGCTAAAAATGTATACTATTTAGAATACATTGGTTAATCGGTTGATAACAGTTAAGTTTATAACGATGTCAAATTTATTTCAAGCCAATCTAAAAAGAGAGGAAATTTTCAATTCGACTGTTTTTTCTTTCTATATATATATATATATATATATATATATATATATATATATATATGCTACTGATATCTTCATCAATTGTGAACCGATTTTGATGATTTATTTTTTATTTAATAGGTTATTATTCTGGGGTGGTCCCAAATAAAGTAAGAGAAAAAAAAGGTTGAAAATATCTAAGGGTTGAAAATAGATGGTGAAGTGTTTTAATGTAACAAGTTAGAAGCTAGTCCAGGACGTGACGTTCCTTATTGTTTGTTCTAAAAAGGTTCAAAAATTTGGCTTTTTAATAAAAGTAAAAGCCAACTTTAACGAACTAAAAAGAATAAAATAACTTCACATTATAAAGTCTGCGCTACGACAAAGTTTATAGAAGAATTTAATCCCCACCTTCAGAATGATAAATTATTGTATTCTTTGCAGTAGTTCCTTGAAGTCACCTTTTACTTTATATATAAAGTTTTAGACCCTTTTTACAGGAAGCGGGGCCTTCCATCTTGGTCCTCAGAGTTAGCAAACATATTTGTATTTTGATTCTAAATCGAATATAGATGTAGATGTATATGGGCCACAGCATTCACTTTTAGGTAGACTGTGTGCTCGTTTGTCACTCTTATTATATAAAAATATATTATTAAAATCGGTCACAACGTCTTTTATTCACCGCCGAGCACGTGGTAAATCAGCACTTTAAATTGCAATTAAAAATTTCACTGTTGCCGGCGCGTGGATCGAACTTGTGTTTCACGAATTACTTCTACGTAATTGTATATATCCGAAATATTATATCCGAATACGTTTGATAAAAATATGGATGCTAACTATAGGTTACAAGTACTTAAAAGGACATCGTAAGAGGGTCAGCTATATGGTTGGATCAGATATGAAACAATATATTATATTATCCTTATAGAGTGATATATTATTCTAAGAGGGACTAAGCTCCGATTCTTATGTTTTGTTATTTATTAATTTATTTATTCAAAATATAAAGGCTTACAGACTAATATCGTCATAAAATTACAAAACGGTGATATGAATTGCTAAATACAAGCCACATGTAATAAATATTGCTTAGAACTAGCAAAAGAACTATTTCAGGATCTTTAAATCAATTGAATTGATAAGGGTAGGTGATCGCTTCACTTTATTACTCTATTTTATTTCGACAACACTATATTTGTTAAAAACTATTCAATCTGAACAAACATACTAGTAACAATTTTATATATATGTATAGATATGGACTAAGTCTATACATATAAATTAAATTTAAGTGTCTGTGTCAAAATTTCTGCCTTTTATCCACCTCAGTAAAGACATGACCAGCAATTTAAAAAAAAATGTATGTCTGTCTGTCCGGGTTAATCTTTGAAATGGTCGTACCTATTGTGATGGAACTTCACAAATAAAGAATAATGCCAGGAGTGATCTGGGCTAGATTTTATCCGAAAAACTTGGACTGGTCATTAATGATTTAAAAAAAATCCAAATGACGCCACATTACACGCCTAGATCCCAGCGAGGTGAAGCCAGGGCGGGTCGCTAATATGCAATTTAATATATTGCTGTTTTATAGAACAGTGTGAAGTTCGCCAACAAGTACAAAGAGCATTCTCTGAACTTTCACTTGTAAGAGTATGTTATAAGGATTACTAGATGGTAGGATTTATTTTCTAGCCAGGAGTCCGTCTGGGTTAGTACCTCCCGCTTACTTATTTCCCCAAATAGTAGTGCTTGCACTGCTGTGTTCCTTTCTTTAGGGTATACAGAACCAGTATAATTACAAGCTGGCTAGGCATTTTATCTTAGTTTTTAGAGGTGACAACGCCTTATTTATTTAAAGATGTCCATGGATACAGGTGTACATGGACTGCAGTAGCAACTTACCATCAGGTGAACAGTAAGTTCGTTTCGTTCTCAGTTTTATTTATTTAATCTTTATTGTATTACACCTTAATCTAAGGATTACAATGGGTGGACTTAATGTCTTATGACATTCTCTACCAGTCAACCCTGGGAGAAGTAGACAAGTAAAAGTTGGTGGGCGTTAAAAAATATTAAAATTACTAAACATATATTGAATATTGTACATTTTAAGTATGTATAAAAAACAAAAGAATTACCCAAATGTAACCTACTTTGAATATACTAAGTATTTAATATTACTAATGATAGACAATAATTTAAGCAACTTTTCAGTCCGCACCTCCCTTACAAAATATGTGTGAAAGGGTCTGCGGAGGGACTTCTCTAAATTAAGCGCGTGTAATCAATCACGGCTCGGCCCTGGGTGTGGCCATTGGTTGCAGATTTGTATGGACTACAGTAGCAACTTACCATCAGGTGGACTGTGAGTTCGTTTTTCACTTCAGTTTTATTAAATTAACTAGCTGACCCCACGACTTCGTCCGCATGGAATTTATTAACGATTGGATTTTATGAGTTTTAAATTTTTGGAACCCTAATTGTTTTTCTAATATAAAAGTAGCTATCTGTCAATGAAAGTGCCGTCTAAATTAGTCCAGCCATTTCGGTGATTAGGAATATTAAAAAGAGATAGACATACTAAAATTTTAAAAATTGTTTTTTTTTCGTTATAAGTAGGTACTTATATAATAACAAACAACCTATATACTTTCATATGCATTTAGTAGAAAGCTGTTGTTTTGACATTACAAACAGACACTTCAATTTTATTTATTTTTATAGATTATAACTTTTACAAAAAGTAAAAGCCGACTTCAAAGAACTAAAAAGAAGTTATGTTTTTTGCCATTTTAGGGGTAGATTTTTTTAAATTTATATAGGATCACCCCTTAAGTACTACCAATTTAATAAATAAAGATCAAGCAAATGTGTGGAAATTTTATTATTATTTTTAGTTATTGAAGCCGGTTGAAACTTTTTATTATTTTTTTTTTATATATTTTATCAAATACGCACCACAATTAATTACACATAATAAAACATCAATTTAGAACCAATCTCATCTTGTTACAGTGCGATTAAAGCTGACTAATAAATACTTTAAATATTTAGGATGGATAGATGCCATGGCATTTTGAAGTATATGGTCCGAGTGAGAGCAGTTATGTGCTAACTTGTTGTTATAGCTAGAAGTAAGTTTTTTACAATAATAGATAATATAGAGTGCGTGTCAGATTTATTGATATTCCTTGCAAAGGGAGATAAATAAAAACATACACATCCTATATAAGTCCACTGGCGCACATAGGCCTCCCCTTAAATTGCTTTATTCAGTTACAAATGGGTCTGTAATTTTTTTATAAAACAAAGATAAAAGATAAATAAGCATCCTTTCGGTCTTAGGAAATATATTTCAAAACGGTACAAACTACATAAATGACAAAACAAAAAAAAATATTACGATTGATAATTTCCGACAATATTCGAATATTGCCCGTGCGGAATTTTGTTTTTATATAATAAGGTTTGCAAATGAACACACAGTCCACGTGATGATAATTGGATTTTGTGGCCCATAAACATCTACATCTATCGTCGATAAAGAATCAAAATACAGACTAATGCATTGTCTGTCACGCCTGAGGACTAAAACGGTATGCCTAGTTTCCGCTAAAAGGGGTATCCGGTTTACTGCACTCACCATACGAAACACAGCAGCATTAAGCTGCTATTTTACGCTGGTATTCTGTGAGAGTGTGGTCCTTCCTCGACCCATTCGTGCTATTACCATAATAAATCTGCAGCGTGGCTCTACCGCATACAAATTTAACAAGGAATTAATTCCCTCGGTAGTATTCTATATAGAAAATAAAGGAATTACGACAAGCCTGTAATGTCAGACATCTACGTCAAAAATAAAATTATTATCTTTACTATGAGTTTTTAACGATAATGGTTTCAGGTTACTTAAGACTGCTTTAAGTTTCGACTCGAGAAAATGAAAAAGTTGCGTCACAATAGCAAAGTTAGTTGAAACTTGATATCCTCTTTTAATTGAAACAGGAACTGGTCTATTGTTAAGTCTTACAACAAGATAAATATCAATTTATTGTTAATCATTTATTCACTACAGACTATCATATATCCGGCGCGGCGGGTCAATTCCTGCCAAGCGTGCCAACTATAGCAAATAACCTTTTTTATACAGTTTTTGTTTTATAAATATATAGTAGTGGATTTTATTAGCCACCAGTACACGGCATTTTTTCACAACATGTAGTGATGGTTACAGGTGGCTCAAGGCCGTGCTTTATTTGCAATTTATTGCGAAGTCCCGGGATTGTGTGCTCGTTTGTCCCCCTATTTCTAATTAAAAAAGTTTTTGATCAATTAAAAGGCGAACCGCTTGGGAGTTTTGCTTGTAATATATATAAAAAAGCCTCGTACAACGTCTAGCTTCAAATTGCATACTTCGTAAATTTTTGACATCACAACGAAACCCGAGGCGTCGTCACGCGTCATATTTGACGTTCCAACGAAAATAAAATTTCCTTCCTGTAAGTGAAATGAAAATTGTTTGGCTGAAAGTAAATTGTTTACTTGAGTGTCTTAGAGAATATGTTTGATTGGCTAATAAAATGCATATGTTTCACAAAAAAATATAATGAAAATTTTCGAGTATACGTGAGTTTTAGTGACACTATGTTGTGCATTAAGCATTGATTTAAGTATTCATGTCTTATGATTAATATTAGGTCCTTACATATGAAATTGGCGTTTTGTACGGGAGGAATATAAAGACATTTTTTTTTGTTAAATACATTTAATTAATCAAAGTATGCACCGTTGTTATCTATGCACTTTTGCCATCTCATAGGTAGTTCATTGATCCCTTTACTATAAAAAAACATGGGAGCGACAATCAATAAACTCTTTGAAGGCGGTTTGGACTGCCGCATCGGAGTTGAATGTTTTTCCTTGTAAGAAGTTGTCGAAATTCCGGAAAAAATGGTAATCTGTTGGAGCAAGGTCCAGGGAGTACGGTGGATGTCGCAGACATTCCAATTGTAGCTCATCTAACTTAGTGGTTGTTTGTTGTGCAGTGTGTGCAAAAAACGAATGAATGACTGTTTTCAAAACTCAAATGTACCAGCTAAATGAATTTATAAATTTGAATTTGGAATTATTAACCAAAGAGGAGATATTTCAGATCAAAGTGGTCAGTACGACAAAACGCCAATTTCATATTTAAGGACCTAATATATTATTGAATGGATCTTTAAATATTTATCTCGACAATAATCGGGTTGAAAATTGCGGTTTTTTATTATTTTCATCTGTTATTACGAAGATGCTTCTGCACATCTCCTGTTTCAATTTCCCTCTGTCACCTCTTACGACACCCACGGGATGAAATGGGGTAGTGGATAATCTTATAGCACTACTAAGCCCACGAGATGTCATCCCGTGGGGTGTAGTAGATGGCGACACAGGGAACTACACATAGAGATGAGGAGAATCTTCCTAATAACATCTGAAATATCAATAAACTGCGGTATCTAGTCCACATGCCAAGCTTGGCTACTATGCATAATATTTATATTTTCGACCGGGGAAGGACCAAGCTTTACGTGGTAGAGCCATGCTGCAGCTACATTAATAGTATAGTTGTAGCACGAATGGGTCGGCTCGACCGGGGAAGAACCACGCTCTCACAGAATACCAGCGTAAAATAGCAGCTTAATGCTGCTGTGTTTCGTATGGTGAGTGTAGAGAACCGGAGACCCTTTTTACTGGAAAAGAGGCATTCTATCTTAGTCCTCACGGCTGACAACGCATCTGCATTTAAATTCACAAACGAAGATAGATGTAGATGTCTATGTGCCACAGCAACCACTTATTATCAGGTGGACTGTGTGCTCGTTTGTCACCCTTATTCTATAAAAAAAAAATATATCCAATAATTATAAGTAGAGCAACAATTGCCTAAACAACTATGACTCTCCTACTAGCTGCGAGAGTTCATAATGTTCGGCATGGATTTTGGGAATGACGGTATAAGTTTTTTTTAATTAATAATTAATTTAAGCTTTATATTCATTTTTCACATACGCAAAATGGATAAAATCGACATAGTTTTGGAAAAATAGTGCCTTTTGTTGAAGCACGTTTCTGAGGATAAGATCTTAGATCTTTGTAGGACTGAACATATTGCCCCTTCAATACATACTCGTAGCATCCGGTCCATAGTAGATTTTTCGGCGTACCTTTTGACGCATTTAAAGAAGAACACAAAGGCATGCTTCTTCTATAAAATCCGTTTGCAATGTCGCACGGTCACAGACGTAAAATTTTATGTATTTAAGTATGTAAAATTTGCAAGTTTTCTTTTAAAAGGAACACACTGAGAGAAAAGGGATTTTGTATTGTATATCAAATTTTAATAATACACTTAAATACAAAGACCGCGAATTTTGGAATATATAAAATTATATGCGAGAATGAATGAAATGCGAGAGGGTTATACCGTTTTTGGTTTTACGACATGCACATTTATTATGTAGCCATGATACGGCAAATAATATAATGTATGCAAGCTTTGGAGTGTTAATAAAAACATGAATAGAAATAGAACCTTTTTATTCAATTATATGCGAGAATGATTGATATGCGAGGGAGTTATACCGCTTCTGGTCTTACGACATGTACATTTTCTTATGTAGTCATAATACGGCAAATAATATAATGTATGCAAGCTTTGGAGTGTTAATAGAAACATGAATAGATATAGTACCTTTTTATTCAATATATATTACAAATAGTATTTATTGAAATCCACCTCTTAATGTTTAATTTACTACTGGATTGAAAAATATCTCTATCCTGGGAAGAACCAGCAAGAAACCCAGCGGGACATTTTTTTCTGAAAAGAAAATAACAGATTACAATAATGTAATATGATATACTATAATTAAATACACATACCAAATTAGAACTAGCTTGGTAGCTATCATCTCATTCCCAGGGGTTATTATCTACATTAATAAATCTGTAGAAAATCGTGTCTGTAATTCTAATATTTTCTGGAAAAACAAGTCTAGGGGACTAAATAAAGGTCACTGAAGCCAAAATAGTGGTTTTTAGAATTTTTGTCTGTCTGTCAACGCACCCTGGTACGTCCGTAACGCCGACCTCCACCGAGACTTAGAGCTCCCCACAGTCCAGCAATTTCTAAAAAAACTCTCTGAAAACTTCTTCAAAGCTTCAGAGTCCCACTCTAATCATTTCATTCGTGAGGCAGCTTCCTATGCAGCCCCACTTCCCTCTCGCTATCGAGTCCGCAGACCTAGAAACTCTCTCGGACCCCCCCAACAAGCTTTCGGCCGACCTGGACTGCCTCTTGCCGGCTCAGGCAAAGCCTTCTTCTTCCAATAGTTAATATGCCTTAGTAGGCGCGTCTCTCAGTGGCCACTCGCCGCCTGCGCCCTCTTTTCCCTAAAGAGGGTGGCATCCGATTCGGCAGAAAGGCCACTATGGCCAAAGCCGTCCCCAAGGTGGTGTTTAGTGGTTAGGCACTTAGGTAGTTAGGTTAGTCAGTGAGTCCCACATAACCACGCAGCCGGCTGCGTGGTATGCTTAGAGCATTCACCACCTCCCTCCCCCGCTTCCGGAGGGTGCCTTTGCATTGGGCGCAAAAAAAAAATGGTAAAATTGTGAGAGTGTCGTCTACGTACAATTTGAAAGAAAAAATAAAGTGTCGTACGTGTAGAATCTTGGATTTACAAGAGCAGTAAAAAGGGCTTTCCTCAAAGTCCTCCATGATATGTCGGCGACTACAGGAGATACAGGTAAGCCCATCACTACACCGTCTTCTTGCTTGTAGAACTCTTCATTCCACAATAGATATCCAGATGAGAGGCATTGTTTGAGTAATATTGCATATTCTATAGGCATGTTGTTATCTTCTAGCTTCCTAGTTATAATTGAGATGCAGTCTTTAATAGGTAAGCATGTGAGTAGTGACTGAACATTAAAACTGACCATAGTTTAATTGTCAACGAGATATAGGTCTTTATCTCACTAACAAAACGGTATGAATCCTTTGTAAGTGCTCTGGTATGTCCTCTCAGTGGTGACAGTAATTTTGCCAAGTGTTGAGTCAACTTGTAAGTTGGTTAATCGATCTGGCTCACTATAGGACGTAGTAGAGCGTTTGGTTTGTGTATTTTCGGTAAATTATACAACCTCAGTGGTTTGGCACATGATGGTATTGTCGAATTCACGTCGAGATTTAATTTTTCGGAGTATTTCTTTATTAAATCGGTAGTTGTTTTTGGTGTATTAGTTATAGGGTCTATTTTGACCTTTTTGTTTGTACTTAAGTCCGATAAAAGTTGGTGTATTTTGAAATTATACTCTGGCATGTCCATTATTACCGTAGTATTTCCTTTATCCGCGCTGAGAATCGTAAGCTCTGGTCTGTTGCGTAAGTTGTACAACGCTTTAAATTCGTCTTTGGGGAGATTTAGTGTAAATATGTATATATTTAGATATAATGTATGTATATCTATATATATATATATATATATATATATATATATATATATATATATATATATATATATATATATATATTTATGTTTATAATATGTATCTTAGTATGTAGTAGTAGTTATGGTAATATTATGTAGACATAGATATTTTTTAACTTTGCTAACTGTTTGCACTTTGCACCCACAATATGTTCTCTGTTTAGCCTGGAGGTGGACTGGTAGAGAATGCCCATTGTATTAAGTCCGCTTTTTGTACTTGGTGTGCAAATAAAGCATAAATAAATAATAATACAATACCCAAAAATAAATACAAAATTATTAAAATATGTAAAGAATTTTTAAGATTAGTTTTAGTACAACGTCCTCTCGATGCTTTTCCAAGAGGATTCAGAATCATAAAATATAAATAAGAAATTAAAGAACAAGCTTATCAACAAGTACGACAAGCGGGGTCAAATGGAACAAGTTCTAAATTATTTCTTACTACTTTGCAGAGGCCAATCCTGAGGGATTTCCGTTTAAAAATAAGTTTTTGTTTTGTATAATCTGCTCGGCTTAACATTCCCTTTTTTTATAAAGGATTTCGCAGGCATTATTTATAAAGAAATCGTCGAGGCAGAATTTTATCCTTCTTTTTATCAGTAAAGTGTTCACTGTGCTCTATCTGTGCCTTTCTCATAGTACTCCACCCAGGTCACTATACATATTATGAGAGCGTGTTTTATCATGTACACTGTACGCCACATAAAATACGCAGTGTAGATAATTATTATTTAAAATGAAGCACTTTTACCCGTTTTCCAATTCTGAGCTATACTTCAAATTTCAAGTCCCATCGGGAATTCAATTTAAAATCGATTGTTTTTTTATTATATAGAGTAATGGTAACTGGAGTTGCCTATAGATATCTACATATATTCTAGATTAAAAACAAAAATGCAAATGCGTTGTCAACTCTGGGGACTAAAATGAAATGCCTCGTTAACAGTAAACAGATTTTCCGGTTTGAAGCCCATAGAAAATAAAGAGATAAATAGAAGTATGGGTAGAACCCGAAATCACTCCTACTCGTTTCAACATTATAAAGTTCGTGGTGGGTGATTCCGTCAAAGTCATTCAATCCGTTATCTTGATTTTGTTCTCGCGAAGCTGACCACTCATCATGATAAGAAATGTTGCTGTTGCTTTACATTCTTAAACTTTTTTGTCGTTATTGTGTAATGACGTCCATATCGTTACACTACATGTTTAGTCATTACCGGTACATACTATGGTATGGTTGAATTGTTATTTCGCTACGCTGAATGTCACGCTAAAAATTAGTTTCATTTAATGCGTTACGCTGTTTTATTGCTGTTAATTATGAATTGTCTAAGCAAGATAGCAAGTCGAACATCTAATCTCACACTTTATTATTCTTAACAACTCTCTTGACATGTAGTCATTTTTATATAAGTATATCATCATTTTATAAGTAAAATAGAAATGATAATATACTTATATAAAATAACTTGACTTCAAAGTAGATGCAATGAACTCTGTTTCAATTTGAACTACGTATTTGAGGAGAGAATAATCGTACATAGAAAGTAGGTATGAAGAAACTTTGCGAAAATTGAGAGCGTTCTTTGTAATAAGACAAAAATTAAAAACGTTGTCTTTTACAAAATGGCTTTTGATGTCTATGTCTACTGTGGATATCCTCATTTATTAAGAACGAATATTTAGTTACGAAATCCTTATAACCGGAAAAACAAAATGGAAATAAAATACTTCTTGTTTTGTTACCGGATCATAATTCATTTTCACAATTCACAGAATGCGAGCAGCCTGAAATCGATCCTCACTACGGAACCACTAATATCATCAATCGCATCTTGAAAAAACGAAATCAATCCATAAAAGTCGGACATATGGACAGACAGAAACGGGAATAATAATCAAATCATACGTGCTACATTTTCCTGCAAAACTCAAAGAGACATATTTCTCGCTTCCGATTTCTGCCATGCGCCAAAGTAGAAAGTTTGCTAAATAGTGTTATGTTTATATTTTTATATATTTTTAGGTTAAGTTATATATTGCTATGGGCCAAAGTTCTTAATCAAATATATATATAATTTTTTATTTAATAATTCGCTCACTAAATAAAATTCTAAAGTTGAAACTAAATAGCTATTAAGAAATCTTGCAAAACTTGTATCAAATAATAAGGCTTATTATTTTTATAGGATGTTGAGAACACATTTTATAATATTTTTTTGGTTTTTATATTATGAAAAAAAAAATTGAACATTTCAGTAAGGTGGAGAGGTAAAGAGGACCTCAAGTGCTGATTAACCATGTCATCAGGGGTAGAGAAACTTAAACATTTCGTGGACATGTGATTAACTAACACATAAGGTCAGTGAGGTGAAGCATAGCGCGCTTTTTAACTTTACTTATTTAACTTTTTCCGGAATTGAACAGATGAGTACTTATCCTCTACAGTAAGGTTGGTAGACCACAAATACTCGTAAAAGAATATCGATTCTTAACAAGGATTATTCCCGATAACAACTCGAAATAAAAAGAAATTTCGGTTGCCGACGATTGCTACTCTGTGCTGCTGACACACGTGCCAACTATGGCAAATAATATCTCCTCTATGGGGAAAATCTGCGAAGGAGGCCTGCTTATACGTGGTAGAGTAGAGCCACGTTGCAGCTATATTATGATTGTAGCACAAATGGGTCGAACTGGGAAGGACCACGCTCTCACAGAATGTCAGCGTTAAATACCAACTTTATGCTGCTGTGTTTCGTATGGTGACTGTAGAGAACCGGAGAAGCTTTTTACTTGAAAGGAGATATTCCATCTTAGTCCTTAGGGGTGACACCGCATCTGCGTTTTGATTCGTAATCGAGGAAAGATGTAGATGTCTAAGGGCTACAGCATCCACTTCCCATCAGGTGGACAGTGTGCCCGTTTGTTACCGTCATTCTATATAAAAAACCTTCAGCAGAATTTGATAGGCAGTAATGATGATGATGAAAGCACAAATACTACTTATAATGTTACAAATGACGCATTTATTTGATAATTTTCACTATCATTTTCATTTAAGTACAGTAATATATGAATCAAATCGAACTCTAAATGAAATATTACAGTTACGAGGAATACAAATTCACATCCAAAACAACGAACAGTTCGAGTTGTTCAAGTAAAAGGCACGCCATCAATATTTCATGTGAACGGACGGATTGAAATAGCTTACAACATTCTAATGTGTTTTGCTTCGAGTTTGGAAAGGGCAACGCTTTTGTAACTATACTAGCTACTCAGAAATGTAAGCATCTATACGAGTGAATAAATTTGGCGTGGTAGATGATACATAAATCATTTTATTAACATAAAATATTTTTTACTGATAATCTAATTACTAGGTGGTAGAAATCCTTTTCCGTCTAGTCCGTCTAGGTAGGTGCTACCCTCCTATTTCTGCAATCAAATAGCAGTGCTTGCATTTGCCAGTTCGAAGGGTACAGAGAGCCAGTATAATTATAATATTCGAGGATTGCACTCTAATCTCAGCGCAGTCCATCACCATCTTGAGACAGAGAAGCCGCACCTACTTTTCTTGACAAAGATTCAAATTGGATGTCCATTAAATGCGGCGTACCTTAACTATTCTAGATTCTCCCTGGAGCACAAATTCCATCTATGTGCCGGAGTCTGTGTGTACGTCCACAATAACATCTGCTTCCAGTCGTCACCTCGAAGACCCCACTTTTTCGACAATGTGGGTGATGGAAGATACAGGTATTGATATTATCCTTTATGCCTGTGTCTATCGTTCGCACAGCGGTGACCAGGAGACAACACGATTATTTGATCATCTTAGTGAGGCTTCTGATGTGGCCCTAAATCGGTATCCTTCTGCACAGCTGGTCTTTCTGGGGGACTTTAACGCCTGTCACCAAGACTGGCTGTTCCAATACCAGAAAACCGACCATGCTGAAAGAGAAGCGTGAAATTTCGCCTTGACGCTAGGTCTTTCTCAGCTGGTAAAGGAAGCGACTAGGGTTCCCGATGTAGATGGTCACACAGCCAATTGCTTGGACTTTCTGCTGACTACCGAACAAGACAGGTATGAAGTACAGGTTACCTCCCCTTTGGATACATCTGACCACTGTCTGGTGAAAGCTGTATCGTCATATTCTCCACCTGATTACGAGTCCCAAGGTGTTCGACGAATATGATGGTATAAGTCAGCTTGGGATAAGATGCGACACTTTTTTGCATCCTATCCTTGGCGGGAGGTCTGTTTCTCTTCTGCGGATCCATCGAGCTGCGTGGATGCGATAAACGATGTGTTGCGTTAAGCTATGGAGTATTTTATCCCCTTCTCTGACGCTCCCATCGGTAGCAAAGCTCGCCCATGGTTTAACGCTGAATACGCCCAAGCTGAAAAATGCAAGCATTTAGCGTACCTATCCTGAGTTGACGCTCGAAACCGCAAAGCTCCGGATATTAGCTCCAAGAAGTTAACTTTCAACCAGGCTGCCAAGTCCTACAAAAAAGAATTACGGAAAGCTAGTCTCGATCGCATTAAACATATATGCGCAAAACTCTCTGCCAGACTATCTGGCACTAGAGCTTTTTGGTCTCTCGCCAAAGCGGTCGAGACAAACTGCTGTCGACCTACACTGCCTCCGCTGGTAAAACCCGATGGCTCACTGGCGCATACAGCTAAAGAGAAAGCGGACTTGTTCGCGTCTCTCGTTGCCTACAATTCACGCCTGGACAGTGGCAACAACGTTCCACCTAAATTACCTCACTGGAGTAACTCTATATCAGAGGTACGTATCACAAATAAGGAGGTTCTTAAAACCTTGCGGTGTCTAGACGTGAATAAAGCTAGCGGACCAGATTGTATACTAGCTATAGTTCTAAAAGCTTGTACACCTAAGTTGTCTCCTGTGCTGACACGCTTATTTCGCCTCTCATTTAGGACTGGAATAGTACCAAAATCCTGGAAGCTGGTCAATGTGTAGCTTGTTATAAAAAAGGCAGCCGTGCCGACCCTGCCAATTATCGGCCAATCTCAATCACCTCCATGCTTGCAAGATTATGGAGCGTATAATGAACGCCCGCTTAATGGCATACCTAGAACAGAATGACCTCCTTAGTGACTGCCAATACAAGTTTCACCGAAATCGCTCAGCTGGGGACCTTCTAGCGTATGCCACACATGTATGGGGCGAGGCACTCGAGAACAGTGGGGAAAGACTTGTTGTTTCACTTGATGTCTCGAAGGCCTTTGACAGAGTTTGGCACGCTAGCCTTTTGGGTAAGTTCCCAGCGTACGGCTTATCCCCTAGTCTGATTGCCTGGGTAAACGACTTTCTGAGTGAACGGTCCCTGCTTATGCCCGGTATCTATGGGTATGCAGACGATAGTACAGATGTAGAGAGATACCAACAAGTCCTCAGGCCATTCGGGATCAAATCCAGTCCGAAAGAGAAACCATGGAATAACGTGTGAATCTCACACTACAGGCAGTCTCCAAATGGGGCAATGCCAATCTTGTAAAATTCAACGCCTCTAAAACACAAGCGTCTCTTCACTGCAAAAAGGAGCCAGCTCATCTTGGCTCCTTCTTTCCGAAATGTATCACTAGAATACACCGACCGCCCTCAGTTGTTGGGGGTCGAGATATCCTCTAGTCTGAACTTCGGGCGGTTCATTGAGTCCAAGGCCAAAGCAGCTGCAAGGAAGCTTGGTGTCCTTGCAAAGGTGCGGCGATACTTCACGCCGGGACAGCTGCTTACTTTATATAAAGCACAAGTCCAGTCGTGCATGGAGTATTGCTGCCATATATGGGCTGGTGCTGCAAAATGTCACCTAGCAGCTTTGGAATCAATGGAAAGACGTGCTAAGAGGCTTATAGGTAACTCGAATCAGGTTAAAACCAATCTTACCAGTCTCGAACACAGGCGCAAAGTAGCCAGCCTTTCGATTTTCTACAGGATGCATTTCGAAGAGTGTGTATAATTTTTATTTTTTCGAAGTGTGTGTAATCCCTCTCCCCTTCCACTATCGGACAACCAGGCGTTTGGCCAGTCTCAACCCTTTCGTTGTTGACTTACCACGCATTCGAACCAAATAGTTTGCACCAAAATCGTTCATCATGCGTACAGCAAAGGAGTGGAATAAGTTGCCAGCATCTGTGTTTCCAACCGATTACAATGTGGATGTCTTCATGGCAAGAGTGAATAGGCTTTTAAGTCAGAGCGCTTCACCATCTTAGGCTACATTACCACTTACCATCAGGTTGGATTGTCGTTAAGCGCTGGTTTAGAATAATAAAAAAAATATAGGCTGCGAGGCATTTTATCCAAGTCTTCAGAATCGACAACGCATCTGTAGCCTTTTTTGTTTCAAGTCAACGGTAGGTTTCATGGACCTCAGTAGCCACTTGCCATCAATTGGGCTATAAATTCGTTTGTCACTTCAGTTTTATTAAAAAGTAACTTTTTTACTCATCATTCGTCTTTCACGCACTGCTTCAATCTCACAATCTTACCTTCATCTCTATCTCCGTCATACGCACTATCCAACTTACAATGGGTCTGACCACCCAATTTTGTTAAAAGGGTATCAAAATATTTTATAAAAAATTACGAATTTAACGGAATTTTTATTTTTTTACACCTTTAAAAATGACTTAAATATTGATGACTAAAGTGGTGTTTTACGGTACGGGAGACCACTTTGCTCCGCAACGCTATGTAACGCCACAATTCGACACGCTCGCTCAGTAGGTCGGATACCCGCCAGTCCGCTATTCGTTTTATTCGAGGCGCGTGCATTTTCTAGACATTAAAAATGGTCAGGAAGTCTTGCATTGTACCTCTGTGTAGAAATTCAAGTGAAAAAACACCTGACAAGCTGTTTTTTAATGTCCCGAAAAAGGATCAAATGAGAAAAAAGTGGTTGAAGGCCATAAGAAGAGCAGATCCTCAAAGCCACCAGTAGTGTTTATTGTTGTGAAGATCATTTTGATGTAAGTTTCATTATTGTTTGTTTACATTTAAACCTATTTTTACCCACAAAATGTTTACCAGCCACGTGCCACACAACACAGCAGTGTTAATAACTATTTGGGTTTTTTATGCCTACTTAACTGTTCATGAAATAGGAGCGCTTGGCTAAGTGTTCGATGTGTCTGCCCATCTTACGTCGTTTGAATAAGGCACAAAATTACCCAAATTGTTACTCTGCGTTTTCAAGTCAAGGTCAGCGCTCATAACTTATACATAACTCTCGTGGCACAACCTATACCTACAACTTTACCTACTTATCTTGGTATGTGTGTGTAAAGTATCGTAACATACTTTTAGTATTGCTAATAGATGCGTGCGTAAAGGTATTTAAAGGTACGTAAAGGTAGTAGATGCGTGTGTCGTGTAAGCTTAAAGCATAATACGTTCGTATCGCTATTAGCTATTACGCCAAGATCGATATGCAATGCACCACACAGCGTAGCGCGCCTGTGTGCGTGTGGTACGTGCGCTGATAAGACGAGTGCGATTGATCAGGTATGACAAACCTTTGGCTCCTTACTTCAAACTGCTTTAACAGTATGTGTTAAAATAAATCCAAGAATAAAACCGATAGTGAAGTGGGGGATAGCGAACCTTTGGCTCTTTGTTAACCTACATACAATAGAAATACGTTAAAGTTAAGTAACAATAATATGTATTAACTTGCCGGACGACACACTATAAAACCAAATGGGTTTTCGTGTCGAACAGCCATAAAAAATCGTCGAGATCGTGGATTCGAGTCCCACTTGCCATATTATTTTTTATCAGTAACCTTTATTATTAAATTACAAAGATATAAAGCCATATTGTATAAGTGCCATAGATAAACGCCGGATACCAACTTGTGTTAAAATACAAACTATAATAAATAGAAACATAACATAAACTTAAGTTATTTGCCTTATCGAACTAGACACCCCATACAAAAGTTATGGCCATGGAGCTTTATTCCACGAATTTCTTTTTTTTATAGGAGAGGGGGCAAACGAGCATGCGGCTCACCAGATGGTAAGTGACTGCCGCCGCCCATGAACAACTGCAACACCAGGTGAGGAATTGCAGATGCGTTGCCGGCCTTTTAAAAAGGAGTAGGTTCTTTTCTTGAAGGTCCCTAAGTGTGGTTATTTTTATATTTTTATAGGATAAAGGTGACAAACGAGCACACAGTCCACCTGATGGTAAGTAGTTGCTGTGGCCTATAAACATCTACATCCATCCTCAACTACGAATCAAAATGCAGATGCGTTGACACCCGTGAGGACTAAGATAGAATGCCTCGTTTCCAGTAAAAGGGGTCTCCGGTTCTCTACACTCACCATACGAAACACAGCAGTATTAAGCTACTATTTTACGCTGGTATTCTATGAGACGGTGGTCTTTCCCCGGTCGAGCCTACCCATTCGTGCTATAACTATACTACTGACATAGCTGCAGCATGGCTCTACCACGTAGAAATGGATGGTATCGGGAGTTCTGACGCGATGTGCGTTTGTGAAATTTTTCGGCTGGGATTAATCCGAACAATTCCTCAGAGCACTCCCCGTGATAAATGCGAAAGAAAATGCAAAGGGATGCAACATCTCTTCGCAGCGCCAATGAATCGAGCCGATTGGAAAGGACTCGGTCGTCGATGATTCGAGCCGCTGTGCACTGGATGCGGTCAAGTGGAAGGAGCTGGCACTGGGGAGCTCCAGCCCAGAGATGGGAACAGTATTCCATGTGAGGCCGAACCTGCACCTTGTAAAGTTGCAGTCGTTGAGCCGGCATGAAAAACTGTCCCACTCTGCTGAGCACGCCAAGCTTTTTAGAGGCCAATTTGGCCTTCTCTTCCAAGTGACCACGAAACTGCACCTCACTCGATATGTCGACGCCGAGGATTCCGATACTGGCTGAGGCAACAAGGGAAGTGCCTTGAAACTGAGGAGATACGACAAAGGCGTTCTTTTTGGCGGTAAACGCGCAAACTTTTATCTGCTGAGGTTTAAACTGCACTAGATTTAGTCGCCCCCAATCCGAGACTTTGTTCAGCAACAACTTCAGACACAAGTTTGTTCCGGTACTCGGTGACGTTTTCCCGAGATATATTGGCACGGCCGGTGTATAGAGTATCACCAGTGCTGTCATCCGCATAGCCATGAATGTTACCGGTTTGCAACATATCTTTGATATGCAGAAGAAACAGCGTTGGTGATAGCACGCAGCCTTGTGGAACACTTTTTACAATTCTACGAAACCACATCAATCATGTTTCGCTATTGTGCGTTTGCGACTTATGAATACCTAAGTATTTTTCTAGCATCCATGATTGATATTTATTAATACACATTTCGTTTTAAATAACAATTAATAACATCATACTGTACACATTTACACGGGACAGCCTCAACGAACACGACAGATACGTCATGATTGTTGAGGCTGTCACGTATTGACTGTATCCCGGTTGTAATTTTGTTGATGTAAGTGAAAAGAATAGAATAGAGTAGAGTAGAATACAAACATTTTTATTCATTTAAATAAAACTAGTTTTACGGATTTTATCGCGTATATTAACTTTTTTTATATTCCCGACGTTTCGAGTACTTTACAGCACCCATGGTCACGGAGGGGACTGAGGTATTTGACGTCACAATGTCATTGTTAACCACGGTTACTTCCAGATTAAATATTATAATATATATTTTTTTTAATTTTTGTTCCGATCTACGCAGTATGAACTTACAGTATCATGAAGTCTTGCAGTTGTATGCTTGGGTTGGGATTTAATTTTATTAATTATAGGATCCCAAGCAGATGGTAGCACCCAGCCATCTTCTCTATTGAAATTAGGATGTTTTTTGATTTCAATAGCCTCGCGAATCATCCTAGGAAGGAATCGGTGTTCTTTAGCGAGGATTTGTGGTCTATCAAATCTAATGTAGTGACGGGGGCGATCCTGTACATGTTCACAGACTGCAGACTTCCCGGAGCGTCGATTCTTCACATCAGCTATGTGTTCTTTAACGCGGGTTTTTATTGATCTTTTAGTTTGTCCTATATAAGAGAGACCACATTCACAATCAAGCTTGTACACTCCTGCATCTTGCAGAGGGACATTACACTTAACTGATGGTAAAAACTGACTAATCTTCTTCGGCGGCTTGAAGTATGTTTTTATAGAAGCACGCTTCAGGATATAGCCAATTTTGTCAGTGACACCTCTGACATATGGCAGTACAGCAGGCACTCGCTCGACTGTGGCCGGCTTCACTCGTTCACTGTGACGTAGGCGCGGGACCCGAAGCTTATTGTCGTGCAAAACTTGCTTGACATGTTGGAGCTCGGCGGCCAGGTGTTTACTGTCACAGATCCCTCGTGCTCTTTGAAACAAAGATTTACCCACGGTAGCTAACTGTGAAGGATGGTGATGAGAGTCACCGTTTAAATATCTATCTGTATGGGTCTTTTTTCTATACACAGTGTGGCTCAAGGTGTTATCAGGATTCAGAATTACTAACACATCTAGAAAAGCTAAAGAGTTGTTTGCTTCTAACTCCATTGTGAACTGAATTTTAGAATTTATGGAGTTAAAATGGTCTAAAAATGCAGTTACTTTATCTAAAGGTAGAATTGAGAAAGTGTCGTTTACGTACCGCTTGTAGAATCTTGGATTTACGGGAGAAGTAAGTAGGGCTTTCTCCTCAAAGTCTTTCATGAATATATCGGCGACAATGGGAGATACAGGTTAGCCCATCGTCACTCCATCTACTTGCTTGTAGAACTCCTCCTTCCACAATAGGTAGCCAGATGTAAGGCAATGTCTAAGTAATGCTGCATATTCTATGGGCATGTTGTTTTCCTCCAGCCTTCTAGTTACAATCGAGATCCAGTCTTCAACAGGTAAGCATGTGAACAGAGACTGCACATCAAAACTGACCATAGTTTCATTGTCTGCCAGATGTATCTTTAATCTCGCTGACAAAATGGTAGGAATCCTTTGTGTGTGCTCTTGTATGTCCCCTGAGCGGAGTGAGTATTTTCGCTAAGTGTTGAGCCAATCTGTAAGTTGGTGAATCGATTTGGCTAACTATGGGACGTAGTGGAGCATTGGGCTTGTGTATTTTTGGTAACCCATACAACTTCGGTGGTTTGGCACACGTAGGTATTATCGATTTTACGTCCAGATTTAATTTTTCGGAGTGTTTCTTTATGAGATCACTAGTTGTTTTAAGTGTGTTATTTGTTGGGTCGTTTTTAAAATTATAATCTGACGTATCCATGACTACCGTGGCATTTCCCTTATCTGCGCGGAGAATCGTGAGTTCTGGTTTATTGCGTAGGTTATTCAACGCTTTATATCGGTCCTTAGGTAGAATTTTTATTCAATATAGATTATAAGAATAGTTATTGAAAGTAATTTATGCTTTATCAATGGTTCGGAAAGAAACCTCTGTCCTGAGAAAAACCAGCAAGAAACCCAATGGACCTTTTTTAAACATTAATTTACAATACAATATATTATGCAATTAAGTATGAAAACATTTAGAAACAGTATTGTAGCGATCATTTTATTCCCAGGGTTTATTATCAATCATGCAATCGTGTACCTTTCAAACAAATGATTAATATTAATTAAGAACAAGAAGCGGCCAATAACTGAGTCCTGAAGAACACTCTCATTAATGAATACTCTCATTAATGACAACTGTTTGCATTATATTATTGCAATATGATGCACCATAATGATGTAGCTTCTTGATCAGTGTCTCATGTTGAACACATTCGAAAGTCTTGGAAAGATCACAAAATATATTCAAAGCATCCTCTGAATTCTATATGTATGAAATGCACAGAAAATATGTTTAATCAACTCAACACCGGCGTCAGTTGTTGATCGAGCCAAACTGATTTGCTCTACAGAGCAATTTAGTATAGGTGGTAAATAGTTCACAATAAACCACAATCTGGTTTACTCGTACCACTATTTACTTTATTGTATATAAGTTGCTGTCTACGGATTTCTTTAGTTATCAATCCTTGCTTTACGTACTGTGGTTTGTTGTTATGGATATATTAGCAAGTAACGAAGAAGAGAAGAACTACCATTTAATATTTATCAGGAAGATGCTGCTGCCCATCCTCTATTCTCTAGTTTCCCTCTATCGCCTGTGACGGGACCCACGGGAAAATATGTTGTAGTGTATTCTCTTGCACCAACGCTACTCGGTTAATTAATTCACTTTTAGAGCTTTTAGAAGCAACTTCCAATATGTGTTTAAAATTGGGAACGTACTATTAGTAAAAGAATGATAATAAAGATGCAATCTTAACTCTCGTGAACGAGTAACAAAAACAGATAAATGAGGTTGCTTCTCGAGCTAAGATTAACAAAACAACACTGTCATAATATTTTTCATAATTTTTATTTTATTCTTCTATTGTTTTATGATTAATTATCTGCATATCACTCACATTAACCGGAGTAGCGAAGTAAGGAGAATAATGCATCTCCGGGCTACAAGACAGCTTATGGCACTATTGCTTGGAGGTAGTAATAATTATTCAAAAGGGAAAAAATCCATCAATCTATTAAAGTCTATAATAGTCCAATGCTGAACACACGCGTCTACCATAGATTGCCTCATCGGAGGGATATTTATTATTTTCAGTGGTTATCGCAAAATGCTGCTGTCTGTCTGTTTCAAACTCTTTCAGTTTCCCTCTGTCGCCTCTTACGACACCCAAATCGTCGATATGAGATAGTGGTTATTATTACACTACCACTACACAGTTAAAGGGAAAAACTATTGGTCGCTAATTATGTTACTAATGTATTAAAGTTTATGCGTGGTAGATTCACGCTGCAGTTATATTATGATTGTAGCTATTCGTGCTACAATCATAATATACCTTCATATATCCGTATATCGCGGTCGACTCGACCGGGGAAGGACCACGCTCTCACAGAATACCAGCGTAAATAGTAGCTTAATGCTGCTGTGTTTAGTATGGTAAGTGTAGAGAACTGAAAACCCTTTTAATGGAAACGAGGCATTCCAGCTTAGTCTACAGAGGTGACAACGCATTCTGCAGTTTGATTCTTAGTCGTGGATAGATTTAGTTGTCTTTAGGTCATAGCATCCGCTTACCTTCAGGTGGACTGTGTGCTCGTTTGGCGCACTTATTCAAAAAAAAGTATTCTCATAATGCCGCTTAGTTTTTATTAAAAATAAAACTGAATTTTCAAACGAACTTACATGGTAAGCAGCCTGTCTATAGACACCTTCAACCAACTTCAAACAAATAATGCTGCAGATTCGTTGTCAAATCTGAAGATGGACTGCTGGCTCTATATACCCTTCAGAACGGAAAGAAGCAGTACAAGCACTGCCATTTGGTGGTGGAAATAGGTTCTACAGTAGGTAGTTCTACCACCTACAAGTAATCGTAATACTATATTAAGGAGAATACCAGCCATAAAGAAGAAAAATTTACATGATTTTGTACGTGGTGTAGCACGAATAGGTCAGCTCGACCGAGGGAGGACCACGCTCTTACAGAATACCAGCGTAAAATAGCAGTTCAATCAAACTGCTGTGTTTTTTGTAGTGAGTATTCGAGAACCTGATACTATTTTTACTGGAAACGAGGCATTCCATCTTAGTCCTCATGGGTGACAACGCATTTGCATTTTGATTCTTAATTGGATAGATGAAGATGTCTTTGTTCACACTTATCATCAAGTGGACTGTATGCTGTTTGTCACCCTTATTCTATAAAAAAAACTACTGAAAATACGAGGGGACCAAATATTAAGTAGAGATTTTATTTAGATGGCAGGAAGTCATTACCGGTCGGGTCGACCTTTTGACCGTTTGTGATGCTTTCAGTGTAATGTAACCAAGAGAGAAATTAAAAAAAAATATCCTAAGATATTATGCACGTTGGTGTCGGATATTTAATCCTATTAGAGCAACGAAAAGATAAGAAATTTAACCTAAATATAATTCTTAAGGTTTTTTATAAATAAAATTGTAGTGTATGCCTGTAATATAGAAATAAGTGACTTCTAGCTCAGGGGGTTATCATCATATTATTAAGATATGAATAACCGTTTATGAATTTTTTGTCTATCTTTCTTGCCAGTCCGGGCTGATCTTATGAATGGCTGAACTAATAGTAAATAAACTTCACGAACCGATAGAGAGCAATGCCAGTAGGTATTTAGGCTATACTTAGCTTATTATGCCATCCGAAAGCATGCAAAATATTTTGTGTAAAATAAATAAATTGATAAAATAAATGTTTCTATGATTATCTCATAAACTATAGGAGATATGAAAAAAGTTTTGTACAAAACTTCTTTGGTTTGCACAAACAAAATTTACACAAAAAAAGTCACTTTATGTTCCATTTCTTAAATTTGTTATGCAAAATCATTTTTTAACATTTTTTTATACTTTATCATAATTTAACAACAAAACTGTGTACATATGGTTACGGCAATAAGAACTTTTAGATGAAGATTTTCCATTTCTATTTTATATATTTTCTTATATCCCACATAGTTTTCGAGATAACAGCAAAGAAAAACTTAGTTCAAGGTGGTTTTTCGATTATTAAACCACTTACCCAAATACCACTTTTATAGCTTTGTAGGTTTTGAAGGTTTCGAATGTAGTCGCGTGAAAAAGCTAGTTAATAATAAAATTATGATTTTAATTTTGTCTCTTTAATTCTTTTAAAAAAGTAATTTAAATAATGATAATGTAAAGCAATAACTCCTAAATGTCCACCGCTGGGCATAGACTTGCTACAGTCACAGATATCTAAAAATTGAAACAATCCTAAATAAGCCTGATTATAATTGTAAAATGTTAACAAAAATATTTAAAAAGACACAAGATAACTATAAATAATATCTTATAACTTTTACTGTTACTTTTACTGTTACTTTTAATGTTACTTATGTGCTACTATTTATACTGTTCCATATGTGGCGTATGAGACAAATGGACCACACTCACCTTAATGCTGCATTAAAGACTACTGCGCTGATTTTCAGTGGATCCAAACTAACATCGCCAATCCATCTGCTCTTGTTTAGTTTTGTACTGTTGACGGATGATGATGTAGGATGATGATCATTGATAAAAAGAAAACAGAAATTGAATTCTTATCGATCACGATTGTAAATTTTGCTGACTGTAGCTGATTAGCAAAATCTTCTCAATCTAAAACTAATAGAATATCTATTAAATTATCTCACTTCTTTATATTTTCCAGTCCGAATTGAATGAAATCAGTTGGTTTAAATTTCGAGTGCCAGATGTTTTCGTAAATATAACTTTGTTACTCCGCAAAGACTTTTTGGAGAAGTATCATTTGTCACACAATAATCCGAATTTCGGTACTATTTTTCTTTGGATATTTATATTTTTTTATTCGAAGTTTTAGAAGCCCAAACAACTTCTTTCATAACGTACCATTTACGTTTTCTCTAAAAGAACAATTTCCTTACTTATATTTCGAAGTGTAAATATTAAATATTTTGTGTAAGTTTTTAACTATTATTGTTTTTTCTAATGTTTGTTATACATTCATATTTTGTAACGTTTTATTTAGTTGTTGAGAATATGTGCTCGAAGTTATTAACGTGCATTGGGGAACAAAATTTCCGGTTAGGTAAGTCTACCGTGTAGTGGCGGTGTAAGAATATCCACTAACCCATATCGTCCTATTGACGTAGTAAGGGGTGACAGAGGGAAACTGAAACAGTAGGTGGGCAGCAGCATCTTTTAAATAACAAATAAATTAAAAAAATGAGTTTTGCAAGTCCGCCTGCCGAGCGATGCAACTATGGAAAACCCCATATTAGTCTTCAGATATCATCATCATCATCACAGCCACTCACAAGTCCACTGCTGAACATAGGCCTCCCCCAAGGAATCCATCACGGTGCAAGTTTAAGCGCCTACAAAACAGTACTTTTGATGGGGCATTTCAATGGGCAAATCGGTGAAAGCCTACCAAATGAGGATGGTATATTAAGTCAGTTTAGCACAGGAAAAAGAAACAATAACGAGCTAAGACACAGGCACAGGCACGTAATAACAAGTAAAAGAAGTTATTTGAAAATGAGTATGGAAAAAAATACTATCTGGCATTTGTGGACTACAATAAAATGTTCGACTCTTTGAGGCACACATACATCTGGGAAGCTCTGCGATCACAAGGAGTACACCCAAAGTATATAAGGATAATAAAAAAAATATATAAAGAATCAACATAAAAATCCAGACAGAAAGGAAAGGTCCAGCGTTCAACAAGTACGACAAGTAGAATCCCTTTCACCAAAATTGTTTTAGGCGGTGTGGGAACACATATTCAGGATAATTAATTGAGATAAATTTTGAATAAATATAAATGACGAAAATTTTAACCACCTCAGATTCGCGGACGACCTGATTCTACTCAATGAAAATCAAAAAGGCTTAGAAATAATCTTAACCCAATTAGAAAGAGAAATTAAAATTGTAGGGTTCATTATGAATCTAGATAAAACAAAACTAATGACAAATCATATAACACTTATCTTTCTAAATTCTAATCAAAGATAGTATGTCGACGAATATACATATTTAGAACAAATTATTGCACCAGAGAATCAGATGCAAAAATAAATAAATGTCAGAATAAGTACAGCTTGGAAAAGATTCTGGTCCCTCAAAGAAATTATAAAGAACCCACACATACCCTTAAAAGACAAAACTACAGTGTTCAACTCATGCATACTACCATGTTTAACATATGAAGTACAAATCTGGGCCCTCACTAAGAAGCAGAGAAGAGCATTAACAGTGTGTCAAAAGAGAATGGAAAGGAGCATTTTAAACATCAAGCTACGGGACAAAATCAAACTAACAAACATAAGAAGCTAGACAAGAGTTACTGATGTCGCATACACAGAGAAAAAACTTAAGTGGAGATGGGCAGGCCATATGATAAGAAACAGGAGGGAAAAATTGAAAAATGTTAATGTATGGTACCCTAGAAATGGAAAAGGACGGAAAGGACGGAAAGGACGTTAGACATTAAGATGGGAGGATGACATCAAGCAAATAGACACAAAAACATGGCAAAGAAAAGCTGTCATCAGGGAAATATGAAAAACACTAGGGGAGGCCTATGCCAAAGGGCAAGCTGATAATAATGTTACCGATGTCGAAGATTTAATTGAATTGTTATTATAAAATATAATTTAGTATATAAAATAGTTTACAAAATGTTTCAATAATAATAATTCTCCAAATGTATTATATTATCAGAAATAAAGGCTATTTGAATTTGAATTTGCTTTTTTATACATATATAAAACTGAGAACCAAACGAACTTACTATCCACCTGATGGTAAGTTGCTACTGCAGTCCATGTACACCTGTATCCATGGACATCTTTAAACAAAGAAGGCGTTGTCATCTCTAAAAACTAAGATAGAATGCCTAGCTAGCTTGTAATTATACTGGTTCTGTATACCCTACAGAAATGAACACAGCAGTGCAAGCACTAGAAAATAACTCCTGGCTAGAAAATAAAACCTACCATCCAGTAATCCTTATAACATACTCTTATGCTGGGGCCACAGTAACGGGAAACGTCAATGCCCATAAACGCAACAATTATTGCTTTAATTTTAACGCGATAAAGTGAGTGGCTACATTTGAACGGTCAACGTCATTTCAATTTCAATGCCATTGAACGGCGTTAAAGTTAGCGTTAATGTAAAGTGACCATTTATTTTTTAACACAAAACGGGATATGGGTTTATTTATACTCCCCAGTTAGCAGATTAACAATAAAAAAATATTATGTTATTTATTTAAAAACTGTAACTTTATACAATTAGTGTTCACTATAATTATAATCACATTAATTATAATTATTTTTATTTTAACAAATTGTGAAAAATAAAAATGTATCACCAGTTCACCAGCTTCATTAAAGCAAAGTTCCTCAGATAGTAATTATTTTGAGAAACAAATTTGCTTTAATAAAGTTGGTGATGTTTTTAAATAAGAATAAAATTCTGGGCAAGTTTTTTTACATTGACCTTTTTTATCAACATCACATTTAGAACTGGAACCTGTTAGTGATTTTTTTCAGACTTCCACAATTTATTAATAATAGAAAAATACTTTTTCTACTGCAGAATTTGTACCAGGTAGACATAAAATATATTCGATTAAAATGCAAAAGAATTTATGTTGAAGATTGTTGGTGCGAAAGTGTTTGAATTCTTCCACCCAACGAGTTTCTGCGAAAACTTTTAAATTATACCATTCGGTTATTTTTTGGTCGGTCTCGCTCTGGCACTGTTCGTGTCTGACGAACTTCATAGTTTTAAATTTTTTCGCGGTTTCGGAAAACGGAACTATTTAGCGTCTCGGAGCTTTTTTTGGGGACAACGGGACAGGTGACCGAGAAAAGGGACAGTCCCGTTCAAAACGGGACGTATGGTTACTTTACGTTAATGTTCCTTGAATTTCAAGCAAGATGGAAGTTGACGCTAATACTCCATATTTGATGAGTGTAAATTTTTATTATTTCTATCATAACCCATTAGGCTTTCCTTCTTCTTTTTAATTTCTTAGATATTTGTTTTAAAAGTTAATAATCGCAAGCATAATTTTGCGATGTACAATTCCTAAAACTTTTAAGTCTCGGATCCCACAAACACGGCTCTGTTTGCAGAATCTCAAGAAACGTAGTAAATTTTGCATTATTCCACTCCATCATAGCCATACGTGCGACCCCGTTGCGGTCACCGTGCACAATAGGGCAAACGTACTGTGGCCGCTTCAACGCGTTGTTTCATGCGTTAATTTCTTTGATATACCGCCACTCGAGTTATCGCCAAACGGCAAACGACATTGTTAAAATTAACGCGTTAAGTCGTGGCCACACCTACATTAAACATCCATCAACGCGATAAGCATATACGCCGTTAGCATTTCTCGTTAGTGTGGTCCGAGCATTACAAGTGAAAGGTCAGAGAAAGCTCTTTGTACTTTTTGGCGAAATTCACACTGTTCTATAAAACAGCAACATATTAAATTGCATACTAGCGACCCGCCCTGGCTTCACTTGGGTGGAATCTAGAAATGTGGCGTCATTTAGATTTTTTTTAAATCATTAATGACCAGTGCAAGTTTCTCGATTAAAATATAGCCTAGATCACTCCTAGCATTATTCTTAAAATAAGTACATATAACACATATGATAACATCATAGTAGGACAGACATACAGACATTTTTTTTTTAAATTGCTGTACGTGTATTTACTGAGCTGGATAAAAGGCAGGTATTTTGAGACACTTAAATTTAATTTATATGTATAGATTTGGTCTATATCTATATAAATAAAATTGTTATTAGTATGTTTGTTCAGATTGAATAGTTTTTACAAATGTAGTATTGTCGAAATAAAATAGAGTAATTAAATGAAGCGATCACCTACCCTTATCAATTCAATTCATTTATAGATCCTGAAATAGTTACTTTTGCTAGTACTTTGGAAGTAAAGACTAGAAATGAGTTGGGGGGTGACTCGAACTTTAGGCCTAGTCAGTTTGAATGGCCTATCATGTAGAGGATGTCATGGGGGTCATGGTTGAATAGGGGAAAAAAGTTCTCATTGCACTCCTAGGGGTCAAAATGGCCAAAAACCAAAAAAATTAAAAATTCTTATTTCGGCTATAACTCCGCCTCCTTCGGAGGTTCTTACATAGTCTTTACTTCCCGCATCCCACTAGTTCTAAGCAATATATATCATTTGGAGCCTTGTAATTAGCAATTTATATCACCATTTTGTAATTTTACGAAGATATTAGTCTGTAAGCCTTCTTAAATTGAATAAATAAATATATAAATAACAAAACATAAGAATCGGAGCTTAGTCCTTCTCAGAATTATAAATCACTCTATAAGGATAATATATTATATTGATTCATATCTGATCCAGTAATATAGCTGACCCTCTGACGATGTCCTTTGTTTTCCTATTAAGTACTTGTTACCTATAGTGAGTATCCATATTTTTAGCAAACGTATTCGGAAATGAGGAATTACATTTACGTAGAAATCATTCGTGAAACACAATTTCGATCCACGCACCGACAACAATGAAATTATAAATTACAATTTAAAGTTCTGATTTACCACGTGCTCGGCGGTGAACAAAAGACGTTGTGACCGATTTTGATATTTTTTTTTATATATTAAGTGACAAACGAGCACACAGGCCACCTAATGGTAAGTGAATGCTGTGGCCCATATAACTCTACATCTATCTTCGAATTAGAATCAAAATGTTTGCCAACTCTGAGGACCAAGATGGAATGCCCCGCTTCCTGTAAAAAGGGTCTAAAAAAGTTTATATATAAAGTAAAAGGTGACTTCAAAGAACTGCTACAAAGAATACAATAATTTATCATTCTGAAAGTGGGGATTTAATTCTAATTCTATAAACTTTGTCGTAGCACAGACTTTATAATGTGAAGTTATTTTATTATTTTTAATT
Source organism: Parnassius orleans (assembly GCA_029286625.1). Lineage (NCBI taxonomy): Eukaryota > Metazoa > Arthropoda > Insecta > Lepidoptera > Papilionidae > Parnassius > Parnassius orleans. The sequence continues at coordinate 1,161,206 of JAGSMP010000223.1, forward strand.
CTTTGTGAAACTTTTTAAAACAAACAATAAGGAATTCACGATCTCGACTATCTTTTAACTTGTTACATTAAAAGACTTCAACATCTATTTTCTCTTACTTTATTTGGGACCACCCCAGAATTATGACCTATAAAATAAAAAATAAATCATCAAAATCGTTTCACAATTGATGAAGACATCGAGTTGCATACACACAAGAAAAAAAAACACAGAGTTGAATTGAAAATTTCCTCTCTTTTTTTAGGTTGGCTAGAAATAGAAATTGACATCGCTATACATTTAACTGTTATCAACCGATTAATCAATGTATTCTTAATAGTGTACATTATTAGCTAAATGTTTGAAAATGATGATTTCTTATATTTACGCCAACACTACAAATTGAATAAAACTATGTTTACGGGTTTTATCGCTTTCCCTAGGGAATTAAAATAAGTAAATTAAACGCAATAAAATCCATAAACACAGTTTTATTCAATGTATTAAAATGATAAAATTGCGAATGTCCGATTTCTTACAGACAAACTTAATAAAGTACTGATGTAATAAAATATCATGTGGTTAGTGTACTCAAAGCACATATTAATTTATATCGGTATATGATGAATACAACTCATCTATTATATTTTAATAGAAAGAGAAAATGAAGATTAAAGATCTAATTAGCTTTGTTTGCAAGTGACTCCCTTCTTTAGATAACGTTAGATTATGTCTCTCTATACTAATATAATTATTTATATCATCTTATTATATCGTGATACCAAAATGTATTATACTGTATGTTTTATAATTAATAAGACATTTTAATATCAATTTTATTAAATAGCCATAAATACACCAACACTTAAGTGGGGAGTTGATTGAGCAAGTGGATGAGTTTGTATATTTAGGATATTTATTTAGCAGGGATGGTAGATATGATAAGGATACAGAAAGACGAGTGAACGCAGAAAATAGAGTGAATGGGGCTCTACACGCCATTGTGAAGAGTCAGAATGTGACAAAAAAGGCACGTTTGACAATCCATAATGCTGTTTTAGTCCCTACTTTAATGTATGGTAGTGAAAGTTGGGTCTGGCAGAAGAAGCATGAGAGTAGAATAAATGCTGTAGGAATGCGGTCATTAAGGAGTATGCTAGGGCTGAATCTGAATGACAGGGTAAGAAATGGTGAGATAAGAGAAAAGCGTGGTTTGCAAGATGACGTTGTGACCAGGATTAAGAAAGGAATGCTTCGGTGGTATTGGTCATGTAGATAGAATGAACAAGGAAAGAGTGACAAAGCAAATTTATGTTGCAAAAGTGAATGGCAGAGTCGGGAAGGGACGCCCTAGACGAAGGTTTATCGACCAAATTGGCGTTATATTGAAAAAGGCCAGATTAGGAGTACCGACGACGACGAGCGTGTATGCGTAGATATATGGATGTAAAGGAGGCGAGAGAGGTGTGCCAGGATCGTGCCAAATGGAAGTCCGTTGTCTCTGCCTACCCCTCTGGGTGACAGGTGTAAGTGTTTATGTATGTATGTATGTACGTAAGTGCCGTAAGAGGCGGCAGAGGGTTTGAATAAAACAAAAGATACGACGACCGATACGATTTAAGGACTTTCTAGAAAAGAGCCTGATTCTTACTCCTACTCAAAATGGCAACGTACATACCTGTTAAATTGCAGATGTTAGGTATCGACGGTGGTCATTCAATATAAAATGACCCGCGCGATGCGCATAATTAAAATCTCACTACAACGCTTTGAATCCATTTCAAGGATCCCAAATTGCCGGAGGCCCATAGCTTTTTTATTGCATTCGGCCCTCTTCTTTCTTTATAATCATACCAGTCCCTCATATCATTTAACTAATTTCATGTCTATATCATTGTAACTCTAGACTATCATATGCAAGTAATATAGAGCTACTAAAATTACAGACAGACAATTCAATCTGTAGGACGTTCAACAGAAGTAATCAATGTAAAACATCTAGCAGTAAATTAGTTCCGAAACTTAACTTAGTGCTAGCAATATTCAGAGCATTGATTTGTAGGCAGTTAAGAAGTTTCTCTACTTGGGTTTTCTTCATTCTTTTTACTTACCGTGTGATTGGGCGACACACTAGTCGTACGTATTTCACTAAGTGAAAGAAAACTTTGTTATTCGTTTCTGTATGAAGACAAAATCTTAGTAGAGTTGTATTGACAACCACGTGGACTAATGATCACAGTGACGTGAAATACATTTATAATAATATTCTTATTTTAACGTGGTATATCCATGAATTTGTTAAATGTGATTTTAAATTTCAAAAAAGGTAATAATCTCATTTGATGATAGTTTTACGCGATGTTTTTATGAAATTCTAAGCCGGAGCCTTTTTTAATGGAAACGAGACATTCCATCTTAGTCGTCAGAGGTGACAACGCATCTTTATTTTGATTCTTAATGGAGGAAAGATAGGTGTCCTTAGTTCACAGCATCCACTTACCATTAGGTACACTTTTTGCTCGTCTGTCACCCTTATTCTATAAAAAAAATCATCATGATTACGTCACACGTAAAAAAATACCTGGAACAACGATAAGCAGCAGCGTCAAAGGCACGTGACGACTGGCACAGCAATCACACTGCAGTCATGATAAATCCCCCTTACAACGGGAGAGCCCCATGTCTAGCAATAAAAATTTTTTTAATTAAATGTTTATTTTATATATTCCTTTTTTAGTATTTATTAATGAGTTTCTCATATTCAAATATATACAATATTATAACCATAATAAAATAAAACATGTGTGCAGTTCACACGCGGTAGAAGTGAAACATTCAGAAAATTGCGAGTAAAATGGCTTTGTAATAGCGCCATCTCCTTCATTCTATATTTAAAGTCATTTTATCGAACAAAAATTGATTGACTTTCAATGTGGTATGTAAAATAGACGCTAGATTACCTAAACATCACTAAATCGGTAAGTTTAGAAATTGTGGATTGTTACGAATGGATCGTTTAAGGTAATTTTATTCCATAAGTTTTATTTTATTCAGTTAATAAATTTGTTAATTTTCTTTCGGTTTATTTTAGCAGTTAAAAATGATATTAATCTTCTTTAATGCATCGCACAAAGAAGATACCGAGATAATAGGAAAAACTATTAAAGTTGTAAATATTTACTTTGCAAATATCCGCTTAGTAAAATAATATGATGTGTCTATGAAATGAAGCGGATATTTGCAAAGTAAATATTTACAACTTTAATATAATGGATTTCCGCAAAGTAACGCCTGATTCTATTAATTATCTTAATAGGAAAAACTGTATTCAATCTCATTCTCTTGCAGGCTTAATCCTATAGATGTATATGTTTGTCTCTTTTTAGTGTCGCTTTTACGTTTCATCATCTTTCAAATTACGGTGGTATAGTGCCAAGTACGTTGGCTGCATTTCCTCGCTGAATAGCTTTACTTAGCGTTTGAGTGAGAAAAGAACCAGCCCTCTTATCACCTAATATATTATATCGCGTACAACGTTATTAACAATGTAAGCTTCGTTCACATTTACCGACACCATACGTGGCAGACATGTAACCGCAAAGAAGTAAAAATATATTTACTTATATGTATTAGCTATAGGAGTATTTACATCTAACATACGTTAAACGTGGTAGAGCCAAGCTGCAGCTATATTATCGTTGTACACACACGTTGTGTGACCACGCTCTCATAGAATACCAGCGTAAAATAGCAGCCTAATGCTGCTGTCTTTCGTATGGTGAGTATAGAGAACCAGATACACTTTTTACTGGATACGAGGCATTAAATCTTGATGTTCAGGGTTGACAACGCATCTGCATTTTGATTGTTTATCGAGGTTAAATGCAGATGTTTATGGGCCACAGTATCCACTTACTATCAGGTGAACTGTGTGCTCGTTTGTCACCCTTATTCTATTAATAAAAAAACGTTAGCGTAGCGTGTCCACACAAACACGGACCGGCACCGGCAACTATTGTCGGCAAGAATGTTTTGAGATTAATGTTGTCTGAAGAATAACTTTCACAATAACATATATTATATATCAATAACATGCGTAAAAATACTATGTGTTTAGTGTATAAAATAATCTATCTTTCAAAAATAAAATTACATAACTATACCTAGTCTTAGTTTTATTTTATCCCACATACTTCTCTGAAGTAAATTCGAGTAATTTTGGTGCATTGTCTCAAATGTATGGCAACTCATCCAATATGTGTGTGAGGCTTTAGCCAAAATTCCTACAATTTGCCTTAAATAAACAAAAAGTTTAAAATTTACAGAATATAAAGGTTAGAAATTCCCGCGAAAAAAGTTTCATATGGGCGCCCAATGTGGCGCTAGTAGTATACACTCATAGACGCGTGTTACATTTTTTTAGTTTGAAGATAGCGTTCTTTTCCCGGTAGAGAGTAATTGTGCTCTGTGGTATGAACTTGCCAAAGCACAAGCGCAGGCAACCAGCACCATGCATAATGAAAAATTAATAGAAATAATATATTAAATAAAACTAATTTTTAGAGATTTTATCGTGTTAATTTTACCTTTTTAAATTCCTGACGTTTCGGGCATCAAGACATCAAACACCTCAGCCTCTGCACCTTACAGCTCTCACGGTCACGGTGAGAATAAAATCCGTAAAATAATTTCCATGTGTAGAATTTGTGTTAATATAAGAAATCGTAATAAAATTAAAATATTTTTATATTTTTTTGCTGCTATAAATAACCATATTTCGCCTTTTCTAGCAAAACTGCAACTACGGCTAGTTCTTTTATCAAAAAGTTACTCAACGTTTTGAAGTTACTAAATGTTATAAAAAATATTTCCGGATTATATTCGGATGTGATACGTGCTCACTGGACTGTTATATTCTTCGTAGTTAAATTCTGTCAAGTCCAGATAGGTACAATATGTTAATGTTTACCGAAGTGTGAGTTTCAATTCAAATTACAAATCCATATACCCGTAAATACAAAAGGACCTACATTAAATTGTTGCCAATGTAAGGAAACCTCAGAGACATTTTATAACGACAAAGAAAATAAAAATCCATACCGTAGGATTATACCTGTTACCGTTACATTTCAGTCCACTGTTGAACATAGGCGTTATTTGCCACACTTAGTTATAGTCACGCTTGGCAAGCGGGTTGGCAACCGCAGTTTTTATTATTTTCGGTCGTTATTAGGAAGGCGCTGCTTCTATGTCGCCTCTTACGATGGCTGTGGGATAATATAGGGTAGTGGATATTCTTACACCGCCACTACACATAATACATAATATTATATTTAAATTTATGTTTTTCGTGATGTTGCAAGAAATTTTATAACCCTAGTGGCATGACAACAGAAGGGGTAAGCTCCCGGTTAGCAATTTTAGGAGGTATAATTTTGGGAAATAAAAGTCAGCTATGGCATTTCTCATAGTTGCCTTTTACGACATACTAAATATTAAAATATGGACCCAAATGATAGTGAGTTATCATAACTTCCACATCATCAACAGCCTACAAAAGTCCACAGTTGGATATGGACCTCTTCAGTTGTAAGGGTTGGTCTTAATAGCTACGCATTGCAAGAGTATTGGGGATGAATTAACTTAATGTCTGTTACAGCCTATTATAATTTGACTGCTGAACAAACGCCTCCCCCATATTTTGTCTTATAGGGGGGATATTTGCCATATTATTAATTTTTGTCATTAGGAGAATCTTAAATATCTTCCTAAATACATCTTCTACATCCACCCGATTAATCTTTCTGATAACAGCTAATAAATAAATATTAAAAATGCAGTTGCCAACCGTCTGTCAACTATGGCAAAACTTCCCCTATGAGTAGGTAAGGTCAACTCTCGCAATTCAAACTACCGGTTGAGTTTTAACAACAAATTAACGGAATCAGATCAGGATGTTGCAATGGTTTTTGAGAAGTATTTTACGGATATTCCGATCTTAACCACTATGTCACTGAATTCTTCTCCTGCCGTCGCCGAATCATTGCTTAAACAAAATGTAAATGCGTGTACAAAGAATTTTACATTTCATAAAATATCATCAAAAGATATTGTAAAATATTTTAAAACTATTGATGTTAAGAAACTGCGGATCTGTGGGGCATTTCCGTTAAAGTTATTGCGTCTATAATCGATATAATCGCGTCTCAACTAGCTATTATTTTTAATACTAGTATCGAATATGGTGTGTTTCTGATTTGATGAAGCATAGTAAAGTAATACCTTTATTTAAATCTGGTAGTACATTAGACCCGCCAATTTTAGACCCATTTCACTGCCAACACTATAAAAATTTTTGAAAAAATTATTCTTGATCAAATGTTAATTTTTTAATGTTAATAATTTACTTCATAAAAAATCAATTGGTTTCACAAGGGTCGCTCGACAACTGATGCTAGTGTTGAGCTGATTAAATATATTTTCAATGCATGGAGAATTCACAGGATGCTTGGTATATTCTGTGACCTATCCAAAGCCTTCGATTGTGTTCACCATGAAACATTAATCAGGAAACTACAACACTACGGTGTAAGAAGTAATGCTCTTAAATTAATTGTGTCATATTTAAGTAACAGAACTCAAAAGTTGTCATTAATAGTATGAGCTCTTCCGGGTCGATAGTACAAATGGGCGTGCCTCAAGGCTCAGTTCGCCCCTTTCTGTTTCTTGTATATATTAATGACTTACCCATAGTAGGGATAACCATAATATAGTATTATTTGCTGATGACACTTCATTAATTTTCAAATTAAAACGACAATTATTAAAATATGACGAAGTAAATAATGCTATATCTAAATTAGTAAATTGGTTTAATGTTAATAACTTGCATTTAAATAGCAATAAAACGAAATGTATGAAGTTCATGACTCAAATGTCAGACAATTAAATACTAATGTAATTTTAAATGGGGAGGAACTGAGTCTTGTCGATACCACCATTTTCTTGGAATAACACTAGACGCGAAGCTTCAATGGAGCCCCATATATCAAAGTTAGCAAGCAGACTTAGTTCTGCAGCATATGCTGTAAAAAGATTAGAAATCTTACCAGTGTGGAAACAGCTAGACTTGTTTACTTTAGCTATTTCTAGCATAATGTCGTATGGTATTTTGCTATGGGGACATAACTGACACTGAAATTATATTTGTTTTACAGAAGAGGGCCATAAGAGCAATCTATGATTTAAAACCTAAGGTCGCTCAGACAAAAATTTAAGAAATTAATATATTAACTTTGGCCTCTCAATACATTTATGAAAATGTAATGTACGCACACAAAATAAAAGTAGTTATACAAAATAAGTGATGTTCATTCTGTAAATACTAGGAACAAACACAAGCTAGTAGTACCAGTTACTCGACTCCACCGAGTCAGTAATTCATTCTTGGGGCGATGTATACGCTTTTACAACAAAATCCCAGAAAATATACAAAATTCGACCTGCTCAAAATTCAAAACTTTATTAAACATAGTTTGTATAAAAGGGTTATTATAATGTTAAGGAATTTATGGATGATAATAACCCTAGGAATGAGGTGTTCGCTGCCAGGCTGTTTCTAATTTGTTTTGTGTGGTTAATGTGTAATATACATGATTGTAAGCTGTTATTTAAAAAAGTCCCGCTGGGTTTCTTGCTGGTTCTTCCCAGGACAGGTTTTCGAACCAGTGGTAATTAGACAAAAGAGTGACTTTCAATAAGTATTATTTATAATCTATATTGAATAAATAAGTTTCTGTTTCTGTTTCAGGCAAACTATGGGGGAGGCCTAGTAGTGACTTTTATAGGCTGTAATAGATTAGGAGGACGCTGTCACCTATCGCCTGGTTTGTTTCCTTCTGTCGCCTCGTACTACATCCACGGGACGATATGCGGTAGTAGGTATTATTACACCGCCACTATACCGTCAATATTATATACTAAATATTAACATGCTGAAAAAATACATAGAAGATAGAACAAAAACAGCTTTGCATACTAATAGACGATTGATTAATTGACTTCCGGGTCGTCTAGTATCGCTGCGTAATGGCTGAGTAAAGAACGGATCGCTAGTGGGAGTAAACAATGACACGCGTTAATGCCGGCCGGTAATTGCTGCCGCAGATTTAAGCGCAACTTCCTATTTGAATGATATGTATCTACATACATACGATATTACTATGTATCTACATAGTAATATCGATTGTAAACTTATTACATTGTAATAGACCCTGGACATCATCACTTCAATTAAATTAAATTTAATTTATTGCCAAAATATAGTACATCGCGTGGAATTAGTACTTTTGTTATGATGTGTGATGATGATTAATTTGTACTTTTAACTGTCGCGAAGATCTAGAAAGAAACTAATCTGGATAAAAACATTCAGTTAGGCATTCAATCAGACAAACTGAAGAACGAACTAATAGAGGGGCCCACAAACGAACCAAGAACGAATTACGCAAACTACGCTTGTGTTTCATATTGTAAATAAACAACAAAATTAGCTCAATAACATAATCCACAATTTGCAACACTTGGTTCCCATATAACAAATAAGAGATTACTCTAAATAAGCAAGCTCCATCACCCATTATTGGTACTATGGTATGAGGCACGATATTGCCATTAATATTTAAAAAAAAATTGAAATAAAAACTACATTCCAATGTCTACTTAAATAAATTAATTAAACTACGTAAATATCATTTATTAATTAAACGACATTACAATATGAGTTTCAACTTTGGTCTGATTGTCCACGCTTCCCGAGTCCCCGTAGACTGCGTTGGAATGTGCTGAATTGCAGCGCAACGCCGTGGTGTCACTCTTTTGATAAGCTAGCTACATCCGTTGTAGAGTGTATATAACACGTTCGTAAAGAACACTATTACTCTTTAGCAAAAGTTTCGTACATAATATCTCAATGTACTGTATAGATGGCTAGTTTCTGTTGAGACAGGATATCTTGACCGAAATTCGGCCTAGAAAACATACATAATGGGTACCATGCAGGAAACAGAAAAAAAATTTAAAAGTATTCAGCGCTCGAAACCCTAAAATTTAAATACTCAAATACCTAAATACTTTATTATGTAAAAACTATTACTATGGTTACAATTTAGGACCGATACAGTTTAGGTCAACTGATGATAAATAAATGCTGTGGCCTCTAGACATCTACATCTACCTTCCATAAAGAATCAATGTGCAGACAGATGCGCTGTCACCTCTGAGGACTAAGACTGAATGCCTCATTTTCAGTAAAGGCCTCCGTTACTCTCAGCCACACTACAAAACATAACAGTGTTAAACTGCTATTTTACGCTGGTATTCTGTGAGAGCGTGGTCTTTCCCCAGTCGAGCCGACCGACTCGTGCTATAACCATAATGTAGCTGCAGAGTGGCTCTACCACGTAGAAAATATTACATATATCAAAATAAACAATAACATATTAGAACTACGAGAGATAATGTCTTTGTTTGTGACCCGTACATATCAATGCGGTGAACGCGGTAGCTGATGCGGTAGAATTCCGGATACGAGAATTTCGTATTACTTAACACTAGCAAAAGTAAATCGAAAGCCATAAGATTTTTCTAGAATTTCCCCTATGCGCATCTCACGTTACCCGTAGAACAAAATAGGATGATGGAATCTCTTATGTGGCCACCAAACTGCGATAGCTATTTGCTACAGTTACAAAACGTCTTGTCACGGAATATTCTAGAATTTTGCCCATTAATTTAGTAGCAACATTGATGGCCTGGAGAGTTCAGTATATCAATTACTTAAATCGAATTTTTAATTTTTCAATCGAATTTTGTTTTTATGTATTGTTTTGTTTGTCCTATGTAAGAGAGACTTAATTCCCAATGAAGCTTTTACACTCAATCTTGTAGAGGATATTACACTTGACGGATGGTAAGAACTGACTAATCGTCTTCATCTGATACAATGCGTAAAAATATTTTTATTTCAATGAGTAGCTAGTGTTCGCGTAAATATAAAAAATCATTAAATCCATGTAATTATCTCGTATTTTTATTACCCTTGTTGACCAAACAATACGAAGGCATTTACTACAACTGAATTGCTTCCAGCACTTCTAGTTATATTACCCTACGACGCAAAAAACGCTTACGTTTATTTGGTTATATAAAGTGGATTCAAGTAAAGCAGATAAATCATAGTTTGTAGAAACCTTGGCTTCGATTTCAACTATATTTGAACGCAGTGATATGCGATCTTTCAAGTTGATACTATTCACAAATCTCGTGAAGTTTGTCGTAACATTCAAAAGGGCGCTAACTCAGGTTCAGAAGTGATTTTAGAGTAATATGCTTGGTAAACTTTTCAGATCCTATTTTACGTCAAATTTGATTCAGTTTTAAGGACGAATTCACGTTCCAAGCGCTGATTAGCTCAAAACAGTACCTTTCAAACCTGTTAATATCCATCAACCGCTTATCTTACACAAATGTTACTTACTCATAACTTAGGAAATTTTATGGTCTATACAGTTATAAGAGAATTTTTTAAATATTAATAAAGCGTTTGTGGATGCTATCAAGAAAACTAAAGAGATTTTTCCTAATTTCCCTTTTAGCGTCAATTTCAAAGTTTAAAATATCTGAAATAGCTGACAATTTTACGAAACTAATACATAAATATATATAATGTAAATACAATCAATTCGACAAAATTAAAAACGAGACTGTACAATGAGTGCGTGTTTCCAGTGACGACCTATGCAACTGAGACGTGGTACTTAACTGCTGGCCATATGAGGAAGCTCAAGGTCACTCAGCGAGCTATGGAGAGGGCTATGCTCGGGGTTTCTCTGCATGATTAAATTAGAAATGAGGATGTCCGCAGTAGAACCACAGTGACCGACATAGCCCAACGGATTAGTAAGCTGAAAATACAATGGGCCGGCCATATAGCTCGAAGAACCGACAACCGATGGGGAAAAAAGGTTCTCGAGTGGCAGCCTCGTACCGGTAGGCGAAGTGTAGGGATACCCCCCATTAGATGGAGTGACGACCTGGTGAGACATGCAGGAAGTCGATGGCTGCAGGTGGCCCAAGACCGTGCCTTGTGGCATTCCTTTGGTGAGGCCTATATTCAGCAGTGTACTTGTGAAGGGTTGTAATGATGATGATGATGATGAATTCAACAAACCGCAAGGAAAACAGTTACTAGAAAAGATATTTTGATTAAAGTTGTGTAAGAAATTAAAAATTCAAACTAAGTGAAATATTTATGAAAATGCTCTGGATAAAACGATTATTTTCACCAATTTATGTTACTAAATTTAATAAAAAAATAGCTTAATATGTTAGAAGAACATCTTTTTTAACGTTTACTTACTTTTAAAATATTTTCTATAAATATTTTAAAAATACTATAAAACCACAATAAAATTCCGCGTTTGGATTAATTCAAGTTAGACAATCGCTAGGGTTTCCAGAGAGAGGTCACGTCGCTCGGCGCTCTCCCTGACATTTGCCATGCATACGAAGATAGTGCACTATTATAGTGTTATCGACAAGTCTTAGCCCTTTATAAAGTAAAATATTTTATTACTATTTTCGATGGCCGACAATATTTATTTTAGAGTGACAACAAATTATGATTCAGACATAATGGAAAATTAAACCAAGCTATTTTTAGAAAATAAAAGAAAATGAAAAAATTTAGAGAATTTTGTTTAAAAGTATATCAAATGTTTAATGGTTCAATGTAATACCAATTTCAATATAAACGAATGTATATAAAAGTAACTAGATGGCGATACCTATATTTTGAAACGCGATATCATATTGTTTCTGACCTGATAGATGTCCGCAACCATTTCTGAAATATGTTGAGTTATACCTGAGTACATGTGTTTATTCGTTTCATACCTTTCCTACCAACTGTGGTTACCTACTAATATAGTACGCGATTGTGCATGGTCCTTCGAATCGGATTTATGGTTAGAAGTTGATGTCGACGGGTTTTCGCCGCTGAGGGTCTCTAGCTCCTGGCAATGGGAGATTTATGAAACACTTCACGGGTGCTACCATTGTGGGTGGTTTGGATATTTATATTTTATGTTTTGCATTTCGGGTAGAAAATAAAGTCAGTCTCAGTTCAACCACGGTCTTCTGTTAACGTGTCCCAAATCATAAAACATTACATGGCGCAGCCGGTAGGATTTTAGCAAAGAAATAATAGTTTTATTCGTAAAAGTAATAAGATGAACAGTGAAAGTAATAATTCAACGAAACTGAAGAGAGTAACATAACAGAAAAAAATCACAATGGAATCAATATTACAACCGCCGCCACTTTTTCTTTTCGAAAACAATTTTAATAATGTGACTTCTGGAAATTTATACAAAAAATGGTAAAAATTAAAAAAAAAAAAAAAACATTTTAATATATTACCAAGCATGTGAACTTGTAAAAAAGGAGGCAAAAGCACAAATAAATATTTTATTGACAAATCAGACAGAGACAAATGTTAGGAAGTATAAGATCAATTTTACTGAAAAATAAAAAAAAAGGAATTGCAATCAATCGACGAAGTTGTTCAAAAATTTGATTTATTCTTTCTTCCACAATAAAATGTTACAATGAAACGTCATTTATTTTTTACGTGAGATCAACTAATCAGTAGTTTAGCTGAGATGTCACGAGCACAAGCTATCAATATGAGCTCGGAGAAGTCTGATCATCACGTTTACGAAATAAAACATGATTCGGAGCAAGATGAAGGTGATGCGAATATTAATTGGGTGAACTGCCAGTGCAATGTTATTGGCACTTCGGTTGTCGCGGCCGGTCATCGTCAGCGTCAGCATCAACAGCAGCGAGTACACGGTGGCAGCGGAAGCATACGGGGACATCGATCCTCGACTTCCTCGGCTCGCGGCCGTGGGCGACGTGGGCCCATGCCGTTGCAACGTTCCACTTCTTTGGCTAAGTCCAAGTATAATACTCGTATTTACGGGAACTGTGGTTGGACACACGAGAAATAAAAATGTTCTGCCTATGGTCAGCAGTGCCATAAGTGTCAAAGAATGAATCATTATTCGCGGATGTGCAGGATCTGTGCGATGCTTGAAGACTCCACCGATCAGGTATATAAAAATTACTGTAATGAATTAATGTAAAGAAATCACTAATATATGATAAATTTCTCACATTTAAGTTAGATACAGGGGCCAATGTAAATGTATTGCCTAAAAAATATATCAATAAAATTAATATTAGTGACACAGAATTAATAAGTACTAAAATTAAATTACAAAGTTATTTGGGGAGTAATATCGAAGTAATCGGTAAATATTACTTAAAAGTAAGTTATAAAGCTTTTCACTCAAAACTATACTCATTGTTACTTTGTAAACATAAATAATTTTTTGACTTATAATTATACCCAATTTATGCACAAAGGTAATACATTTTTACGAATTAAAAATATCTCATTTAAAATCAATATTGAAATTGAATAGTTAAACTACAATCTAGAATATATAAAAAACTTGAAATATAATATATGTAGATGCCATAAAAAATTTAAAAATACCAATACTTCATTTTATTTTAACAAAGAGGATATACGGGTTGGATCTAAAATGTCTTTACCCTGCAGTTTCAAGTCTAGGAACACAAATAAAAACTTTTTCGTGAATAATTTACGTACACTATATAAAATTACACTATACAATCAAAATATTGCAGGTTAATTAAAAAAACTGGACATCTTGAAACTAGCCCTAAACGAACTGAGTTCACAAAATTATGACATTGATATCATATGTATTACAGAGACATTTGTAAGGAATGGCTCTGAGTCAAATATAAAATTAAAAAATTACAATCTCTTATCATACTTTTCCAGAAGTAATAAACGCAGAGGAGGTTCGTGTACTTTGGTAAAAAAAAAAATTTACAATGCGAATTACTAAATAACCTTATACCACCGATGCCATATTTTTTTGAATACTGCGCCGTGAAAATACTGTCAGTGTATATAATCATGATATGCATATACAGAACTCTAATATCAAACGTAGATCAGTTTTTCAATAATTTATCATTATTACTTCATAAACTTAAAAACAAGAATCTTTTGCTGTGCGGTGATTGGAATATAGACATCCTTAAAAACACTAAAAGTTATTGTTAATTAAAAAATAAAGTTATTGTCTATATTAACGTGTCATAATTTATCAAACCACATTAACAAACCAACAAGAAATTCATCATGCATTGACATAATTATTAGCAATATAGAAAATGTAAGACCTCAGATACATTATTTAGCTTTATCGGATCATGAAACAGCTTAAAACGTTTTGTTTGATATCCAGAGAAGATGGCTCCATTGCACTGGTTTGAAACACGACGCGACTTAAATATTAATAATATTAATACATTTCGAGAACGTATTTCATCCTTGTCGTTTAGTGAAGTTTTTTCTGAAACTGATACCAACACTGCATTTTAAACATTCCATGACATGTTAGTACTTTTTTATAAACTTTGCTTTCCCCTTATCACTATTAAAAAGTAATCAAGGTAACAAAAATAAGTGGATAACTAAAGAACTCAAAAGATGCTGCATAGTAAAAAGATGTCTCTATCTTAAATATAGACTATCCACTCACAACAAGAAAAATAAAAGAGGTGAATACATAAAATATAGTAAAATACTAAAAAGATGTATCTCGCAAGCGCAAGAAAATTTTAACACTAAATATATTTATCAGTCCAAAAACAGATGTAAGGCAACTTGGGATCTAATTAAAAGCAAAGCCACTAACAAGACAGATGTTGGTTATATTGAAAGAATTAAAGATAATAACAACATGCTAATGAAACCAGATGAAATTGCTGAAACATTCAATAAATACTTTATTAACCTTACAAATAGTTATAATACCAATACATATTTAAACTATAAAAATACTTTGTTTAATAACAGTAGTATGTATCTCACGCCAACTCATCCTAGGGACATCTATAAAACACTTAAATCTTTAAATAATACAAATTCAACAGGTTATGACGAATTAAATATAAAAGTTTTAAAACATTGCGCTGAATACATTTCAGAACCACTATGTCATATTATAAATCTGTCTCTAAAACAGGGTGTATTTCCAACACGTATGAAATTCTTCATTGTTAAACCTATGTATAAAAAGGGAGATAGGCAAGACGTTCGAAACTACCGACCAATAACTCTTATTCCTGTGCTCTCAAAGGTTTTCGAAAAAATAATGTATGAAAAACTATATTTTTTTCTTAGCGCCTTTAACATTCTAAAACTAGAACATTTCGGATTTCGAAGAAAGTGCTCCGCAACATTAGCATGTTATGATCAAAACTATAGCTGAAAGCTTAAATTCACGAACTCCACTTTTAACTGTATTTCTTGATATGAGCAAAGCTTTTGACTTCGTGTCACACAGTCTTCTACTAGATAAATTAGACAGGTATGGAATAAGAGGAACTTCCCAAAACTGGATTGAAAGTTATCTTAAAAATCGTAAGCAGTGTGTTGAAATTACAAAAATTATAAAAAGCACAAATATATCAAAACGCTCCCAATATCTTACAACCTGTTTTGACGTTCCACAAGGCAGTGTACTGGGACCTTTGCTATTCTTAATATATATTAACGATCTTCCTGACTTTACTACAAGCAAATGTATTTTTTTCGCTGATGACACTACTCTTATATTTAAAGGTAATAATAGATCTGCACTTGAAATCGCAGCTAATGGTACTCTAAATGAGGTCATACATTGGATGAATATAAATAATTTAGATATAAATATAAGTAAGACTAAATTTATTGAATTTAAAACCCTCCAAAACATTTCAAATAACATTAAACTCACTTATAACAACTCGATAATTGAAGAAGTCGCTTCCACGACCTTTCTAGGAATAATATTTGATAAATTTTGTAGTTGGAAGCCTCATATAGAAAGCCTATGTGCTAAATTATATCGTTTCGTTTTTGCATTGCATAGACTGAGAGATATTTTATCAGAAAAAGCTGCGCTCATGGTATATCATGGATACATCTCATCCATACTACGATATGGTGTTATACTTTGGGGATATCCGGTGGATTCGGATCAAGCATTTAAAGCACAAAAACGCTGCATAAGAGCCATTTGTGGTGTAGTTCCTTGAGTGAGTTGTAAACCTTTGTTCAAAACTAAAAAGATCCTGCCTTTGCCTTCATTATACATATTTGAAATGTGCATGTTTGTTCATAAGCATCCACATTTATTTCAACGTAAGTGTGAAGTGAGTGAAAGTAAGGGTAGATACAAGAATAGGTTATATGCACCAGCAAATCATCTGAAAGTTACAAAATGGAATGCATCTGCAATTTCAATAAAAAATTATAATAAATTACCTGATAATTTAAAAACTTAAAATTTATTGTCATTTAAGAAATCTGTTTTGGCATTGTTACTCACTAAATGTTATTATTCTGTAGAAGAGTTCTTAAACGATAATGACCTACATACGAGTAATAATGAATGATATTTTTAAAATATAATTAATTACACGTCACCCTCCAATTTTTAAAGAAATAATGTTTTTTATATTATTTTATATAAAATTTGACTAATTTAATACAATTGGATATTTAATATTTATATTTGACATTATATAATTATTAACGTAAGAATATTAATATTGACATTGAACTATAATAATAATCTTACTTGAGATAATAATACTTACTTATATATTTTATAGGCATTTTTCTGACACTGTTACATAATTAATTAATTATCAAATCATTTGAATAATATTCAATAATTTATATATTGTTAAAATTCGATAAGTATTGTTGTGTATCTTACTTAAACTTATTGGTTAATATTTGCACACCACTAAGGTAGAATATGTAGAACGAATTATACTCAAACACCATTGTACAACCATATTCTTGCAAATAAAGATTATTATTATTTTTATTAAAAATATATTTTATACCGAGTGACGATGAAATTATCAGGTTAAATGAAAAGACGTATCCTACGCAAAGTTCTTTAAACATACACAACTAAAAAAAAATATGACAATTAACATTCTAGTAGCGGTAGCATTTTTTTTTTGTTTTAATATTAAGCAGCATCATGTAAATGCATACAGATATCACCTAATGAATACTAGAAGGTCAAAGACTCATGGCCAGTGAAGGCGAAGATACCTAGTTCAAACGTTGCTAATCCGAATTACTCAAATAAAGTAAAAAATCAAGCAAAAAAATGTACTTACGGCTATTAATTTAAGGCATAATTATAATGCGCGAAATTAAAAACAAAGGGACCGCACGCTGCGGGTGTGTGAAAACAAATTCAAGCGAAAAATTTACTTAATGTAGACGACTTAAGGCATAATTCTCTATGCGCGAAGTGACAAGAAATGGGACGGCGTGTCGGGGGCGTGTTGTCGAACTTCATATTTCTCTGGTGAGTGCGATGATAAGTAAGAAAGTAAGTCACATAGTCCAACGCCGGCGTCCTTGGGGATGGTTCATGAGTACATCGGGACGGGACATCGTACCCAGCACGTCCCCATGCTCCATGCACGTGCCCATGGGTGTTCGTCGGACTTCCCCGAGATTTATGTTGCCTACTCAACAACCCCCTGCTTCAGCCATCGCCACTGCAATTTCTTCAGTGGTGATGGCATCGTCGAGGTCTCTCAGCCGAACGTCGCTTGTTTGATTGGGCGACTAATTCGCACGTTCAGGTCCGAGAGAACCTCTCGCATCTTTGCCGCCAGCTTGTCCGCCTTCTCTCCACAGTCCGGACCCGTTATCTCCAGCAGGAGTCCTCCAGTTACTGCGCGCTTATGGCGAACAGTTTCTATGCCAAAGTCTGCCAAATGGATTTTGGCTTTAGCTTCCTCCATTACTTTTGCATAAGTAACGGAGGAGCTTTCCAACACCGTGACTGTTACTGCCGCAGAAGTCGGGGCACGCAAAATCCTTTTCTTGTTGCTCCTCTCTTTTATTGTACTCAAAGGCGACGCCGTCGCTTTGGACCGCTTTTGGGTGGCTCTTGCTTTTTTCGGCTTTTTAGTTACTTCCACCCACGAGCTGACATTCGGTGCTGAATTATTCAACACCGGTTTAGCTACTGGGGGGAGAGCGGCCAGGGGTGGAAAGGCGGGCTTTTCTTTTTTCCTCTTCACCCTTTGTATCTTAGCCTTCTGCGGCTGCAGTGGTGCCTGTGATTCCAACGGTTGGGGCGGGTTGGTTAACCTATAAAAACAGTTCTTAACAATGTTATTGATATAATCTTGAAATCTGAGATCGGGGCTAATTATGATTCCTAAATTACGTGCTTTATCGACTCTTTCTAATACCGTGCCTTTTATATACAGTGTTAGGACAAATTTAATTATTTTTTGAATCTGTTGTTTCGTTCCGCAAATTAAAAACTTTGTCTTTGATGAATTCAACACTAAACCGTTTCTTTCTGACCACTTTACTACTCTATCCAAATCCTCGTCGAGTTCATTAATAGCTTCTGCAGTATGACTAGGCTTAAAAGACTTATAAATCTGTGTGTCATCTGCATATAAGTGATATTTACAATATTGGAAACAGTTACTAATGTCTGATGTATATAACGCGAAAAGTAAGGGACCCAAAATCGATCCTTGAGGAACACCACGCGTGATCCGCTGCGGAGAAGACACACATTTTTGACCATTTAATTGAATTGTAATTTGCTGTGATCGTCCACTAAGGTAACTGTGAAACCATTTTATAGTCCTGGGGTCAAATCCGTAAAACGACATTTTGGACAAAAGTAAAGGCGTATTTATGGTATCAAAAGCCCTGGAATAATCTAGTAGAACGAGTATAGTCCCCTGACCTGTATCTTGGGCCTCAAATATATTACCTACTACATCAGATACGGCAGTAGCAGAATTTCGTCCCTTTCTGAAACCCGATTGAAGATCGGGCAGTATAGCATTATTTTATAGATATGAAATTAATTGTTGATACACAACTTTTTCTAATATTTTAGATATACATGGTAGCAAACTTATGGGCCGTAAGTCTGTCATGGTAGCAGGATTGGCATTTTTGGAAGAGGACGTATTAAGGCTAGTTTCCAGATGTCAGGGAATGTACTTGTGGTTATCGATAGGTTAATCAACGCGGTAATAGTTTCCAGACTTTGTGGAAGGGTAATTAATAACATATTTAGGGTAATACCATCAACTCCTAGTGCATTAGATTTTAGTTTTTTAATTACATTAAAAGTAATATCTTGAGGTACCGGTTTCAGCAAAAAAGTTTTAGAAGTAAATTTATTAAATTCAAAATATGTAAGATCTGATATAGTTACGTTATTGAAACCTGGTATGTTTGAGAAATGTGAATTAATAATCTCAGAATCCGATAAATGTGGCGGTAGGTCGTATTCGTTTTTCGGTGGTAACGAGTACATCTTCAGATTTGACCATAACTTCTTTAGATTGCTGATATTATTATTAATGAACACTTTGTAATATGCTTTTTTCTCGTGGTATAGTGCGACATTTGCTTGATTTTTTAATTGCTTATAATAATTTTTATTACTGGGAAACTGTGAATATCGATATTTGTTGCGTGCTTCATCGCGTAAACTCATCATTAATTTTATGGTTTTGGTTATCCAGGGGCATGGGCGATCTTTAAGTATAATTGTTTTAATAGGTGAATGCAAGTCAAATAAATTTAGTATGTAGCGATTAAATAAGTGCACCATTTCATTGACATTATCAGTACAACTGATCACATCCCATAGGATTATCCGGAGGTCTCGTTCAAAATAATCAAGTAGGATATCATTTAGGGGGCGATATACTAACGTCCGAGGTAGTATTTTGTCTATTTTAAAATGTAACTCGCATGTAAGAAAAGCATGATTACCTAAGTCAGCTAGATCAGATTAGAGTTTGACTAGTTTTGGTAAAATGAGTTTGCTTATCTATTAATTGGTTAATATTAACATAATTTATAAATTCCATAAAACGCTTGGTCTTCAGATCTTCTGTGTCAATTAAATTAATATTAAAATCTCCCAAAATCAGAACATAATCGTGCGAAAATGTGCTAAGGCTGTCAGTAATAGCATCAAGAAATAATTCAACGCTAAGCCATGGTGGGCGGTAAACCGTGCCTATTACATTTTTTTTTGAGTTGATATACAGGGCTAGCCACATCTCTTCTACACAGTTGTGGTGAGGAGTAGATAATGTTCGGGCGTAGATTCCCTTTTTGACGTAGAAGCCTACACCCCCTCCACGGCCACCGTGCACAGAGTGTGGTCTCGGCACGTGACGTAGGCGGTAACCAGGTACGAGCGGAGCGCGCCCATCTTCGCCTTCCCGTAGCCAGGTCTCATTTATCGCCATGAGATCAACATCATGTCGGCTCATGGCTACGAGGAATTCCTCGTGTTTCGTACTCAATGAACCCGCATTAAAGAAACCAACTTTTAATTCTTTAAACTTAATCATTGCTAACTGAAATACCACTAACGTTGGCCGAATAAAGAGACTTATCCATTGTTAACAGATACTAATGAGGTAATAATGAGTATAAAATACCAAATACAGTTTTTTGAATTGTAACAAATATTATATATTGTAAATTTAATCTTATAAATAAATAGTACATCTCAGGATTTACGTATAATAAATGAATATTATTAAGATATGATGTATGTTTACTTTGTACACTTAACTGACAACACGTTACATATAAATTATATATTGACAAGATATTATATATAAATTTTGATAGATTACATTTATTATTATTGAATATTAAGGTTATTTCTTTCCGAATATTAAAATAATTTTCATTTAAAATATAAAAATAAAAATATGTGTGTTTATAAATAAATACAAAATTAAAATTTTATTTGTGTAAGTAGAGTAAAAAACATAAGGAGCTGTTTGCATGTACCACTAATGATCCGGAAAAAGATATTAGAATAAAATTGCGATTACTCATGGTATGAACACTTTTGTCAGACACACAAATACTAACGAGACAATGAAAATTACACTTAAAGATTTCATGTGTAATGAACATGTATACTGATTTACATAAACCAAAAAGCTGAATCAAAACTTAACAATAAACCCTTTGAAAAGCAATATATTATATTAAGTTGATATATAGTAATATGTATACACTTACTGTATGTAATTGTTATTTTGGAGACTAACTTATAAAATAATATAAATATTGTTTTAACAAACCTAATTAAACTATCTCTAACATAAGAGGTAGGATAATAAAAAAAGTAATATTAAAAAAGGTAAATTAATAGCTAACGCAGGATTAACAAAAAACACGCTTAAGGTCTGCTTCGGACCGAATTCGCGTTACAGGCTTTCCATCTTCCTTTCTCACAAAAATATGTTCACCCTTCGTCCAAGTATAACGCCATTTTGCTTTTTTCGCTGCCTCGCGAGTCTTACCAAACAACTTCATATTCAAAGATGTTAACCGCTCATTCACGTAAAACCGACGCGGCTCGCCGGGTAACCCCAGTGAATCAGTGGTTACTGTCCGCCGAACACGCGCGGAACGTAAAAATTCATCTCGCAGCGCTCGCCGCCTCATGCGCACCATAATTCTACGTGGTCCCAAACGAACTTCTTCTTGAGAGCTATTAATGTCGTTAATAGATTTGCGTAATATTCCAACACGCTCGGCATGGACAATTTCACGGTGGTCAATATCAAGGCCTAACTTTCTAGCGCATAGTATTACAGTGTAAATGGCATCTTCACCCTTTTGTTCCGGTAGACCTGAGATTTCCAATTCATTGGCTAACAGGTCCTGATCTCTCTCGCTTAGTTGGATCCTTAATTCAGCTATTGTATTCACAAGCTTCATGGACTCACATTTGTGCTCACGTTCTTCCAATCGGTTCTCCAACTTGGTGACCCTAGAGTCAATTTCTTCCAAATTTTTATTACACACGAGCATTGTATCCCTTAGCATGGCGAAATTGTCCATGATCTCCTTCAGCTCATTGCGCATTGCACTGAGCTCATTACGAAACAGGCGTATTTCTAGGCCTATTTCAATATCTATGTGGACGGGACTACTATCTCCGACATCCTGACACTTTACCGGTGTATTAGAATTGTCCCCAGCACGAGGAAATTTACTCTTACAAGCTGGGCACATCCAGGAAGTTGATATCTTTGCCTTTTCAGAAAAGTTAAGGTATCCTCGATGATATGTGGCATCACATTTGCCACAGGTAACGCCATCTGTCGCCAAAAGATAGCGGCCGCGTGCTCCACACTTCCATATTATTGATATCAACAAAGAATATTAATCTATGCAACTAGTGGCCACTAGATGGCACAGAAGGAATTATATTAATATACTAAAAGTAAAAACTTAGTTTTTATAAGTAAATTAGTAATATTCCACTTCGTTAGGTACACTGGTAATTAAATATTTTTCAAATTGTAATAACAATATATAGAATAAGTTTGCAAGTTCGGACGAATTAAAATCCTTGCTACACAACAACAATTAAAGGGTACTTTTACATTGATTGTTTCCTGATTTACACTTTTACCATTGTTTACTTTTAAATTACACCACACTAATATTCAGTATCTCCAATCTTTGTTATATTAAGCACATATATCACTTTTGTAGCTTTAATAATTAAATAAATTCAATTAAACTCGATTACTTTAAGAGCACAGTACTACTCGCTGTCAACCTGCCCGTACCAACCTTACAAATTCGAGTGCGAGTCCGATTGATATGGAGGATCGTCTCTTTCACGGAATAAAAATGATGTATGCGGTAAAATTATTGGTCCCGAATTTGATAACAAAACAACCTCCAATAATGAGCAGAAGTTATTTATAGCCCCGGGCTCAATACCCGGGTGAAACCCGGCAGCATTTTCTCATCCGATCTACAATAAATGTAACATTTTTGAAATTAAATCGGAATCATGAAAGTAAAATGGGTAAACTCACAATAGATAGAAAGTACAGTTACTGTTACAGCCTATCAAAAGTCAACTGCTGAACGAACATAGGCGTCCCACATAAATTGCCTCATAGGGGATATATTTGCCACAGTTGCCACGCTTGGCAGGCCGGAGTGCAACCACAGTGTTTTAGATGTTATTAGTAAGATGATGTTGCCCGTCTTCTGGTTTATTTCCCTCTGTCGCCTCACAACACCTACGTCAAGATATGGGGTAGTGGATATTTTTACATAGCCACCATGATTTACGTACCGTCCATATCGAGCTTTAGAAATAGAAAATCGGCCAGCTTCGACTGTTACAAGAGGCTGTTACAGTCCCGTGTTTAATAAGAGCTGTTAAAACGATTACGAATATAATTTCGAAAGATATTAGAACGGGATTTACGAATACGTGGTAGAGGCACGCTGCAGCTATATTGTGGTTGTAGCACAAATGAGTCGGCTCGACCGGGTAGGACCACGCTCTCACAGAATACCAGCATAAAATAACAGCATAATGCTGTTGAGTTTCATATTATGAGTGTAGAGAACCGGAAACACTTTCTACTGGAAAAGAGACGTTCCATCTTAGTCCTCAAGGGTGACAACGCATTTGCATTTTGATTCTTCGATTAAGAAGATAAATATAGATGTCTATGGGCCACAGCATCCGCTTACCATCAGGTGGACTGTGTCCTCGTTTGTCACCCATATTCCATTAAAAAAGGACCGATAACCGATTGGGAAGAGAGGTTCGTGTGACAGCTTCCCTAATCCATCGAGACATGCAGGAAGTCGATAGATGCAGGTGTATCAATACTTTGTTTTTTGCCATTTGGAGAAGATCAATGTTCAGCCGATCAGATGGGCAGCAGCGTTTTCCTAAGAACAATTTAAAAATAGAAGAAACTTGGCCACTATGGCAAATATCCCTTACTGTGAAGCAATCTGTGGGGGAATGAAATGAACATATTTCTATAAAAGGAAATACTTGCATAATTTTAAGATTGGTGATCGCAGTACCACTAATCTCGCAAATTTGAAGGTGACGGCTTCTCTTTGCTGGTGTGGTGTTTTACGTCTTGCTTGTATAAGCTAGATTGGCGTGGAGGGATGGGAGGGACACCTACGACGTAACGGGATGCAATTGGGCGATCTACTTTATGTTTATACTACATGACACGTAATTTTCATCAGGAAAAGAGAGTAATTAAGAGCGAATAAGCTTAAGTCGAACCGTGTATGTTTTTTTCACTTCGCACGCTCACGTTAAATTTCACTGTACTCGTTCAAACTAAGTGCAATCTCACCATGGAATAAGACTAGGTCATCATCAGCATTTCATATTATAATTAAAAAAAAACCTTTTTAATTATAATATGAAATGCTGACTTACTGCCTCAGATTAAAAAAGAAATATAGGCGGTGCTCTGCGTACATTTCAAACGATGCAGAAATCATGCTAAACTTGTTGAGGCGCACACACGGACACATAATATTATTTCTTCTTTCTTTCTTTAACTGCTTTTAAAAGTCCATTGCTGGACGCACACATATGCATCTAAAACCTCATACTCATTTTGCTATGTTACCCTCCTCTTAACGAAGGAGGGCATTCAAAGTGATATTTTACTCTTCCAAAATTATATGAAATCTTTTATCCACACAGCATATGAATGATTTATTATATAGTAAGAAACTATTTCACTTCTGATGTTAAAAATAATCCTCAAAAGTATTTAAATAAAATAACACTACTCACAAACCCTGTTTACTATCAGGACCCCAATTACATGATAACACCAAAGTATGCAAACCAACAGCATCACTACCCATCTCAATGTAATACAGGGCAGCTTCTCAGCAATACGATCTTCCTTGCCTACACTAGTAGAATACTCCAACGGGCATAGTAACGACAGTGGGACTCTTAGAATTACAGACTGATGCCTCTTAGTCAGTTGCGTGATACTTTATACTGCTAAAACAAGTGGGAGATTACCATTCTTCCTTCATTTGTTCGTATTTCCTTTTAATTTTTTACCCTCATTCCCTACAATATTATATAGACACAAGCACTGCTGTTTGGCGGTAAAAATATTTTTTCACAACAAATATAGAACGACACAATCAATTTCGTAAAAAAGAAAAATTTTCATAAAAGTTTAGTTTCATTACTATCATGATTCATGAAGCCTTACGGAGAGCAATCACTCTGAACTTTATTGTTCACACAATTCTAGCTCCAGTACCATTATTTATTTCGGCAACATTTCGGTTAGCGGGGTTGTTTGATGTATAGTTATTTCACTCGATTTGGACGGAACGACAGCCCTGAGGGCAATGTTCTCTTGTGCACGACTCTCCAATATACTCGTCAAATAATTGCATAACAATCCATAAGCATTCTGTACTTTAAACACATGCGTGCACACGCACACGCACACACATGTTCCATCAAGATAAATGTATTAAATAGCTACGAGTACTTATAATAATACTTACCACAATTAAATAGATTATGACATGTATCATAGTATTAAAACTAGTATTCCAAGCTTACATATTTGGAAAACCTCATGACATGAAATACAGGCTCGTCGTCTAGTTTAGGCGTCAGTCTGTTACATTATTTTGAGCCTATTTTTTTTGTCAAAAATCTAGATTGTTAATTTAATGTGGTGAGAAAATAAATGATTAATATTATTATTTTCAGAAAAGGCGTTACAAATTGTTTGTTCATGTATAACAAACGAGCACACATCCCACTCGATGGTAAGATACTGTATGTCATAGATCCTTTCATACATCGTTGGATAATCTAGAATGTACTGACACCCAGTACCGAATTGAAGATCGAATGCCTTGATACCACAGACTAGTAAAAATTAAACTTAAAATAAAAAGTAAAATCCGACTGCAAAGAACTAAAAAGAATAAAATAATTAATATGTATATATAATACAAACGGCTCCGTGGCGCAGTGGCTTAGCAATTAAGCTGCAGCGCTAAGGGCCGTGGGTTCGAATCCCGTACGGAACGAGAATTTGTATGGCCTACAAATAATTGTTCCGGGTCTGAATGTTTGTCCTTGTGCAATTTATGTTTGTAAACTGCCCCCACGATACAGGAGATAATCCTTGTATGGAAGTTACGTATTTTAGAAAAAAAAATCACAATAAGATAGGAGGAATAAAATAAAGTTAACTAATCACAGGCTCCAGCATAAAATAAAAACAAATTTATAAAAAAATAAAGATAAAAATAATACTTTAAATATTTAGGAAAGAAAAGCACAACAAAACGTCAACGCAAGAAAAATCGCAACAACAGGCATGTGCAAGGCACAAGCCACACAATTAAAATATTTTATAAGATACAAAAGCAAAATATGTGTTGAATTAAGCAAGTATTTCTTAGTTACCAACCAATTTCAAAAAGGAGGAGGTACTCAATTCAACTGTATGATTTTTTTATGTGTCTTACCTCATAACTTTTTTCAAGGTGAACCGATTTCGATGATTCTTTTTTGTTTGAAAGCAGGTGCATTTCATGTGGTTCCAAATAAATTTGATTAAGGTCTGAACAGTATTTTTTGAGTTATCCTTAATAATTTATATTGAAATTGGTTGTACAAAATTTTTAATTTTGCCACTTGTATAATATACAGACACAGTGTACTTCATAAGAAAGGTGTGATACATCGACACCGAATTTTACTAACTTTGCAAATTTAAAAGGTATTCTTTTAGTTCTATTTTCAAAGTGCGAACTGTTTTGCTATTTTTGATCGGAGGTGGTATATTATCCAACACTTTGTGGCAGCATACCGAAAGCTACCACGAAACGCGGCCGTTCTATGTCTTTAGTACAACAAACGAACTGTTTTTTGTGAGAAACGCTGCGAGAATCTGAGCCTCTCATATAAGTATTTCGGTTGTTGGTTTTGTAATATTTTATAAAGTAAACAACTGTAATAAAAAAAAGGTAAATAGGTAGCCGTACCGACTCTGCCAACTATCGGCCATTTTCAATTACCTCCATACTGTGCAAGACTATGGAGCGTATATTGAACGCCCTCCTCATCGATAGAGCAGAATGATCTCCTAAGTGACCGCCAGTACGGGTTTCGCCGAAACCGATTAATTTTGGACCTTCTAGCGTACGTAGCCACTCACATATGGGGCGAAGCCTTCGAGAACAATGGTGAAGCACTTGCTGTTTCCCTTGATGTTTCGAAGGCCTTTGACAGAGTTTGGTACGCTAGCCTATTAGGCAAGCTTTCAGCGTACGGCTCATCCCCTGGCCTAATTGACTCGGTGAAGGACATTTTGAATGAACGATTTCTCCAAGTCGTCATCAATGGCTGCTCGCCCAGTCCTATCTCGACAAACGCCTGGTTCCTCAGGGGTCCGTACTCTCCGCAACTCTCTTCCTGTTGCATATAAATAATCTGCTCATTCCCGGTATCTATGGGTATGCAGACGACAGCACAGTTGTGGAGAGATACCAACTAAGTGCCCGGGTCAGTTGGGATCAAATCCAGTCCGAAAGAGAAGCTATGGTTGAACATGTGAATTTCACACTACAGGCAGTCTCCGAATTGGGTGAACTGGGCCTCCAAAACACAAGCGTGTCTTTTCACCGCTAAAAGGAGCCCGCTTACCCTGGCTCCTACTTTCCGGAATGTATCCTTGGAATACACTGATCGCCTTCAGTTGTTAGGGGTTGAATTTTCCCCGATCCTCAACTATGGGCGGTTCACTGAGTCCAAAGCCAAAGCAACCGCAAGGAAACTTGGGTGCGGCGGTACTTCACGCCGGGGCAGCTTCCTACCTTATATAAAAGCGCAAGTCCGGTCGTGCATGGAGTACTGCTTTCACATATGGACTGATGCTGCAAAATGCCACCTGGCAGCGTTGGACTCAGTGGAGAGACGTGCTAAGAGGCTCATTGGTGACCTTGATTTGGTTGAAACCAATCTTGTCAGCCTCGAGCACAGAGCAGGAATACGCTTTAATTCCTCCCTCTCCTTTCCAGGGAGGAATTAAAGCAGGACCACCTCCCTCTCCTTTTCACCTTTGGACCACCAGGCGGTCGGTGAGTCTTTACCCTTTTGTTGTCGATATTCCACGCATTAGAACCAACCGGTTTGCTTCGTCTTTTGTAATTCGTACAGCAAAGGAGTGGAATCATTTGCCGGCGTCTATCTTTCCATCCAAATACATTGTGGGCATCTAAAAGGCAAGAGTGAATAGGCTTTTGTTATGCTAAGAAAGTGCGATTCGTTCGAAGATCATCTAAGGCTGCATCACCACTTACCACCAGGTTGGATTTTGGTGAAGCATTGTCTTATAATAAGTAAAAAAACATTAACCGATCTAAGAGATTTCATATTAATAAGTTTGCCCTGATTTAAAAACTGTATCACATGGCCTCTACGAGGGATTCGAAAACAGAACCTAGCGCATGCATTTTGTACTCGTAACTTTTGATCGCGCAAGCAAACAATCTCCCATGACAATATCGACATAATTTAGCTTCGAGAGTATTAATGCCTCACAAAGTTACTTACTTAACCCTTCTTCTTCACTTGAGTATTGCCGAATATTAAATAATATTTTAATCTGTAAAAACAAATTTTAAATAAGATGAGTTTATTATAATTCGCCCATTCGGCTATTAGGCTTAAATCCTGATATAGTTTGTAAACTGCCTCATTTGTAGCTACCGGCCTAAATTATATGTAGACTTGAAGGTCGTCGGCATATAAATGATACTGGAAATATTTAAAACAGCCTGTAATATCAGAACTGTAAAAGATAAACATGAAAGGACCTAAAATTGACCCTTGTGGAACGCCACGAGTAACAGGAGATGCAGCAGAAAAAATGTTGGTACTAGTTTCATTTCGAAGCATGATTCGCTGTGTGCGACCATTAAAATAACTTTTAAACCTCTTTAATGCGTTACAGTCAAAATCATAATACACCAACTTCGACAGAAGTAGAGTAGTATTTATTGTATCAATTCCACGCGAAAAGTCCAGCAGTGTCAAAATTGTAGACTCTCCTTTATCCTGAGCTTAGTCCAGCCCTAAAACCCGATTTTTCTAGAGGTAAAATATTGTTCTGGTTTATATATTCTACTAGCTGTTACCCGCGGCTTCGCCCGCATGGTCACTGGGAAATGAACTATCCATTGCTTTTTGAATTGAAAGAAAACTGAGTTTTATAGATTTGTCAGAGATGCCATTAAAGGAAACTGAGCAATTGATTCGTCAGCCTATTTAAATGTTTTGAAACGCAGCGTATAGGAAAGCATGAAAATAGACTGTTTATTCCAAATGGAAATGGGATATTTTTTAATTAAAGGAAACTGAGCATAATTATCCGTGCAGACTTTTGAAAAGAAACTGAGCTAAATTGATTCGTCAGAGATGCAGTTTTCTGAATTGAAAAGAAAACTGAGCAAATAAAAGATCCGTCAGAGATGCAGCTTTTGAGTTGAAAGAAAACTGAGCTTAATAGGTCCGTCAGAGGCAGCATATGGAATTGAAAAGAAACTGAGCTAAATAGGAAATTTTGAATTAAAAAGGAAGATCTGTGGGAATTTGATTAATTGATTGTGGGAATTTTGGAAAAACTAACTGAACACTATTTTAAGACGCTACTGTACACAATGTTATATGTTTTCCATTCGGGGAAAGAATGTGGAGATTCTGGGCATTTGACACACGCGAACATGCTACATACAGCTGACCATGAGAATAGCACGTTTTTCAAGTTGAACCCTGCTACCTGTAACGTTTGCCCTTGCGCTATTAATTGTCACAAAACTGAGCTTAATAGGAACTGCAACCTTTTCAATTGAAAAGGAAGATTTGTAATTATAGGGATCCGTGGTATACTAACATTTTCAACTTTTCCTACGCCTGTCAAAATTGTAGCACTGATTATGTTCCGTCCAAGATGTGTCACACGCGGCCTTGTCCTGTTACATAACCGAGGAGCATCTAAATTTCGCATTAGCATGACTGGGATGCCTAATTTAATTGAAGCTATGTGAGGCACACTGACAACTCTAGAGAATTTAGAAACTCTACGGGATAAAGTGCTGTGTTCTGTGTCCATAACTGTGTCTACTGACAAATACTCTGTTATTTTCCTGCTACTTCGCAATATATCTGAATTTATTTTGTTAACGCTCTAATTTTTGGTGCAAGTATCGCCCTTTCACATAACCATTTGTCTTCATGCATGTTGTTCGTTAAATCTGAATAAACGCTCGCAATTAATTCGGAATGACTCTGCTAAATTACAAAAATCTCTCGTTAATTTAACAGCCCTCAGCATCCGTTTCCAACTGCCCATCGCCAATTTTAATAGTGTGTCAGCATAGTTTCCAGTATTGTTATCATTATATAAATGCACTCTCATATTCATAGTTAAACTGAATTTTGTCACCTTGTTCCATAAAATAGACGACTTGAGGCATGCTTTAATTTCATCTGCAGGTGTGCCTTTGAATGACAGGTAAAGTTTGGCGAAAGTCACCAGCCAGTAAAACCACTATTCCTCATTACATCGGTATTGCTGCGCAAATCCTGGAGCGTTCGATTTAGTGCTTCTACAGCTTTTATGCGACATTGTACTTTCGTCCCACACTAAAGTTTGCATTGTCGTAGCATTATACCTCGTGCACTATTTTTTGCTAAGTTGCAGATCGGCGATTCTTCCTGGGCTAGATTTAGAGGTTTTAAACAGAATGTGCAGTGCGGCCCCGCTTAGCAGCGTGGCGGCTATACCGGAGGAAGCTACGGCCACAGCAATGCTCTTATCTTTCCGTACTTGCGCTAATAATAAATTTAACAAAAATGTCTTCCCATTTGTCCTGGAGGAATCCAGGGGCATCTAAAAAGAAAAGTGCACCATTTCCAGATTCAATTTGTCCTAATACTTTGTCAAAAACTCGTTTTTGTTCGGGAAGCAAGCGGGGTACAAATTCGGCTACTTGCTGCTGCAAAGCTGGTATATCGTAGTTTGTTTCACGTATAATTTCATCACTTAGTTCATTTTCGGTTGTTCGCTGAGGGCTTATCATTCCAAAGTCGCTTTATTTTTTGCCTACCATTGCCATTACTTTATCTTCAATTTTTCCAAGTGCTTCATTATAAATGTGTTCATTGTATGTCATGTTATCTATAAAATATTATATAAAATATCTTCCGCCATGTACTCTTTATATTTGTCCCACAATTTATGTGCATTAGATATTGCAGAGATGATAAGAGTTGCATAAAGATCCTAATTTTGGCTGGTGACTGGCACTGCACACCTTCCTCCATGGTTTTTCTTGATGATTATCGTTTTCTAAAAGATACAGAGCTTCACATGCTTCTCTGGGTTGCACATTCCTGAAATTAGTTACATGGACGGTATACACACGACCAAGGGCATCTGATGACTTTACACCGGGCCAATTTGCAACAGGCGCGCCTTGAATACGGCGTTTCCACTCCTTCCTAGATGTGTTCCAAGTTTAATAGCGGGAGACTTCAGAATATAACAACGTTTTTGCAAAGGGGTCGGTTTGACAAAGTTGAAAGAAGGCTGTTAGTGTAGTTTTTCGCGGTGATGCAATTCTTTCTTGGAAATTTCTTTCGGTGAAATATACACTCTCTCCATTTTCTAAGTGCACAGCAAGGTAAGTAACTGTTGGGTGCCTTTCGTGTAAAGGGAATCCAAGGAGACGCCACGCTGCCTCGTTACTGCTGACATAACGCCCTGCTTGAAAGGTCTGTACTTCATTAACGGGATTTGCCTCACCTTCACTCCTGAGATTAAATATTGCTTGGTCGCTTTCTTTATTTATGTACTTACAGATATACTTGATTGCGCGGACAGAGCTACATGCTTCTACATTAATGTAGGCATTAAACATTTTACATAGAATGGGCGATTACGGGACAATCCAGCTGTTATCTAAGGTTTCGAACGCTCCAGAGCGAGATTTGATTGTAACTTTCCTGCCACCATCTTCGGGAGCTCTGCGTCTTTATATAAAGGGTAGCCATTGTCATTGTGCAATGTTTCTTTTAATAGCTGTTTAGGGAATTTTTTTGTACATTTTCCTTCTTTCATACATGGCAATATTGAATTTCGTGCTCCACATGGACCGTGAATCATATTTCGGACGATGTTATCATACAATTCTTTATCTTGCTCAGGATTCGAATCTCGGCGATTATGTCGTCTATTGGCTGGGCCGCAACTTCTCTTTAAGCCACATTAGAATGAGGGCGGTAATCCTCTTTTGCCATTCAATTGAATACATGAAGCACTGCACCTCTCCGAAAATTTTCCTTTGTTAATTACATACATTAATTTTTGTACTTTTAATCTAAATACTCTAGCAACTAAATCGTGTCTGTCAGTACTTTTGGCCCGGCAAGAGCTCCTCGGTTATTTCTTTCCATGTGGGATTAAGTAAAAGTAACAAAAAGATCAGGTCTTCCGTAAGTTCGTACATAGGCGAATGCGTCTTGTACTCATGTAGGTAGCGGGGACTGTTAACGAATGATGAGGGCAGAATTACCATTTTACCTTAATCTCTGGGGTTCACATTTGCGTCGCTAGAAACTGCATCTTGTAAATGTATATAATTCTCAACGCGCAGCTTTTTTTGATTAAAGATATATAACGGGCGTTCACTTTCTACCTTCACATACATGTCTACCAAAAATTGATGAAATAATTGTCTACACCGGGCTAAGAGGTTAAAATCATTTTCTCGCAACATCATATGATACGTATAAAATCCATACATGATACTTTTTTGTTCGGAGTAGGCTCCTTTGTGACCGGGTTAATGAGTGGAATTTGAAAATGATAACCCTCTTGTCCTTTGCAATAAATCAATGGGTATTGCAGAGCGTCATAAAACTTGTGTGTATCGGCTACCCGTTGCAACGTATCATCACGTGCTCGCAAGAGAATGTCTCGTGAAGAAAATTGATCACCACTAATTACAGCTGCTATTTCGTTTATCAAAGGTGCATTGTAGCGCCTTTCATGCTCTCCTCGAGGGGTCCGATCTGCGTGAATGACGACTTTATAATCGTCTTCAGGTAGGTTTTCTAAAGCAGTTTTAAATGTTTTGACTAAAATGTTACGTTCATGCAAGAATCTTTGAATTTTGAACACTCTGTCTCTCTCAACTCCCTGGATAAATTGGCAGCGACGGTCTACCTCAATTTCTTTGTCACCCATAAAATATACTTGTAAAAATTTATGTTGTTCGTTTTCACCTGGAAAAAGTGAACCTATTCTATGATAAATTTGCCCTTGCTGTAAATGTAGGCGAAAATCCCGTTATTATTTCCCGGTCAACTCCGAAGGACGTCATTTAAAGCATGAGTTATATTTCGGATCCTGTTTCTCATTAGCATCGTATAAAAAGAGAGTTTTCAAAGGTTCTTCTGGTTCCCCAAGTAACGGAAGACACTTTGCCATTGGAACAGCACATGCCTGCGGTCTCATCTTTCCATTTTAAAGCGCTGCAAAATCGACACGCCTTGGCCATCAGTCCGATAACAACTAACCTGTGATTTTTATAATCAATCAACGGATCATAATTGAATGCTGCGTCATTAAAACCGACCAATTGTTTCTTTGAAAATTTTGTCGACGTTCAGCTTGAGCTGTGCATTTGCATCTCTTTGCGCCTGTGTGTTCTGGTGTTTCAGATGCCCCATAGTAGTTGATTGACATTCAGCTTGCTCAATGAGTCTGTGTTGAGTTTCATCAGGTGTTTCCGCGGCTTCTTAAGGCGGCCTGACGTTCCGATTGTTCGAATAGCCTTTGCTGACTTTGAGCAGATGTTTGTAGCTCTTAAAGTAGATTGACGCTCTGCCTGTTCAAGACGCCTTTGCTGACTTTGATCAGGTGTTTCAGTAGCTCTTAAAGTAGCTTGACGCTCTGCCTGTTTAAGACGCCTTGCTGACTTTGGAGCAGGTGTTTCAGTAGCTCTTAAAGTAGCTTGACGCTCTGCCTGTTCAAGACGCCTTCGCTGACTTTGAGAAGGTGTTTCAGAAGCTCTTAAAATAGCTTGACGCTCTGCTGTTCAAGACGCCTTCCTGACTTTGAGAAGGTGTTTCGAAAGCTCTTAAAGCAGCCTTACGCTCTGTCTGTTCAAGACGCCTTTGCTGACGTTGAGAAGGTGTCTCAGATGCTCTAAAAGCAGCCTGACACTCTGCTTGTTCTTGCTCTCAGTTCAGCATCTTCTAAAATTCAAGCGATCGAGCTAATCTTTTCGCTTGTCTTTGAAGATACTCTTAAAGGCTGGACTTACGTTTGCGAGGCATTATGAAGTAAGAAAAACCTATTTATAAAAAAACGTTAAAATACCTAAATATTTTTTTTAAAAGCAAATCCAAAATATCTAAAAGGAATAAATATTCCTTTTAAATATTTTTAAAATCAAAACAACAAAACCAATTCAAGACACAACACAGAATCCGAAAACGATAGCCAAAAAAAATCGAATCAACAAACCAAATCACAAAACACATCGCAGAAAACCGAAATCGAAAGCAGTAGTCAATATAAATATAACCAACGAAAAAAGAAGTAAGTGTATAGGTACCGTATACACTATCTATACTATTAATATTCCTTTGAAATATTGTTAACCAACCTAAAACAACGAAAACCAATTCACGATTCTAAATAAACAAAATCCAAAATCAAAGCCAGAGTCTAAATATTTATAAAGGAATACCAACCAAATCAACAAAACCGATCCAAGAAAATACACAAATCCGAAAATGAAATCCATTCAACCTTAACCAAATCACAAAGCAAATAACAAACAACCGAAATCGAAAGCAGATAGTCGAATAAGCTACGAAATAGAAACAATTTAAGCGTATAGGTACCGTATGCACTACAAGTTGACACGCGGCTCAACGGCGGGAGTTAAGTACATGTCAGGAAACATTTCGTTACCGCATTTTAAAAATCTAGTAACGTCATCTAGCGGAATCAGTTTAAACTATGTATACGTTAGTTAATAAGAACTCTCAAAAAATATTTTTCTTATAATTTTGCACAATTTTTCTTATTGTAATACCGATTCATTCATAACCACATATAAGAACTGTATTCATTTCCGTTCAATAAATATTACTAAGGCTTATTAATAAGGCTTACTAAGAACTGTTTCTACCATTGTTAAGTAATAGTTAAGGGTGAAAGCGTGACAGGTGGTGATAGTATTTCTGATCCATACTTATAATCACGCCTGTAACCCTTGCGGGGTAGGCAGAGCATCAACGGATTACTTAATATCGTCTGCGAGGTTATTGCCTATTCTGTGAATTACGATGCACCAAAACGTTTGAAGAAAATGAGCTGGTGAATTTTGTTTTTATCGCTCTCTTCCGATCCTGCGTGGAAAAATACAGATCCATACATTTTATCTTAATTTTGGTAAAAGACATAATAATCCAGATATTCTGACCTTTTGTGTTCGTCCATCGTACCGTTGTCCGTCTTGTAGAATCGGTGGCGCCACCTAGCTGAATTTAATTTTGCAACATATTTGATTTTCCCACGGGAATGATATGTTTTTCCGCTGAAAAAAGTAGCCTATGTCACTCTACAGCCACCGAACTATCCCCATACAAATAGTCATGCCATGCCGACGCTCTGTTGCGACGTGAAAGAAGGACAAAGAAACAAACAAACAAACAAACAAACACACTTTCGCATTTATAATATTAGTATGGAGTAAGTATGGATTACTTGCATATAAACAGCCTTTTCAGCGACTTTAAATAAAAAAAAGGCAGTGTACTTATAGGTCGAAGATGATTTAATTCTATACGATGATTATTTTTTGTTATTGGGTTTATTAGAGCTTCCTTTTAGATGTCTGGGAAAACCACTGTCTGTATAGACGTATTAATAATGGTGGTTATTGCACTCAATGTCCGTGGCAATGTTAAGTGTACCATATCTTTAGTAATACCATCTACACCCATAGCATTAGTGGAAATATTTTTCAAAATTTCTGATACTAAACTTTCATCTACTAATTTTAAAGTAAAAACCGACGAATTGAAACAGTTAGATTCAAAATAGCATAATGTTAAAGGGCTTATATTATTGTTTCCTGGTACGTGTAGAAAATGATGATTTATAATATCAGGATCATTAAAGTTTGATCACAAAGCAATATCTTTTTTTTTGGAGTCTACCACATTATATATTTCTCCAAATTACTTGAGAATTTTTGAATTGTTATTAATAAAATAGCAAAAGTAAGCTGTTTATTTTCACTCATTATAGCGGCATTAACAGTACTCTTCAGATCCTTATAATATTTTTGTCATCTTTGTAACTATTCCCTTTACATTTTGCGTGAGCTTTATCTCTTAGCTTCATCATTTCTTTAATCGTTGGTGTGATCCACGGATAGCTTTGGACTTTTATGTAAGACGTTCTTATTGGTGCATGAATATCAAACAAATACAAAAAAAGGGTGATGACTGAGATCTGGCACATAGTCAACCTGTATATTAGATACATCACAGCTACTGCAAATCAAATCAAGTAAAGTTTCCAAGTGATCAGTAAAATGAGTCGCTTGTGTGACGTACTGCCTTAGACCCATATACAGAAGAAAATCATTGAGCTATTTAGAATAAGGGTCTGAAGGTGCAAGCAAATTAATATTTAAATGTTCTAACAATACAATGGACACATAACGTTTGTGTCGTTATAAAATACAGAATATGTTGAAGCAAGCAAAAGTAAAATAATAATCATAATACATTTATATATCTTAACTTTATATATCGCTAATCTGCCAGAATATAACAATGAAACGTATGTTATCATAACATTTAGGAAATTAAAAAATTGTAGGTAATTGTGAGAATTTTGTATGAAAATAATTATAAATAATATATTCCTATTATTCGCTGAGTCTGAGTGTCAGCCTCGTACAGGTAGGTGAAGTGTAGGGCGACCTCCCACTAGATGGAGTGACGACCTGGTAAGACATGCAGGAAGTCGATGGATACAGGTGGCTCAGGAACGTGCTTTGTGGCATTCCTTGGGGGAGGCCTATGTTCACCAGTGGACTTGTGAAGGGCTGTAATGATGATGATGATGATGATAACACAGCACTGTGAATTGACATACGTGCCTTTTTTGACGCAATCTGACTTTCCAGAATAGAGTGTAGGGGGCTCTACACTTCTGTATTCATTCTATTTCCTGCATTCACTCGTCGTTCTATATCCTTATCATATCTGCCATACCTGCTAAATACACATCCCAAATACACAAACTCATCTACTTGCCCAACCTACCCATCTACTACCCTTCTTTTCTTATTTCATACATCGTTTTACTTTCTTCTCTTTCAAAAACCATAACTTTCGTCTTACTTGCGTTCACATTCATTCACCTTTCTTTTAATGACATGTTCATTAATGTTACCATCATTTGCAACTCGGCCGCCGACGACGCAAATATGACTTGATCATCGGCTTACAAGAGGCATTTGACTGTTAACTCACTCATTCTTAACCCTCATTCTTCAACTTTCTAATTTTCCAGACAACTGTACATATATAGGTTGAAAAGCCACGGAGAAGCTATACAGCCCTGTCTGACACCTTTACGTATGCCAAACCAGTCCAAGTAGGCCCCGTTGATCCTGAAACAAGCACTAGAGTCCCTATAAAGAGACTTTAATGCCTGTATCAACGCAGCACTCAATCTAAATGAGTTCAGTGTTTGCCATAACGTATCCTTGTCCACTCTGTCATAAGTCTTTTCCAAGTCCATGAACGCACAAAAAACTTTTTTTTTGTTTTTAGCCAATTACTTTTCTGCGATTATGCGCATGGAAAAGACTTAATCCGTACACCCCATTCCCTTTCTTAATCCAGCTTGCACAACCTAAATTTTTCCATCAGTTTCTTTCACAATTCTTTCAATTTGTACCTTAGCATACATTTTTCCCACAATGCTAAGAAGGCTGATACCACGGAATTTTTACAGTCCTGCTGCAATCCTTTTTCTTGGGCGGGGGTTAGTCTACTCCTAATTCTCACATTTTTACATTATCAGTAGGATTAGATTAACACCTATTCTGCCTTCCTATCCGGCGAGCAGTTTGGCGAATGGCTCTGGGGGAGAGCGCAATTCGTGTTGATCCCCAGGGCAAGTCTGAGCAGTTCTTCCTTCATGTGGTTGCCGCCTGTTATTTCGTCTGGTTCAATAGGAAACAGACAGAACGGAAACAATCAGACGATCCTCATTTTCTTTTCTTTTTATCCCACCCACTTTTTTCCTATTATAAACCAATCCAAGGTGTTAATCGTACCGTGCCGATGGAGGCTGGGGGCGAGTCCACTCGCAAACGGTACGTACTCGAGACCAGGACGATTCAGGTAGTATTTTAGCCCTTCCAAACAAAAAAAAAGTGACCAAATTTTTCCCTAGCTTATCGTGGGACCAAAATGGACGAAAATTGACATTTGGAAATAATAAACTCTCCTTTAATGGAACTGACTGTAGGTCTGGAAGAGACTCTTTTAGCCTCACCAACACCCTGCAACCCTACGCCCTAACCTGGGACGAGCCGAGAAGTGGAGGGCACGTCTGCAGCCGAACCACAGTCGGAAATGAAACCAGGGATGGGAAAAGAAAAAGTACACTAGGCCTTATGAGCTTAGTGGGGCAGCACGGAAGAGTTATCGAAGGCCCTCTCTCTCTGCCAGAAGCTCTGGGATGAAATTCCTCTGCCCAAACCTCCCTCAGTTCCGAATGCGAAAAAACGCAGTCGGTCTGAGGGGGAGTCCCCCAAAGACCAGCCCAAGAAATCTGTGAAGCTGGCAACGGTGGAAGAAAAGCTCAGCTTTAGTGCCGTAGCTTACTCAACGCGTGTAGGTATTCGCAATTCGAATCATATGAGCGTGGAACAGATGCGGCTGGTCCACCGGGCACTAACGCAGACTGTTGCTAAGACGGCTTGTGGAGCGAAGCCGGGAATGGAACCAAAATTTTTGGGTTTCACCCACAAGCCAGGTTGGATTCTGGAAACGCCTGAATAAGGCAAGCCAGGACTGGATTGTGGATGAGATCGGAAAAATGAAACCCTGGCCGGAGGCAGAGCTCTCGATAATACCCAAGAGCGAACTGCCTAAGCCTGGGTATCACCTTTCTGCCCCACAGCAAAGCTGACAATCCAGAGGAGGCGGCTGTGCTGTTGAGGGCACAAAATGAAGGGCTCCATACCGAGCTCTGGAAAATCCTCCACCGTAGGGACGAGGAGAATGGGTTCCTAGTAACATTTTCTCTGGATGACCCATCGGCGGAAGCTCTCCAGGTGGCAGGCGGCAAAGTCGTCGTTGGCTTTAAGATGATAACTTTTAAGGTCAGAGGAGGCTCTAACGCGGCAATGGAGCCTGAACCGCCCCAACTCCAATCACCCCAGCCCTCCACCTCGAGGGGTGGGACTGGAACGTCATCAGTGAGAGTGACTGTGACCCAAGGCGCTGATCTCGCCTCGGTCCGAGGGCCTCCGCTGGTGTCGGCAAGGGGTAAGGGGAAGGGAGGTGGAAGCGGTAGACTAAAAGCTACAGCGGGGGTCAACAGCGCCAGTAAAGGACGTCTTCTTCCTAAGCAGCTGAAAACGACCCCAGCCCCCCACACCTATAAATAGCTAACCCCAAGGGTAAGACGAGGGTCCTCCAGGTAAATCTTCACCATGTAGCATTTGCTTCTGCCGTGGTGGAGGTTTGCTTCGCAGAGGACTACATCGACCTCAGCCTCATACAAGAGGCTTGGGTGGCCAACGGTCAAATTCTGGGATTGTCGGCTGCCGTCAATACTAAAAGCAATAGACCCAGAGGTTGGATAATCTACAATAAAAATATTGAACTTTTAACTGTTCCAGAGTATGGGATGTCTATAGAGATACTGGGATATTTATAGAGATAGCCTAAGGAGGAAAACGGAAACGTTTCTTAAAAGCATAAAAACGATTGAAGGTCTGGAGTTAGCGGCGGAGACGGTAACCGTAGGTATCCGTGAAGCCTTTGAAGACAGTTGTCCCGTCTAAACCAAGACCTCAATACGAAAAGTTCCTTGGTGGAACACTTAGCTAAAGTAGCTTAGGGAAAAACCAGGAAACTATTCGATAGGGCTAAAAAACCAATGAATGGGATATTTATAGTGCAGCCCTAACCGATTATAATAAAGAAATTAGGAAAGCTAAGAGAGAATCGTGGAGGAAGATTTGCGACGAAGTTGAGTCTTTGCCTCGCAGTGCAAGACTACACAAAATGCTATTGAAAGCTAAACCTAATCAGATCAGGTTTCTTAAAAAGCCTGATGGTAACTTCACTAATAGTGAAACGGAAACACTGGAGCTACTAGCGTCAACCCATTTCCCAGGGTCACATATGACTCTGGCCTCGAACTCTTTCAGAGCCCTATGAAGGCCTTGTAATGAGGACTGGTGTAGAGCTACCAAAATAATAAGGCCAAACCTGGTGCAGTGGGCTGTTGACTCCTTTATACCATATAAGACAAGTGGGGAGGATGGAATAATGCCCATCCATCTACAGAGGGGTATCGATATCCTTCTTCCTTATCTGGTGAAAATCTTCAGAGCAAGTTTTGCATGGGGATATATTCCAGAACGATGGACAATTGACAAAGTTCTATTTATATCTAAGGCTGGTAGAAAGGACTACGCTTTACCAAAGTCCTTTAGACCTATACGCCTTTCTTCCTTTCTTCTTAAGACATTGGAAAAGGTTATAGATAAATATATTAGGGATGTAACTCTTGCTACGAGACCTATCGACTACAACCAGCATGCTTACCGCAGAGGCAAATCTACGGAAACAGCCCTGATCAGTGTTATTGACAGTGTTGAAAAAGCGCTGTAGGATAAAGAAAAAACTCTTTGTGTCTTTCTAGGTATTAAGGACGCCTTCGACAGTAGCCCTACATCACTGCTGGTTGGGGGCCTAACATCTAAAAATGTTGACCCCACAATCATCAGGTGCGTGAAGTCGATGCTCTCAAACAGAAAGGTAAAAATAGAGCTGTTTCAAACTTCGATTGAGATTGCAACTACAAGAGGCTGTCCACAGGGTGGTGTTTTGTTACCCCTCCTTTGGACTCTTGCGGTTGACCAATTATTGTACAAGATGACAGACCTTCGCATTGACACACTGGGTTATGCTGATGACCTTGTGATCATTGTGAAGGGCTTTTTCCATAGTACTTTATCATTAATCATTCAAAGAGCCCTAAACACCATAAAAAACTTGTGCAGGGATAACAGTTTATCAAATTTATCAAATTAATATTATAAAACTGTTATAATACCCTTTACTAAAAAGAGACGGTTGAACAAATTAGTCACACCAAAACTTAATGGTAAAGAAGTACCATTCTCCACTGAATTTATGTACTTGGGCGTAACAATCGTCCAAAAACTAACGTGGAACTATCACCTTAGCAATGTATGTCATAAGGCTAAAATTGCTTTAGGTACGTGCAGTCGCATGATCGGGAACAAATAGGGATTGCGTCCCAGTATGATCCTATGGCTGTACAGCAGTATAGTGAGGCTGATTCTTACCTACGCTTCCACTGTCTGGTGTAATGAGGCCAACCAAAAGACAACTGCGGACAGACTAAATAATCTACAAAGGACTGCCTGCTTAATGGCTACTGGAGCGATACGATCGTCGCCTGGAGCGGCTCTTAATGCACACTTCTAGGCCTAACCTAACGCCCCTTGATCTTTACTTAGACAAGGAGGCGAAGGCTAGTTTGTATAGGATTAACGCTCAGGGCGGTTTGAGCTTGCTTTCCTATAGATTGAGATCCATGCTCGACTCATTCAAGGAAACACCGGTCTTAAACATGATCTCAGATGTCATGCGTCCACTATATACTTTAAACAAAAAGTATACAGTGGAACTACCCTTCAGAGAAAACTGACTGAATGGACAGGTCATCTGTGAGGTCGGTAGCCTTATATGGTATACCCTTATATGGTTTAGCCTTATATGGTATGGGTCAAAAATGGGCCTTAACGTAGGCTTTGAAATTTATGGGGAACGCCCCAAATTCAAACTTAGTATGAATTTGGGTAGATTCACTTCTATCTTCCAGGCAGAAATTTTCGCGATACTTCAGTGTGCGGAAATCAATCTGCAAAAACACTACGTTAACTATATAATCTGTATTAACTCTGATAGTCAAGTAACACTGCTAGCGCTGAGATCAAACTTGGTGAACTCGAAGCTAGTTGGCGACTGCGTGAACCATCTAAACGTCCTGGGAGGTTACAACAAGGTCGTTTTAAGATGTGTTCCGGGTCACGCGGGTATTGTAGGCAATGAAACTACCGACAAGCTCGCACGGGAGGGCTCAAAGAGTGCACAATTTGGACCCGAGCCATTTTGTGAAATCTGAAAAAGCCTCGCCCGATTGACCTTGGAAACTCTTTACCACAATAAATCACTCAAAATTTGGTCTGATACACCAGGCTTAAAACATTCTAAAACCTTAAGGCTTTCGATCGTAAATTCGCTTCGTAAGCCAAGGAATTAGGTAAAAATAAATTGCGCATTCTGGTAAGAGCCCTGACTGAACACTGTTGTCTTAAAAGCACATGTCCACCCTGGGACTAAGCAACTCAAGGATGTGCCGGTTTTGCTCCCTAGAGGAGGAAACACCTTTTATACATCCTGACGAATTGCGGACCCTTAATATGCAAACGTAGCACTCATCTGGGAAACTATGTACTTCGCCCAGAAGAAGTGAAATACACACAGCTAAGCAACTCCTTCTATTCATAGGGCTTAGCAGTGAACTGTAGACATAGCTTTTCCCTTTTCCTTAAGTACATTTTTACCAAAATCATAGAAGCGAAATTTTGCTTGCAAATTTAGATTGTCATATAGTGGTAACCTGGTAAGTTGTTGCAGTCTATGTACAAATGCCATCAAATTTAGACGAAGAAGATACGTTGTCACCCTTGAGGACTTTTTTTTATAGAATAAGGGTGACAAACGAGCACACAGTCCACCTGATGGTAAGTGGATGCTGTGGCCGATAGACATCTACATCTATCCTCGAATAAGAATTAAAATATAATAGCGTTTTCACCCCTGAGGACTAATATGAAATGTCTCGCTTCCAGTAAAAAGGGTCTCCGGATCACTTCACTCACCATACGAAACACAGCGGCATTAAGTTGCTGTTTTACGCTGGTATTATGTGTGAGCGTGGTCCCTCTCCGGTCGCGCCGACCTATTCGTGCTATAACCATAATATGGCATGCATGATTCTACCACAACTAGACAGAGCCATTATAATTAAAAAGCTGTTAGGCATTCCATCTTTGCCCTCAGATGTACATATGTAACCTTCTTGAGACAACGCATAATATGTAGCCTTCTTTTTTCGAAGTGGCTGGAGGTCTTTATGAGCTGCATTAGCCGCTTACCATCAAATGGACCGTAAGTTTGTTGGTCAATTCAGT
Source organism: Parnassius orleans (assembly GCA_029286625.1). NCBI lineage: Eukaryota > Metazoa > Arthropoda > Insecta > Lepidoptera > Papilionidae > Parnassius > Parnassius orleans. Next base: position 1,204,878 of record JAGSMP010000223.1, read on the forward strand.
TTTTAAAAAAAAAATATTTAAATTCCTCTAAAGGTGTGAATATGTTAAAGGCATATTGTTGAATAAAAAAAAACAGGTTGAAATAAATCCACACACTCATGTAATTCTAATGAAGTTTGCAATAACATGTTTCGTTTCAAGGCAAGCAATCAATTTATCATAGAACAAAGGTAAATTTGTTTTTTATTCGCTGTATTTCCCTTTGTGATAAAAAATACATGAGCCAAATAATTGGCCTACACGAAAACCTCTTTGGAAAGAAATAAACATTTCTTCGCACGTGAAAACCTCATAGAAGTTTTATTTAAAAAAGATACTAGCAAGCTGGATTTAGAAAGGGAATGCGAAGAACAGACTGGTTCTTTTTTTGCGCACGTTTACAAAAAAGTTTTTGATAAAAAACAGAAACTTATCTGAGCGTTTTGATTGTTTGAAAGAGACCTATAACAGAGTGGATTGGTTTGCTTTATTACAAACGCTGGCCTTGTTTATACTGGCTGACTTATAGGGACGCTAGTGTTTGACATCCATAAAGGTGTCAGAAAGCATTGTGTGGGATCTCTGTATCTTTTCAAGTTGGGAAATTTTGAAAGTTGAAAAATGTGGGTTAAGAATGGTAGAGTTAGCCGTCAAATGCCTATTGTACGCTGATGATCAAATCATATTTGCGTCGTCGGCGGGTGAGTTGTAAGTGATGGTTATTTTTATGAAATAAAAGAAAGAGGAATGAAGAACAAATAAACCTAAATGGTTTGTTTTTGAAAGAAAAGAAAGCAAAACGACGACGTCTTAGGAACCGATAGCAGTGTAAAATTATATGACAACGTTCAGTATTCATTACAGTCCATAATCAATTCAGCTGTGCACTTCTGATGGGCTGCAATAATGATGATAATAATGATACAGTCTTATTATTTTTGAGGTCATCCAAAAATATACCAACTTCAAAGTGGTGTTATTGGTAGGAACAGTGAAATATATCGTGTGATTATTAAAGTGATTGATTGATTGTGGTGGGTGTTAAAGAATAAAAAACTAAGATAAAGGCACCTGATTCCGCGGTATTTTTACTAAAACTCTAATGGACGTCGAATATTAAGCATTAATTTTACCTTACTGAAGGTTTGGCTATATTTATCAGAACCTTTATTGTTTCTACTCTTGAATGTGAAACTCTAAATGCAACGCAAAAGTATACCTCGGAAAAATATTTAAATATTCATTGCCTTTTTAAGTTGTTGCACCCAAAGCGGGAAGGGCCTAATCATAAAAATTACCCCAAAAAATAAAAAATAAATCAAGTGTCTGAAATCTCTATTCCGCGGTATAAGGAACCGACTTTTTGAGAAGTATTTTACGGATATTCCGATCTTAACCACTATGTCACTGAATTCTTCTCCTGCCGTCGCCGAATCATTGCTTAAACAAAATGTAAATGCGTGTACAAAGAATTTTACATTTCATAAAATATCATCAAAAGATATTGTAAAATATTTTAAAACTATTGATGTTAAGAAAACTGCGGATCTGTGGGGCATTTCTGTTAAAGTTATTGCGTCTATAATCGATATAATCGCGCCTCAACTAGCTATTATTTTAAATACTAGTATCGAATATGGTGTGTTTCCTGATTTGATGAAGCATAGTAAAGTAATACCTTTATTTAAATCTGGTAGTACATTAGACCCCGCCAATTTTAGACCCATTTCTGTACTGCCAACACTAAGTAAAATTTTGAAAAATTATTCTTGATCAAATGTTAATTTTTTAATGTTAATAATTTACTTCATAAAAATCAATTCGGTTTCACAAGGGGTCGCTCGACAACTGATGCTGGTGTTGAGCTGATTAAATATATTTTCAATGCATGGGAGAATTCACAGGATGCTTTGGGTATATTCTGTGACCTATACAAAGCCTTCGATTGTGTTCACCATGAAACATTAATCAGGAAACTACAACACTACGGTGTAAGAAGTAATTCTCTTAAATTAATTGTTTTATATTTAAGTAACAGAACTCAAAAAGTTTTCATTAATAGTATGAGCTCTTCCGGGTCGATAGTACAAATGGGCGTGCCTCAAGGCTCAATTCTCGGCCCCTTTCTGTTTCTTGTATATATTAATGACTTACCTTACATAGTAGGGATAACCATAATATAGTATTATTTGCTGATGACACTTCATTAATTTTCAAATTAAAACGACAATTATTAAAATATGACGAAGTAAATAATGCTATATCTAAATTAGTAAATTGGTTTAATGTTAATAACTTGCATTTAAATAGCACTAAAACGAAATGTATGAAGTTCATGACATGTCAGACAATTAAATACTAATGTAATTTTAAATGGGAAGAACTGAGTCTTGTCGATACCACCATTTTCTTGAATAACACTAGACGCGAAGCTCAATGGAGCCCCATATATCAAAGTTAGCAAGAAGACTTAGTTCTGCAGCATATGCTGCAAAAAGATTAGAAATATTACCAGTGTGGAAACAGCTAGACTTGTTTACTTTAGCTATTTCCATACCATAATGTCGTATGGTATTTTGCTATGGGGACACGCGACTGACACTGAAATTATATTTGTTTTACAGAAGAGGGCCATAAGAGCAATGTATGATTTAAAACCTAAAGAGTCGCTGAGACAAAAATTTAAGGAAATTAATATATTAACTTTGGCCTCTCAATACATTTATGAAAATGTAATGTACGTACACAAAAATAAAAGTAGTTATACAAAAATAAGTGATATTCATTCTGTAAATACTAGAACAAACACAAGCTAGTAGTACTAGTTACTCGACTCCACCGAGTCAGTAATTCATTCTTGGGCGATGTATACGCTTTACAACAAAATCCCAGAAAATAAACAAAATTGACCTGCTCAAAATTCAAAAACTTTATTAAACATAGTTTGTATAAAAGGTTATTATAATGTTAGGAATTTATGGATGATAATAACCCTGGAATGAGGTGTTCGCTGCCAGGCTGTTTCTAATTTGTTTTGTGTGGTTAATTGTGTAACATACATGATTGTAAGCTGTTATTTAAAAAAAAAAATTCCCGCTGGGTTTCTTGCTAGTTCTTCCCAGGACAGAGGTTTTTTTCGAACCAGTGGTAATTAGACAAAAGAGTGACTTTCAATAAGTATTATTTATAATCTATATTGAATAAAAAAGTTTCTGTTTCTGTTTCTGTTTCTGTTACTGAAATATTTGGCGCCTGATGCCGCGGTATTTTCAAGACGTATTTTCACTTTGATTCATTCAAAAAGTATAGAAAAATTAAGTGTTTTCGATTAAAAATATAAACCTTGAAATAGTTTAACTTAAATAATTACAAATATGGTACAAAAATAGTCAAAAATCACTATTTAAAAAAAACATGGTACGTTGAACAAGATGAATTTATGAAGCGTGGGTTCGGACCAGCCGATGACGCAAAAATAAACAATTATTTGAAAACCCGATTTTGATTCCGATATTTGGCGGTATAACTGTATCCCATTAACAGCTATGTGGCGCAGTGGCTTAGTATTAGGTAGAGGCGCTGAGGGCTACGGGTTAGAATCACGCACGGAACAAGGTATTTTTATGGCCTACAAGCAATTCTTCTAGGTCTGGATATTTGTCCTTGTGAAATTCATGTATGTAAACTGTCTTCACCATACTGGAGAAAATTGGAGTGTAAGGGGAATGTTTAAAAAAAAAAACTTATCGCCAGGCGTAAAGTCCAGGCTGCGATCGTCATTTCCCCGCAATTGAGACGATTAAGGCAAATGCAGTTGGACTTTTACAGACTTAAGAAGAAGTATATACGTATATAACGAAAAAGTATATAGTTGATACGTGGTAGAGCCATGCTGCAGCTATATTATTGTTGTAGCACGAATAGGTCAGCTCGACCGGGATAGGACCACGCAGCTTAATGACGATGTGTTTCGTATGGTGAGTCTAGAGAACAGAAGACCCTTTTCACGGAAAACGAGGCATACCATCTTAGTCCTTAGGAGTGACAATGCATTTTGATTCTTAATCGAGGATAAATGAAAATGTTCATGGGCCACAGCATCCACTTATCATCAGGTGGACTGTGTGAAAAAAAAGAACAGGAAAGAATAAAATCATATGTCAGTTACATTTTAGAACATCTAAAATTAACAGGGCTATACAAAATACAGATGGTCTATGTTTCTCCTAAAAGGATACAAACGACATGACATTTTTAATCCAGAGTAAAATTTTTCATTGTCTCACATTTAATGCCCCTGTGACATTGTGCCGTCACTCGCATACCACCAATTAGCTCGTTTTTATTTAATTCCATTACAGTCTGTTGGGCCACAGATAATCCATCCTTCTCGTAATTAAAAAAGCTACTGTTGCGTTTGGGAATTAAGCTTCTGACACTTCATTTTGGGTTACGCTTTTTGTAATGGAATGTTTTGGTTTTCGAACCGAGTTCCTCGAAAAAGTTATCATTATCATCATCAAGAAGGTGACACCGTTCCCTCCATTGGACATAGATTTTAATTAGTGTTCATGGTATTTATTGACGTAAGCTAAATTCTGATTGGATTTCCCCCATCAGATTGAATTGAGAGAGATTGAATCCCAGGCGTCAATATACCTCAGAAAGGTAAATAAATCTTTAATTTAAAGTTTAATAAATCTTTACTGTCCAGTATATTAAGCTCTGGAATGCCCTACCTTTGCATATACGTGAAGCACAAACTTTTGTAATCTTTAAGCGCCTACTTAAAGAGCATTACATGTCTCAATCGTTCGGACACCGTTAGGACAAATTATGTGATTAAGTATTTATTGTATTTATCAGCTTTATATTATTGTTTGAGGTATTTTGTAATTTATATATGTATTTTTGGGTAGATATTTTAGTTTGTTTATATATTTATTTGTATGTATTTATATCTATATATTATGTTTTACTTTATGTTATTTATTATGTATTAGTAATTTATATTATTTTATATATTAGTTATTTAAATGTTATTTTATTGCATTTATTGTCTATATATCGCATGTATTGATATTATATTTTGTATATTTATATTTCACCACCTACCTAGTATTCATTGTTTTATTCCTTTATAACTTTAGTTGCCTGGAGAGATCGCTATGTAGCGATAAGGCCGCCAAATTGTACATATAATCTGCTTTTTGTTATGTAATTTGTATATTTGTTTGTGGTGTACAATAAAGTATATTCATTCATTCATTCAATATTTCAAAGGGTACAGTCAGAGGTAGGACGGAAGGTGCTCTTCAAACTAGGTAAGACACATAATTTTATTTTATAACGATCGTTTGGCCGATTTTAATGACAGCTTAAGCCAGCAGACAGTCTATGAAAATTATATTCCACGTCAAGGCGCCTAAGAAGATTAAACATTTAAGTATATTTCAACATCTTAGCACTTGTTTCATTTTTTCCACTAATACATAGTTCACATGTATTAGTGGGAAAAATGAAACAAGAACACCACACAAAAACACCACCTTTTCATATCAAAATCTAACTCGAACTTTTATAATATTGGAGCAGCATTCCGTAGGCGATAATTTCCTGCCAAAACTCTTTTCAAAATGCAGATGCGTTGTCACCCCTGAGGACTGAGATAGAATGCCTCGTTTCCACTAAGAAGTGTCTCCGGCTCTCTTCACTCACCATAGAAAACACAGCAACATTTATCTGTTATATTACGCTGGTATACTGTGAGAGCATGGTCCTACCTCGGACGAGCCGACCCATTCGTGCTACAACCAGAATATAGCTGCAGCGTGGCTTTACCACATACAAAAAATTACTAGATACTACCTACCCTAAGGTAATTTTTACTTTCTCATAACAATATTATATGTTACATCTTCATCATCACATTTAATGTAGAATACAAGTTTGAAAGCTTATGCTGAACGCAGGTCTTCTGTAAGAATTTCCACAAAACCAGGTCTTCAGGACTTGTATCTATTGACTTGTTGCATGTCTTACCGGTAAGAGGCTGAAACTCGAGAAACTTTCTTTCCCCTTCGGCTTTCGGTTCTTTGAGCTATAATATGGCCCAGCTCAAGACACACTTCAGCTTAATGATCCGTATGTCACTTGGATAGTTACTCCAATTCTATTGCGTATATCTTCAGTATATAATATGGTGAAGTATTATTATTTATTATGAAATTATTTGGTTATTGGTTAACGTAAAACTAAACTAAAATTATAATCCGGCCTCTATAGAATAGTCGTTATCAAATATGGCAGGCGTGACAGAGTTCGGGAGTTTAACATTACTTATCAAAAACTTTAACTCGACCTAATACAAAAGCTGTCTACTTCAAACCTGAAAAGTTTTGTTTAGCGATTTTGTGCTGCTTCTATAAAGTTTAATTTTAAGTTATTATTTAAACCTGTGCGATATTAAGTTTAGACAGACTTCAAAATAGAGGTGGTTCTATTTTTTTTTTTATGGATTAAGGGTGACATACGAGCACAAAGTGGTTGCTGTGGCCCATAGACATCTACATCTATCTTCGTTTGCGAATTTAAATGCAGATGCGTTGTCAGCCGTGAGGACTAAGATAGAATGCCTCTTTTCCAGTAAAATGGTCTCGGTTCTCTACACTCACCATACGAAACACAGCAGCATTAAGCTGCTATTTTACGCTGGTATTCTGTGAGAGCGTGGTCCTTCCCCGGTCGAGCCGACCCATTCGTGCTACAACTATACTATTAATATATCTGCAGCATGGTTCTACCACGTAAATATATTCAACGCAATTTTCAAAATATATAAAAAATATATTTTCATATATTTTGAAAATTTCACTGTAGTTAGATCGTTCTCAGCTGGTAAATCTAGTGACATGGGTACCCGATGTAGATGGATACCCAGCCAACTACCCGGACCTTTTGCTGATTGTCTTGAACTTTCCGGATCGGGAAAGGACTATTGTCTCACAGAATAATAGTGTTTCCTATGGCGAGTTTCGCTAATCAGAGATCATTTTTACTGGAAAAAGTCAAAGCTCAGAGGTTACAACGTATCTGCATTTTGATTCTTAATCAATTATAAATGTAGATGTCTATGGACCACAACATTCACTTACCATTAGGTAGACTTTGTGCTTGTTTGTCACCCTTATTCTATAAAAATAAAATACGAAACATAGAAGCATTAAACTGCTATTTTACGCTGGTATTCTGTAAGACAGTGGTCTTTCCTTAAATATTAAAATTTAATTAATTGTTTTTTATTCAACTAATTATTTCTTTATCAGGTATACGAAAAATCTTTGAGAACAACTAATGTGTGACATCAAAAGAAGTCATTCCCAAAATTATTGGATATTGAAGGAAAATCTTATTTAATCGATACCGCCCGCATCGTCCGCCGGTTTCTTTTCCTTTCCCCCTAACCCTCGGCCGTTTGGTCTCCCCTTTCCAAACCTTTCTCAAAGCCAAATTGGTTATCCGATGTTTGAAAAAATTTGTGAGTCTGAGATTTAAAACTTTTTCAAGTATTTTACAAAGCGCACTCAGTACAGATATGGGTCAGTAGTTTTCAACACTGTCTCTGTCACCACTCTTATGTATAGGATGAACTAAAGCCCTTTTTAAGATATCTGGAAAACACCAGTTTTTATGCAAAGGTTACACATATATGTTACAGGCGGGATCAGACTGTTTTTGGCACGTTTTATGACTAGCGTAGGTATTCTGACGATTCCTGTGGCTGAATCATTCTATCTCGTAACAGTCTGTCGAGCAACACCATGGAATTATTCAAAGGGTTGGATTCACTCGATGTTTAACGATGTTAGGATGGCCAATTTTTTTGCTGTTTTTTTTTTTTAAATATTGCATTATCATAAGTTGAGCCAATTTCTGCAGAGTAATTAATAACAATATTGAAAGATTTATATGGGTCCTGAATTAGTTTAGTAACTCACAGGGAGGGAGTGAATGTTGTTTAAGGTTAGTGATTTTGTTTATAGTATTCCAAGTACCATTTGGATTGCGTTTATTTTTACTTTTCTTATAGGCAGTTTTCATTTTTTAAATTGTTTTCGGTATGACATTAAAATTAAAGATTTCAAATATTAATAAAACTAGTTTTACGGATTTTATAGCGTATATTAACTTATTTTATATTCCCGACGTTTCGAGTACTTTACAGCACTCATGACCATGACCATGGTTGCTGTAAAGTACTCGAAACGTCGGAAATATAAAATATGTTAATATTAATATACGCGATAAAATCCGTAAAACTAGTTTTATTTAAATGTGTAGTATTCGCGTAAATATAAGAAATCATTAAATATTAATAAGTTAAGAAAATAAAATGCGTCGCGTAATAAAATAAAATGATATAGTCTTACCTCAATTGTACCATCAATTGCGTGCACTTTCCCCGTCACCACTAATCTCAGCATCACTGCACTATTAAAGACACACCACCGTCGGTAATAAGACACGAGTTTCGCCTTTAAACGAGGCATCCTCAGGTGAAATAACTCTGCGGTAGCTGATAGGCAAGTCTGAGCGATTCTATAAATGAAATGTTAGTGTTAAACATTGTTATAGATCAAAGCTGCTGCTTATTGTATAATAGTTAACTAAGTTATTATTGCTGTGTAGTGGCACCGTAAGATAATCCACTATCTCATTACATACCCACCCGGGGTATTTTAAGAGGGTACAGAGGCAAACTTAAACAGGAGATGGGCAGCAACATCTTCCTGATAACAACTGAAACTAATAAAAAAAAACATACGTCAGTGTCGTGGAACACTCGGTTGGAACGAAGTTTCATAGTATAACTGATAAACGTATTATATTATTGATTAACTAATACAAATAAATGAATTATAGCGTCTATTAAAATGAAGCGTCATTTAAAATATAATAATATTTCTTTCATGGCAAGATAAGAAAACGTGCGAGGGAGATGGATATTATTCCATCTCGCTTCCTTCTAGCCGCCAAGGCTGTCTACATTACGTCAGAAGGGGTCGTGACTGAAAAATCTTACACTATTTCTCGCCTAGCCCCCATCCGCCAAATTCGTAGCCAACCCGCCCGCCAAGCATGACAACTATGGCAAATATCCCCTATGTGACAATCGAAATTCAGCACTGGAATTTGATAGGCTGTTATGAATGAATGAATTCATAAAATGATAATGGCATCCTTCAATTTATTTGTACTAGTGACCCGCTCAGGCTTCGTCTGGATAGGATATTTAATGTGCATTTAAAATAATCAAAGTCTATGTCTTTTATCAACTTTTTTCGCAATTTCAATTTTTTCAGATAAAAAGGCTCAAAATCATTAAGTTTCATCACAATTAGCCCAGACAGACAGACAGACAAAAACCAGTTATTATTATATTACAGACAGGCATTTTAATTTTATTTATATATCTAGATACAAACCTAAATATCATAACATGTCGATATCTCAAAGACTCTAAATTCTCTTGTATTTATTCTACTGAAATAAAATTCTCGTTTTAAAGTAAAATAAAATGTATTATCGTTTGTTGAACATATTGTTTACATTCCGTTTCCAAAACGTAACGAGGTTTCTGTGATCTGAGAAAAAGAACAGAAAAAGTTTTGTAATATTTTTTTATTGAATAGGATTTATATTAAAATTTTATACCTTGAACTTTTTGAAATAACTGTTATATTTAGAACTAGCAACCCGCCCCGGCTTCACTTTTATTTTATAAATTTTTGATTTCTCGAAAAATATCTCCAACTTTTTCGGATAATAGATTACTCCTGGTATTGCCCTCTCTCTCAGTTCTTAAAGTTTCATTTCCAACAATTCAGCCATTCCGAAGAGAGTTTGAACAGACAGACAGATACACAGATTTTTTAAATGGTTATTCGCGTCTTAGTGGCACGCTAAAAACCCCCTCAACGTTATAAAATATAGTTATTTCGCTATTACAGACATTACTTCAATTTTATTTATTTGTATAAAAGTAAAAAGTAAAGTAAAGTTACAGCCTATATACGTCCCACTGCTGGGCACAGGCCTCCTCTCATTTCTGGGAGGGTTTTAGGGCAAGGAAATGTCCGCCGCGCTGCCCCAATGCGTGTTGGCGAACTTCACATGTCTTCGAAATATTTTTTTTTTGATTTCTCAGACATGCCGGTTTCCTCACGATGTTTTCCTTCACCGCCGAGCACGTGGTAAATCAGCACTTAAAATTGCAATTAACAATTTCATTGGTGCCGGCGGGGATCGAACCCGGGTTGCTCGCGTACTGTGAAACTTACAGCGAGCGCTAACCATCTGAGCTACCACGGCTCTCTTTATTTATCGCTCATTTATTTGTATAGACTACAAGAAATGTTTCAAAGTAAAGGAATCGATAAACAAATATAGTAAACTTTTATATTATACAGAAAGCATGCAGCCTTACATGTTTTACATTAAACGGGTCACACTGGATGGCTTCTAGTTTTTTTTTACATATAGAATAAGAGAATGTCATAAATCTAGCACACAGTCTACGGGATGGTAAGTGGATGAAGCCCATAGACAAACATATCTATACTGGATTAAGATATTAATTATATGCCTCGTTACCCCAAAAAAAAATCCCAGGTTCCCTATACTCCCCATACGAGACACAGCAGCATTGAATTAAAGATACGTTGCGTTCAAAACAAACAATTATCTTAGAAATATCTGTAATAAAAAAGATAAGTTAGATATTCGTCAGAAGCCGTGTGTTTCTAAACTTGTTTGTGACGAATGCCACGCCGTTTACGTGGGTCAGACTGGTCGCAACTTCGAGACACGTTACAAAGAGCATTTAGCCGCGTACAGGAATTGCAATCCCGATAAATCCCATTTCGCTAAATATCTCTTGGACACTGGACACAACCTAACCAACGACCACTCCTTTAAAGTCTTACATACTTGTAATAAAGGGCTGCGACTGTGTGTGCTATAACAGTTGGAGATATTAAAAAATAAAAATAGTAATGTTGCACTGCTGAATGAACAAACAAATGTTTCTAACTCACCTCTCTTAAACATCTTTAAACTTGCTCTCTAATAACGGACAGCCTCGCAATATGGTCGTTCGTCACCTTTGCGGTGATCAGCGATTGGTTGCGTGGTTGGATGGGTAGGCGGGCGTTTTGCAGCAGTTTATTATTAATTTAATAGCAGGCGGCTGCGTACGTCAGGTGGTGATTGGTCGCATGTTTTATCGCATCGGTCGCTCGCTACTTAAGTGGGGAGCGGTTGCGTCGGCGAGTCTTATAAATAGCAGCTGTTTTTGGCTCGCCGCTCACTTAGAGGTCAGCCACCGTAGAGTCTACTACACCTGAAGATGTCTCGTGTAGAGGCGAAACACGTGTCGTTTTGTCATCGGTGGTGTGTCTCTTTCCTAGTGTAGTGGTGGTGGGGAGTAGTGGTGCTGTGATTAGTGGTGACGGGGATAGTGCACGCAATTGAGGGAGGGCGGGAGGTGCTTTTCAAACTAGGTAAGACACATCATTTTATTTTATTAAGCGGATATTGGCAAAGTAAATATTTACAACTTTAATATAATGGATTTCTGCAAAGTAACGCCTGATTCTATTAAGCCTTTTATTATCCGATATTCGTGTACTCGTATGCATGTAACAGTCGTGTTGCTTAGTGTTCAGTGTACCTACCTTCTTATTTATCTGCCCGTATTAGTCCACTGTTGGACATGAGCCCTCCTATTGTGGGGAGGAGTGGCCTCAAACGTCATGCTTGGCAGGTGGATTGATGATCGTCCAATCCAGACGTCTTGCACGACGTCGCTGTTCTGCGCAATTTGTGCGCCTGACGTTAACAAAATGGTAATGCTGCCACTATTGAAAGCCATAATATCTTTTTGACATATCTAAAAACTGCTATGATGGGGAAGAATGGTTCTCAAGTTACAGCTTCGTACCGATATGTATAGTCTAGGGTGGCCCTCCGCTAGATTTGGTGACGACCTGGTAAGAGATGCAGGAAGTCGATGGATACAGGTGGCTCAGGCCCGTGCTTTGTGGCATTCCTTGAGGGAGCCCTCTGTTCAGCAGTGGACTTGTGAATGGCTGTAATGATGATGATGATATCTAAGAACTATAATAGTAGCCTCTCAAAATACCTATAGAATGAAATGAGGTGACCGAGTCTCTTACCTGCACTGTTACGGAATCCCAATTCTTATATTCAATAAAAACATGGGCCTTGATTTTTCCAATTCGTTTTCCAAACGCCACGCGTGTGAAGCCGCTGGTAAAAGTTAGTAGAAAATAAAAGATAACTTAATTTAGTTCTCGGAGGTGTGATTATAAATTTAATATGTTTATTCTGTCAAAAAACATAACAATGCAGCACCGCTAAGCCCCTCTTACGAATGAGATTTTCCGCGCCGCTCCTGTTGAATAATTAATTTATAGGAAATGAAATCACGGCGAATATTTCAATTCACTAAGTACGCTTCGTAGCGCAACGAAGTTTGTAAATCACTTGGAAACAGGTGACTTGGGAATGTCAGTTCACCCTACAAATATCTATCTTCGAGTCGAAGTAAAAAAAAGATTCTTGATTGAATCGACAACTGGAAGATTGATTTTCGGTTAATCGATTTAAGTTCGATTAGGTTGTATTTTTTTCTACTTTTCTTTTAGGAACTTCGTTTATTTCGAGAATAGAATAGAATGGAATAGAATAATTTTTAATCAATTTAGATTACAAGTAATTCTTATTGAAAGTAATTTTTTCCCAGTGGAATATAGAATCATAAAAATCATTACGAGGGATTTTTTTGGAATGGAAAGGGACGACTAAAACCCCATGGTGTTTTACCTTGGCCGCAAATATACAGCGCAGCAGAAACGCTTTCGATTTCGCGTGGGATGTATCTGCTCTATTGTAAGCATATCCAAAGCTATTCTGGCTTTATATTTTCTATCCATTTCTACCACGTTCATTTCCGTCCATTTCAGCCTTTCAATAGTAAATAACATACACTTGTAGGGAGAGTGGGGCATGTTGTTACAGGGGTAAACGCATTTTTACCGAGATTTAGAACTCTCTGGCGCATAGTATTGGGCTCAATTGGTTCCTTATGGCATCGCTCACTTCGTAAGAACGACCTGTGACCGCAAAACGGCGTGCTGTACACGTGCTCCGATTTCAGTCAAGTAAGTAAAAAAATCCTTTATGAAATCTTTGATTTCCGATACATATTTTTTTTATTTTCACTACTTTTTGGGGCTTGGACTTTCTTAACACATCTACTTTTAATTTACAATATTGTTTTTTTCTGCTAAAGAGATCCGTCAATATTGACTTCAATTTGTTTAAAAAATCGTGCTATGGGGCAGGTAATTACAAATTTTTGGGGTAAGTTGTTACATGTAACAACTTGCCCCGTATAATTTGGGTATGATTATCTTATTAGCTTATCAGTCTCTGGTAGGGATAAAAAGCAAGTGTTTAAACCACTTTCAAGGCGGCACTTTTCACTTATACCTTATACGTAACTTCATATTTATAAAACATAAATATTAAATGATTCTTGTTCAGAATAAGAAATTATAAAAGAAAAACAGAGAGATCCTTCTACTTCCTCGCCGAATGTCTCCAATTTGACACCTGGAAAATCCGGAATTGGTAGTCATCGTAAACGAAAATCCGCTGTAGGAGAAACGTTTTTACGTGGTAGCGCCATGCGGCAGCTATATCTATATAAATAAAATGATAGAGGTTTGCAGTTGTGCGCGCATCACGGAAAAACTACTGGATAGATTTCAATTAGGTTTTCTAAGTTTTATTTTTTAGATACTTGGCGCTTATCTTAAAAAAAAATTATAAGCACTATGTGTTCAGTGATATGTGTTTTCGTAATATATCAAGTAACGCGGATGAAGACGCGGGTATCAGCTAGTTAGTAGTATAGTTGTAGCACGAATGAGTCGGCTCGACCGGGGAAAGGACCACGGTCTTACAGAATACCAGCGTAAAATAGCAGCTTAAGGCTTTAAGAAGCCTGATAGACCTTGATGAAACGGTGACCGCAGAGATTTTAGCCGACGTCAACACCGTCTAGCGACTACTTTCTGTATTACTTAGAAAAGTGCAAAGATTAATAGACTGCAGAGATGACAAGTATATAAGTGATATACTGCATATTATGCTTGCGCGTCACTGAGAGTTATGTCGCGGTTAGCATCTCTTTACATTGCACAATGTGGTGCTGTAGCTTCGTCCGGTAGGCATCACGAGCTATCAAGTGTTTAAGTTTTAAGTACGTAAGAGTTTTTATTATATTCGTTGAATCGAATTTATTTGTGTTGTATTAGTAGCTCTGGGTCTAAGCGCTCGCTAATGCCCTACCTTTGCATATACGTGAAGCACAAACTATTGTTATCTTTAAGCGACTATTTAAAGAGCATTACTTGTCTCAATCGTTCGGACACCGTTAGAATAAATTATATGATTATGTATTTATTGTATCTATAAGCTTTATAGTATTATTTATATTATTGTAATTTATATATGTATTTTGAGTAGATATGTAAGTTTGTTTATATATTTGTATGTATATGTATATAATATATGTTTTACTTTATCTTTTATTATGTATTAGTCATTTAAATTATTTCATGTATTAGTTATTTAGATGTTATTTAATTGCATGTATTGTCTATATATAACATGTATTGATATTATATTATGTATATTTATATTGCACCACCTACCCAGTATTCATTTTTTATTCCTTTACACCTTTGGTTGCCTGGAAGAGATCGCTATGTAATGATAAGCCCGCCAAATTGTATATATAATCTGCTTTTTGTTATGTCATTTGTATATTTGTTTGTAGTGTACAATAAAGTATATTCATTCATTCATTCATTCAAGTAAACCAAAACCCTCTCAGAAGTAAGAGGTGTGCCCAGCTTAGCGACTTACATAGCCTGTTACTTTACTTTTGTATCGTATACATTTGCAATATTCATATTCGTTTCAGATACAGAAGGGTACTATGCTGACAAAAATATCATTACTCAATACATTATCAAACTATGATTAAATACATTATAAAACTATTATTTTCTGTACAGAACCCGGCAAAGTGTTGCTCAAGGCACTATGAATACAGCAGCTGATAAAAATGTTACACTCATAACTATTAACAAAAATTGTTATTGTAAATGGTCTTATAGAAAAAATTATTCCGCCGTGTCAGGTGCAGGAGCTATTATCAGAAAGAAAGAAAGAAAGAAACATTTATTTGCACAGAATATAGGTGGTACCAGATTTAACAGTGGTGCATAGTTCAAGCTATATTCTGCCTTTAATAGGCATGCAAATATTTATAATTATATAAAACAATTAAAATACTATTATATTACTTACAAAAATGTCAAGTTATATTATTATTTAGCATATTTATTATTATTATTATTATATTACATTATATTTAATTTTACAAATAATCATAATATACATTAGTTTTATGTTGCATGAACTCTTGTATCGTATAAAAACATTTATCAACTAGCCATTTTCTTAACTTAATTTAAAAAAATTTTAATGGAAGTTCCCGTAGATTCTTAGGCAGTTTATTAAAAACTAATATGCACATATGATATACATTCCGTTTATTTAAAGCTGTTCTACAAGATGGAATCATTATTTTAGTAGGATCTCTTGGTCTGTATTTAGTAACATGATCCCCTTTAAATTTAAAAAAAAAATCGTTATACTTTCTTACAAAGACTGATACCTCAAGAACATAGATGCAGGTCAATGTCAGTAAATTAAGTTTTTTAAATAGAGGTTTACAGGAGTCAAGTGGACTTGCTCCACAAATAGCTATTAAACATTTCTTTTGTGCAATGAATGCTTGACCAACATCAGTCAAATTCCCCCATATTATTAACCCATATCTAAGGATTGATTCTACATGGCCTTTATATGCTATACCTGCAGTCTTTTCATCTGATACTGTCCGAAGCTTTCTAAGGGCATAGGCAAATCTTTAGAAGGAGAAGAGGTAAAATTTTGTTTTAAAGATTGTTTTGTCTGCAATTGTGCATAAAATAAAAAATAACTTCAGCCAAAGAGCACAACTGGCATTATACTCGGGCCCATCAAATGGTATGGAAAAAAAATTAATTTTACCATGTTTCAAAAAATTTATTGCAAACATTTCGTGATAAAATAAAAAAATTACAAACTTATCCAAGATACCTAAAACGTTAAAGAAAAAAATATAACAAATTATAAACTAATGAGTTTTTGTCAGTTTTTAAAAAGGTTACAAGATATAACAAAAAGACACGAAAATAAATGTCAAAAAGTTCAGTATCTGATTGACGATATAGAGCTGACACTTAATCATAATTTTGGAAACCACGCCAGTTGTAAACAATACTCGTACTTCTGTGAAAAGTGGTGTACACAAGAGAATTAAGAACAGACAAAATCTTTCTTTTCAAATTTCCGCCGAGTTTTAATTAGAAGGCCAAATACGCCATATGCCAATTTAATTAAATATATTTTATATAACGTGATCTTGACTAAGTTTCATCACTTCACCATTGATAAAAATGAGAACAGCAATTTTACAATTGTTTTACAAGAAACACTATCAGTTGAACCTTGCAGCTTGTTCATTATTTTATTTATAAATACAAATGAATGTATATATTATTAATAAATAATTCCCATAATATTTTGTATTATTTTTGAGCTATCTGAAACATTCTAAACTCTATAGAAAATGTGGCGTATGAAATGACTGACAATCACTAGAACATTTTATCTAGGTACAAAGATGTTTTACGTTTTCGTGGCCTCCACATGATATTTTTGTTAGCATTAGGTACCCTTCAGTATCTGAAACGAATATGAATATCGCATATGTATACGATACAAAAGTAAAGTAACAGGCTATGTAAGTCGCTAAGCTGGGCACAGGCCTCCTCTTACTTCTGAGAGGGTTTTAGTTTACCTGAATGAATGAATGAATGAATATACTTTATTGTACACCACAAACAAATATACAAATGACATAACAAAAAGCAGATTATATGTACAATTTGGCGGGCTTATCATTACATAGCGATCTCTTCCAGGCAACCAAAGGTGTAAAGGAATAAAACAATGAATACTGGGTAGGTGGTGCAATATAAATATACATAATATAATATCAATACATGTTATATATAGACAATACATGCAATAAAATAACATCTAAATAACTAATACATGAAATAATTTTAATGACTAATACATAATAAAAGATAAAGTAAAACATATAATATATACATATACATACAAATATATAAACAAACTTACATATCTACTCAAAATACATATATAAATTACAAACGAGATTTTTCGCGGTGTTATTGCGATATTCAGGCCCTTCGATAATACTTTTATTGTAGGTTCGTCCAGTGTTTGTTTTGACAAGTTATAGACCGCGCGTTGTTTATTGTTAGTGTCTGTGGTCAGCGGTTGTGTTTCGTTTCTACGTTGACATGGATGTTTGACATTTGATTTGATCGTTAATTTTTGGTATTTATTGAGCTTCAGCTCGTCAATCAAGTATTGCAAGACATGTGATCGTTAATTTTTGGTATTTATTGAGCTTCAGCTCGTCAAGCAAGTATTGCAAGACATGTGATCGCTAATTTTGGTATTTATTGAGCTTCAGCGCGTCGAGCAAGTATTGCAAGACAACTAGCTTAGGGTCCCGCGCCTACGTCACAGTGACTGAGTGAAGCCGGCCACAGTCGAGCGTGTGTCTGCTGTACTACCCTATGTCAGAGGAGTCACAGACAAGGTTGGCTACATTTTCAAGCGAGCTTCTATTAAAACATACTTCAAGCCGCCGAAGAAGATTAGTCAATTTTTACCATCCGTCAAGTGTAATATCCCTCTACAAGATGCAGGAGTGTTCAAACTTGATTGTGAGTGTGGTCTCTCTTACATAGTATA
Source organism: Parnassius orleans (assembly GCA_029286625.1). NCBI lineage: Eukaryota > Metazoa > Arthropoda > Insecta > Lepidoptera > Papilionidae > Parnassius > Parnassius orleans. Next base: position 1,222,914 of record JAGSMP010000223.1, read on the forward strand.
AACAAAAAGATCCATTAAAACCCGCGTGAAAGAACATATAGCTGACGTGAGGCACCGACGCTCTGGGAAATCTGCAGTTTGTGAACATGTTCAAGATTTGATAGAATACAAATCCTCGCAAAATAACACCGATTCCTACCAAGGATGATACGCGAGGCTGTTGAAATTAAAAAACATCCTAATTTCAATAGAGAAGATGGATGGGTGCTGCGATCTGCTTGAGATCCTATAATGAACAAAATGAAATTCAAGCCCAAGCATACCACTGCAAGACTTCAAGATACTGTAAGCTCATTCTGCGTACATCGGACCAAAAATTTATATTCAAAAACTGAAGGTAGCTAGGCGAACTATGACATCGGTACGTTAAATACCTCAGTTCCCCCCGTGACCATGAGTGCTGTAAAGCACCCGAAACGTCGGGAATTAAAAAGTTAAATTAAACGTGATAGAATCCGTAAAAAAATAGTTACATTTAATGTGTAGGCTTCGCGTAAATATAAGAAATTATTGAATAAAAATGTTTGTATTCAATTATATTCTATTCTATTCTACTCTACTCTACTCTACTCTATTCTACTCTACTCTTTTCTTCTCTTTTCTAATCTACTCTATACTACTCTATTCTATTCTTTTCTATTCTACTCTGTTATATTCTATTTTATTCACTTGCATCAACAACATTACAATCGGGATACAGTCAATACGGGACAGCTTCAACAATCATGACGTATCTGTCGTCATAATAATAATAAATGTGTACAGTATGATATTATTAATTGTTATTTTAAAAGAAATGCATGTTAATACATATCAACCATGGAGGCTAGAAAAATACTTGGGTATTTATAAGTCACAAACGCACACTAGCGAAACGTGATTGATGTGGTTTCGAAGAACGGAATCACTAAATAGTTTTCTTGTGACGAATCTGGATCAAAGAGCGTATATATTTTTGTAATGTTTTCAGACTGTAGGCTTGTTTGATGTATTGTTGCTTTTTTTTTTCCAAACTGACATTCAAACTGAATTCGAAAATGTACTAAAGTTTTTTTATTGAATAAGGGTGACAAAAAAGCATACAGCCCACCTGTATCCACTTACCATCAGCTAAGTGGATAGAGGTAGGCTGGGTGCTCGATGCTTGTGAATCGATGTTCTTTTACGAGTATTTGTGGTCTATCAACCTTACTGTAGGGCATAAGTACTCACCTATAAAATGTAGAGTTCAATTCCGGAAAAAGTAAATTAGTCAAGTGAAAAAAAATCGTCGCGCTATGCTTCACCACTCTACTCTTATGTGTTAGTTAGTGACATATCTACAAAACATTTTAGTTTCTCTACATCTGATCACTTGGTTAATCAACACTTAAATTCTCCTCTTCACCTTGCTGATCTGTTAATTTTTTTTCGTAAGATAAAAATATAAACGAATTTATAAAATGTGTTCTCAACAGTCCCTAAAAATAATAAGTTTTTTTATTTGATACAAGTTTTACAAGGTTTCGTAATAACTATTTATTGTCAACTTTAGAATTTTATTTATTCAGCCAATTAAAGATATTTTTTAAATATTATTTAAAAAAGCAAATAAAGATACATATTATTTATTTACTGAATAAATAATATCTTTATTTAAGGCATCAAAGACTTGATAACTTTGGCCCATAGCAATATATACCTTAACCTAAAAATATGTAAAAACATAAACATATACACTACCCCCAGAAATCGGGAGCGAGGAATATCTCTTTGAGTTTTGCAGGAAACTGGAGCACGTAGGATTTGACTATTATTCGCTTTTCTGTCAGTCCATATGTCCGACTTTTATGAAATGATTTCCTTTTGGTTTTTTTTTTGGAAAACCTTTTGGTTTTTCGCCAAAAACTTCTCCGTGATCATGCGCGTGGAAAAGACCTGATCCGTACATCAAATTTTCAAATTCCCAAATTTTTCCATCAGTATCTTTCATAACTCTTTCAATTAGCACCTTAGCATATAGTTTTCCCACAATGCTAAGAAGACTGATACCACGGTAGTTTTTACAGTCCTGCTGCGATCCTTTTCCCTTATATATTGGGACTATCACTGCTTTGCACCAGTGTCCCGGTACCCGCTTAAGTTCCCAAGACAAATTGAACAAGGTGTACAGCAGGTCTGCCATCACTCCCTCTCCAGCCTTTAGTATTTCGATTGATACTCTATCATATCCGGCTGCCTTACCTGCTTTCATACTTTTCATTGCTTTCATTATTTCATCTATACCTATCTCTCTATATCTTTCCTCTTCTTATCGGAATTTCTAATTCATTTAATTCAAACGTCTCATCACTCATAAACACGCTTTCAAAGTATTCCTTCCATCTCCTTAAACTCGAAACTTCGTCATTCAGAATACAGCTATTCTGGTCTCGCATAGCATTCATTTTTGGCTGTTTTGAATGTCCCTTGGTAGTTCTTAAGAGTTTCCAGAACATTTTAATATTTTCCCGGAAGTTATGAACGATATTCTTCTATCATTCTTATCCTTGCCTTATATTCTTAGCCTTGGTTGCTAGTAAATCTAGCCATGCTCTCTTCTTTGCTTCAACTTCCATCCGTACCTCATCATCCCACCATAAAGTGTTATTTTTCCTTTCATTCGTTCTCTTAGTTACACCACATACTTCGGTAGCTGCATCAACCAAACCTTTCTTGACATTATACCACAGTCTCCAAGTCTAAATCATTCATACACAATTCATCAATACTACTTATATTTTCTCTCAGTCTACATTTGAACTTCTCTTTCACACCTTCATCTTGTAACCTCTCTGTTCTTATAAGCTGTAACGCAGTGGTAGATACAGATGTCCGATGCCGCCAACGCCTGAATAGACCATTAATTCGGCATAAGACCAAGTAATGATCCGTCCCTACGTTAGACCCCCGGTTAACCCTTGTATCTACCACTGCGCTTCATTCTTTCATCCACAATTATGAAATCTATCATGCTCCTGTCACCACCTCTTTCCCATGTATATATGTGAATCTTCTTATGACGAAAGAAAGTGTTCGTCACAAAAATATTCTTTTCCACACATACGGTGAGGAGGCTTTCACCATTCTCATTTATGCTTTCGTCACCAAACGTTCCCAATATCCTTTCATAACCAAGCCTCTTCACGTCAACCCTTCCATTAAAATTTCCTAATATAACAATATTTTCATTACCCTTGCATTTCATTAGCACCATCCTTACCATCTCCCAAAACTGCTTTCGGATATAAGTGGGCTTAGACATGTCTGCGGCATAGACTCCTAGAACAAACAACTTCTTTAAGCCCACTTTCATTCGTATCCATAGCAGTCTCGGGCTTACATATTCATACTCTTTCACACAATGACCCATTCTTTCTGAAAGGATGATACCGACTCCCTGGCATGCCCACTCGGTCTCATCTACACCAGACCAGTACGCGGTATACATGCCATGTGTAGTGGCATCCTTTCCCTTCCGTTTCTTCTCATTTACACATAACACATCTATTCCTCTATCATACATAATATCGCATACTATATCCATCTTATCATTCACTAGGTGTTACCCGCGGCTTCGCCCGCATGGTCACTGGGAAATGAACTATCCATTGATTTTTGAATTGAAAGAAAACTGAGTTTTATAGGTTTGTCAGAGATGCAGCCATTAAAAGGAAACTGAGCAAAATTGATTCGTCAGCCTATTTTAAATGTTTTGAAACGCAGCGTATGGGAAAGCATGAAAATAGCCTGTTGATTCCAAATGGAAATGGGATATTTTTTTAATTAAAGGAAACTGAGCATAATTATCCCTCAGGGATGCAGACTTTTGAAAAGAAACTGAGCTAAATTGATTCGTCACAGATGCAGATTTCTGAATTGAAAGGAAACTGATCCAAATAAAAGATCCGTCAGAGATGCAGCCTTTTGAGTTGAAAGGAAACTGAGCTTAATAGGTCCGTCAGAGGTGCAGTATTTCGAATTGAAAAGAAACTGAGCTAAATAGGAAATTTTGAATTGTAAGGAAGATCTGTGGAATTTGATTAATTGATTGTGGGAATTTTGGAAAAACTAACTGAACACTATTTTAAGACGCTACTGTACACAATGTTATATGTTTTTCCATTCGGGGAAAGAATCTGGAGATTCTGGGCATTTGACACACGCGAACATGCTACATACAGCTGACCATGAGAGAAGCACGGTTTTTAAGTTGACCCCGCTACCTGTAACGTTTGCCCTTGCGCTTTATTAATTGTCATTGCAAAACTGAGCTTAATAGGAACTGCAACCTTTGAATTGAAAAGGAAGATCTGTGGGAATTATAGGGATCCGTGGTATAATAACATTTTCACCTTTACCTACGCCTGTCAAAATTGTAGCACCGATTATGTTCCGTCCAAGATGTGTCACACGCAGCCTTGTCCCGTTACATAACCGAGGAGGATCTAAATTTCTCATTAGCATGACTGGGACGCCTAATTTTAATTGAAGCTTATGTGAGGCACGCCTGACAACTCTAGAGAATTTAGAAACTCTACGGGATAAGAAGTGCTATGTTCTGTGTCCATAACTGTGTCTACTGACAAATACTCTGTTATTTTTCCTGCTACTTCGCTTAATATATCTGAATTTATTTTGTTAACGCTCTAATTTTTGGTGCAAGTATCGCCTTCACATAACCATTTGTCTTCATGCATGTTGTTCGTTAAATCTGAATAAACGCTCGCAATTAATTCGGAATGACTCTGTACTAAATTACAAAAATCTCGTCAATTTAACGCAGCCCTCAGCATCCGTTTCCAACTGCCCATCGCCAATTTTAATAGTGTGTCAGCATAGTTTCCAGTATTATCATTATATAAATGCACTCTCATATTCGTAGTTAAACTGAATTTTGTCACCTTGTTCCATAAAATAGACGACTTGAGGCATGCTTTAATTTCATCTGCAGGTGCCTTTTGAATGACAGGTAAAGTTTGGCGAAAGTCACCAGCCAGTAAAACCACCATTCCTCCCATTACATCGGTATTGCTGCGCAAATCCTAGAGCGTTCGATTTAGTGCTTCTACAGCTTTTTATGCGATTGTACTTTCATCCCACTAAAAGTTTGCATTGTCGTAGCATTATACCTCGTGCACTATTTTTGCTAAAGTTGCAGATCGGCGATTCTTTCTGGCTAGATTTAGAGGAGTTTTAAAACAGAATGTGCAGTGCGGCCCCTGCAGCAGCGTAAGCTATACCGGAGGCTACAGCCACAGCAATGCTCTTATCTTTCCGTACTTGCGCTAATAATAAATTTAACAAAAATGTCTTCCATTTGTCCTGGAGGAATCCAGGGCATCTAAAAGAAAAGTGCACCATTCCAGATTCAATTTGTCCTAATACTTTGTCAAAAACTGTTTTGTTCAGGAAACAAGCAGGGTACAAATTCGGCTACTTGCTGCTGCAAAGCTGGTATATCTTAGTTTGTTTCATATAATTTCATCACTTAGTTCATTTTCAGTTGTTTGCTGAGGGCTTATCATTCCAAAGTCGCTTAATTTTTTACCATTTCCTTTACTTTATCTTCAATTTTTCTAAGTGCTTCATTATAAATGTGTTCATTGTATGTCATGTTCGCGTGTGTCTACTGTAACTTTCGCAAAATATCTTCCGCCATGTACTCTTTATATTTGTCCCACAATTTATGTGCATTAGATAGCCTGCAAGATGATGTGAGAGTTGCATAAAGATCCCTAATTTTGGCTGGTGACTGGCTGCACAGCTTCCTCCATGGTTTCATCCCAGTGATTATCGTTTTCTAAAAGATGCAGAGCTTCACATGCTTCTCTATAAGTTGCGCATTCCTGACCGTTAACAGTTTTAAGGTCTTTATCCTGTAGAACTGAACATGGTGCAGCAGCAATCGTAAACAGAAACATTCAAAATTAGTTACATGGACGGTATACACACGACCAAGGGCATCTGATGACTTTACACCGGGCCAATTTGCAACAGGCGCGCCTTGAATACGGCGTTTCCACTCCTTCCTAGATGTGTTCCAAGTTTAATAGCGGGACACTTCAGAATATAACAACGTTTTTGCAAAGGGGTCGGTTTGACAAAGTTGAAAGAAGGCTGTTAGTGTAGTTTTTCGCGGTGATGCAATTCTTTCTTGGAAATTTCTTTCGGTGAAATATACACTCTCTCCATTTTCTAAGTGCACAGCAAGGTGAGAAACTGTTGGGTGCCTTTCGTGTAAAGGGAATCCAAGGAGACGCCACGCTGCCTCGTTACTGCTGACATAACGCCCTGCTTGAAAGGTCTGTACTTCATTAACGGGATTTGCCTCACCTTCACTCCTGAGATTAAATATTGCTTGGTCGCTTCCTTTATTTATGTACTTACAGAGATATACTTGATTGCGCGGACAGAGCTACATGCTTCTACATTAATGTAGGCATTAAACATTTTACATAGAATCCAGCTGTTATCTAAGGTTTCGAACGCTCCAGAGCGAGATTTGATTGTAACTTTCCTGCCACCATCTTCGGGAGCTCTGCGTCTGTATAAACGGTAGCCATTGTCATTGTGCACTGTTTCTTTTAATAGCTGTTTAGGGAATTTCTTTGTATATTTTCCTTCTTTCATACATGGCGATATTGAATTTCGTCTCCACATGGACCGTGAACCATATTTCGGACGATGGTATCATACAATTCTTTATCTTGCTCAGGATCCGGAATCTCGGCACTTATTATGTCGTCTATTTGGCTGGGCCGCAACTTCTCTTTAAGCCATATTAGAATGTGGGCATGCGGTAATCCTCCTTTTTGCCATTCAATTGAATACATGAAGCACTGCACCTCTCCGAAAATTTTCGCTTTGTTAATTACATATTAATTTTGTACTTTTAATCTAAATACTCTAGCAACTAAATCGTGTCTGTCAGTACTTTTGGCCCGGCATTAGCTCCTCGGTTATTTCTTTCCATGCGGGATTGCAAGTAAAAGTAACAAAAGATCAGGTCTTCCGTAAGTTCGTACATAGGCGAATGCGTCTTGTGTGTACTCATGTAGGTTGTGGGGACTGTTAACGAATGATGAGGGCAGAATTACCATTTTACCTAAATCTCTGGGGTTCACATTTGCGTCGCTAGAAACTGCATCTTGTAAATGTATATAATTCTCAAAGCGCAGCTTTTTGATTTAAAGATATATAACGGAGCGTTCACTTTCTACCTTCACATACATGTCTACAAAAATTGATGAAATAATTGTCTACACCGGGATAAGAGGTTAAAATCATTTTCTCGCAACATCATATGATACGTATAAAAATCCATACATGATACTTTTTTGTTCGGAGTAGGCTCCTTTGTGACCAGGTTAATGAGTGGAATTTGAAAATGATAACCCTCTTGTCCTTTGCAATAAATCAATGGGTATTGCAGAGCGTCATAAAACTTGTGTGTATCGGCTACCCGTTGCAACGTATCATCACGTGCTCGCAAGAAATGTCTCGTGAAGAAAATTGATCACCACTAATTACAGCTGCTATTTCGTTTATCAAAGGTGCATTGTAGCGCCTTTCATGCTCTCCTCGAGGGGTCCGATCTGCGTGAATGACGACTTTATAATCGTCTTCAGGTAGGTTTTCTAAAGCAGTTTTAAATGTTTTGACTAAAATGTTACGTTCATGCAAGAATCTTTGAATTTTGAACACTCTGTCTCTCTCAACTCCCTGGATAAATTGGCAGCGACGGTCTACCTCAATTTCTTTGTCACCCATAAAATATACTTGTAAAAATTTATGTTGTTCGTTTTCACCTGGAAAAAGTGAACCTATTCTATGATAAATTTGCCCTGGCACTGTAAATGTAGGCGAAAATCCCGGCATTATTATTTCCCGGTCAACTCCGAAGGACGTCATTTGAAAGCATGAGTTATATTTCCGGATCCTGTTTCTCATTAGCATCGTATAAAAGAGAGTTTTCAAAGGTTCTTCTGGTTCCCCAAGTAACGGAAGAAACACTTTGCCATTGAACAGCACATGCCTGCGGTCTCATCTTTCCATTTTAAAGCGCTGCAAAATCGACACGCCTTGTCCATCAGTCCGATAACAACTAATCTGTGATTTTATAATCAATCAACGGATCATAATTGAATTCTGCGTCATTAAAAACCGACTAATTGTTTCTTTGAAAATTTTGTCGACGTTCAGCTTGAGCTGTGCATTTGCATCTCTTCGCGCCTGTGTCTGTTCTGGTGTTTCAGATGCCCTTATAGTAGATTGACGTTCAACTTGCTCAATGAGTCTGTGTTGAGTTTCATCAGGTGTTTCCGCGGCTCTTAAGGCGGCCTGAAGTTCCGCTAGTTCGAATAGCCTTTACTGACTTTGAGCACGTGTTTCAGTAGCTCTTAAAGTAGATTGACGCTCTGCCTGTTCAAGACGCCTTTGCTGGCTTTGATCAGGTGTTTCAGTAGCTCTTAAAGTAGCTTGACGCTCTGCCTGTTCAAGACGCCTTCCTGACTTTGAGAAGGTGTTTCGGAAGCTCTTAAAGCAGCCTGACGCTCTGTCTGTTCAAGACGCCTTTGCTGACGTTGAGAAGGTGTCTCAGATGCTCCAGCAGCCTGACGCTCTGCTTGTTCTTGCCTTCTCAGTTCAGCATCTTCTAAAGATTCTAGCGATCGAGCTAATCTTTTCGCTTGTCTTTGAGAAGATACTCTTGAAAGGCTGGACTTACGTTTGCGAGGCGTTATGAGTAAGAAAAACCTATTTATAAAAAGTTAAAATACCTAAAAGGTATTAAATTTCCTTAAATATTTTTTTAAAAGAATCCATAATATCTAAAAGGAATAAATATTCCTTTTAAATATTTTTAAAATCTAAACAACAAAACCAATTCAAGACACAACACGAATCCGAAAACGATAGCCAAAAAAATCGAATCAACTTAAACCAAATCACAAAACAAATCGCAGAAAACCAAAACTGAAAGCAGTAGTCAATATAATAACCAACGAAAAAGAAGTAAGTATATAGGTACCGTATACACTATTTATACTATTAATATTCCTTTGAAATATTGTTGAACAACCTAAAACAACGAAAACCAATTCACGATTCTAAATAAACAAAATCCAAAATCAAAGCCAGAGTCTATATATGTATAAAGGATTACCAACCAAATCAACAAACCGATCCAAGAAAATACACAAATCCGAAAATGAAAGCCAATATAAATCCATTCAACCTTAACAAATCACAAAGCAAATAACAAACAACCGAAATCGAAAGCAGGTAGTCGAATAAGCTACGAAATAGAAACAATTTAAGCGTATAGGTACCGTATGCACTATAAGTTGACGCACGGCTCAACGGCGGGAGTTAAGTACATGTCAGAAACATTTCGTTACCGCGTTTTAGAAACCTAGTAACGACATCTAGCGGAATCAATTTAACCTATGTATACGTTAGTTAATAAGAACTCTCAAAAATATTGTTCTTATAATTTTGCACAATTTTCTTATTGTAATACCGATTCATTCATAACCACATATAAGAACTGTATTCATTTCCGTTCAATAAATATTACTAAGGCTTATTAATAAGGCTTACTAAGAACTGTTTCTACCATTGTTAAGTAATATAGTTAAGGGTGAAAGCGTGACAGGTGGTGATAGTATTTGATCCATACTTTAATCACGCCTGTAACCCTTGCGGGGTAGGCAGAGCATCAACGGATTACTTAATATCGTCTGCGAGGTTATCGCCTATTCTGTGAATTACGATGCACCAAAACGTTTGAAGAAAATCAGCTGGTGAATTTTATGCTTTTATCGCTCTCTTCCCGGTCCTGCGTGGAAAAATACAGATCCATACATTTTTTATCTTAATTTAGGTAAAAAGACATAATAATCCAGATATTCTGACCTTCTGTGTTCGTCCATCGTACCGTCGTCCGTCTTGTAGAATCACGGTGGCGCCACCTAGCTGAATTTAATTTTGCAACATATGCGATTTTCCCACGGGAATGATATGTTTTTCCGCTGAAAAAAGAAGCCTATGTCACCCTACAGCCACCGAACTATCCCCATACAAATAATTATGCTATGCCGACGCTCTGTTGCGACGTGAAAGAAGGTCAAACCTTTGCAACATATTCGATTTTCCCACGGGAATGAGATATTTTTCCGCGGAAAAAAGTAGCCTATGTCACTCTACAGCCACCGAACTATCCCCATACAAAAAATCATGCCATGCCGACGCTCTGTTGCGACGTGAAAGAAGGACAAACAAACAAACAAATAAACAAACACACTTTCGCATTTATAATATTAGTATGGATTGCTCCACATACATTCAGTGTAGCCAGACGGGCTTCCTCAATCCACTTTTCGTCCCTCCGGGAGACGAACGTGACGGTTGGCGAACCTCGTCGCCGGTTTTCCTCCCGGATACATTGTAATATTACATAAAATACATACTTTAGTGTTTTAAACTTGAAATATTCTTTAAAATATGTGTATTGCTTAAAGAAATACAAAAAATACATTATAATATTACATAAAATACATAACTTTAGTGCTTTAAAATCGATTCTTATTTCGTTGAAATATTACCTTAATTGAATAAAACTACTTTTACGGATTATATCGCGTTTAATTAACTTATTTTTATTAATTCCCGACGTTTCGGGTGCTTTAAGGTACTCCGGATTAACTCTGACATCGGGACGTCAATCACCCCAGTCCCCCATGACCATGGGTGCTGTAAAGCACCCGAAGCGTCGGGAATTAATAAAAAGTTAATTAAAGGCGATATAATCCTTAAAAGTAGTTTTATTCAATGTAGTGTAGTGTTCGCGTAAATATAAGAAATCATTATATTACCTTAATCTCAATAAAAAATACACGTAGTTGTCTTCGTAATTAAAATCGCATTGTGGTTGTGTGTAGTTAAAACATATCCTAGTATCGTTTTAACAGTAATATAACATAGCAACTTAGTATATGCAAATAGTTTAAACATAATATTAATATAGAATTATAATATCAAACACCCCAGGAGTCCACCAAGTCATCGACCGCGTGGCTCGGTCCAAAGTCCACGTCGCTCGGCTTGCCGCCATACCTGTGCGCTGCGCTGCGGCCGGTCGACGTCGCTCACCTATTGTGTTCGAGCGCTAATCACTTGGTTTTGTTCACGCCAAATCGACGTGTTGAATTATAACTTATTGGAACTTTATTGTAAGACGTTTATTATTAATTTACTTTTTCAATTTGCTCTAACATAATGTCTGCTGCGGAAGAAACACCTAAAATTGATACTGATAAAATGCAAGCAAGGGAGTTAAAGTCATTACGTGGATTAATAAAGGGTCCTATAACCAAGTTTAAAGATTATGTTCAGTTATTAAATCAATCTAAGGTAGAAAATATTTCTCAAGTTCAGATTAAGGAACTAACGTTACGTTTGGCTAAAATCGAAAATTTGTTTTATGATTTTGATACCGTTCAAACCAAATTGGAACATTTGTCCGATGAACATTTACCAGAAAGAGATGCCGTCGAAAACCAATTTTATTCTACGGTATCCAAAGCTTAAATGCTTATTGAATCTCACCGTGCTCTTCATAAAACTATTCAACAAGAAAGGAGCAAACAACGAATCAGACCAAGAATTGCGATCTGACGTAAACACTTTGAAGAATTTTTTCGCTAATGAAGGCATTAAATTTAAATTCATACCTCTATATTCTCCCACTTTCGGTGGACTCTGGGAAGCCGGTATAAAGAGCGCAAAACACCATTTAAAACGTATTGTAGGAAATACTAGTCTTATTTTCGAGGAGTTCAGCACGGTTTTCACACAAAATGAAGCCATCCTCAACTCCTTAACCCTGATTCCCTTATCATCTGACCCAACAGATCTCTCTCCTTTGACTCCAGGGCACTTCATTGTCGGGAGGCCGCTGGCGTCACTGCCGTCACCACTAAACATGAGCACAAAGACGATACGCACCAGATATCAGATGATGGAGCAGATCAGGAACCACTTCTGGAACAGATAGCATCATGAGTATCTCTCCGAACTACAGAAGCGCACGAAATGGAAGATACGCCAGAAGGACCTGAAATTGGGCGACTTAGTAGTATTCAAAGAAGAAAACTTACCTCCCTTGAAGTGGAAACTTGGACGTGTTCATCAACTTTATACTGGAGTTGATGGCATTAACAGAGTTGCAGATTTCAGTACTCACCGAGGCATTGAACGACAAGCACTTAATAAAGTTTGTCCTCTCCCAGTAGACATCGATGAAGTTTTGAAAGAAGACGTTGCTTCTTTCAAGACCCCCAAGATGTTGAAGCGGACGCAGGGCCGCAGGGAGGCGGCGGCGGAGTGTAGAGGGGCAGTCAACGACCGCCGCATTCCACATAGGACGACCGCGAGAGTAACCCGCGCGCTTAGCTAGCTTTTAGTTCTCATATCTCTTTGTTACTCTTATTATAAAAAGATTAAATTTACATACATGTTAAATTACGAAGATTGATAATATTAGTGGTGCCATGATGGGGATCGATTTCAGGTTGCTCGCGTGTGAATTATAAAAATGAATAATGATCCGCCGGTAACAGCACAAAAAGTATTTTAATTATATTTTATTTTTCCGGTTATAAGGGTTTCGTAACTAAATATTATAATAAGTGAGGATGTCCGCAGCAGAATCAGATTAACCGCAGCAGAATCAGATAAGCCCAAGGGACTAGTTAGCTGAAATGGCAATGGGTTGGCCATACAGCCCGAAGAATCGACAAGCGATGGGTAAGAAAATTTTTCGAGTGGTAGCTTCCCATTACATAGAAGTAGCCCCCCCCCCCCTCTTCCACTAGTAAGGGATGCAGGAAGTCGATGGATACACGTAACTCAGGACCGTGCTTTGTGGCATTCCCTGGGGGAGACATATGTCAGCAGAGGACTTGTAAAGGACTGTAATGATGATGATGATGAATGATGATGATAAGGGTTGCGCCGGCTGCATTTGGTTGTAGCCTAAATCACGATTGAGTTTAGTTAAACTTAGAAGTTGCGTAAATCTAAGAAATGATTGTATAAATTTACTTTCAAAACCTTTTTATATTAATTTTATAAGTAACACGGTAATATTTATACTAATATCTAATTTTTAAATATATTTTTTTATAGAAGAGGGGGAAAACGAGCATGCGGCTCACCTGATGGTAAGTGACTACCGTCGCCCATGAACAACGGCAACACCAGGGGAATTGCAGGTGCGTTGCCGGCCTTTTAGAAAGGAGTAAGCTCTTTTCTTGAAGGTCCCTAAGTCGTATCGGTCCAGAAAAATCGCCGGTGGTAAAAAATTCCACAGAGCAGTTGTACGAAGAAGAAAACTCCTAGTAAAATGGACAGTGGTGGACAGCCAAGCATCCAGATGGTGAGGATGGTATCGTGAATTTTTACGCAATGTGCGTTCGTGAAATTTGGCGACTGGAATGAATCCGAACAATTCTTCTGAGTACTACCCGTGGTAGATTCGATAGAAAATTTAAAGGAATGCAACATCAAGAAGGAGCTGGCACTGGAGTGCACCGGCCCAGAGATGAGAACAGTATTCTATGTGAGGCCGAAGCTGCGCTTTGTAAAGTTGCAAGCGATGTGCCGGCATGAAATACTGTCTCGCTCTACTAAGCACGCCAAGGGTTTTAGAGGCCAATTTGACCTTCCCTTCCAAGTGACCACGAAACTTTTTTTTTATTTGTTTATACTCAAAATCTCAGGTGTCCCGACGGACGGGACGGGGCGTTGACTTCATTAGATGACACCTCTCCAACTTAACCTTTAGGTTCAGTGTGCCTCTAACCATTCGGTGATCGCTACCAGTTTTCACCCTCTCGATCACTGAGACATCACTGAACAGTTGCCGTCTAGTCGTCATAATGAAGTCCACCTCATTTTTTGTTGAACCGTCGGGGCTCGACCAGGTCCACTTCCTGTGGGGCCGAGTTCATTATAAAGAGTCTCTCTTTCTCCATGAAGTCGGCCGGCTGCTGGCCCCTGGGGTTCCGTTGCCTTAATCCGAATTTCCTACTTTCAGCTCACTGTACTCTCTTGTGCCTGGTTTTGCGTTGAAGTCTCCCATTAACAGCGTATAGTGGGTTTTGGAGGAATGCATGGCTCTAGAGATATCCTCGTACATTTCCTCCACCTCCTCATCAGGATGTGCCGAGGTTGGTGCGTAAACCTGTATGACCTTCAGCAAATACCGTTTGGTGATTCTGAGTATAAGGTCGCAAGTACGCAACCCTCGTCGACACACTCAATCTTTACAACGTTGTTAACGAGAGACTTGTGGACGATGAATCCGACACCTCCTTGGGACAGATGGTCGCCCTCCCGGTGATAGAACAAGTTGCCGGATTCGAGGATTACCGTGTCCTCCCCCTCTCTTCGGACCTAGGATAATCCTATAATATGCCAGCGCAACTTTTCTATCTCTTCTTCCAGCTCCGGGATCTTCTCGTCAGTCCTCAGGGTGCGTGCGTTATAAGTTGCCAGGTCGAGTCGTCGTTGGTGGCAACCGAACCTCCATCGAGATTCTGCACCCCTGCCCCGCCGTTACCATGGTCGCCACCGTAGCCAGGAATGCGGGGCCGCCGGGGACTGGGGCCGTCTCTTCGTTACTATCATGGGGTATATTGCCATAGTTGCCCGCTTGGCGGCAGCGGGTTGGCGCAGTTTTCAATTGGTTTTGCTTTTATCAGAAAGATGCTGCTGCCCATATTCTGCCTCAGTTTCCCTCTGTCGCCTCTTACGACACCCACGGGAAGATATGAGGTAGTGAGTATTCTTACCCGCCTACACGGGCGAATATGTAAAATATAATATGTATGAATAAAGAATGAAATAAGAGTTATGAAGACAATAGAAATAAAACAAAAGTTGACCTTGATAAATAAGTAATGGAGAGATACGAAAACGTTCTTCACTGGTATAGCATATTGTCCTCGAGCAGGGTATGTTTCCACGATTGGATGATAAAATCGGAGGTAACAGGTACTAGGGAACAATACCTTCAGTACAAGTGATGTGAACGAGTTTACCCATATTAGTACTGTTTGGGACCAGAGAAGTCTATATTTGTTACCCATGAGAATGGTACATAGAGGTCACATCCTTCATTGGATCATAGTGTGAACTTAGTTTTTCTCTGTGACAATTTTGGAGTCCTTTTAAAATGACTTAAACGTAGACCTCAAGGTTGTGCGCACAACCCAAGGTACACTTTTACCTTGATATAGTATGATATAAAATGTTTATGTACCAATAAAATGAAATGGATGTAATGAAAATGTAATATAATACCCAAGTAAATGGGGGGCCCATATGTGTAAAGTACCCGCGTTATAAATTAATATCATGAAGTAAAATATAAATGAAGTGAATAGAAATAAAGCTAGCTAAAGGTCTAAAATATTAAGAAAGAAAGGAAAGCACTTACAAGAATTATGAAATAAATAAATAAAAAAGGCCTGACAATCGAAAACAAGGGAAATGAGAGTAGTGTTAGTATGAAAATAAATAACATGTAAGGACATGAGAACACTTAAAATGAGGTAATAAGGGATCCGACCAAATCTAAAAGTGAGGTATTAATGCTACCCAAAATCCTACTCACAAGTTACACATGTAGTAACTATATTACCGATCCACACAACCACACGTAAAAAATATTTTTTTTAAATACTAGTAATGCTATTAAACATTGCTAATATTCCCTTTAACCACTTCTGGTAAGCTTAAAATGCTTGTGTTAGAAGTGGTTCACGACAGTAGTCGAATGGCGGATTCGAACCCACGACCTTTCGAGTTCGCAGTTCGCGCCCTGCCATTAGGCTACTGATGCTTAAAATCAAATAATAACACGTAAAAAAAACATAAAACACATTTTAGCGTACTTAGTTATTTTACAATATTTTATATGAATATACAAGATTTTTTCATATTTAAATTGATTATAATACCTTAAATTTCTTTTTATGATGTTTTTTTAATGTGAAATTTGTACAATGTTGAACAAAATTTTAATTATATATTGCTTATTAAAACAAGTCTAAGGGTACCGATTTGCTATTATTATAAATTTCATAATTTAATAGTATTTTTTACTATTAAAGACAACGATACCTTCGAATTATGTTATTATCTGCTTAAAAAATAATTAAAAATAAGTCCTTTCCAATGTTAATAAATATGCAGTCTAATATACAAACTTTAGCTGTGTAATAGTGAATTTCATTTATAAATTTCTGTCTAAATTAAGATTAATATTTCCCTTATAGTCTAAGATCCGGCTTAAGAAATTACCCCCTCATTCTTTTCCTTGATGAAATCATTTTTTTTTAAATAAAATATATAAATAAATACCAATCGGGGTGATTGACAGCCTATGTCTTGGCAAGGCTATTTTTAATTAAAAATTATTTAATTAATTGTTTTTTACCGGTTACCGTCATTCTTTTCCTTGATAAAATTGGTCGCAATCGAAAAAAAAAATATATAGAAAATGCCACAGCATGGTTGACTACCTTTTTCCATGCAACAATACCTGTCTACCAGGTGTAAACAGGTAAACTGATACAGTGATTTACCCTCATTCTTTTTCCTAAAAAAATTAACGTGTAAATATAGATATTTTTATAGCGAATACAATGGTATATGGTTGACTTTTCAAATCGTGGCAAGACTAGTGATTGACACGATTTAACGTTTCAATAATTTTATTTTAAAGTAGAGCGTGACAATATATTTATATAAAACTAGTTTTACGGATTTTATCGCGTATATTAACTTATTTTATATTCCCGACGTTTCGAGCACTTTACAGCACCTATGGTCACGGGGGGGGGACGTGTTTGACGTCCCAATGTCATAGTTAACCACGGCTCCTCCATATTAAAATGATTAATTTTTGTTCCGATCTACGCAATATGAACTTACAGTATCTTGAAGTCTTGCAGTTGTATGCTTGGGTTAGGATTTAATTTTATTAATTATAGGATCCCAAGCAGATGGTAGAGAAGAGGTGCTACGGTAGCACCTCTTCTCCGTAAAACCAGTTTTATTTAAATGTGTAGTGATAACCTAAATCAGCCAGAGACTCATATAAATGAGATAACATTAGCTCTAGAATTATCAGAAACTATTTGAGAAGACAGGAAATGACGATTTAAATCGTCGGGAGAAAAGGTGATGCTATTATAGTCAAATTGCGATTGTTCATATCCAAGCGTTTTGAGAAACTTCCATATATACATATGAGATGTCGTTAGATTCGTCTTAATTGTGGAAGTGACATAGGCTATATAATATTTAAAAATTCCATCTGCAAATACAAAAAAGGGAGGGGAAGGTTTCGTTTTCAGTAAACTTTTTAACGGAGTAGTGCTGATTTTTATAATTTTAAATGTTTAAATGTTGTGGCTCTTTTGAGTGAAATAAACAATATCACAAACCCAAGGTAACAACTACAATGTTACTACAATGTCTTTTAAGTAGTGACGTTAAAAATTTATTCCTATTTTGGCCACCCATCAGAGTGGATTTTTTTTCTTTAAAACGTAAACGTTCCTTCCTTTAATTAAAATTATACACCTTTGAGGTATAACCTATTTTAAAAAAAATACATTAAAAGGGGTTCCCCATTGGCAAAGATATCGTGTTTTTTTTAATTATGTACGAGTAGCTACGCAGGTCTAGAGAAACCAGTATCACTGCGACCTAAAAGGTCTATCGTGTTCGATGCTATGTCTATAGTTCACAGCTAAGCCCTACGTCCTCAATTAATAGAAAGATATCGCGTAACAATCCAAAAAAAGACGAATTGAGCACGGCTCCAAAATCAACCAATAAAATAAAAAACTGGCCTTTCCAAAAATGTGGCTTCAGACAGAATTAAACGTTTTATTTGATACAAATCTGACTAAAATTATTGTATAAGTAAATATCTATTATATACTACACCTACACTAATAAAATTTTAGTTTTGATTTGGCCCAACATTAAAAAATATTTTTTTACATTTATATATTTTTTTACTTTTTACTACGTCATCCCGTTGGTGAAACAAAAATGGGCAGCTAGAAAGTGGGTCTTTTCTTGAAGTTCCTTAAGTTAAAGCCTATTTTTCTGCATTAATATTATATGAAAAACAAACAGACTTTTAATATTTATTTCACTGCAATTGAGCTCATAAGCAGGTTAATATAGTAGGCTGGTATGTACGTATGTATGCATGTATGTATGTTACACATGTATGTACGTATGTTGTATGTATGTGTGTATGTATGTCTGTATGTTTATTGATTTATTTAAAATTTATCGCATAAAACACTTTAATAAAAAGGATAACAAAGGGCGGACTTTTGGCATTCTTTTCCAGTCAGCCCGGGACGTGTGAAAATAATATGATAGATACCAATTAAAAAACAAATTGTGTAAAAAAATTAATGTGTAAGTTAATTTCTGTTTACTCGTAACTTCTTTACTAGTAGTTGAATCTTGACTAATATTTCAATTCTTCTGTCAGTTTTACGTGGGGGACAGGCCCCACGTTTATGTGGGACTTATAATAAAAAATAATGTACCAACTGCGTCACTTGCCTAGCATGTTCTAAAAGGCGATTAATGGGATATTGGGTGTGATTGTGTTGGTGATGATTTAATAACAATTTTCCATCTACAACATATTTTTGGCCGAACATGGTTCAAGTAGCTCTATGAAGTCCCAAGAGGATTACAGGCTTGACGTATGTTATATAAAATATATTGTGACATCAGAATTAAATAAATAATATATGGCGGACACGAACCATCAAAAACCTGCAACGTAAAAACAAATATAATATCGTGTCCATGGTATCACGAGAAAGGTATTAATGACACATTCCAAATATAAAAATAAAGATGTGTGATTTTCACTTCTTTAAAAGAACTGTTTAAAAGATCTGCTGAGCCTGTCCTCCCACATAAATCATTCATAGGGTAAATGAAATGAAATGAAAATTATATTTATTTCTCCACCACAAAAGTATATAGATAGGTCTACTAATATAACTTAAGAAAATATGAAATATTGTAATATATTTTTGCGGCGGACTGGACCCTAAACTAGGATATCCCTGTATTTCAGGACTCCAGGTCGCTCGCTCGCAGACTACTTCCGAGTTTGTCGGAAAGTGTGTGGGTGTGTGTGTGTGTGTGTGTGTGTGTGTGTGTGTGTGTGTGTGTGTGTGTGTGTGTGTGTGTGTGTGTGTGTGTGCGTGCGTGCGTGCGTGTGCATGCGTGCGTGCGTAAGTGTTAACTGACAGTAGCAACAAATGTTTCAGTGTCGTCATAACCAAGCTTTGAAAGATATTCTTTTAATGAAAACTTACATTCATACAAAGTTTTTGGATAGATGTTTAATAATGAATTATTTTGTTGTATAAAATAAGGAGCGAGAAAGGAAGATTGTCTTCTGAAGGCCTTATTATGTCTCATATTACTACATATTCTATTGTTTCTTCGCTGGTTATTAATAATTTTAGGGTCATAGGTTAATTCTTTGTGCTTGCGCAAAGTTAGGTTTAATATGAATAGTTGTCTTACAGTCATGAATTTACTTTCTTTGTACAGACTGAGTGTTGAGTATCGGTAAGGCTTTCTTAGCATTACTTTTAGCAGAGATCTCTGTGCACGTTCCACCTTAATAATTCTAGTTTTGCATGCTCCACCCCAAATAGAGATGCAGTAGCTTAAGATCGACTGAGCTAGAGCATAATAAACCATTTTCAACAATGTTGGTTTGAGTACATTTCTAAGTTTTTAAAAAATCCATATTAGCTTACGTATTCTTGCAGATAAAAGATCTAAGTGTCAAATCCATGAAAGTGTTTCATCGAGTTGAACACCAAGATATTTAATACAGTGAGTTTTTGTAATGGTGACAAGAGAACAAGTTAGAGTTTACGTTATCACTTATGTATTTTGAATTTAAGTTATTACTGTTTGGCTGTGTGGATTTATTTATAGAATGTTATATCCAGACTTTTTGAATGTTAAGCGTTAAAGGTTCTTATTCAACCATAGGTATATCTGATGAAGCCCTTTTTCAGCAGTTGAATGTGTTTCGGCCCAAGTCGCTCCTTGGAATATGATCGCAGTGTCATCTGCGTACGAAAATATTTTTCCATTAGGTGGTATATACTGGCAGAGTTCATTAATATAAATCAAGAAGAGACTTGGGCCAAGGACACTACCCTGCGGTACACCGTAGGTGATGGGTAAGGGACTGCTAACATAATCACCTATTTTTACGGATTGAAATCTGTTATTTAGAAAGTCTTTGAAAATTTGAAGGGGTAAGCCACGTATACCAATTAACTCCAATTTCTTTATTAACATGTTAGTAGAGACTGTGTCGAACGCTTTAGCTAAGTCCAAACAAACACCAATGCATTTACGGCCAGAATCTAAGTTTTCTGCAACATAAGAGGTGAGATGTGCAACTGCATCTTCTGTAGATTTATTGTGTTGGAAACCATATTGTGATTTGGCGAGGATATTTTCTTGCGTAAGATATTTCATTAGACGTGTGTTGATAAGCTTTTCAAGTACTTTTGACAACGCGGTCAAAACGGAGATTGGGCGATAATTTTCGACACAGTCTCTGCTACCATTTTTATGAATGTGGTGTATGATTGAAAATTTAAAGCTGTCGGGAAAAACGCCGTTGTTTAAACAGAGATTAAATACGTGTGTTAATATAGGACAAATGTCGTCTTTTATGCGTTTTAGGAAAACTACAGGTATATTGTCCTCCAGAGGCTGAATCGTTTCTTAGGTTGAGGTAGTGCCTAGACTTCCGCTGTGTCAGTTTCAATCAGAACGAACGATTTTAAATGGAACTCTTAATATTGCACTTTATTTTATTTACGTCAGTAGCTTCGTGAATTTTGTCAGCGAGCCTTTGGCCAGTCTTGGCGAAGTACTCATTTACTTTGTTTACTGATAACAATGCATTACCTGGTTATACATTTAAGAGTTCAACGGCATGATTTTTATTTTCATCGGTATCGGTGATTTTACGAATTGCTTTCCAGGTTTGTTTGGGGTTTTTAAATTTGGAAATCTCCGATCTTTCGTACTTTTCTTTAAGATTGCGTAAAAGGTCGTTACAGAAATTTCTGTATCTGCTGTACGAGATCTTAAGTACTTCGTCAGTCGGCGAGGCTTTTTGCTTTTTGTGAAGAGCATCACGATGTGAGATGCATCTAAGTAAGCCTACAGTTATCCAAGGCTTTAAAATATATTTCCTATTAGGGGTTTTACGAACTATAGTACTTGCATTTAAGGATTCTTTTATATATTTTACTAGTAATTCAATTGCTACATTAGGGTCATTAATATCTAAAATTTTTGAGAAATCATAGTTCTTAAAATTATTTGCTGCATTTTCGTAATTGACTATTTTTTTAAATTTATAGGAATTGTCTTTTTTGGGTAACGCTAGATTTAATAAAACAGGGAAATGGTCAGTTATATAAGTCTTGATCACAAATGTTTGAGCTAGCCTATTGCTTTTTATGTTGACATGATCAAGGCAGCTGTTACGTGTGGGAAAAGGCCATGTTCAGCAAGTAGATTGAGGTACTCTTGGGATTTTCGGTCATCGTTAATGGGTTTAATATTTATATTAATGTCTCCTGTCACGGTTATTGTTTTAAATTCGCGAATAGATTTCAGATTATTGTCCAGGGATGTGAGAAAATTATCCGTGTTTTTATAAGATGGAGATCTGTAGATACCTAGAATAGCAATATCTGATTTTTTTATAAGGAAACAGTTGGCATCACAAAATTTGGGTTCTTCTATAGTATGGGTAACGTCATTGTGAATATAAATAACTACGCCATCGTTTTGATTATGACAATCGGAGGAGTAGAATAGTTTAAAATTTTCTAGTAGTGGAGGATGTTTGTGATCAGACAACCAGCATTCCGTAAGTACGATTATATCACAATTAAGGCCTAAACGTTTTAAGAAAATAAGAAATTTGTCAAAATTATGGTAAATATTTCTTATGTTGTGAGTTATAATTTTTAAACCTTTTTGGGGATTTTTGATCATCTCTGTGAGGACATTAGGCTCAATCACTACAGATACTGAGACGGCGATGTTATCTAGCTCATTTTGTATGTTAATTTTAGTGCTCTCTGTGAAAATAATTATATGACAGGATAAGTAGAGGAGATATTTTATTTTGATTTAAGAAGTATTTTATGAAACATAATACGGGGGCCCTTGTCCTGGAAAACTTTGCGAAAATCCATCCAAAAAATTTAGTTATTGTTACACATACGGTATACGATGTTTGAATATTTTAAGGAACTAAATTTAAGCGTATGTGTGTGAGTTGTGTGTGCATTAGTTTGTGTTGTGTACGTGTTAGAGTTAATGTGTGAATAAATAAACAACATACCACAGTGTATGCAAGCCTGTTTACAATATATAAGTAGTCATTTGGTAGGGACCAGCATCTTGATATCTTCTTCACTGAGCAAACGTACTGCTTTTGAGCCCTCTTGCTTCCGTACATATACAAAACTGTGGTTAGTCCAGCAGAATTTGTAACTGTTTTCATTTGCAAACTTACGTGCCATGGCATAGATTATCTTGTTTTGCGATGTCAGGCTTTCCGATATAATAAGAGGCTCCACTGGACCGTGAAGTTTGGCGTGTTTAGTCGTTAGGTTACTTTTTGTGTCCTGTTTAAATTTTCTGACCGTGTTCAAGATAGCTTTTTTTTTAATAACCGAGGTGAACTCGACAACAACTGGCATTTGTGAGGAAGTTTTATATTTATATTGGAAAATATTTTTTATGTCACCGTCATTTATATCGGTTTTAATTGATGTTCCTATGTTTTTTATCATGTTGATTAAGTCTGTCTTATTATCAAGGGACTTTATCGGGGCATTTCGTATTTCGATACTTGTATTTCTAGAACTACAGGTGAACAATTCTGTCTTCCAGTTTCTTAATGTAAGCAAATTGTTTTGTTCTTTCTTTTTCACTCTCTTCTAATTTAATTCTAATTTCATCGTATTTTTCCGAGATGAATTCAGTTGCCTTCGAAATGTCGTTGTTTTGTTTCTTTATCTCTTCAATTTCGGTATGCAAGGTGGTAAGTTTATGATTTTGTGCATCTGTAGCCGTAGAAATCATATTCTTCACTTCGGTCATAAATGTTTTAAATTCTTCATCCAGAACATGTGACCTCGCTTCTGTTTTTCTTGTTCTAGTTACACCCTGCAGGCTGGGTTTTAGACAGATCCGGGTCAGAACCGCTGCATAATTTAGTCGGCGCACGTGGTACGGACATTTTATTTGTGAAGATTATTGACTATTATTCAATGTTATTAGCTTATTAGTAATGTAACACGTTGCTGTAGGTATCTCTTAAGACTGGTGGAAATCGAGGATGTCAAACTATTTGCCTTTCCGTCAATTGTAATTTGAGCCGGAGTCAGCTTGAAGTGGACGTTATCGTTGAATTGGTACGATTTACTTTTGCGTCCAGTATATGTAGACCTCCGGTGTCTATTAACTGCAGCACGTTAAATTATAGAAACACGTCCAAACTCCTCGGATGTCCGCGAGCTAGTAAAGGTAAATTTGACCTTGTTTTTATTATCTGTATCTGTATATTTAACGGCTGCCTGGTGGAGTGGCTTAGCATTGAGTTGTCACACTGAGGCCCGCGGGTTCGCATCACGCACGGGACAAGGTTCGGGTGTTTGTCCTTGTGCAATTTATGTTTGTAAGCTGCATCCATGATACAGGAGCAAATCCTAGTGTGGGCTAATGTTTCTAAAATAATGGAAAAAAATATTGTATAAATGTTGCCACGGCCAGTTTTTTTTATATTTCTAATTGTTATGAGGGAAATGCTGCCACCCATGTCCTGCTTCATTTTCCCCTGTATCCTCTTACGGCACTACCGGTATGAAATGGGGTAGTGGATTCTATTACGCTGCCACAGCACGGCAGCAATTATAATTTCCAAAATAATTAGTATTTCACCAATACAAAATTTATTTCAAACAGTCGTACTCCTTGTTTTTTAATAATCATTTACTTGTTTACCATTGAATTTTGATAAGACCTGGGCAACATTTGAATAAATATACTTTGGAAAAAAAAAACAATGTATTTCACCGCACACGTCTAAAGAATAACGTATGAAACATAAACAATCTACAAATTGAATTCGGAAACAATTCAACAGCGATCTAAGTACGCATTCGAACTCACTCGAGTTCGAATTCATATTATTAACAAGTTTGACAGTGTACACGGATGCTGAAATGAATTAGACATGAGATGTGAACGAATTCTCGGATATTATTCAAATTTGTGCCAAGTAAAATATTGTGGCAGTACAGAATCTTAATGTTTAAATTTGAAACTTTAGCCTTCCATTTTCATATTCTATATTTTGTTTTGTACATACATACATTATATAAAAAACTCCCTCTCCAATCTGAAAGGGGCACAAAGGTACCGCAATGATATTACCCAAAAAAAAAACTATGAATATAAAAATGTTTTTGTAATTTAAGTCTTGTTTTTTTTTTAATTACGACACCCTCGGTACTAAATGGGTGATGGTTCTATTAGTCTAGTCAAATACCTCTTTATTTTCACGAAACTTTCACTTTTTCTCCTGTAGACGAAGGCGAGATACGCAACGCAGTTTCTTCTATTAAATCGAAAGCCATTGGTTGTGATGATGTGAGTAGGGTAATGGTTATGCACGTGTTGATGCTGTTTTACCGTGATAACTCATATCATTAACTCGCTGACGAATGGTAGTTCAACTCTCTGGCGTAAAGTTTATTTTCCTATTCCTAAATCACCGATTGCAGCGCTATATCCAATTTCAGACCAATTTCTATCCTGCCTTTTTCTCTAAGGTTCTGAAGCTGTTGCTCATAAACAGATTTCTTTTGTTTTCTCAAATATTATTTCCTTATCAGTCGGGTTTCCGCCCTGGTCATTGTACAACTACTGCTCTTCTCAAGGTGACGGAAGATATCCGAGAGGGATGGAAAATCAAACTGACCGTCCTCATCTTAATTGGTTTTTCTAACGCATTTAATTCTGTTGATCATGATATCTTGTGAGTCCTCTTCTTCATTTGAATATCTCGTCTTCTGCTCAGGAATGGTTCTCATCATATCTTCGAGGGCGCCAACAGGTCGCAGCACTGGATATATATTATCTGACTGGTGTGATGTGTCTACTGGCGTCCTCAAGGCCGTATAGTCTCTCCTCTTCGGTTTTCAATTTTATCAATCTCATCACATTAAATCTCAAGTTCTCACCATCTGTATCCGATGATCTGCAGTTATATGTGCAAGTGGAACCCTCAAATATCTCTAATGCTATCTCATTATTAAATGATGACTTGAAATATATCTCTGAATGGTCCACTGTGTATGGCATAAACGTGAACCCATCTATATGCCAAACTATGTTTAAAAATAATGTCATACCATTCTCTCCCCATGTAAAGAACCTTGGTCTGTATGTTGATGGTTGCTTAACATGGAACAAACATATAAAGGAGGTGAGTCGCAAAACAACTCTGCGATCTCTATATCGATTAAAAAACTTTCTTCCCACCAATACTTAGATTTTACTTGTCCAGTCACTTATTCTACCGATTATTGATGTCGATGTGTGTTGCTCAGACCTGTCTCAACATCATCTTAATACATTGGATCGTCTACTTAACAACTGCATCAGATACATTTATGGTCTTCGTAAATACGACCATGTATCTTCTTTTCGTGCTCAGCTAAATGGCTGCTCATCCGTCAGCGCAGATATGTTATAATACCTGCACCCTTTTCACAATTATGAACGATCCATGTGCTCCTGAGTATTCAAACCAAATTTCAATACCTGGGAGATTCTCTTATCGATCTCTCCGTTCTTCGGCTAATCTTGCTGCTCACCCTTTACACCGTACTGGTTATTTATCTCACTCTTTCGCCCTCACGGCCATCAGACTCTGGAACGACATACCTCTTGACAATAAAAAAGCTCCAACAAGTTTGTTTTCAAAAATCAAGTCCGAAAGCATGTGAAAAAATCGTTGCAAGTTTGAACTAACACAACTCTTATTTTTATATATTTATTGTGACATAGATAATATTTATATATATTGCGTATATAAAATGTACTGTATGCATGTATATGTGTATGTATATATTTATATATTGTGTGTAATTAAGTATATATGTGTATGTATATGTGCATATATATATTTATATGTATATACAATTTTTTAGCCCTTTCTATTTTGATTATTGCTGCACCGCCTCTTGTTTGTCTATCTCTGTTTAGCCTAATGGTTGACTGGGAGAGAATGCCCTAAGACATTAAGTCCGCCATATGTACAACTTTGTGCATGAAAGCTTAAATAAATAAATAAATAAAAATATGTTAAAATCCATCAAGCCGTTTACGCTACAGAGCGTGCCAAAGAATACATACATACATACATACATACTCCCGAAAAACATTTTTTTTATAGGATAAGGGTGACAAACGAGCACACTATCCACCTGATGGTAAATGGATGCTGTGGTCCATAGACATCTACATCTATCCTCGATTACGAATCAAAATGCAGATGCGTTGTCACCCGTGAGGACTAAGATGGAATGTCTCGTTTCCAGTAAAGGTCTCCTGTTCTCTACATTCACCATACGAAACACAGCAGCGTTAAGCTGCTATTTTATGCTGGTATTCTGTGAGAGCATGGTCCTTCCCCGGTCGGGTCAGCCCATTCGTGCTACAACTATACTATTAATATAGCTGCAGCATGGCTCTACCACGTAAATTACACTTTCTCAGTTGGTTGAAAATAATAAATAATAAATTTTTATTTCAATTGTTGTTAGGAAGACCGTGGTGCCCATCTGATTTGTTCCTCTATTGCCTTTTACGACATCCACGGGACGATATGGGGTAGTGGATATTCTTATACCGGCACTACAAGGTTTATTATGAGTTGATATAAATTACGATTGCAGTGAGGAGCTGGATAACTGGGTGACAAGTGATAGCCTGCTTTTGTCAGTGAGAGCATCTTCGATCCTTGTAAACGGAGCATGCCGGTTGTACAGAGATGAAACGGATAAGTTGTTAAAAGGTATATTTTAAAACCTCATTTATAAAACTTGTTATAGCACGAATTATTATCCTGAGAGGATAAATAACTTTTGAATAAAATAATTATTTAATTATTATTTATTAAACAATATTATAATATAAATTCCAATGTATGTCTAATGATAGGGCTAATTAATTTCTTTGCGTATCGTTTTTAGTATCTGTAATGCAATTGATTTTCGACAAGTAACGTCTAATCCTGATTCTAATAACTATCTGGTGTATCACTTACGTACGCTGTAGTCGATTGCTGAACTATGTTGAGAATTCGCGTGCGAGCATGCTGTGATGTGGAAATGTTATGGTTTTTAACGCAAATGCATCATTTTTGCATGAAAAGATTGTCATTTGCTATCATTGAACGCACGGTGCGTCATTGAGGACTTATAATCGTACGCTCATCAGATGTCGCTAGTTGAGACTAAGGTGAACTTATTTGTTA
Organism: Parnassius orleans; assembly: GCA_029286625.1. Classification (NCBI taxonomy): domain Eukaryota; kingdom Metazoa; phylum Arthropoda; class Insecta; order Lepidoptera; family Papilionidae; genus Parnassius; species Parnassius orleans. Next base: position 1,250,665 of record JAGSMP010000223.1, read on the forward strand.
CACAGTTGGTCACACAATGTCAATTGAAAAGTTACGATTTAATGATAAGTATTTCGGTTTCTTATGTATGGTTACACAAAACACCGCCTCAGTGGTGTATTCTTTAACTTTTTTAATTCTTCTACTTTTAGGATAACCAAAGTACGTAAGTTTGTTTCGTCAATTTCTACATTATATAACTAATATTCCAGAAAGAAATAAAATAATAAAATCTGTCAAATATTTCACCTCATACCAAAGTGGCGCCGCCCTGGTGGCAGAAAATACGTGGACGCCCTCATCGTATACTAAGCCGTATGCTCATGCCTTCTCATCTATAAAAAACACAGTTCTAACAACTTTACTTGCTTTGAACATAGCAGTCTGATGATTTGCTGCCCACCCTGAAATGAAATGCCTCGCAACTCAGTCCTCGGAGGTTACATCGCATCTGTATCTTTCTTTGTTTGACAATGGTTTCAGGTGCCAATGTGCTACAGTAGCCACTTACGAGTAATATCAGGTGGTGGATTTTCAGCTCCTTTCTTACTACAATGTTGTATAAATCTTTTAAAATATAGACAGAAACGATAAATTGAAAGGAAGTAGTTTAAGACGTCTCGTCTATCGTATTATAGTATCTTCTTACTTCAATATTTTTTTATTTTTTATTATCTAAACTAAAGGGTCACAAACGAGCACACAGTCCACCTGGTGGTAAGTAAATGTTGTGACCCATAGACATTTAAATTTATCCTCAATTAAGAATCAAAATGCAGATGCGTTGTCACCCCTCAGGACTAAGATGGAATGCCTCATATCCAGTAAAAAGGGTCTTCGGTTCTCTACACTCACCATACGAAACACAGCAGTTTTAAGCTGCTATTATATTTTATTAAGTAAATTTAGATCTTTTATAAAAGAGATATATATTACTTTTCAGATTCTAGTCGCTTTTTTCACATTGTCTCCTGCAGTAGGGAATTGTTGAAGCGAAGGCTTAGCTTTTTTACTTTCAAAAATGCGTTATAAAGACCAGTTATGAAAATTCAAAAAAAAAACCGACTTTGACTTTGTTGCAAGCTAGTTTTGCAAAACTAACTCGACAAGAATGATATAATTGATAAAAGTAAAGTAATCAGCCTATATCTGTCCCACAACTGACCACAGACCTCATATCGTTCTGGGAGGGTTATGGAGTAATTAGTACGCGCACTGCACCTGTGCGTTTTAGCTGACGTCACAGGCCCCCCGTATAAATGAAGAATACAGGGGAAACTTAAGGAATGTCAATGAAAGACAAATTTGTATAAATCAGAATTTTTTTAAGTATATTTATTCTTATTCTTTGCACTTATTTTTTAATTTTCATAGTAAAAATGTTAATTAACTAATATATTTCAATACTGGGGTTGGGTTTAGTATCAAGTCGCCTGAATTTGAGAAGTCTGTCACTGTCGGGGTGTAAAGGGGGCTTATCTCAAGCGTCCTCATGCAATTTTAGCTGCCGGAGCTGCGTCGAAATATTTAAAATCATTTTCTAAAAATATTCATAAATCACTAATTAATGCCTGAAACGGAACTTAAATTACACTAAATTCTTACGTTTTTTTAAGTTGCATCTGTCAAAATGCGTAAAATGAAGTGCAAGGTCGCCATTTTGTTGACACTGACAGTGACAGATATACTCGACTTCGCGTTATAAGCGTCATTCCGTTGCTACCGAGTTTACGTGAATGTGATCCTTATCGTTATTATCTGCCTCCTGTTTTTCAACGACTTGGCTACCCCTCTGGACACCGACCGGATTGCTTCTCTGGACGATCTTGGACATTGATTATAATTATTGGCAAGCAGTGGCGGCAACTGACCCAGATTCGGAATCCGGGCTATCCACGAGCTCTGGGTTTGTTGGAACTGCGACTGAATCGACGGTTCCTGGCCACAATTTCTTCGCGTATGACGGACCCTTTATCGATCGACGATTATGTTCGGAAGAGATTATTAAAATGTGGAGTTTGGCAAAAGTGATAATTGATGGCGGAACATTATGAAATATAATTAAGATCCATTTTTGGAAATGGTGTAAGTGATAAAATAAAAGTAATTAAAATGATTATAAGAGTTAACATTATGGTGTTTTATTTGGTGCAAGAGCGAGCGCAGCGAGCTCGGAAGTTGGTGCATCCAACTCGGACAGGTTAGCAATGTGTACTTTGTGCATCTAACTACCTACGACGGCTGTCTCAGTTTTCAAAGTGACATTGAAGGTTTTAGTTTATTTGCGCAAATGATGGTTTTTTTGGTTAATTGTTTACAGGCAAAAATCATGAGAGTCCGATTTTTGCCTGTAAACAATTAACCAAAAAAACCATCATTTGTGTGTACCTATAAATTTTGCAGGATTATAGGTACACACAAATGGCACTAGATGACATTATTACTTTAATTTGGGATTTTTACTGACATTCCTTGTATTTCCTCTATAGTCTTCATATATTTCTTCGACAAGCAGGTTTCCTCATGAAAATTTCATTCCACGTTGTACAAGTTACACGTGGTAGAGCCATTTTTTTTGTGTGCGTGCAGATCTAGAAAGACCAGTATCACTGCGACCTATAAGATCTATTGTGATCGCTACTATGTCTATAGTTCACTGCTAAGCCCTGTCTTCAATGAACTGAAAGAGTTGCTTAGCTGTGAGCAATTTCACTTCTTCTGGGCGAAGTACAAAGTTTCCTTCAATGGTCCACAATCAGTTAGAATGTGTTTTGTGCTTTTGTGCTAGATATTGTAGAGCCACGCTGTAGCTATATTATGATTGTAGCACGAATGGGTCGACGCGACCTAGGAAGGACCACGTTCTCACATTATACAAGCGTAAAATAGCAGCTTAATGTTGCTGTATTTAGTATGGTGAGTGTAGAGAACTGGATACCCTTTTTACTGGATACGTTCTTTTTTTAGAATAAGGGTGGCAAACGAGCACACAGTCCACCTGATGGTAAGTGGATGCTGTGGCCCATAGACATCTACATTTAACCTCGATTAAGAATCAAAATGCAGATGCGTTGTCACCCTTGAAGGAAAAAGATGGAATAAATGCCTCCTTACCATCCGTTCCATCTTAGTCTTCTTAGTTAATTTGATTTTTAATGAAGGATAGATGTAGATGTCTATGGGCTGAAGTATCCACTTACCATCAGGTGGACTGTGTGCTAGTTTGTCATCCTTATTATATAAAAAGAAAAATGGTAAATCAACACTTATCACTGAAATTAACAATTTTCTTGACGGCGGCAGGGATCGAATTTAGATTATTCGGTTCCGTGAAATAATGGGAGCATTTATCCCCTGAGCTATCACGGTTCTAATTGATTTAGCTATTTTTACAAGAAAATGGTATCATCATCATCGTCATCATTACAGCCCTTCCCATGTCTATAAATAAACACAGGCCTCTAAGGAATCACAAAACACGGCAACGAGGCATCTGCTTGTATCGATTTAGTGCATGTCTCACCAAATCATCAGTCCTTTTAGAGAACCTCTGCCTTAAGCTTTGCTTACGGGTACGAGGCTGGCACTCGAGAACCATTCTTCCCGATCCGTTGCCATGTCAGCTTACTGACCCATTAAGCTAGGTCGGTTACCCTGGTTCAATACTACGGAACCTTATGAATTTTATTTCGTAGAGAAACTCCGACCATAGCCTTCAACATAGCCCGTCTAGCGATTTTAAGCTTCATATGGTTTATATGGACAGAATTGAAGAACTACGCCTCAAATCCATTTGTTATCACTGGTAAAATCCCCTGGTTGCACATATATCATGGTAATGAGGTGTGAGTAACATTTATCAAAATCTTTATATATATATTTTTTGGTAGATTTATTACGATAAAATTTTGGATAGCCCACAAAGCTAACGATTTCGAATGTATTATTAGTAAGTATTCCGTGTTTGATTGCGAGACAGGGTTTTATAAATTATTCATTTGACCGCCGATAGCGCTTGTCGCAATTGTTAAATTCAATCTAGACCATCGATCTGGAATATTGAAATGATTCTTCAACTTTGCCTTGGTTGATAAATTTTGCTTGGTTCATTTAAAAATTGTTTGTGACTGATCTTAATGCCTCATTCAAATCAGTCTGTAAAATAATTGCTGTCTGAAATCACGCAATCAACATTAAAACTTTCGCAACGAAAATATCTTGCGGCGATATATTGAACATAATTAATGAAATATCTAATGCCGATATATTTATGAAGGGCTGAATTAAGGGTACACTTTTTCTCTTTATTAGAGATTAACGGTATATTAAAACGACTCATTCATTAATAAGTACAGATACAAACAAACAGAAAGTAAATTAATGTGGACTATCTCTGAAAGAATGTATAGCCGTGAGATATACCTATATATATATACATAATTCAATTTACTTACCCTTGAGAACTACCGACAAGCATGTAGGCGTAGATAGATGGCTAGAGAAGTGTCAGGTGCCAAATGAAAGTCCGCAGCCTCTGCCTACTCCTTAAAGTGACCGGCGTGAGAGCTTTTTTTTTACTTCACCTCTAAACATTATATACCACAAGGCTTTGGAATCGAGGAAACATTTATAGAGACAAATGCCCTTTGGATAACATCATTCAGAGAACCGTTACGGGACAACATACCAGCAATTTTCTTATATGAAAGTCCGTGGAACTCAAACTTGTCAACGCTGCTACCACAAGGGAACCTATGAGGTTGAGAAATTTCCGCTCCTATTTGGATTTCTACGACTATGTGCAAGCTTTCTCCTTCAATACGTGTGCCGAGGTAACTTGATGGTTAAGCGAGTAACCAGAGACTAATAGATGTCTTATTCGAAACAACAAGAATGGTGTTGTAATTTTTAGTTAGAAATTAATATTTGAATTTAAAAAAATGGGTTGTCATCATAATAGAAAGCGGCCAGTAGAATGAATAGGAGCATAAATAAAATCTTTTTTAAATATTGTGGCAAATACAAAATTCTTTAAAACAAAGTCCAATTTTTGCCTTATCTTTTTATTAGAGTTGTAATTTCGAGATTCGTGGAACTTTTTGTAACAGGAAAATAATCCCTTATCGCACCAAGTTAGCTCTTTCTGCAATGTAAATTATATTTTGCGCATTTTTCCGAAAAAGTTTAATTCGAGCCGCGGAGTTTTGGATTTAAACTTATAAATGTTTCCATCCCAATTCGTTGTGTAATGCCCACTAAGCTTATGTCAGTAATCAGATTGAATGTCATTTAGTTAAAACTTGTCAGTGACTGCCTTGTTGGTCCAGTGGTTATGCGGTCACGAGTACGACTGATGATCATGAGGTCCCGGGTCGGAACAAAAAATTAGTTATTGGGTTTTTCTGTCAAGAAATTCTCAGTAGCAGCCCTTCAGATTTTCAGCCAGCTCTCGGATTTCCGTCCCATCGAACTCGGACTTGGAGAGTTAGGGAATGGAAACTGCATCAGTGATTACGCATACAGTCGGGCACTACAATCATGTCCTGCACAGATGGCTAGTCTGCGTTGAGACTATCCGCCGTGACCAACATTCAGTCTGGAGGATATTATTATAAATTATATCAATGACATAAAACTACCAGAGCCTCACCTACCTTTGTGTTGCCAGAGGAACAATTGAATACAACAGTGCTTATATAATGTATGTATTCTTATGTGTAATTGTAAGAATGTCTGTGTAATAATGTCCGTTTTATTAGTGCGTATGCGTGTGATTTACGCAAATTCAATCAAGCTCGTATTGAAGAAACCATCAAGCGGAACCAATACTCCAAAGACTTTGCCAGAAGATCTGCCTGCCCAAAAAAAAACCTCTTGTCTAAGTCACCTGAGATTTTGAGTAAAATTGAGAATTTCTACGGACAGCTGTACACCACGTCGTAGAAGCCACACGTAAATGTGAGCAACAACCAAAGACAAATCTCCTCGGAACTATTTCGATGATATCCAGGATCAATTGTTTCTCTCAATAGGGTATTACACCCATTTTCAAAAAGTGTTTTAAATGAATCCTAGAGTGATAATGAACCACTATAATTTTTATAAAAAAATTTTAAAACCTAATAGTGCCATAAAAATTATTTTTAATCTATCGTTTCAAATTTTCGCGTGAAAACGATAGCCGCGATGCTGTTCAACTCGTATTTAATAATGAGTTATCATCTATATCATTGTTGTGTTGTGCCTGAATGCAAAAATACGAGCATATGAACGCCGGGGAAGTTATGGATTCAAGTGCCAACTGATTTAAATAAGAAAAATACTTTGTTAAAACTGGCAAGAAGAGAACCGGAAGGCATTGTCTACAAAATCTAAACTATACTTGTATTTGTATAAGTACTTGTACTTATGTAAGTATGACTTATATTTAACTATCGTTTATACAAAACAAAACATCATGACATGATAGGTGCATGACCTATTACAAGTCAAATTTTGTAATAGATTAGGTTAATCGCTCGTCTGTCTCGCCTTTGTGGGCCATTTTGATAGCCCTTGCAAGTGCAGTGCAGTGTTTTACTTAATTCGTGTTTTCTTCTATTATATGGGAATAATGACATGGTTTGTCCAAAAAAATATAACAAAAAGTTTTTCTCACCTAAGCTTATATTATAATATCTATAACATAAGTGCTAAAAGCGAAGTAATAAACTCGCTTTGATTTCAAATGTCATAAAGATTATTGCATGTTTTAGCTGGAAAATGACATGGAAAATTACACACAATATGGGTTCTGTTAAACGAATTCGAATTAATAGAATAAAGATTAGTACTTTCTGCCTTTACGAATCTTTTCAATAAAATTCGGAATAAAACTCAACAATCGTAATGATAACTTGAAAAATTTCGAAATAACACAGCACATTAGCTAGTTCTCTTCACCAGTGACGTCACGACGGTATCTAATATGGCGGACAGCGTTTTGCAGATTTGAGGCACATATAAAAAAAATATTCTTAAAATTGAAATATAAAATTTATAATGCATTTTTATAAATAAAAATCAATATTTCTCGTTTACTTTTTACAAAATCTATCATAAATATATATTTTTTGATTTTATTTTTACATGGTGTAAAATACCCTATTATTGAAAAGTCCTTAAAAATCTCTTCAATTTCGTGCGCCAGAGTAAAACTACTTCGGAGGTGTTGAGCAAAAGTATAGTGGTGTTGTCAAGAAAGGCGACATTACTCTGTTGAAGAACTACAGACCGTGCTGTTTTCGACTTCCATTCTTCTGAACAAATCGGTTTTCGAAAAGGCTTTAGTATCATAGGCCTCATACATGCTCTTTGGTTAATTGTATAGCAGACCGAAGAGTACCTAAGCAGTCACATTTAACCGGCAGTACGTTAGCATATAACTACTGGGGAATAAAAAATGTTATGGAAAATAATACACATCATCATCTATAGCCTCCGACAAAACACTATATGCAACATAGGGGATGAAGTTTTTAATACAACTTTTTTTTTCTTTCTTTTCGTGGTAGAGCCACGCTGCATCTATATTATGGTTGTAGCACGAATGGGTCGGCTCAACTGGGAAAGGACCACGCTTTCACAGAATACCAGCGCAAAATAGCAGCTTAATGCTACTGTATTTCGTATGGTGATCTTTTTACTGGAAACGAGGCATTCGATCGTAGTCCTCAGGGGTGACAACGCATCTGCATTTTGATTCTTAATCGAAGATAAATGCAGATGTCTATGGGCCACAGTATCCACTTACCATCAGGTGAACTGCGTGCTCGTTTGTCACCTCCATACAATAAAAAAAACTATTTCGACGATTATTGTTGTTAACCTGAGCTTGTGATAATGCTTGTCCCAAAAATATGAAAAAATCAAACTGTAAAAAAAATTAAAACCGACTTCAATAAACTAAAATGCATTAAAGGGGTCTGCTGTCAGAGTGATTGGTGGTTACACGTGTTTTTGTATTGAAATAAGCTTTTAATTCTTTTCCGATTCAAATTTGCGTAAACCTTCTCAATTTTCTCTGTGTTGTCTGTGTGTGTCCTGTTTGTTAGTTGGTGAGTAGTATTATTTGTTTAGATAGTTGATGTAGATCTTTGTGACGACGATGGATGTTGACGGGGGAGACGCTGAACCACCGGATTTATGCGGTGATTCAAATAAACTTACGGAAAATAAATAAACTTACGGATCCTTCACCCAGCTTCCCAAAGAAAAAAATAGGGCACGAAGATCACCCTTCGGCCTCCTATCAAAATACATTCGTCCACCCAGACTTCCAAGAAAAAAAAAAGTATGTAGATAGTGATAAAGGCCCTTTCGTTATTCATTTAAGTCGCTCAGAACCTGATCCATCAGCAGGTTATACAATTAGACCTGTGAGAATTGGTCATATCCTCTCACAAAATAAAGTAGCCAATATTGAAAACAGGGCATTAACATCTTAGGCGTAACAGAGTTTCAATTGCTTTTAAAACTGCTACTGATGCCAATAATTTTATTGACTCAGTTTTTCTTTCGCAATATAAACTTTCTGCTGTCATTCCAACTTTTAATGTTACTCGTATGGGTGTGATTAGGGGTATCCCAACTGACATCTCTATAGAGGAATTAGTTTGCAAATCCTGGCAGAGGGGAAATCATTAAAGCCAGAAGATTTAATAGAAAGGTCAAGAAGGGCGATGAAGTAGAGTGGGTCCCTACTCAAACTGTTGTCCTCACCTTCTCCGGACAAGTGCTCCCCTCCCACATATACTGTTTTATGCCTCAATACCTGTAGAAACTTACCTTCTCCCTACCATCCAATGTCTAAAATGCTGCCGTTTCGGTCATGTCAAAGCTCAATGTCGGTCTAAACCACTTGCTTTAAATGCAGCAAAGAGCATACTGGTGAAAATTGTCCCACAGATTCCCCAACCTGTCTTTTCTGCTCTGCAAATCATTCGGCCATTAAAAAAAGTTGTCCAGAGCACTCAAGACAAAAAGCTATCAAGATAGTAATGTCGCAAGAGAATGTGTCATACCTTGAGGCTTCTGCTCGTTTTCCAGCTGTCAGAAGACCTTATGCTGATGTTGCATCTTCACAAGTTTCTGCAAGCCATCTCCCCTCTACTCAGGTACCTATAAACCTTCCTACTTTCCCATCTCCTTCACAATCCTATAGGAAAACCATCTATAAAGCCAAATCTATCCCAGTAATCTTCCGTTGGCTATGATAAAGTTTCGCATTATAATATAAAAGTACTCCTTCCTCCTCTCCCCAACGGACATGCTTTACAAAACAATATAATATCCTCTAATGATAATCTTCTAGAAAATCTTGTCGCCTCCCTTACAGATATTGTTGGCAAGTTCGATGATTCCCATTTACCGTTCAACGTGAAAAACAAACTAGATGTCCTCTTCTCCAGAATATATAAAGTTCGAGTCCCTTATCCTCCTCCAGTGGAATTGTCGGAGCATCAGGAATAAGAAACCTGAAATAATTCACTTAATCAATACTTATAATCCTTCAATACTTGCAATATCAGAGACCTGGCTTAAGCCAGGGTTCACATTTAAAATCCCAGGCTTCTCCTGTTATCGTAGTGATAGGAGTGATGGTTATGGCGGTGCTTTGATCCTACTAAACAGGACCATTCCTTTATCACTCATCCAGCTTCCGCCCATACTAGGCAATATAAATGCAGTAGCTGTTAAGGCTTTGGACATCACCATTCTATCCATTTACATTCCAGCTCCCACTCCCTCTTGTATTCCAGAACTCAATTTAATTCTATTAAGCATCTCCCCCATCCACCTTACATTGTTCTAGGAGACTTCAACAGCCATCATGTTATGTGGGGTTCCCATAAATCTGACCCTTTTTCTTTTTTGCTACTTGATATTTTCAATGAATTTAATCTTTGTATTCTAAATGATGGTTCTCCCACCAGAATGTCCTACCCCTCACAGAATACTAGATCCGCAGTAGACTTGTCATTGTGCTCTCCAACCCTAGCTGCTAGCATATCATGGAAAACTCTTCCTTCTTTTGGTAGTGATCACTCCCCATCCTCTTAAACCTAAGTAATAGATGTTCCTACTGAAGTGTATCCCTTTCAAATTCAATCTGTCTGAAGCTGATTGGGATGTTTTTCCTCAGAATCAGAACTTCATATCAATAACCTTCCCCAGTATCTTAGATAACCTTCAGAATATCTACTTCCAATTTATAACACTTGAATAATATAGCCTGCAAAATTTTCCTTTGAAAATTCCTCTACAACAAAAATTTCTTCACCTCTATGGTGGGATGCAGACTGCTCTTCAATTATTAGAAAACGAAGGCTGCAGAACGGCTATATTCTTCTAATATGACCATAGAAAATTTTCAAAATTATCAAAAATAGCTGCTCAGTCCAAAAACTTCTTTTCTGAAAAAAAAAAAGGATGGCTTTAATTCTGTGAGAGCCTATCTCCGATCTCCTTCTTCTTGTCTGGAAAAGTATCAGGCGTTTTCGTGGTGCAGACCCATCCCATTGGCTGACGACTTCTTAACAGACTGGCTCCCTGTTCCATTGGAAGAAGAGATATTTCCTACCTCTAAATCATTCCCTTCTCACTCATCTAACTCTTTTAATAACCTTAACGAACCATTTTCAATAGCTGAACTGCAGTTAGTGCTTAGGCACCTAAATGATTCCACTCCTGGCATTGATGGTATCCCCTACTGATTTCTTGTTAATATGGGTACTAAGTGTAAGCAGTTCTTTTTAAACATCATTAACTTTGCTTTTACAACCGGTTCTATCCCAGATGATTGGAAAACTCATATTATTATACCCATTCTAAAATCTGGTAAAGACCCTTCTTCAGCATTAAGTTATCGCCCTATTGCTATTTTATCAACCTTGTCTAAAATCATGGAGCACCTGGTAAAAAACCGACTTGAGTGGATTCTTGAAAATAGAGGCATTATACCAAAGAGCCAATTTGGTTTTAGAAAAGGTTTTAGCACAATGGATAGTCTTAGCATCTTAGTATCCGATATAAGACTTGCCTTCTCCAATAACAAATTTCTGGTAGGCGTCTTCATTGATGTTTGTGCGGCATATGATAATGTTGTTCTCCCACTGCTCAGGCAAAAAATGCATCAGCTGAAGATTCCTGAGAGAATAACAAATTTCATATCAAACCTACTTTCACATAGGCGCATATTAGTTCATTCTGAAGGAAGATTTCTACCAGCTAGATTTACCTGGAAGGGACTACCACAAGGCTCAGTCTTGAGCCCTTTGTTATACAGCCTCTACACTCATGACCTAGACAGATCTGTGAATTACCTTGATAATATCCTGCAATATGCAGATGACCTAGCCTTATTTGTAACCGATGCCTCTATTGCCAAAGCTTCCTCCCGTTTATCCCAAGCTGTCAACTTTCTTAATAACTGGCTGTTTGAGCATGGCTTATCAATATCTCCTTTGAAATGTAGTACTGTGGTTTTCTCTAGGCGAAGGAATATACCAGAAGTATCCATACATATTGAAAATACCCTAATCCCCACTGAAAATCAGGTGAAATTTTTAGGAGTTATTCTGGATAACAAAATGACAGGAATTCCTCATCTATCATATATTGCTTCCAAATGTGAAAAAAACCTCAATTTACTCCGATCCCTATCAGGTGCTTGGTGGGGTTCCCACCCTTACTCCCAAAAGCTTTTATACAATGCTTTAATTAGAAGTCATTTTGACTATGGTTGCTTTTTACTAGAGCCATGTAGCAAAATGGCCCTTAATACCTTGGACAAAATTCAGTCAAAATGTTTACGTATAGTAACAGTTGGCATGAAATCTACGTTGAGCCCCCTCTATTTCTACGCAGACAATATCTCTCAGATAGATTTTTGTTCAAAGCTGCCTGTTGTTTACACCATCCTCTCCTCTCCAAACTTCGTTCCTTGTATTAGTCGGTCAGGGACTCTCCATATTGGTCCCAAAAGGATTTGTCATGTATTATAAAAAGTTATATTAAATTTGTCAATGTTCACCCTCCAGTTTATCAATCCCTTAGTAACCCACTTTTCAATATCCTATACGAGGCTCTAATTTTCAATCCAGACATTATTCAAAATTTCGGAATAGATAAGAATACTATTGAAGCAAATAACAAATTAAATATGCTCCTCCTTCAAAATTGGCGTGACTGGTTAATTATGTACACTGATGCTTCAAAGCTAAGTGACGAGGGATTAGTTGGGTCCGCAGTGTGGATCCCTAAATACAAGATTATTTTAAATTTTAACTCTCCGCCTGACTCATCTGTATTCACAGGTGAGTCTTTAGCTATCTTAGAGGCAGTCTTATATGCGGAATCACACAGTCTGGAAAGGACTCTCATTTTCTCAGACTCCCTTAGCTGTCTTCAAAGCATAGTATCGAGTCCTTTTCACTCTAAGATAAGATACCCCTTAATTTTAAATATTAGAAAGTATCTGTACAGCTGCCATAAAAAAGAGCTGAAAATTGTCGTGGCTTGGATCCCTAGCCACTGCGGGATGAAATTGCAGATCATTTAGCTAAAGAGGCCACCAAATCTGACTCCTCCCTAAACAATGCCTCTATGCATATGACCTCCTACCAAAGGCTGGTTCTAGCCTTCTGTCTTCATGGCAAAGTAACTGTCATCAGTCTAAACTTTTAAAATGTAAACACTATTCCAAAGTCCAAATTAATATCCCATCGAAACCCTGGTTCTTTCAATATCGCCACTTTAGTGAAACAATCACCTCTACTATTTGTCGCCTTCGGTTTGGACATGCTTGTACTCCGGTACACTTGGCTAAAGGATTAGGATAGCTCAATCTGTGAATGTGGGCTGGACGAAGGATCCGTAAATCATCTGTTCTTTGAGTGTCCTAATCTTTCTCACTCTCTCTATGATATCCTGCCCAATTATGTCCCGCGTCCTGTAAATTTCCAGTATTTATTGTCCCTAGTGTATACTCCTTTTGTAAATATTTTGTGTGATTTTATTCGTACTAATAATATTAAACTGTAAAATTACTAATCAATTTTGGTGATGGTATTTAAAAATGTGACGTCTTTTGTTGTAGATTGTGATATATGTGTATTGATTGTGATTGTAAAATTGAGAACTCTTATAATATGTAATAAATATTCACTTGTCACTCACATGACTGACTTGATACTGGCAGAATTCTATCAAGAGAAGCCATAATTGAAAAGAAGAAGAAAATGCATTAAATAATTTTCTTGAAATTTAGTAGGTCATGAAGTCGGTGCTAAGACCTAGAGTAGCGATAATTTAACGTTAACCTAACGGTGTTTGTGACACTAGGTGAGTATGTAATGTTGGTGTGTGATGGGCCGGCGGCATTTGGGTCGTCGGAGTCTAGCGGAATTGAGGGTTCAATTAAAACGTTACGGGGTCTCCGGAGACTTTCCGTGACATTTGCAGTCGGAGCGAAGGTAAACTGCATTTATCACTAGTGGGTTGGGATATGTCTCAGCCTTCTCAGAGTAGGGCCGAAACATTTTCTTGAAATATTCAGAGATTATCGGAAGTTGACGATCTCTATACAAGTCGAAGTTTCGCTGGTGCCACCGAGCTCCAGTAGCTACTAGCAAAAATTACGATGAGACGCGTGCGCGAAAGCTATGCTTGAGTGGGACGTGATAGGCCCTACGCACGCTTTGTAGAGATGGAGCTTGTGTCTTAAAGACAGTTTGCTCTTGCTGTTATCTACTAGTAATGAATTTGGCACGGTGCATATATTGTTTGGCGAAGGTTATTCCATGGTCAAATGTGACCCCTAGGTATTTAGCCGTTGATTGCCAGGGAATCTGTTGACCGAATAGGATGATCGTACCTAACGATTTTTTTAGATTTAGGTTTTGACGATTGAAAGAGGGGTTCTTTTGAAAGTACCAACTCACCAAACTACTATATCTATACAAAATATAATATAAACAGGACTAAGGAATTAAAAAATGTATCCTTTCATTAAATTAAAAAACTTACATCAGATAAGATTAAAATACTTTTCCGGACCCATACGACTTAGGGACCTTCAAGAAAAGAGCTTACTCCTTTCTAAAAGGCCGGCAACGCACCTCCAATTCCCCTGGTGTTGCGGTTGTTCATGGGCGGCGGTAGTTACTTACCATCAGGTGAGCCGCATGATCGTTTGCCCCCTCTTCTATAAAAAAGAAACTTAAGGATTTATTAGGAATGAATGAATCCTTTAATTAAAATAAAGACTACTTTTAACTGATAAGATTAAAATATATAATCTGGGAGAATATCATAATTCTATAAAACATAATTTATAATTAGGGTTTAATATTACATGCATAATATATTAACCATGTTGATGGCAGCGCAGGAGAATTCAATAACCGATATCATCCCGTGAGTATCATAAGACGCAACAGAGGAAAACTGAAACAGGTGATGTATGTAACTCAATAAAAAAATAGTAACTACCCACCCGCTTACATGCTTGGTATCAATGGCGAGCGCTGCCGACCTCTCGTTCAAATAGACTTACCAATTCGGACGATTTGTCCTTATTAAAAATACTGTTGATCCACCTGTGAAATACTTTCAAAGTAATTTTAACATCAATTTCGGAAACCCACATTTATTTCTGGCATTTTCGCACATCATAAAAATATGAACTTTTCATTGCACCCACCCACCATATAATGCGCTTAGTGGTAAGAGTGACACAATTACACGCGCATTAGAGATTATTCATTTTTGATACATTTCTGTAGCATTCTTAAAAAAGTGCATTCAACTAACAAACTTTTGGTATACATTTTCAACATCACTTGGTTATCATATTTATTTCTAATATTTACGCGAATACTACACATGGAATAAAACTAATTTTATGGATTTTTTTTGTTTATTTAAAAAAAAAAAATCCCGACATTTCAGGCACTATAAAGAACTGACAGTCACGTGGAGGATTGAGGTGCTTGACATTATGATGTCATTATTAATTTTTGGTCCGATCTATGCAGAATTACTTCGTTAATTCTAATTGTAAAAGCTGTACAAACAACCCTTATTGGGTTATAATAATATGTTATGGATGGTTAAAGCATAAATGACTACTAATAAATATTATTTGTTATCTAAACTGAATAATAATTTCGTTTATTTTCTTTTATTCTTGAAAACCCTTGCTGCCGTGCCATGGAGCCATGAGCAGACCAAATGACACCCACACCAATTTTTGTTAATTAAATAACTGTGAAAATTAAAGGGTTTGAGGCGTGACGGTTTACAAATTTTCATAATTCCTGAAGGTAACGGCAGGTTGAAGGTATTTAATTACAACGAATTCGGTCGGTCGGTGATTAAATTAATTAAAATTGTTAACAGTCAGTTTATTGCAAAAAAATATTTTATGCGAAATAATGTTTACTAAAGTACTCAAATTACTTTTGAAGAAGTTTAAATTTTATAAAAAGGAATCACTACGAAATCGTAGATACCTTATTATTAGTTATCTGATTGTATGTTTGCTCGTCGCAGATTATTCTCCTGGAGTGTTTTTCGTAGATGTCCATAGACACCAGCCTACAGCTCAGTTTAGAATCAAAATATATATCGTGCTGCAGCCCAACAAAAAAGAATAAAATAATTTACACATAATAGCATTTGAAGTCGAGACTTCCAAACTTCTATACACTATATTTTAGTACCAAGCTTCAAAGCTAATAAGTAGAAATTACTTTATTCCTTTTAGTTTTTTGAAGTCGGCTTTTAATTTTCATTAAAATGTCATATTTTCAAGAAGGAAAGCAATAAATATAAGTTAATGAAGTTAATAACCGAGATCATCCCGTGAGTGTCATAAGACGCGACAGAGGAAAACTGAACAGGAAAAAAACCCGCTTGTCTCTAAAATCTATCGGTCTGAATGACCGGCGTCATGAAGCAGCGTCAAAGTTGCAAGACATCTGGAATTGCCATCGTAATGGTCCGAGAGCTCATGAAACTTTGTTGAAAAGTATCAGTCCACTCAATAGGCAGGTACATGACTATTTACCTGCTTATTTATAAATGCAGATAGTAAAAAATAGTACACCAAATTTTCGGTAAGTACTATATTTTTCTTCGTAAAAAGTAACCATATTCCATCGGCAACGATGTGGCTTCTTACGTCTTCGATTCGAATAAAGTTCTTATGACATGCAGAATAGTTTTTATGTAGCATTATTTGTTCTATACACGTCGTATGCGCGTATTGCACGATGTTATCTTCCTTACAGAGTACTCGGTCATCTTCTATCTGCTCGCACGGGATAGATATGGGTCTGTATTTCAATCCATTCACTATAAGGAAGGAATATTTAGGAATTATGATAGAGGTTTTTAAGGAACTGGGATTATATATAGGTATAGGAATAATCTTGTTATAATTATATGTGACCGTGTCTAACACAAAAACTAACTTATCAGAATAAGATTAAAAACTAACTTATTACTATTAGAATTAACAATAGATTGGTGGAATATGTGTACTCTACTAAAAGCGATTGCCGTTTCTATCTTTTGAACTACATTATAAATAGTACGAAAGTTATTTAAGTTTTGATATATAGCATTCATTGGACTTACTACGTAATGTACTTTAGACTGATTATACTGCAATATTTTCAGTTGCGAAGTTTTAATATTTAGATGAATTAAGTTATATTTCAAGTCATCCGAAACGTTAACTAATTTATCAAAGGCTTTTTGCATAAGCGACAGTTTTCTTTCTAACGGATGTTCTCTATTTCTAAGCTGGCTAATCTCCGTATTGTATATCATGGCTGTATCATTATCTAGATTGCCTGAAATTAATTTAACCTAATGGGTTTATTAAACCTTTTTAATAGTTTGCTAGGCATTATTTGCTTCAATCTATCTTTTGTAAGTTCCATAAAGGATTCTATTTGCAGAGTTAATCCTACAAATTCACTGCGCAACTCATTTTCCGAGTAAATCATATCTTTTAATATATAATATTGGTTAACATTATAATCTAAGTACTTAGCTGTAGATGGCATTCTATTAAATTTGTTATGTCCAAAAGGCGTACTAAAACCTATTTTGGTCCTGTCCTCTTTTTCCACTTCAATCTGGTGATAGCCACTTGCTAAATCTAGGGTGGTAAAATACATACTCTTGCCTAACATATAAAAAGATCATTGATATTAGGTAGAGGGTATTTATCATCTACTGTGATCTGATTAAGGCGTTTATAATCTACGACCATTCTCCATTATTGTTGTAAAGAATTTCCAGGTTTTTGAGATTCCACAAAATGGCTCGGGTCCAAATTGTGTACTCTTTGAGCCCTCCCGTGCGAGCTTGTCGGCAGTTTCATTGCCTACAATACCCGCGTGACCCGGAACCAATTTTAAAACAACCTTGTCGTTACCTCCCAGGGCGTTTAGACGGTTCACTTCTTTAGCCCTTAATTTGTTTCGAAACAATCCCACCCATGGTAATTTGAACAAATTGAAAGATAAAATCAGAATTTCACAACTATTACTACGACAGGCTAAAAATAAATCATTCTTCAAGTTTTTTTCTTCAATTGATGATGCTACTTCTGTAACAGAAATGTGCCGCAAGATGAAGTGGTTAAAGGGTTATAGATCATCTAATACTTTTATTGACGAAGTAACGGCTAATAAGATTTTACATAATTCAAGACCAGAATTTGTCTGTCCAAATATCCCATTTTTTCGTCTTGTAATGTAAAACTTAAGGCTCCATTTTCATTATGTGAACTAAAAAGATGCGTTAAAGCAAAATATATTTCACCCGGAGGCGACAATATATCACACTCAATGATTAAATATTTACTGGATAATGCTATAAATATTTTATTTGATCTTTGCATTTAAATAAAACTAGTTGTACGGATTTTATCGCGTATATTAACTTATTTTATATTCCCGACGTTTCGAGCACTTTACAGCACCCATGGTCACGGGGGTACTGAGGTGTTTGACGTCCCAATGTCATAGCGGCTACCTCCAGATGAAAATTAATAATTTTTTTTCCGATCTACGCAGTATGTATTGATCTTTGCAATTTATTTTACACTCTCAGTTTTGTTCCCTCGTAATGGCGTGAAATTTTTGTAATACAAATACCTAAACCAGGTCGTGATCCATCTTCAATAGCAGTTTTAAGACCAATCTCTCTTATATCTTGTTTATGTAAAATATTACACTCTATGTTGAAGAATAGATTAGAGTGGTTAGTTGAAAAAAGAAACCTCTTTCACGAAAAGACCACTGGGTTTAGAGAAACCAAGTCTTGTCTTGATAACCTTAGCAATTTAGTTTCTAGAATTCAGCTAGGATTTTCGAAAGATCAATTAACGGTAGGATGCTTTATTGACATCGAAAACGCTTATAACAATGTGGATATTAGAGCCTTACTTTTAAATTTAGATCGCTTAGGCGCCTGTGCATAAATCTGCAAATACTTATGGGCATTTCTAAAAAGGAAAGACTGTTAAGCATAAAAGTTGATAAAAAAAATATGTAGATCTACAGGTCGTGGCCTGGCCCAAGGAGACTCCCTCTCACCTATATTATTTAATATTGCTGCTATTCATATTTGCAAAAGTTTCTAATGTTATGATTTCTCAATATGCTGATGATTACGCTTTATATTTAACTCGTAAAAATGTCAACGATGCGTCTGCAAATAGCATTCAATAAAATAAGCAACATGCTTATTGATCTGGGTTGCTCTGGCTGATGCTGGTTTATCTGGGTCTTCAAGAAAGGCATCAACAGACAACAGATATCGCTAAATATTAATAATAATGTAATAGAGATGGTCAGTGCTGTAAAGCATTTGGGGATGTGGTTGAACCGCTCTTTAAAATTGAATAAACATATTACTGAGTTACTTGATAAAACTTCCAGATACTTAAATATTTCTAAACTTCTTGCTGGGACAGGGTGGGAGGACATCCCAAACATATAAAAAGGTTGTATATTGTTATTATAAGGGGAAGACTTGATTACGGAAGTTTTTATACGATAACAGCTGTCACAAGTATGTAAGTAAGCTAGATAAAGTGCAAAATCAAGCGCTGAGAGTAATTGGAGGTTTTATTAAAACAACTCTCATACATGCAATTGATGGTGAACTTGGTCTCCCTCCATTGCACGTGCGGAGAACGTGTTTGGGAGGTAAATTTATTTTAAAAGCTAGGTCCCGAGAAAACAATATTACAATTAAAATATTACGAGAATTATTGACATGTAAGAAGAACAAATATTGGCGAAATAAGAAGCCACTATTGTTAACTATGTTTTTTTGTCTTTCTAATGTTTATATTCATTCCAGCCGATAACTAGAAATGTTTTCTATGAATACCTGGGTTACCAACATAGATTTGGACGATGTGATTCATTGTAATATCCCGAATCTTGTTAAAACAAAGCGAAGCTGTCGACAGCAGTCCGCCTGTGTGGGGCAAATGACCTCAGCTTGGGCTGATGTGGATGCTGGTGTGCCGCAAGGCAGTATTCTTTCTCCTATAACTTTTTAATATTTTATAAACTTTATTACCTCCATCCTCGACTGCTCGTACCATTTGTACGCCGATGACCTTCAGCTTTATGTGCAAGCTGAAATTGGGGATATCCATAATGGGATCAAAAAACATAACGACAACTTATCAGCTATCAAAGATTGGTCTACTCGTTACGGAGTTTTGGTCAATCCTCTGAAATGCCAAGCTATACTGGTGGGTAGCTCTAGTATGCTGGTTAAGGCTAATCTTGCAGATGTACCTCCTATTTATTATGATGGTATTATAATTCCGTTCAGTAATTCTGTTAAAAATCTTGGCCTACACATCAACAGCACGTTGAATTGGAAATCCCAGGTTTCAGAAGTGAGTCGTAAAGTCATTGCCACGTTATGCCCTCTGTATTGTTTAAAATATTTTCTTCCCACAAAATCTAAGATCATGCTCGTCCAATCGCTCATATTACCCATAATTGATTATGCAGATGCGTGTTACCTAGACCTGTCCCAAGATCTTCTGAACAAGCTGGAACGCCTTCTCAATAACTGTATAAGATTTATTATATAGGGCTTCGTAAGTACGACCATATTTCGCAATATAAATCTAAGCTAAATTGGCTTAGAATCCAGTAGAGGCGCAATTCCAGAATATTGCTTGATCTTTTTTCCATTTTATATGACTTATCTTCGCCTTCTTATCTTAAGAGTAAATTTCACTATCTCTCCTCATCTCATCCTACGGTCTTCTTCTAAGATAACTCCTTCACAGTTCAGGCTACACGTCTTTGGAACTCCTTGCCCGATGATATCAGAAAAGCACCCAATAAGTACGCTTTTAAAAAATTGGTCCGTAATCATCTATTGAAGACAACGCATTTTACATGATTCATCCATTTAATATGTATTGCTAAACAGACGCATTTATGTGCATTTATGTATTTAAATATGTATATTTGTATGTATATGCATGTATTTATATATTTCGTATATATGTATGTATAGCTCATATATGTATAGTTTATTTAATAGTAAAATGTATATATTATGTAGTTAATTATTATTTTGTGTAGTGTTCTTTTGTTCTATATTGACAAACCTACGTCAAATTCTCACCACTCAATAGGGTGACTGGTAGAGAATGCCTCAAGGTATTAAGTCCGCTCTTTATATTCTTTTGTTTTAGGGAATGCAATAAAGAATAAATAAATAAGCTACAGTTATTTTAATTTAAAATAATTATGCTTGGATTTTATTAACCAGCGATTTAAAAATTATTATAAACTCTTTACTGATAGAGCTAAGGATAGGATTGGGATGGGTTCAGCATTTTATGACCCACAATGCAACAATAGTCTACAATTAAAAATAGACAGTGACATATTATGCATTATGGAGGCGAAACTTATCGCAAACTGTGAGGCTTTGTCTTACGCAATATCGTTTCGACAAGACAATATTGTGATATTCACAGACTCTAAAAGCGCACTCCAACACTTGGCTCGGTATACCTCGGGCCTACATGGTACTCCGACAGCCTACTCAGTCCTGGACTGTATTTTAAATCTGATCTCCAATTCTAAATCTACCAAGTTACAGTGGATTCCGTCACACTGTGACGTTGAATATAATTAACGGGTAGATGTTTTGGCTAGACAAGCTATTACTGATGGAATCGAATATAATTTACTCCCTTATTATACAGATTGCATTTGGTTAATCAAAAAACAATGCTACAAATTATGGAAGGAATATTTTGATTTACGCTCTAAAGAAAAAGGTATCTGGTATAAAACGGTCCAGCCACATCCCTTCAGAATTCCATGGATTGATAGTCACATATTACAAAAAAAGGACGCAGTAGTGATTATGATGCTGCGTTCTGGACACATTCCATCCAAGAAGTTTGCTTTTCTCATGAATAAAGTCCCGTCACCGAACTGTGAACAATGCGGTGTTCCCGAGGACTTAATGCATATCTTGATGGAGTGTGCCCGTAATGCTGCCTTTCGAATAGCTAAGTGTAAAAATATTTTAAAGGAATTTCCTGATTGTTACATTATTTCAACCAATCATCATTCCGATGAAACAAAATTATTGGTTAAATTATATAACACAATATTCTCCTCAGAGTCAACTAGATAGTTTTTTTTTTTTTTTCATTTTTGTTTGCTTGTTAAATTTAATTAATTTGAAATTTGAAATTTATTTAACATACATTACATCATTATAGTTACAGTTATTTTTGAGCTCTGAAGCCTGCGTTAGTTAAGCTACAGAAATGTTATTTAGTTGGTGTCAAATAGAGCGACATGATGCCGTTTTGATTAAGCTCTTATAATAAAGAATAAAAAAAAAACGGTGCGTACTATTCTCGGCCTATTACCCGACCTGAAGCTTGTCAGTCTGCCGATGAGGACCCTTGCCTTTGCGATACGGTCCTCAATTGTTTTTCTCCAGGCTGGGATAGCACTACTTTGTCCAGTAGCGCGTCCAGCCGTGGGAAGCTTGGCGCCAATGATGCGGCAGACTGCCAGTGGCGCAAAAATATTTGATTCCGTCTCACAAAGGTCCCGGCTGACTTTCCAAATAGGTCACCAGCATTGGGTTTAGAGCCCTCACGACAGACCGATTCCGCTTGCTTAGGGGTATGCGGGGAAGTCGTGGTCGATTTGCAAGAGGAGTACTGCACGTTATTATTATCATGGGTTATCTATACAGTTTTCTCATCTAGTTGGGCTGTATAAATATATAATTGTAAACTAAAGATATAAATATACATAAATATCAATAAAATAAAATAAATACATAAAAATCCAACCAGATGGAAGCCTTCGGCTGGGAGACCATACGGCCAAAAGTTAGGAGGAAAGGGAAAGAAACCGGCGGACGATGTGGGCGGTATCGAGGAGCACCGTCTTCTGTATTTGAGCCTGGACCGGTCCGTAACGGAGTCCCAGTCGCCTCAGATGACCTGAGAGGCTGACCGGGATTAGCCCGTTCGCAGAAACGACCACAGGAATAATTTCGGTCGGCAGACCACCCCACATGGCGGTCACCTCGCGAGCCAGGTCCAGAAAATATGTCAGCTTATCTGTTTCGGCTTTCATGAGGTTCTCGTCATAAGGAATGGTAATGTCGACCAAAAATATCCTTGACTGTGCCCGGTCCATCAGCTTATGATTATTCTTATGGCTTTTTCGCAAAAATACTCCTGTCTGTGATGATGGCCCGGTCCCAGTAGAGCCTAGCGCGGTCATTTTCGAGCACGGCTTCCGGCAAGTACTTATAATATGGCAGTTTCCGATTCACGAGATCGTATTTCAGAGCAAGCTCCTGGTGTAGAATCCTGGCTACTAGGTTATGTCTGTGCAAGTACTCAGAGTTAGAAAGCGCCGAACAACCGGAGATGACATGCCTAAGTGACTCACCGATGGCGACAAGCTCGACAGATGTCGTTATTATTATTATTACTACTACTCTCATTCCACTTCTTTCTCACCAGAATCACCAAATACCAGTCCTTCATGAAGGAGTACAGTTCATCCATTTCCAGCCATTTCCGTACTGGGTCTGCCTCTGACGTTTGCTATTGCTAAATATTAAACCTGAGTAGAAAATTCCATCAACTTCATCATTGATCATTCATCAATTTTAAATTAATTGAAGGCACGACAAAAACAACTCAAACAACCGTATTTCACTTGCATAAGAAAAGGATCATTTCATTTGTTAATAAGTTTTTAAATTTGGGTCACTGTGAGTACTCGACGAGAGAACCCGGAAACCTTGTCCTCATTCCCAAACGAAACCGTAAAGTAAAATTTTTAACCTTATTTATAATCTGTATGATTGTTAACTGTTCTTTTTTAAATAATGTTCCGCTGGATTTCTTGCTGCTTCTTATCAGGGCATACGTTTTTTTCCAAACCAATGGTAAATTAAACATAAGAATGACTTTCAATTAGTATTAATTATAATCTATATTGAATAAAAAAAGTTTCTAATTTTATTTCTGTATTTTCGTAATATTATATTATAACCATGCCAAATTTTGACACAAAACTACGACAGACATTTAATATGGAACAGTCCATATTTTGCCAATAACACAAAATACTAAATATGAATAAGGATCTAAATCTACGTCTAAAATGCAAATAAAGCAAATATATATAACTACTGATATCTGAATGACTAGCAGATGATAATGAAGTAGATATCTTTTTTGTTGTTACTACTATAGTTACCTACATTTCACTAAAACAATATACAGAGTGTGCGACACAATTCACCCGTTCTAAAACCTTTTATTTATTTCCGTAAGGTTTACAATATGTTTGTTCTTAAAGTAGGTTTTACTGACAATTTTACTTTCATAAAGTGCACTTAAGATTAATATGAACCCATTATATTAATGACCAAAAACACTCACACATTCAGCAGCTTTGACTCACTATACGATACTGTTTAGATGCATTGTTTTTGTTTAATATATCTATGGGCTTATATTTTTAATTTGCCCCTTACCGGGAGCTTTGCTCTAAATACATAAATGGTCACAAATATATGCATAAATGTAATGTATAATAGACGGTAGAAAATACGGTAAATCGTAGAGTTCTAACCCCACTCGTTCTAGCGATACGGCGCATGTAACTTCTTTAAGCAGTCATTCTGCAAGTCTTAATCGATGTCGTGATTCTGTCCGACATAAGTACAACATGATTTAAGTTATATAGGTTAAATTCGGTTAAAATCGATTCACAGGTGACGAAGAAACGGTGCAACAAAAAAGAACATACAAATAGTTGAAACTTCTTTTTTTTTTGAAGTGTGCTAAAAAGATAATATATTATTCATTCAGCGAATACAGGATAAACATTTTTTAGGGTAATAAGAAAGTTTGAATTGCAAGGTTTGCAACTCAAACAGGCAAAAAATTAAAAAATTGATTTTGTTTTCTTTGTGTATCGCTCAAAAATTTTTTGTTCAAAATATTATTATCGCGAAAACGACTCTTTCGTTCTTTATGCGCCGAAGTTGCGTTCTAAATTTTTATATAAAGCAAAAAAGCATCCACAGCACTTTCAAACGTCAATAAAGAGAGCGCAATGCTACAACTGGAAAAAGCAAATATTTTGTATCCACTTTCCAGCACTGAAACGAACGCTTCTAATTAACTTTAAAGCTCATGTTATTTTTTATTGCTGTGTTTAAATGGTTGTTTTTCATATATTTCAACTCCGTACAATAGTCGTAGATAGTCGATATATGTGGTAGAGCCATGCTGCAGTTATTGATGGTTGTAGCACGAAGGGATCGGCTCGACCGGGGTAGGACAACACTCTCACAGAATACCAGCGTAAAATAGCAGCTTAATGCTGCTGTGCCTCGTATGATAAATATAGAGAACCGGCGACCCTTTTTACTGCAAAGCAGGCATTCCATCTTAGACTTCAGAGGTGACAAAGCATCTTGATTTTAATCGGGCTGCAGCATCTACTTACCATCAGGTGGACTGTGTGCTCGTTTGTCATCCTTATTCTATAAAAATGTCATAGTAGATGAATTTATCAATGAAGAATGAAGAATTTAGATATGGGGTCCTTCTAGCCTTTCCCATAGCCGCCTCTTCCAATACCCGCAAGATGAAATGGGACGATGGATACTCTAACGCTTTTACTACTTTTATTAGTTTTATATTTTTATTAGTTTTACTCTAATACTTACATCTAAGAAAATATAGTCGAACTAATAACCTACTCTTTTTGTAACTTAACGTATTTTATAAATTCACGATTGCTACATATTTAATTTTAGGAGCTAAGTGATCTCCGCAAATTTCACAGTACGCAAAAATTGTTTGCTATAATGTATTAGTTACCTAACCTAACCTAACCTATCGCCTATTGCCTTTCGATTAATTATATTTCGAAGACATGTGAAGTCAGATCCGTCTCTCAGGTCACCTATGTCCAGCAGTGAGATGTAGATATAATAAGGCTATATGTAACTTTACTTTACTTTCGTAATAAAGAGTACGCAGTAAAAATATTTGGTGATAGGACTCGTAAGTACCACCCTCTTTCCTATTTCTGCCGTCAAATAACAGTGATTCCACTGCTGTGTTACGGTCTTAAGGGTATAGAGAGCTAGTATAATTACAGGCTATGAGGAAATACAGCTTAGAGGACTCCTCAGAGGTGACAGGTAACATCTATAGCTTTTTTTGTTTGAAATTGGCTGCAGGTGATCATTGACTGTAGTAGCCACTTACCATTAGGTTGGCTGTAAGTTCGCTTGTCACTGCAGTTTTATGAGGAAAAAAAACTATTTCCCCTGATTTTGTCTCAATTTAGTAACTTACGAATATTCGACAAATGACAAGCTTATTTCTTTCACATAAATTCTGTAAGGCAAAATAAATGTACCAAGGAAAACAATTTTCATATCGCATTCATAAAATAAGTCACATTCACCCCGTTCGCTGATACGTAAACGAAAACGTTCAACCATTTTATTACATTCACTTTATATTATATCATAATAATATGTTATATACAAAAAATCTCTACATTGATATTTTTTTTATTGACTGCCTTTATATATATTTTTAAACCATAAATATAAGTTTTTAGGCACGTGATTGAAGTAAATAGAAATCACACATACATTTCCTTACAGTTGTCTGCTTGTTGTTGCGTTCATATACAGTGGGAAAAAACAAACGGGGCAAGGAGAGAAAGTGCATAAAATATTGAAAATATCAGATTTCACTCAAAGGCAACATTTCTTTGTTTTTCAAAATAAGAATAATCACATACAAACAATTTTTAAAATAGATTACCTGAGCTGGGAATCGAACGAACTAAAAATGTAAGAAATAGACAATCACTATTTTATTCAATCAATCCATAGGGTCTATGATAAGGATAAAATCACTCGAATAAAGATTGTATCTTACAATTATTACAAAATTTTTTACGTGGTAGAGCCATGCTGCAGCGATATTAATAGTATAGTTGTAGCAGGAATGGGTCAACTCGACCGGGAAGGACCACGCTCTCACAGAATACCAACGTAAAATAGCAGCTTAATGCTGCTGTGTTTCGTATGGTGATTGTAGAGAACCGGAGGCCCATTTTACTGGAAAGAGGCATTCTATCTTAGTCCTCACGGCTGACAACGCATCTGCATTTAAATTCGCTAACGAAGATAGATGTAGATGTCTATGGGACAACAACCACTTACCAGGTGGACTGTGTGCTCGTTTGTCACCCTTATTCTATAAAAAAATTAAAGAAGACCATTAAATCTAACAATTCGTACATTTCAACTCAAACTGACATCGTAACCTAGACTGTTTATTTTTATCATTTTCTTAAAACTCCAAGAGTACCTCGATCTGGAGATCTTGCAGACTATTTAATCGTTTGTATCTATCCAGACGTTGAAATTGCTAATGAGATAAGCAGTGGAGGAAGGATACGGTAGTAATATCAATGGTGAATACATCACTCACCTTCGATTTGTCGACGATATAGTCCTTATGGCAGAATCGCTGGAGGACCTAAGCACTATGCTCAATGACCTCAATTGTGCCTCCCAACGGATAGGTCTAACTAAAGACGAAAATGGACAAAACAAAGATCATGTGTAACGTACATGTCACACCTATGCCGGTAGTTGTTGGCAGCACTTAGCTCGAAGTTGTTGATGAATAAGTTTACCTGGGATAAATAGTTCGACTAGGTAAGTCAACTTTGACCGAGACGTCAGTTGACGGATTCAACTCGTCTCGGCAGCGTTTGGAAAATACGACACATCTTCTCGTCATGTATACCTTAAAACTTGAAACCAGATTATACAACCAGTGCGTGTTGCCAGTGATAACTTATGGATCTGAGACGTGGTACTTTACTGTTTGCCGTATGAGGAAGCTCAAGGTCGCTCAGTGAGCTATTGAGAGAACTATGCTCGGAATTTCTCTGCGTGATAGAATCAGACAGAAACAGAAACTTTTTTCAATAAAGATTATAAAAAATACTTACTGAAAATCACTCTTTTGTTTAATTACCACTGGTTCTAAAAACCTCTGTCCTGGGAACAACCAGCAAGAAACCCAGCGGACTTTTTAAAATAACAGCTTACAATCATATGTGATACAATTAACCACACAAAACAAATTAGACATAACTTGGTAGCGATCACCTCATTCCCAGGGTTATTATCATCCATAAATTCCTTAATATTATAGTAACCCTTTTATACAAACTTTGTTTGTTAAAGTTTTCAGAATCCCAGAAAACATACAAAATTTGAGCAGGTCAAATTTTGTATGTTTTCTGGAATTTTGTTGTAAAAGCATATACATTGCCTCAAAATGAATTACTGACTCGGTGGAGTCGATTAACTGGTACTACTAGCTTGTGTCTGTTCTTAGTATTTACAGAATAAATGTTACTTATTTTTATATAACTACTTATATTTTTGTGTATGTACATGACATTTTCATAAATCTATTGAGAGGCCAAAGTTAATATATTTAATTCCTTAAATTTTTGTCGGAGCGACTCTTTAGGTTTTAAATCATAGATTGCTCTTATGGCTCTCTTCTGTAAAACAAATATAATTTCAGTGTCAGTCGCGTGTCTCCATAGCAAAATACCATACGACATTATGCTATGGAAATAACTAAAGTAAACAAATCCAGCTGTTTCCACACTGGTAAGATTTCTAATCTTTTTAAAGTATATGCTGCAGAACTAAGTCTGCTTGCTAATTTCGATATACGGGGGCTCCATTGAAGCTTCGAGTCTAGTGTTATTCCAAGAAACATGGTGGTATCGACAAGACTCAGTTCCTCCTCATTTAATATTACATTATTATTTAAACGTTTGACATTTGGAGTCATGAATTTTATACATTTCGTTTTAGTGCCATTTAAATGCAAGTTATTAACATTAAACCAATTTACTAATTTAGATATGGCATTATTTACTTCGTCATATTTCAATAATTTTCGTTTTAATTTGAAAATTAATGAAGTGTCATCAGCAAATAATACTATATTATGGTTATCCCCTACTATGTAAGGTAAGTCATTAATATATACAAGAAACAGAAAGGGGCCGAGAATTGAGCCTTGAGGCACGCCCATTTGTACTATCAACCCGGAAGAGCTCATACTATTAATGACAACGTTTTGCGTTCTGTTACTTACTTCTTACACAGTAATGTTGTAGTTTCCTGATTAATGTTTCATGGTGAACACAATCGAAGGCTTTGGATAGGTCACAGAATATACCCAAAGCATCCTGTGGATTCTTCCATGCATTGAAAATATATTTAATCAGCTCAACACCAGCAACAGTTGTCGAGCGACCCCTTTTGAAACCGAATTGATTTTTATGAAGTAAATTATTTACATTAAAAAAATTAACATTTGATCAAGATTAATTTTTTCCAGCTAATAATGTATGGCCGGCACATTGTAACTTCAGCTTAGTAATATTTTTTTAAACTGAAGTGACAATGTGCCGGCCATATAACTCGAAGAAGCGACAACCGATGGGTAAGAAAGTTTCTTGAGAGGCAACATCGTACCGTTAGATGAGTGTGGGGTGGCCCCCCACTAGATGGAGTGACAACCTGGTAAGACATGCAGGAAGTTGATGCATGCAGGTGGTTCTGGACCGTGTTTTGTGGCATTCTTTGGGGGAAGCCTATGTTCAGAACTGGACTAGTGAAAGACTGTAATGATTATGATGATTGTGATGAAGTAATATTTTTTATAGGATAGTGTGATAAACGAACACACAGTCCACCTAATGGATATATATAGATGTCTATGGGTCACAGCAACCATAAGTGGTTATCTACATCTATCCTCAATAAAGAATTAACACGCAGATGCGTTGTCGCCCGTGAGGACTAAGATGAAATGCCTCTTTTCCAGAAAAAAGGGTCTCCGGTTCTCTACACTCACCATTCGAAACACAGCAGTGTTAAGCTGCTATTTGACGCTGGTATTCAGTAAAAGCGTGGACCTTCCTCGGTCGAGCCAACCCATTCGTGCTACAACTATACTACTAATATAGCTGTAGCATGGATCTACCACGTATTACTACTGCTAATAATGATTATTAAGCCTATTACTGCTAAAATTTGTTTTATCAGACCACACAAAGTAATCACAACAAGTTTTAAACAGTCTATGTTAGGATGACAGTTCGAGTCGATATGTACGAATTGTTAGATTTCATGGTCTTCTTTGATTGTAAGATGCAATGTTTATTTGAGAGAGTTTATCCTTATGATACACCCTTTCGGTCGGTTAAATAAAATAGTGATTTTCTATTTTTTGCATCTTTAGTTGGTTCGATTTCCTGCTCAGGTAAGCTTTTAAAAAAATGTTAGAATGTGGTTCTTCTTATTTTGAAAAACAAAGGAATGTTTAATATCTTAAATATTTTAAGTACTTTCCCTCCATGTCCCGTTCGTTTTTCCAAACTGTATAATGTTGACTGCCTGGTTGGTCTAGTGATCGTTAACATGACTGGTGATCATGAGGTCAAGGTTTCGAATCTCGAACCTGTTAGGCATTTCTGCCAAAAAATTCTCAGTAATGGCCCGGTGTAAAATTTGGCGGTGTATCAGCCCTGTGCCTTGAAAAGCATGTCAAGCCATTTCTCCTACACCTGATCATTATACGATTGTGTCGGATTGCCATTCCATCGTACTATGAGAGAGAGGAAAAGATAGTGCATCTGTGCTTGCGCACACACTCGTACACTGTAATCGAGCCCTTCGTAGATGGCTAGTCGACATTGACACTGGCTGCCATGACATAAATTCAGTTTGGAGGTCGATCGGTAGGCAAAAACGTTGTTGCCTATAAATCACAATCAATTTGGGATAATTTCAAATAAAATTAGAAGCCTTATTTACTCGTATTTTGATAAACTGCAATAACAGTATATCATTATTTATATATTTGAACTTAAGTTTAAAATTTGGCTACTATTTGAAAAATAAACCTGTATGATAATGTAAGGTAAAAATGTTTAATTTGTAGTTGATAAACTTTCAATTTTTTTTTTTTAAATAATACTATCACCAATATACAATAACCAATATCTTTATATTGGGCGACAGACTTACTATGTATTAGTTACCGCTGTAATGCATCGTCACTTCGATGAAAATTCAATTCATTTTAAATGAAAAGAAAAGCTCTCTGTTTCAACAGGACTACGCTATCCAGAAGTGCTATCATATTTTAACATTCTATGTGTTTTACATGAAACTAATTTTACGAATTTTATTGGGTTAAATTTTAACTTTTTAATTCCCGATCGAAACTAGCGATCAAATAAAGAAGTACTTCGATAAATCAAATCTTGACGTTAATTCGATAATGCCGTCATATGCCAAACCACCGAGATTGTATGGGATGTACCGAAACTACACAAAACAAACGCTCCACTACATCCCATAGTGAGCCAGATCGTATTCACCAACTAATAAGTTGGCTCACAACAAAAGTTTTCAGCCGGGTCAAATATTATTTCTCAGTTTTTATTTTTATTTTGTGTTCATATTTTTATTCAATTAACCTGCGGCTACGTTGTTTTGCTAAACTCAATAGAGGTAATGAAAGAAAAATATTTACCGACCGAGTTACCAGGAAAATAGTTCCTCAAATTCTATTACATTATACTAGCTTACAATGAACTTTTGCGATGAAGCGTTTGCTGTCAAAAACGAGGCATAAAACCTCGTTTTTGACAGCAAACATGACTTCAGTTTTTTCAGAAAAAAAATCCTGAGGATTCACGGGTAGCATTTAGCCAATATTGTGTATTTCCCTGTTTTCTCCCATAATTAATCTATCTCTCTCTATCTATTCATCTACTGTACGTGCGTTAAAAGTCTCACTTTTGATATGAAAATGGCGATTGCTATACGAGATCGTATTTTATTAATTAGATTGCTCAGTGTTAGCCGCGGGTTCGAATCCCGCACAGAACAAGTATTTGCATAGCCTATAAATAACGGTTCCTGGTTTGGACGTTTGTTATTGTGCAATTTAAGAATGCTAACTGCCTCCAAGATATAAGAAAAAAAAATACCTCTCGCCCCTAGACCATCACATGTTATCTCATACGCACTTACAATTAGATTTATTTATAATATATGCTCTAAGGCTCTGTAGAAATACTCATCACTATTACGAGACCGGTGACGAGAACCAGAGAGCCTATTTGCAGGTAACGGGGCTTCTTTGCCCTCAGGGGTGACAATGCATCTGCATTATAATTTTAATGGATGATAGATGTATATGTCTGGGCCACAGCATCCATTTATCATGGACTATGTGTGATTTGAACACCTATTCTTTATAAAACCTATTATACACAAAAAAATCTTTACCTTTTCTGATGTTATAATATGTTCACATTTTAAATAGTCAATTGCTTCAACGAAAACTTCTTATAAAATATGATAATATATTATGAAAGAAAAAAGTTTCCTGCCGTAGCGACATCCGGTCGAACTTTGTGAGAAATTCTTGTTCGTGAAATCCTATAACTTTTCCCTTTTCAGTATTTTGTGTGCCACTTTTAGTAAACCGCGGAAGCCGTTGAAGATTCTGTTTTATGCGAAATTATGTATATAACGAGAGTGAGTAAAAGAAGTTTACTCTAATCTATAACAATAAGCAGTTTGTAAATACGTAACACATACACTAAGGTTTTAGAGATATAAGTAAATCATCAACATTACAAAAATACCATCAAAGTCCACTGCCAAACATAGGCCTCCCCTATAGAGTGCCTCATACGCTTGGCAGGCGTCAGTTGTCGTGCGACCCCTTGTAAAACAAAACTGTTTTTTATGGAGTAATTTATTTCCATTAAAGAAACTTAACATTTGACCTAGAATATTTTTTTCAAATATTCACTAAGCGTTGGCAGTACAGAAATATAGCTCAAAAATTAGTGGAGTTCAATGTACTATCAGATTTAAATAAATATTTTGGCATCTTCGTTTAACAAATCTTTCAAAAGCTTAAACCATTTTCAATTATATGCAAAACGTTCAATCGTAAGATCCTTAGCATAGGAAATCCTTTGTAAAAGTATATAATAACTAGCTTTTGCCCGCAAATTCATTCGCGTGGAATAGTTACTTTGGGCAGCATTTTATTTTTTTATTTATATTTAATTATACAGACTAATTGCTGCATAAATTTTCATTCTTATTTTTAAGTGACTATATGTTTGACATTAGTTTGAAATTATAGGGATATACCTGAGTCATTTGTTCAGTAAATATTAAATTTAATAGTAATTAAAGTTTACTTTCACGTTTCATTAAATCAGGAAACACACCAGATTCGATAATAGTATTAAAAACAATAGCAAGTTGGGGTGCGATTTCATTTATCATGGACACAATAACATTAACGGAAATCCCCCATGATCTATGGGTTTTGATGATGAACTGCTGTTTTCTTAATATCAATGGTTTTGAAATATTAAGTATAAATTCTTTTTACAGACATTTACATATACAAACATAAATTAATAAATAAAACATAAATAAATAAAAGCTCAACCATATGGAATCCCTCGGCAGGGGAATCCAAACGGCCGAGGGTTAGGGGTAAAGGGAAAGAATCCGGCGGACGATGCGGGTGGTATCGAGGAGCATCGCTTTCTGCGTTTGAGCCCGGAGGGGACAGTCACGGTGTCCCATTCGCCTCAGATGACCCGAGAGGCTGACCGGGATTAGCCCCTTCGCAGAGACGACCACAGGAATAATATCAATCGGTAGACTACCCCACGTGTCGGTCACCTCGTGAGCCAGGTCAAGATATTTTGTTATCTTATCTTATTCCGCTTTCCCGTGGTTCTCGTCATACGGAATGGTAATGTTGACTAAAAATATCCTTGACTATGTCCGGTCCATCAACACAATATCAGGCTTATTCGCAAGAATAGTCCTGTCTGTGATGATGGCCCGGTCTCAGTAGAGCCTGGCGCAGTCATTTTCGAACATCCAATAACAACAACAGAACAACATCCGGCAAGTACTAATAACGGAGTGGTTCCTTGGTTCCACGACCACCGCCCGACATCCATTTTGAGCGCGCGACATCACCTGATTTGCGTTCAGGTGACGAGTGATTCTCGCGCTCAAAATGGATGTTAGTGTCTTGTATATGGTTGGTAGACACGTTATGGGGCGGTAATTTCTCGGGTCTGTGGAATCGGTCTTTAGGAACCAAATAAGTGATCCCAGTAGTGAAGAGGCTGGGAGTGACTTTTGGTCAAGAGCCTCTTGAAACTGTCAGCGAGCACAGCGTGACACACCACGAACCCTTCAGCCAGTAGTGATGTCGAGTCGTCGAGTCCCGGACTTTTCCAGTTCGGGGCCCTACGGACCGCCTCAGCTACGTCATCCGGCGTTATGATGACGGGGTCCATGGGCGTAACATTCGCACACTGTCTCGCCACAATTTCCGTCCAAGGGCCCTCGCTGTGGTTTACGGGCTCTGACCACAGGCCGCGCCAGAGTGCCATAGTGTCGGCCTGATTCGGTGCTGAGCCCGTTCCACGTACCATTGGCCGCTCCAATGATTCATAGAGCCTCTTCTAATCACACTGGAAGAGACGATTCTGGTTGAACCGTGTCGACCTCTCGGCATAACGCCGAATCCGCTTCGTCGTCGTCTATGCGCTCCGTCAGTTTTTGCGTTATATCCGGCTGGGACAAACTGATATTTGTCCCAGCAAACGCCATCCTGACAGTGCACATAATTCTCGGCCTATTATTGCCCGACCTGAAGCTTATCAGTCTGCCGATGAGGGCCCTTGCCTTTGCGATACGGTCCTTAATCCTTCTTCTCCAGGCTGGGATAGCGCTACTTTGCCCAGTAGCACGTCCAGAAGTGGAAAGTTTGGCACCAACAATACGGCAAACTGCCAAAGCGGCGCCAAAGAGTATTGAGTCCGTATCGCAAAGGTCCCGGCTGGTTACCAAAAAGGTTGCCAGCAATGGGTTCAGGGCCGTCACGACATCCCGATTCCGCTTGCTTAGGATTATACGCGGAAGTCGCGGTCGATTTTCGAGAGGCATACAGCGAGTTTACATAATCGCCTCCTCCAATTTACTCCTCATCTGCTCTAGTTCTTGGGTGACCATTCCATCAAAGCGGGAAGATCCACGGCGGCTTCCACATATGGCTGCTGGTCTATGGCCTTAGAAGCCGCATCCCCAGCTACAACTGGTTCATGCGCTAATCCTCCATTTTCTTCCCCTTTCGCCCAATAGTACGCCCGCAATGCGTTTATGTTCATATCTTTTGTCCAACGCATGCGGCGTACTCCACCAGCGGTGGGTGCCGCTTGCGGAGTCCGAGAGGACCCTGCCGACACCAAGCCATCTGGTGTGGATGATGGATGCGAGGGGCTGCTAGGTGGTCGTGCAGCACCTTGCGCTCGGCTGGCGGCCCGCATGCTGTCGCGTCCTGCGCCAGCTCCAGACGCGCCCCGGTGACCCCCAGGCAGCGGCCCTATGCGCGTTATATTTTTGTCCATCAGATTATTATTTATTATTATTGTGGGTTATCTAGGTATATAGTTTTCTCATCTGGTTGGGATGTGTAACTTATTACTATTATTATTATTTTCAGAATTTATTAGTTCTCTCCTTTAGGAGGTAAGTAGATTTTCTGTAACACGGGCCAACGGTCAAGTGTTACAGATAGGGTAAAATTTATGTTATATTCATATTATCTTGAATAGCATCTATAGTTCTAAAGGCTTGTGTACCTGAGTTGTCTCCTGTGCTGACACGCTTGTTCCGCCTCTCATTTAGGACTGGAATAGTACCAAAATTCTTGAAGCTGGCCAACGTGCAGCCTGTACCAAAAAAAAAGGCAGCCATGCCAACCCCGCCAATTATCGGCCAATCTCAATTACCTCCATACTCTGCAAGATTATGGAGCGTATATTGAACGCCCGCTTAATGGCATACCTAGAACAGAATGACCTCCTTAGTGACCAGCAATATGGGTTTCGCTGAAATCGGTTAGTTGGGGACCTTCTAGCGTATGCCACACACGTATGGGGCGAGGCACTCGAGAACAGTGGGGAAGCACTTGCTATTTCCCTTGATGTCTCGAAGGCCTTTGACAGAGTTTGGTACACTAGCCTTTTAGGTAAGCTTCCAGCGTACGGCTTATCCCCTGGTCTGATTGAATGGATAAAGGACTTTCTGAGTGAACGGTCTCTACAAATCGTCGTCGACGGCTATTCATCCTATGACGACTAACGCCGGTGTTCCTCAGAGGTCCGTTCTCTCCGCAACTCTCTTCCTGCTGCATATTAATGAACTGCTTATGCTTATGGTATCTATGGGTATGCAGACGATAGCACAGTTGTGGAGATACCAATCAAGTCCTCGGGCCAGTCGGGATCAAATCCAGTCCGAAAGAGAAGGTATGGTAGAGCGTGTGAATCTCAAACTAAAGGCAGTCTCCGAATAGGGTGATTCCAAACTTGTGAAATTCAACGCCTCCAAAACACAAGCGTGTCTCTTCACTGCAAAAAGGAGCCAGCTCACTTTGGCTCCTTCTTTCCGAAATATATCACTGGAATAATCCGACCGCCTTCAGTTGTTAGAGTTTGAGATATCCTCAAATCTGAACTTCGGGTGGTTCATTGAGTCCAAGGCCAAAGCAACTGCATGGAAGCTGGGAGTTCTTGCAAAGGTGCGGCGATACTTCACACTGGGACAGCTGCTTACTTTATATAAAGCGCAAGTCCGGTCATGCATGGAGTATTGCTGCCATATATGGGCTGGTGCTGCAAAATGCCACCTAGCAGCTTTGAACTCAATGGAAAGGCGTGCTAAAAGGCTTATTGGTGACCCAAATTTGATTGAAACCAGCCTCAAACACAGACGCAAAGTAGCCAGCCTTTCGGTTTTCTACAGGATGCATTTCGGAGAGTGTGCGCATGAATTGCACAATTTAATTCCTCCCTCTCCCTTCCAGCATCGGACAACCAGACGTTCGGCCAGTCTCCACCCTTTCGTTGTTGACTTACCACGCATTCGAACGAAATGGTTCGCTACGTCGTTCGTCATGCGTACAGCAAAGGAGTGGAATAAGTTGCCAGCATGATCCGATTACAGTGTGGTTGTCTTCAAGGCAAGAGTGAATGGGCTTTTGTTAAGTCAGTGCGCTTCACCATCTTAGGCTACATCACCACTTACCATCAGGTGGGATCGTAGCGCTGTTTTGCGCTGTTTTAGTGGAATATAAAAAAAAATTGAGTGAAATTTGCGAAAAATTCTGCAAGTATTAAGGATAACGGCTTTTTGCATAGTTATATGCGTATAAGGTGATAATTCTAGGACTCTAAGACTCTGATGAAGGTGCTTCGGTACAACACCTGTAGTAGAGAACACTATCGGTACTATGAAGGTTTTATCTAGATTCCAAATACTCTGTCTGTCTGTGTACTTATTAATTTTATCGGTTATTGATTTAAGAATATTACGGGTATTTGGAATAGTTACGTCTATTAAATAAGCTATTTTTGTGGATTTATTAATAAGTAATATCTGGTCTATTGTAGTGAATAGTTCTATCAGTTAGAATGGCGCGATCGTAATACAAATTGGCGTTGGTGTTCTCCATTACAGCGTTTGGTGTATACTCATAATAGGGTTTTATATTAGGTGTTATTAAATTATATTTTATTGCTAGTTTCTGATGAAGATAATTAACTACTTGGTTATGACGGTGTGTATAATCTGTTTGAACTAAATTAGAGCATGCCCCTGTAATATGTTGTATTGTTTCAGCTTGTCGATGACATTTTCTGCAAGTATCGGATTCAATATTTTCTTTTAGTATGTATTTTTTATAATTTCTTGTATAGATGACCTGATTCTGAATAGCCATGATGAACCCTTCAGTTTCCGGGAATAAATAACCTAATTGTAACCATTTATTTGAGGCTTCAATATCAATATGTGCTTGTTCTAAATCATGTAGATGCCTACCATGCAGTTTTTTGCTTCTCTATTTGGCCAATTTTTCTTTATTTTGTTCATCATTGTTAGTGAATTGTTTGTCTGTTTTTTTTTTCAAATTAAGCGGAGTATAATTTGCGTTAGATTCTACTGTTGCTCTATGTACTTTACTCATTACCGATTTTTCATAAAAAAGTTCCTCAAACTTTTATTTGTCTTTCCCACATTATTTTTAAGTCCAATATTCCTCTTCCTCGTTGCTGTCTTTTAATATTATATCTTACTATAGCAGATTTAGGGTGTAAGTACTTATACTTTGTTAGGGTTTTCCTTGTTTTTATTTCTAGGTTTTTAATATCTGCAAGTGACCACTTCATGATTCCAAAAGAATATGTAAGAATAGGAACAGCATAAGTATTTATTGCATTTGTGAGATTTTTGGAATTTAATTGTTTTTTACATAATTTATTAATTCTTCTCATGTATTCAGTAGTCAGGTTCTTTTTTATTTCCATATGGTTTATTTTTCTTGCTTGTTGCACTCCTAAATATTTGTATAAATCTTTATCCTTCATTGCTCTTATGTTCATTTCTTCGTCTATAGAGTACTCTCCGGGTGTTAGTTTTCCTTTTTTATGTGAATTGTTTTGCATTTATCTAAACCGAAACTAATTTTGAATTAACTTCTCCATATCTTTGTCGGATCTTCCAAATAATTTAATATCATCCATGTATATTAAGTGAGTTATAGATGTATTCTTTGTCAATTTATATCCATAATTTGGCTTAGAAAGGAGACGCGAAAGTGGTTTGAAAGCCATACAGAACCATAAAGGACTCAATGAGTCTCCCTGAAAAATTCAATTTTTAATTTGGATCTCATCAGTACGTATTTTTGTATTTTTGTTCGTGAAGGAGAGTGTAGTTTTCCAATTATTCATGGCATTTCTTAAGAAAAATCTGATTGCATCATTAATTCTGTAGATTTCTAGTACACGAATCAGCCTTGAATGAGGCACACTGTCGAAAGCCTTTTCTATTATGTATTTGCGTATTTTGAGAATGGTGGAATCAATTATTAATTCTATTCTATAAATTATTCAGTAGCTGTAGTATAAATGTATTCTAGTCTACAGCCTTTTTGTTCTTCGGCTGTGATACTATTTTTTTCCAAATGATTTACTATTTTATTTGTTATGCAGGATGTAATTAGTTTATAAATTGTAGGTTAGCAAGTTATTGGTCGGTACTTAGATGGGTTAGTTGTGTCTTGATCCTTTGGTATTAGGTGTGTTATACCAGTAGTGGCAAAATTTGGTAGATTTATTGCTCCTTTGATTAAGTCGATTATAATTTTGCTCAAAATATCATGAAGTGAAACAAATTTTTTGTACCAGAAGTTATGCACGTTGCCTACTCCTGCTGCTTTCCAATTCTTCATTCTTCGTACTACGTTTTGTATATTATATTACCTACTCTATCTACTTTATATTAACCAGAGGAGGTCTCGAGCCGATATGAACGCTGTTCCAGTGCCTCAAGATAGGACAGCAATAACGACTCCCTATCGCCGCCAAGAGGCTGTTGGAGCTATCGCGGACGCGGCGCTATGCGGAGGCTACCCGTTTGCGCATGATAACTGGGACACTGTATCAGCAAACATTGCCGAAGCGCTGCAGTATCGATGCAGTCCCATCAGTATCCTAAAGCCGTTATTATATTGGACGCGCAGGGTTGCAAGCGTCCTCTGTGTTTACTCACACCGTAGACTGCAGGTGTAAAAAGACTGACAATAGGCTCTGAAGAGAGTTTGTTTAACTTCTGTATTACACCGTGCAAATCTACGGGCGAGCATATTCGCTCTCATAGCTAAAGTCCTGCGTTCCCTCTCTATGTCAGCATCATCTGACATATTTTCAGTAACCCAGTGCCCCAGGTACTTAAAACTTGTCACTCTTTTCAGTGGTACGCCTTCAAGAGCGACAGTGGGAAAATTATAGCTCTTATTTTTTGATTTTAAAAAATACGATCTCACTCGTCTGAATATTGTAACGTAGACCATGAGCCGCTGCATACTTCTCACAGATACTAAGAAATTTTCTTAGACCACTAATTGATGGGCTCAGAAGCACCATATTGTCGGCGTAACTTATGTTGTTATATGGAATATTATCAATAGAGCAGCCGACTCCACTACTACCGAGTTCATCAATTAGACTGTTCACGTAGAGGTTAAAAAGTGCAGGAGAAGACAGGCCGCCCTTTCTTACCCCGCACTCTAGCCCATATGTCTTAGATAGCACTCCTGCCTACCACACCTGATTCTGTTGATTGTCGTACCAATACTGAAACAGACCTATTAGGTCATTAGGAAAGTCATTAGTTTCAGTAGCCAGCTTCTTCCAAAGTACATCGTATTTAACCGTATCAAAGGCCTTCGATAGGTCCAAAAAACAGGCTCTAATAGGTGTCCTACGATTTATGTAGTAACGTACGGTGTGCTTGAGACAAAGTACAGCACGTTCTGTAGATAACTGCGGTCTAAAACCAAATTGTGCATCACACAGATTAAGGGATGCCTGTAACTTCCTCTCAAGCAAACCGTCCATCACTTTCGCTGTAATAGTTGCCAGTGAGATAGGTCTATAGTCAACAGTCAGTTTGCGATGTGTTTTATGCATGTTTGACAATAGTGCTTATTACAGTCTTTGTCGGGCATTAATAAGACACACGCATTCAACGGTTGAATCATTCCTGTCTTCATGTATACCTTCGGCATACTCAGGTGGACTCAGACCGAACTGAACGCTCTGGATAGAAAAGTCCGCAACCGAGATCGTCAGTAATGAGGCTGTACTTGCCACGGAAACATGGTGGGCGCGGCTTTTTAAGCGCCCTCACCATGCATAATCGCGAAGTGTGCAGCCTTCGTAATTACTGCGTCGCGAGATCGGATGAAGCATTCTACAGCAACGTCATTTCGTGTGATAAAGGGTTTACTCCTCTATCCTTAGCCAACGAGCAATGGGAAGACCCAGCAGTACAGTGCATTTCCGACCGGGAGACCGTATGGAAGGAGAAGGAGCTCCACGAGAGGTTCTACAGGGCTCTACATGAGCCTTTCGTAGATACAGTCGCCTCCCTCCACTGGCTACGTTTTGGTGACCTCTTTAGGGAAACCGAGGGTTTTGTCTGTACAATACAGGATCAGGTTAATAAGACCAACAAATATCGAACATACATCCTTAAGGATGGCGCCGTCGACATCTGTCGAGTTTGTCGCCATCCCGGTGAGTCACAGGCATGTCATCTCCGGTTGTTCGGCTATTTCTAACTCTGTGTATTTGTACAAACACAACCTAGTAGCCAGGATTCTACACCAGGAGTTTGCTCTGAAATATAGACCATATAGTGGATCGGAATCTGCCTTATTATAAGTACTTGCTGGAAGCCGTGCTCGAAATTGACCGCACCATGCTCTACTGGGACCGGACCATCATCACAAACAGAACTATTCTTGCGAATAAGCCTGATATTGTGCCGGTGGAACGGGCACAGTCAAGTATATTTTTGGTCGACATTACCATTCCTTATGACGAGAACCTCGTGAAAGTCGAAACAGATAAGCAGACAAAATATCAGGATATGGCTCACGAGGTGACCGACATGTGGGGTGGTCAGCTGACCGAAATTATTCCCGTGGTCGTTTCTGCGAACGGGCTAATCCCGGTCAGCCTCTCAGGTCATCTGAGGCGACTGGGACTCCGTGACGGACCGCTCCGGGCTCAAATTCAGAAGCCGATGCTCCTCGATACCGCCCGTACCGTCCGCCTGTTTCTTTCCCTTTCCGCCTAATCCTCGGCCGTTTGGTCTCCCCTGCCGAGGGCTTCCATCTGGTTGGGTTTTTATTTATTTATGTTTCTTTTATGTATTTATTTTATTTTATTGATATTTATATAATATATTAATAATTTCCATCTATATTTTTATACAGCCCAACCAGATGTATATAAATACCCCAAAATAATATTACATAAACAATAATCTAATTGTTTCTAATGTACGAAATAAATCTTATTGATGATTATATTAGTATAGTTTGGTGAGACATAATCTTTCCTAATCTAGGGACGGGAGTCAATTGCCAATAAGACTAATTGGATCTTTAATCTTTATTTTCTCGTTATGTGCATATCATTCATATTATGTGCTTGATTGAGTACACTAACCATGTAATATTTTGATATTATAATTCTTCTGTACGTAGGTTTATCACTGAACTTCACCTAGACGGCTGGACCGATTTTGATAAAAAATTTCATGTCGTTTTGAGTGGAGCCTTGGATGATTTAGATTCTTAATTGAACCCGGTAGGTGTCGCTGTTGTTGAGATCCAGAAATCACCCAGGCGAAGCTGGGACGGATCGCTAGTATTTTATTTAAATTTAGCTATTAAATGTTATTTTCTATAATAATGTATACAATAAAAAATATTTTGATTAATCGATGGATAACAGTTAAGTTTATAATGATGTCATTTTCTATTACTAATTGACCTCAAAAAAGGGGGACTTTTCAATTAGACTCTATGCTCATATCTTTTTTCTTATACATTTTCTCATACTTATTTTCTTGTCCAGTAAATAGCACGACATACTGCAGGGGGTGATAGCTAGGTCACTACCTATCAATACAACACAATATATGTTCAGCAAAATCTTATGGATTTACAGTTTTACAAAATTTTCCGAAATACCGAAAAATCTCTACCTTGAAACAGATTTTAAGCATCTCGTAATGAAAAATCCTTTTCTAGTACTTTTTTACATCAAATTATTCGTGAATAGTTACTTTACTCATTGATAAGTCTTTTTCTATCAAAGACAAGAACGTTTTCAAGACATACTATTTTTTGTCTAAATTTGCACAGAACTATTTTCTTATCACTTAAGTTTAACCTACAGTGGTAAAAAAAAAATGTATGTGGCAGTTTTGTACAACAAACCTAAAAATAGCTTGTTTAATGGTGATTTAGGAAAGATACAATACTAGTGCATTTTCATTAAAAAAATACAAAAATGCTATTTTAGTTCCAGAGAAGCTGATTTTCTTGAAAATGTAATTAACGTAATTTTGACAAAACCACTATGAGAATAAGTAATAGCTGCTCATTTACGCGAATTATTATAA
Organism: Parnassius orleans; assembly: GCA_029286625.1. Classification (NCBI taxonomy): domain Eukaryota; kingdom Metazoa; phylum Arthropoda; class Insecta; order Lepidoptera; family Papilionidae; genus Parnassius; species Parnassius orleans. The sequence goes on from JAGSMP010000223.1 coordinate 1,293,502, forward strand.
AACTAGTTGTGACACGTAAATGCGACATGCACGCGTAATGACTAAAGGATTTTACCTGCTCGCCGACCGACCCGACCGACCGGTTACTGTCTAACAAAAGAAGCGCATGTGCTATCCCGCTCTTTCTTGCATTGTGATTTTGTGTCTCACTCAACCTTATTTGCGACACTTGTCAGTACGCTACCTTAAACCGTGCGCAACGCATCTCTGTGTTCACAAATTATTGTTTCGTACTGACGACTGTTTTGTGCCTTGGACCCCGGACTTTGTTTGCCTTACGATTTGGATTTTTATTGTGATCACTACGACGACTTGGCGACCACCTGGACTTTTGTGTTTTATAACATGGCCAACCGCCGCGTTTTTCCTGGTTATACGCAGCGAGAGTATGCTGAGATGCACCTTATTTACGGAGAAGCTAGCCAAAGTTCCCGAGCTGCTGCCACCATCTACAGGAAAGGTTTCCGATAGGAGACATCCACACCATGAAATGTTTACCAGAGTGCATAACTCCTACATGGAAGGCAGACTCTGGTCAACGTGGCGGTGGACGGCCCAAGTTGTTGACGAAGACATAGTGCTTCAGGAACGAGAACAAGACCCAACAACTTCGGTTAGGGCGATACAACGGCGCACAGGGATACCGAAGTCCACTGTTCATTCAGTACTTAAGAGGTATGGATACCATCCATTTCACGTACGACGCGTGCAAATTCTTTTAACTAGATACTACCTGCCGAGAGTTCAATTCTGCCGCCGCATGCTTGAAATGCATCGGGAGGACCCAAACTTTTTTAATAAGGTGTTATGGAGTGATGAGTCAGCCTGCAGAAAGGACGGCTACTTGAATTTGCATAATTTACATAGTTGGCAATTAGAAAATCCATATGTGTCAAGAGAAGACAGGTCCCAATACCAATTCAAAATAAATTTATGGTGTGGGATTTTAATGGCCAGATTGTGGGTCCCGTCGAGCTTCCACCTACATTAAATGCCAATAATTACTTGGAGTTTTACGAGAAACCCTACCCACGCTCCGTGAAAATGTTCCGAGGAGCTAAGAGAGGTGATGTGGCTTCAAAATGATGGGTGCCCTGCTCATTATGGCCGGGAAGTAAGAGCCTACTTAGATGAAGCTTATCCAGGCACGTGGATTGGGAGACTGGGACCGACATTATGGCCACCTAGGTCTCCGGACCTAAACCCCTGGATTTTTTATTGGGGTGCCATGAAGGACAAAGTCTATGAAAACCGATCCAAAATGACAATGAATTGAGAGCAAGGGTTAACATTGCAGCAAGAAAATATCGGAAATAAGCCTAAGAAGACTCAAAAGCTCATTTTAAGAAGATGCCGAGCGTGTATTAGGGCATAAGGAAGCAATTTGAGCATTTATTGTAATTTATTTAAATAAATGTTTATTAAAGTTAACTCCTCTGTTTTTACTATCACCTTATCCTTCAAGATGTCATTTACAGACCGGCCGGCCGGTCGGCTGTAGATTATTATTATGTAATTCGAACCGTAGTACGACCTTACAACGATTCGAATTCAAAGTCACATTACTTGCATTTAAAATAAAATGCTCTTATTAACTAAAATAGCTTATTTTTTGTATTTTTTAATGAAAATGCACTAGTATTGTATCTTTCAAAATCACCATTAAACAAGCTATTTTTAAGTTTGTTGTACAAAACTGCCACATACATTTTTTTTTCACCACTGTAGGTTAAACTTAAGTGATAAGAAAATAGTTCTGTGCAAATTTAAACAAAAATAGTATTTCTTGAAAACATTCTTGTCTTTGATAGAAAAAGACTTATCAATGAGTAAAGTAACTATTCACGAATAATTTGATGTAAAAAAGTACTAGAAAAGGATTTTTCATTACGAGATGCTTAAAATCTGTTTCAAGGTAGAGATTTTTCGGTATTTCGGAAAATTTTGTAAAACTGTAAATCCGTAAGATTTTGCTGAACATATATTGTGTTGTATTGATAGGTAGTGACCTAGCTATCACCCCTGCAGTATGTCGTGCTATTTACTGGACACCCTGTATGTATGTTACGCGATATCCTCGTCAATTTTGAACTGATTTTGATGGTTCATTATTTTATAGGATAGGTTGACAAACGAGCACACAGTCCACCTGATGGTAAGTGGTTGCTGTGAACCATAGAGATCTACATCTATCCTCAATAAAGAATCAAAATGCAGATGCGTTGTCACCCGTAAGGACTAAGATGGAATTAAGAACTAAAATTTTCCAGTAAAAAGGGTATCCGGTTCTCTACACTTACCATACGAAACACAGCAGTGTTAAGCTGCTATTTTATGCTGGTATTCTGTGAGAGCGTGATCCTTCTCCAGTCGAGCCGAACCATTTGTGCTACAACTATACTACTAATATAGCTGCAGCATGGCTCTACCACGTATAAAATAGTTATTTAATAGGTTATGCTTCAGATCTCATATAAATTTAGAGAAAAAAATGGGGCTTTATTTCTTCTACATGCTTTATCGTAGCACTGACTTCAGAATGTGAAATTATTTCATTCTTTTTTGTTGCTCGAAGTCAGATTTTACTTTTTATAAAAAGTTTTTTTACCCTTTCTAACTGGAATGAGCTATATAACAATCTCAATATTGTCTCATTATTATATTAGTTACATTAGAAACTTCATCCCCTATTTTGCCACATTTAGGGGTTGAGTATTTTCTCCAAATTTAATATGTGACTACCCCTGAAATTGTATTATCTATTTAATAAAAAAGTATTAACAAAGTTACAATCAGCACTTTAAATTGCAGTTAACAATTTAATTGGTGCCGGCGCGTGGATCGAACTTGAGTTGCACGATTGATTTCTACATAAGTGTAGTTCCTAATTGCCGAATACGTCTGCATATACTCGTAAAAACAAGGAAATTTACTATAGATAACAAGTACTTAAGGGCTCCGTGGTGCAGTAGCTTAGCAATGAGTTGCAGCGCTAAGGGCCGCGGGTTTGAATCCCCGCACGGAACAAGTATTTGTAAGGCCTACAAATGATTTGTTCCGGGTCTGGATGTTTGTCCCAGTGAAATTAATGTATGTAAACAGCCTCCACGATACAGGAGAAAATCCTAGTGTGGAGGTAAGGGTTATGAAGGACATCGCCAAAGGGTCAGCTATATTGCTGGATCAGATATGAAACAATATGTATTATCATGATAGCGTGATATATTACTTTAAGAGAGACTAAGCTCCGATTCTTATGTTTAGTTATAATAAATATTGCTTCGAACTAGCAAGTAATTACTTCAGGATTTTTATATATATATATATATATATAAAAATATATAGCTCTTCCCCTGGACGCGAAAGCTATCAGACGTGTATACATATTTCTATAAATTAAAATTTATTTGAGTTTTAAAGTGAAAAAATACACGACATAAAAATAGGAGTGCATAGACATAAGGAGATCAGTGATTAAAACGCAATATTCTTTGCTTTCCTGACCGCCTGGTACTTCCATTGCCAAGCGTCGACAGTGAAAAATATTCGAGGAAATCAGAACAAGTTTACGGACGCCCCATACAGGTGAGCGCTGCTGTCCTAGTATTACCACGACACATTTTTACGTCGCGCGCGCAGCCTCCACTATCTTTGCAACTCCTGGAGGCTCCGCCCGCCCTGCTACGCTATTTGCTGAGTTGGACCCGCCTCCAAGGTTTACACGTCCTCCAGAAGTGACCGCCTTAGCGCCTACCGCTTTACTGTCTCTTTCGCTTGCTTTGCTTACACACTACTGAGACCTCTTTGCCGTCATATTATCCTAGTACTACTAATGGCGCACTTAGCGAATAAAGCCGTATCTGAACCAAACATAGCTGAACAAGAAGCGGAGTGTCTTTACTACACCACCAAACCATATCTCAACGTATAAAGAGAAAAAGGAAGAATGAGGCGGTCACTATGAGTGATTTATGTGACTTTAAGAATGAAATAAAATTAATGATTGAATCAATGTGATACACAAGAAAATGAACTCAAAAAGATCACTCCGGTGCTTATGGAAATTAAGCAAACCAATGTAAACATTGAGAACTCCATGTCCTTTCTTGCAGTACAAAATGAAGAATTTAAGAAAAAAATACAGGACTTACAGGAACAGGCTAGGAAGGACAAAGAGTATATTATCCTATTGGAAGACAAAATTGAGGACATTCAACGAGGATCTCGCAAAGCAAACATAGAGATAAAAAATGTTCCTAGAGCGCCTAAAGAAACGAAAGAAGATCTACTAAACATGGTTTTCTCTTTGTCTAAGTCGATAAACTGTCAAATAGAAAAATCAGATATCAGGGACATTTACAGGGTACGTGGGAAAAAAGAGGTAAAGGGCAACTCGCCAATTATTGTTGAAACTGTATCAACTATTTTGAAGTCCGAAATCTTGAAGATGACTAAAACACAACGCAAAACACAAAGAAAACTTTGCGTCAGACATTTAGGATTCACCAAAACACAGATACCCCTATATATGTCTCAGAACAATTGACTGCTAAAGGAGCACGGCTTTTCTTAATTGCGCGAGACCTTGCTAAATCGAAGGCTTACAAATTCTGCTGGACAGCATATGGAGAGTGTATGTAAGAAAGAATGAAAACTCGCCAATAATTATTATTAAAAATGAGTCACAAATACACAGTTTAATGCAGGAAAATGACTAGATATTACTTGTTTCTTTAAAAATAATGCAACAAGTCGAAATATACTTTTATGTTTTTAATTATAATTAATTTGTCAACTTCTTATACATTTTTACTAACACACACGTACACATATTTGAACATAAATATAATAACAAAATACTACCTGTACATACAATCACAATCACAACACAACCCTATACTTAACATTATTTACTCAGACACCACACAAGACTTTAAAATATATACATCTTTAATAATTTTACATTACCTCATACATCTACTTGGAAAGAAAGCAAAACATTTATATTGATTTTTAACCATACGGACCAAATTACATGTTTATCTCTAGATCTGGGAATGCAATTGACTGTTTCTTTAATTCAAATAATGAATAGTGTCCTTACATCTATGAAGGAAATAGACAATGCAGAAATTGCACAATCAAGAGTATGTGAAGTTCAGGATGTTACAAAATACATACATGTAACAAACACCGATCTCACTATCGTATCACAAAATATTAGAAGCATTTACAGTAACATTGATGACTTGATTATAACTCACTCACTTTAATTTTACAATTGATGTGATAGTTTTGAGTGAGTGTAGACTTAACGAGAACAAACCTATACCATTGATACCTAATTATACCTCTTACTCTACGGTAAATCATGTCAATCGCTGTTACGGAGTGGTAGTATACGTCAAAAACAGTCACAAAGCTTGTGTCAAAGAAATAATACTGATGAGCGCATCTTGCCTACAAATATCTATACTCGACTTTAAAATCCTTGCTATCTACCGCTTTCCTTCTAACCATAATGCAGATGACTTTATAAATTCTTTAACAGTCACCTTATAACCATAGGTTCTTGTAAAAATTTAATTATAACTGGTGACATAAACATCAATATCATCATATCAATATATCAATATCAACATATAGAGCAAACATATGAGCGCACAAATAGACACAATTATCTTAACATGTTGGTGAGTTATGGACTGTTACCAGCCATTACTGCCAACAAGGGACAAGAACTGTTTGGATCATTTTATTCTGAAGCTAGATAAGGATTGTCACACTGCATCTATTTTTGTTTTAAATTTTACGATTACAGATCACTGTATGATATTTTTGAGGCTGTCAATAGGTAAATCAAATAAATGTCCTACAATTAAAACAAAAATAAACTATGAAAATGCTTTGTTTAGTTTAATAAATAGTAAAATAGACAATTTAGTATCGATAAATAATCCAACTACTTTAATTGAACTATTAATAAGTACACTAAAAATTGTCTCCTAGAGAATACTGTAAGACAAATAATCCCATGTAAAAATCGCCTAATCAAACCTTGATGACGTTAGGCATATTGCGATGTATCAGAAATAGAAACGACATGCAAAAAAACTAAGGAATGATCCGAAAACGAAATTTTAAAAATAACATACAGGAGATATCGTAATTATTGTAATAACTTAATAAAAAACTTAAACGTAAGCATGAGAGGAACAGCTTTCTAAGAGTAAAAGAGATCCTAAAGCACTATGGAAAATAATTAACAATATAACACAGAAATAAAAATAAGACACAAAACATTAAACTTTAGAGATAAAATCATCTCCCAAGAATCGACGAATTACGTGAACCACTATTTTGCAAATATTGGTAAAACGCTAGCTGAAGACATCACTTTGAAATACTCACAACAGCATAATATTAGGTACCACTTAACTCAAAAGCCTCATCGTTCGTACTTTTGAAACCTGATTCAAAAGAGATAGGTGCTTACTGATGAACCTTAAATCTGAAAGTGCCGCTGGGTGGGATGACATATCAACACGATTCTTGAAACTCGCTAAGGAACATGTAGCTCCTGTGATAGCTCATTTGGCAAATCTTTGCTTTAGTCAGGCATTTTCCTACTGCCTAAAGCGAGCAATAATAACACCAGTATATAAGTCTGGTGACATGGAAGATACATCAAACTATAGACCTATCTCTGTTTTACCGGCCATCTCAAAAGCCTTGAAAAACTTTTAAATAATCGGTTAATATCCTTACTTAAATACATACAAGCTGCTTTCTGACCACCAATTCGGATTTAGAAAAAGGATTTCCACTGAAGATGCTGTTACTGCACTGACTTCTCTTATCGTAGATAATGTCGACAAAGGTAACAAATGCCTAACTGTATTTTTAGACTTGAAAAAAGCCTTCGATACCGTGTCGGTACCTACCTTAGTACGAAGGCTCGAAGACATAGGTATAAGGGGAATCCCTTTAAAACTTTTTGTTGACTATCTCACTGGGCGTAAATAATGCGTTAGAATTGGACCCTATGTGAGTGAGCACTGTGATGTGACTTTTGGAGTTCCCTAGGGTAGTGTACTTGGTCCGACCCTTTCCTAATATATATTAACAATCTATGTTGTATGAAAATCAGAGGTGGACAGATATTTTCTTACGCGGATGACACGGTTGTTGTTTTTAGGGGCGTAACTGGGATGATGTTCGTTTAATAGCAGAAAGAGGTCTCATCGAGATAGCGAACTGGTTAAATTCTAATCTCTTAACTATCAATACCACCAAAACTAATTATATAGCTTTTCAAATTATAATAACTCACAACCGGAAACCAACTTTGAAATCAAAATTCATACATGTTCTGAAATCTCAAACCCTGAATGTACTTGTAACAAAATATCAAAAGTAGGCAAAACAAAATATTTAGGAGTAATAATTGACCAGCGTCTATACTGGCATGCACATCTGGAACTGATGATGACTAGGATACGGAAACTCATATGGATTTTTAAAACACTTAGACATGTAACAGATAAGAACTTACTGAGCCAAATATATGTTTCATTAGCTCAATCTATCTTGACGTACTGTATCCCGGTTTGGGAGGGCCACTAAATGAAGTTTCTGGAACTGGAAGAGTACAGAGATTGTTACTAAAGGTGATGCACTTTAAGCCCTATATATTCCCTACTAAAGATCTGTACTCTTTATGTGACCACCTTTCGGTCAGGAGACTGTATATACTTAACTCTGTCTTAAGATTGCACAAGACACTGAAATACAACCCCAGAAATTGTGACAGAAGAAGAAGACATGCTGTGGCCACAGTAGTTCCTATGAAAACAAGATTTGCCAGAAGGCAATTTAAAGTCAGTCTGCTCATCTCTATAACTACATAAATAAAAATCTAAACATATATGCAATGACCCAGTACAATGTGAAAAACACGTTACAGTGTGGTTAAAGACAATAGAGTATGATGAAACTGAAAATTTATTAAAATAAGTAGATTATTAAAATAAGTACACCATAGCATAAAAACTTACAGCAAATACTACAACACACACACACACACACACACACACACACACACACACACGCGCGCGCCTGCACGCGCGCGCACGCACCCACTACACATACTCACTACACATACTCATTACACATACTCACCACACACATACACGCGCACACACACGCACACACGTTTAATCTTTATGTATGCGATCTTATAAGTATCAAAAAAAAATTGTTATGGAAGAGCGGGGTCCCCTAACACAGGTATTGATATACTTAAAAGGAGACCCCAGCCTAGTTATTGTATTTAAATTTAAGATACTGAATAAAGAATTTTGAATTTTGAATTTTGAATATATATATGTATCGACTAAACCTATACATTTAAATAAAATTGAACTGATGATCTTTAATATCGAAATATGTGCCTTTTATCCACCTCAGGGGTCTTTGCATGTCAATAAGACATGAACAGCCAATTGCAATATTTTTGTCTGTCTGTCTGTCCGGTCTAATCTTAGCAATGGTTTAACTTAACCGATTGTGATGAAGCTTCACGTACAGAAAACAGTAATGCCAGGAGTGCTCTAGTATATATTTTATCCGAAAAACCTGGATATTTTATTGAAATCGATAAATTTATTAAATTAATGCCCTGGCTTTGCCTGGTCACTAGTATGCAATATAATATTAAATAAAGTAAAGAGATTCCTTGTGCAAAATAAATGGAATAGAATTACACACCCCACCATGGTCAGTTATTTTCTTTATGTTATTGAAAGGGCACAAACGTTATCATATCCGATACCTGAAAAACAATTACTAACTAGTAACTGATTCCTTACTAAGACGATCACGCCATTAATTAATTAAACGGCCTATAACTAAACCTTTGGAAAGAGCCTTGAGAAAGATCAATATATGGTTATTATACCGGTCACGTAAATTTTATATATTATATAGTTATAGATAGATATAGAGAAGGGGGGGGGAGTGTTACAATATCAATGATATGTTGCAAACCAGTAGCATTCATTGCTATGCGGACGTCAGCACAGGTGATGCTTTTTACACCAATTGTGCCAATATTTATCGGGATCACGTCATCGAGTACCGGAACAAACTTGTGTCTGAAGTCGAGTCGTTGTTAAACAAAGTTTTGGATTGGAGACGACTAAATCTAGTCCAGTGTAGAAGACACAGGTTTGCGAGTTTACCGCTAAAAAGAATCCCTTTGTCGTATCTCTTAAATTTCAGGGTACTCCCCTTGCTGCCTCAGGAACAAGCACAAGTTAGTTATACCAGTTACTCGACTCCAAAGAATCAGTAATTCCTTCAAGGGGCAATGTATATGCTATTACAACAAAGTCCCAGAAAATATGCAGGTCTTACCTATCTTACTCATCTTGTTTAAGTGCGTTTAAAGCGGACTAATAAAAAAAAAACTGTATATGTTTAGGATAAGCAGATGCTATGGCAATTTGAGGTATATGATACGATTCTAACTTGGTGTAATAGCTAGAAATATATTATAATAATAGACAATATAATGTTCGTCTTAGTTTTATTCGTACTCCTTGCAAATAAAGATCAATAAAAACGTAGAAGGAGTTAAAATGTATTATGCATTTGATTTATTTTATCCATCAAGCCCTACAATAGTCCACCGCTGAACATAGATCTCCCCTGATATTGTTGTTGCTATAGTAGACACGCTTGGCAGGTGGATTTGGAACCGCCGTTTTTTATTTTCTGGTTGTTGTTAGGATTGCTGCCCATATCCTGGTTTCCCTCTTCCTCCTTTTACGACACCCACGGGACGATATGGTGGAGTGGATATTCTTACACCGCCCCTACATGGTTGTATTACTAAAAGTTACACATATATTTAAGCATATATTATTAATAATTATAATACAACAAATAAATCAACATCAAGGTTCGCACCTTTTACCTATAACCTGTACATCTGATCCTGTAACGATTAAGGTAAAGCCTTTCTACAACGAGAGATGCCTATGTACAGCAATGGTTTAAAGGAGTAGTGAATAAGATGCTTCAGACTTTTTTTGAATAAGGATGACAAACGAGCACACAGTCCACCTGATGGTAAGTGGATGCTGTGGCCCATACACGTCTACATCTATCCTTGATTACGAATAAAAATACAGATGCGTTGTTACCCCTGAGGACTAAGATGGAATGCCTCGTTTCCAGTAAAAAGGGTCTTCGGTTCTCTGCACTTATCACACGAAACACAGCAGAGTTAATCTGGTATTCTATAAGAGCGTAGTCCTTCCTCGAGTCATTCGTGCTACAACCATAATAAAGTTGCAGCGTGGCGCTACCACGTATAAAATTAAATTAAGCATACCTACAAGGGACTCAAGAAAACAAAGGAATTAATACAAGTCTGTACATCAGACTTGTGATCTATGTCAAACATAAAAGTATTATCCTTAAAATGAGTTTTTTACGATAATGGTTTCAGGTTACTTAAGACTGTTTTAAGTTTTGACTCAAGAAAATTAAAAAGTTGCAAACTTAGTTGAAACTTAATATCTTCTTTTCATTTTAACGGGAATTTGTTTATTGTTAAAGTCTTACAACAAGATAAATATCAATGTAATTGTTAATCTTTCATACATTGCGGCCAAGCTATTATATGTCCGGTACACCGCCTGCCAAGCGTGGCATTTATAGCAAATATCTCCAAATGAGCCAATCTATGATTTATGCTCACTGTTCAGCGGTGAATTCATTTCAATTTTACAAAAAAATCTACCCCGAACGGTGATAGATTCTTTTTATCATACATGCTACGCTAGGTAGGTGGGGTCAGCCGCATTATTATTTTAGGTCTACATTGAACGTGGTCTCTACCACGTTGCCAGGCTGCAGCTATATTATGGTTGTATTATGAATGGGTCGGCTCGACCGGGTAGGACCACGCTCTCATAGAATATCAGCGGCAAATAGCTGTTGAATACTGCTGTGTTTCGTGTGGTGAGTAGAAAAACAGATACCTTTTTTACTAGAAACCAGGCATTCCATCTTAGTCCTCAGGGTTGTAAACACATCTGCATTTTGATTCTAAATCGAGGATAAATGTAGATGTCTATAAGCTACAGCATTGCCATCAGGTGGACAGGGTGTTCATTTGTCATCTTTATTCTATTAAAAAAAAACTGTTATTTTAATTACTTCCGCTGCCTCCATCTATCCTCTCTTACTACTTTTTATAAAACTGAAGTGGAAAAATAACTAATAGTTCACCTGATCTTAAGTGGATACTGGATATGGACACCTGGAGCCAACTTCAAACAAAGAAGACGAGACATGCATTGTCACCTCTGAAGGACTAAATTCAAATGACTTACAGTCAGTTATTATAATGGCTTTCTGTACCCTAAAAACCGCAACACAGCATTGCAAGCTATTTGGTGGTAGAAATAGGTAAGTGGATGTTACCTACACAGAAGTACTAAGTCCGAAAAGAAGTCCTTCTACATAGTAAAGATGCCTTGTCACACTTGAGATGGAATTCCTCGTTACCAGTAAAAGGGGTCTCCGCTTCTCTATACACAACATACGAAACACAGCAGTATTAAGCTGCTAGTTTACGCTGGTACTCTGTGACTCACATTCTATAAAAAAACAAAGTCCATGCATCTTTGATAATATACAAATAAATAATTATAGTATTTAAATAAACAAAAATTATATATAAAATAATTAGTTTTGAGTTTATTAACTTAATACATAATATGTAAAATGGCCAAAATATGTCTAATTTTCACATCAAGTTTTCAATCATCTTAGTAAATATCTCAGAAGCATCGGTTTTTCCACTCTTTTGAAATGTTCAAGGATATGGCGACAAACCTGACGAGAGAGATAAATTTCTGAAAGATTGCTCGAAGTGTATTAAAAGGATTTTGTATATTGTGAGTACGAATTTTTTCGCATCTTTGAAAAATAGATTGCCGGCACTTCTTTATAGATACCGCTTTATTGAAATTTTGATTGAAGTCTGTTAGCTGAGTTATTTTTAATAATACAAATCGAACCTGATAGCAATGTGTTTTCTTTAAGGGTTCCGTAGTTAAACAACAAGGAACCTTTATAGTTTCGCCACGTCTGTCCGTACGTCCGTTCGCGCTTTACTCAGAGACCCTAGGTGCTACAAAGCTGTAATTTGGCATAATTATAAATAATAATCACGCCGACAAAGTTGTGAAATAAAATCTTGAAAAACATTTCGATTTTGTGTACCTCCCATACAAGTGATTTTTAAATTACCTGTCTATTTCATCGCGTGGGGTTTGGTTGTATAGGTCTTTCAAAAAATTGGGGGTGTGGAACACCATTTTTTCGATTCAGGGGTCCATTTGCGAAATATTTAGATTTAATGTGTTATAGCGGTCAAACCGCGAAGTTACTTAATATGCTCATAGTGTCAAGAACGCTCCTTTTAAGTTCACGTATTGTGATGGGCAACTACGGAACCCTACCTCCACATTGTGCGTGGCCCGACACACACTTTGTCGTTTTTTAATAATAACTAATAAAAATATAATTTACATTGAAATAAAATTAGTAAATGTTAAATGAAATAAAATAAATAAAAAAATATTAATTATAAACTTGGTGAGGTTTTCATAATGATTTCATTTATTTACACAAAAACTACACATTAAATGAAACAAAATTTACGAATTTTATCGCGATAATTTTAACTTTTTAGTCCCCGACAATTTAATATACAGCACCGACGCTCCGGGAGGCTCTTAATGTTCAGGATTGCTACAACCATTACACAAGAATCTACCACAAAACCTCACAAAAGAACACCGATTCATACCAAGGATGATTCGAGGCTATGGAAATTAAAAAAACAGCCCTATAATTTCAACAGAGGAGATGGCTGGGTGCTCATATGGTAGACGGCCCATAATTCATAAAATAAAATCCAAACCCAAGCATACCAAGCATGCAAGAATTCAAGATAATGTACGCTCCTTTTGCGTAATTTTCTGTAAAGTAAAGGTGATAAACGAGTACACAGTCAAACTGATGGTAAGTGAATACTGTGGCCCATTTATATCTATCCTCGGTTAAAAATCAAAATTCAAATGCGTTGTCACGCCTAAAGACTGAGATAGAAGGGCTCATTTCCAGTACAAAGGGTCTCCGGTTCTTTACACTAACGATACCAAACGCAGCAGCATTAAGTTGCTATTTTATGCTGGCTTTTTCTGAGAGCGTGGTTCTTCCCAGGTCGAGTCGACCTCTTCGTGCTACAATCAAAATATCGCTATTGCATGGCTCTTCCAAGTAAAAAAATTCGGACCAAAAATTAATATTTAAAAGTTGAAGGAGTTTATGGCAATTATTCCCCCATGAGGCGACATATAGAGGAAGCATATATTCAGCAGTGGACTTTTTATAGCTTGTAATTAAATAGGGGTGAAGCTTCAACTCAAATGTAGCTGGTGACGCTCAAAACTTGCCCTCTATAAAAAACCGGAGTCTTACACTGAGTTCATTTACTCAAGTGTCACGCTAATACCGTCACTGCCGTGTTGTGTTTTCTACAGTGGGAAAATATCCTTGCAATCTTATTATTGACTTTACTTATTAAATATTAATACAGGTTCCTTTTGCTTGCTTTAATAAAAAACAATGATCAAATGATATGAACGTATAACATTTGCAAATATTCGCATTCATTTCCCGCGCACCGTTCACTTACCTTATAAAATGGATAAGACGCGCGTGTTCTTTCAGACAACATCAGTAATGCATGAAAATGACCGCACGCTTCCATTACTTTGAACTAGATGTGTTTGACACAAGATGCATTTTATTAAGCAGTTTTTATTTTATTTTAAAGGTATATACAGGTGAAAAATAAATAATTGTCTATAAGAACTCTTTACGGTGTTTGGTCCGAGCTTCTCGGCATACAGTTGAGTGCTAACCTCAACTTTGGCGCCAACATTGAGTCGAAAGCACAAACTGTAGTCAAAAACTGGGTATTTTAAACAAGGTAAAGCGATATTTCACACCTGTACAGCTTCTAACTTTATACAAATCTCAAGTACCAACATGCATGGAGTATTGTAGTCACCTTTGGGATGGCTCAGCAAATTATCAACTTGCCGCACTCGACTCAGTGCAACGCAGAGCCAAGAAACTTATCGGCGACAAAAACCTAGTGGAAACTAAGCTTCACAGCTTAGCTCACCGCCGCCAAGTTGCTTATTTGTAGGTCTTCTACAGATTGCACTTTGGAGAGTGACCTATGGCCTTCATAAGCTCATAGCGCTATCTCCATTCTCCTATCGGAATACAAGACGTACTGCAGGCTACCATCCACACTTGCTTGATATTCCGAACATTTGCACTAAGCGCTATAAGTCATCTTTCATAATGCGCACAGCCAAGGATGCCGGCAGGGTAAGTGGAATGCCCTGCCGGCGTCTGTTTTCCGAGTGCTTATAACCTTAACCTCTTCAAGGTGTTTGATAACAGGCTTCTCCTGGGCAAACTCACTCCATTGTAGACCTCATCTTTGCCCTCAGGCCAGGTGGAGGTCAAGAGTGAGCCTAGTTTAATAATAAAAAAATAAATATCCTCAATTAAGAACCAAAATGCATATGTTGTCATCCCTTAGGACTAAGATGGAATGCTCTGTTACAAGTTAAAATGATCTCGGGTTCTTGTTACTCACCATACGAAACACAGCAGCGTTATGCTTTTCATATGCGACACGAATTTTGCAGGTTACATTTTCATGCGCTGTGATCTCACAAACTCGAACAGAGTGATAACCGGCTAAATTTGCAGAGGAGGTTGAGAATAGGTAATATAAGCATTCGCTTGGTGTAAAAAAAAATAAGAAAAAAACTCAAACATTTTGTCATTTTTATCTTTTAAATTCAAAGTGTGCGATGAAAAATTATTTTAACAGATAATTATTCATAAATATGTAGCATCTACTATTTTATCAAGCACGCACACATTCGTAAGGGAGTGTTGAATTCGGAAGCAGTCGGTAGCGTTCGGCCAGTTCGACGCTCGCGCTCGGTTACAGATTTAGGTATGTAATAGTTGTTTTGACTCGGTAAAGGCAGCGCGTGTCCCCGTCCTTTCCCCTCCGTAAGCAGTTACACTGCTAGGTGTGTTGCTAGGTAATGATGCAGCTCGAGTTCAAAGTTAGCCAGTAAGTGTGGAAACTACTGAATTCTTGTGGATATCACCCATTTCATTATCAACGTGTGCCAGCACTGAATAATAACGATGGTCCACCTCGAAAACATTTTTGTGAATGATTAGTGGATGCGCCAGGGGTCCCTTCCTGCCATTATCTTAAATAATCTGTTTCGCCTCGGGAGTTTCATGTCATGAACTTGTGGCCAAAACCCTGTCGACGTAGTCGTGATCCAATTGTGGGCGCACGCACACGCGTCAGTATCGTCGCGCAACGCGTTCGGTCGTCGCCTACCGCTCGCTAGAAGAATACGCCGTGCACGTGTCACAACAACGAAAACCTATGGAACTGTCGCCAGCAAGACTATGTGATACCGCAAGAACCTCCTCATGTGCCCGACCATTTTATGTTTTTACGCTTCAAGTGTCAGGGGCCGTTCGGGAGGTCACGTGTTACCGGTAGGCGCTAATGTAAATGTCTAATTACCATTAGTTACCGAAACATTAAAAATTATTTATGCTTTTCCAATTTTTAGTGCATAAGTATTTTATTATGAATTTATCCACATAATATTAAAATATACAATATTACATATTACAGGGCACGGATATATAGTCAACTCTTAGAGACTCATACTTGAGCCACTTAGTTCAGTCGGCTCTGATGCCTGCCCTGTGGCTGCAGTTTCGACATAGATAACGATTGCTCAACAACCGATATCGGTCGTTAAGTCATAACGATACGAATATAACGATTTTTGGTAGTCTCTACTGTCAAAGCTATCGATTAATATCGGTATCGTAACGAACATTATCGCAAACTTTACGATTTTTCGTTATGTTAGCGAATATCTTCGCGACTATTTTTGACTGCCCGCTAAGTGTTCGTTACGATTGTAAGCTATTAAAAATTTGTTTTGGAGTTTTATTGATTTAAAATCTATTATAATATATAATTATAAAAATATTAATTATGGTTATGCAGCGGCAAATCGCACGAAACTAGCGCGAAAGTAAAAACCCATTGGATTTAGAGGAGAGTCAATTCCTGTGCTTTTACAGAATTGCAAAAGATATGTTTACCGAGCTCGTAGGTGAATTTCAGCCATCTCTTCAGAAATAAGGGCCGTACGGACTTTCTGTGGAGTCCCAAGTGAGTGTGATCATTTGATTATCTATACACCTTTAAAAAAAACTAACACTCTTTTTCGTTTGTAATTATCTCTTACTTTCATTTCTTTCTAAATAGGTACTGAAGGCACTCCGACTTTATGCAAGTGGGTGCTATCAGCTACCTGTTGGCCTGCAGTGGGGTTGGAGCATAAATCAAAAATCGGTTAGCCGAGTAATACATGCTGGAATCGAGACTATTAATGGAAATGGACGTATCTGTTCTATAGACGGGCAAGCTATAGACCAGGTACGTCTCACGCGAAATGGAAAACGTTCCTGCTAACCTGTATATTTGTGGCGATTGTGAAACACCATAGGGTTTTAGTCCAGGAGAGTCAAATAGATGGATAGATTGATAACTCTTTATTGCATTTAATCAAAAAGGTTACAATAACGGAAAACTTATGAACTACAAACGGTGGTCATATCGCTTTAATCGATTTCTTCCTGACAAACCGAACGTAAAAGGACAATTTAATTTTATATTTTGACGGATAAGTGCATCTTGCAATATAAAATAAAATACAAATACAATCCATCTAAAAAAATCTGTTATAAGTTAAAAAAATATGTTTCAATTTTGCACTGTGGAAATTTACGAAGTACCCTAAAGGAAAAGTTGAAAAAAATATGGAGTGTTTGAAATACTTAATAATCGAGCTTCAAATCGATTAACCTAAAATCAATCTTCCAGTTGTCGATTTAATCAAGAATCAATTATTTTAACTTCGACTCGGAGATAGACTTTTTCAGGGTGAAGTGACATCCTTAAATGCACCTGTTTTCAAGTGATTTATAAACTTCAATAAGCTACGAATCGTACGTATTGAATTGAAATATTTACAGTGATTTAATTTCCTCTAAATTAATTATTCAAAGGAAGCGACGCGGAAAATCTCAAGAGACAGGCGTAGCGTGTTGTATTGTTATGTTGTTTGAGAAAATAAATATATTAAATTTATAATCACATCTCGCAAAACTAAATAAAGGTATTTTTTATTTTCTACTAGCTTTTATCCGCGGCTTGGTTGGAAAATAAATTTAATTTGAAAAATCAAAGCCCATGTTATTATTGTATATAAGAATCGGGATTCAGAGATATTAAGCATGTAAGAGGATCCGTCACCTTAATGTATTATGAGAGGCTACTATTATAGTTTTTAGATGTGTTAGAGTGGAATTGTGACATGTTTTCATAGTAAGAAATAAAATAACTCGACCCAATAAAGGCTTAAAACCGTTTTACGTGGACATTTTTTTAAGCTTACCATGCTGATACACGGTATTACAACGAAATATCTCCGTAAATAATGGTCATATCAAATAGTCGGTTTTACCAGAAAAATTGAGTAAAAAATCAGAATCGCAGTGTATATTTAACTAATTTTGACAAAAAATGCAGATAACTGGTTTTACCCGTAAACCCTCGATATCTTGAAGAACCAACGAACTATGGGGAATAAAAGTTCTCAAGTGGCAGCGTCGTACCGGTAATCGAAGTGTATGGCGGCCCCCACTTGATAGAGTGACGACCTAGTAAGATATGCAGGAAGTCGTTGTATGCAGGTGACGCAGGGTCGTGTTTTGTTGCATTACTTGACTGAGGCCTATGCTCAGCAGTGGACTTGTGAAGGGTTGTAATGATGATGATGTTATGTTTAAAAGCTTATATCACATTTTGAAATGATAAAAATATTTGTTATTTTAATTTGATACTCAGCATGGTAGAGTCACGTTGCATCTTTATATATGGTTAAGCCACGAATGGGTTGGCTCGACCACGCTCCCACATAATACGATGTAAAATAGTAGCTTAATGCTGCGATGGCTCGTATGGTGAGTATACGGAACCGGAGACTCCTTTTTTCTGAGATTGAGGATTATTTGAATTCTTAATCCAGGATAGATGTAGGTGTCTATGGGCCACCATACTATGTGGATTGTGTGCTCGTTGACGTTGTCTTATTCTATGTAAAAATAAACCTAGAAGCCATCCAGTGTGATCCGTGTAATGTAAAACATGTTTGCCGATTTCATTATTTTGATACATGTCTTGTAATTTTGAATATAACGATTATTACAAAAAGTACTTTTAATATAAATCCTATTCAATAGAAAAATATTACGAATTTTTTTCTATGTTTTCCTCCGATCAGAGTAATCTCGTTAGGATTTTGTGGCGGGTTTGTAAACACAATGTTGACACAATGTATGTTCAACAAACGAAATAAATTTTATTTTATTTTACTTTAAAAGTAGAAATTTTATTCCAGTAAAATAAATATAAGAGTAATAAAGAGATTTTGAGATATTGACATATGAAATATAGGTAACTTTTATTATTAAAAATAAATCAAAGGCAGCCATTATCATTGTATGAATCCATTCATTCATTACATACTATCAAATTCCACTGCTGAATATAAACCACCCCAATATGGGGATAATTGCCATAATTGCCACGCTTGGCAGGCGAATTGGTAACCGGATTTTTATTATTTTGATTTGTCATAAGGAAGATGCTGCTGCCCGTTCTGTTTAAGTTTCCCTCTGTTGCCTCTAACGGTACCCACCTGATGTATTGAAATAGATGATTCTCTTACGTTGCCGTTTTGAACAACGTAATGACAACGTAAATGAATGAAACTATTTTAACGGATTTTATCGAGTTTAATTTTAATTTCCGACATATCGGGTGCTTTGCAGCACACATAGTCACGGGGGGGGGGGTGTCAAAGTTAACCCGTAGTACCTTCAGCTTTTTAATTACTAATGTTGGTCCAATCCACGCAGAATGAGCTTACTATGTCTTGAAGTAATACAGAGGTGTGCTTGTGTTTAGTCCTAATTTTATTACTGGATCCAGGATAGTATCCAGCTTCCTTCCATATCGAAGTTAGGATGTTTTTTGATTTCAATAGCCTCACGTATCATCTTTTGTAGGAATCGATGTTCTTTTGTGAGAATTTGTGGTCTATCAAATTAGATGTTATGTCGGGGCCGTCTAGGATATGATCACAAACTGCAGATTTGCCGGAGCGTTGGTGCTTCGCGTCAGCTATATGTTTCTTTACGCGGATTATCATAAACATAGTTTTATTCAAAGTCTGGTGTTCACGTAAATATAAGAAATCGTTATGTAAACGTGTATTAAGTAAGTTAATTCAATTTAAAAATAATAATATCCCCAGCATGATGTTATAAAATATAATTATAGGAACCATTTCGTTAAAAGTGAACCTTTTTCTTTATTAGTAACTACGATCTTACTAATAATTCTTCAAACATAATTTTTTCAGTTTCGATATCTGACCTTTTTCCTTCTAAGCACAATAATAAATATCAAATAAAGTTTTCCTTCAATATCCAATAATTTTGGGAATGACTTCTTTTGATGTCAGACTTTGGTTGTTATCGGAGATTCAACGTACACCTGGTTTAACATGTGTAAATTTTATTATTTATAAATATTTTATCACTAAAATATTGGCGCGCAGTGGCCATGGTGGTTTGGTCATGTAAAAAGAATGAATGAGGAAAGAGTGACAAAGCAAATTTATGTGGCAGAGGTGAACGGCAGAGTCTGGAAGGGACGCCCTAGGCGAAAATTTATCGACCAAATTGGTGATATATTAAAAATGAGCCAAATTAAGAATACCCTTAACCAACGAGCGTTTATGCGTAGGTATATGGATGTTGAGGAGGCGAGAGAGGTGTGTCAGGATCGTGTCAAATGGAAGTCCATAGTCTCTGCCTACCCCTCTGCATGACAGGCGTGAGTGTTTATGTATGTATGTGTTATGTAAAATATTGGCGCACAGTGGCCTTCGTGTTTTGTCCGATCGGTGCGTAAACAGAGCTAAACGAGAACCTGGCATGAGAATGTCATAGCTATTAGTTATTCTGTGGCCAGAGGTCATAGCTGCGAGCGACACCGAAGTCTCACGTCGTTGACGAGCACTCGCGCCTATTTTGTCTTATTTGATCATAAGATCTTTAACACAGCCTTGTTTACCTATAGTCATTTCTCCTAAATATTTTACTCAAAAAATGTACATCTTAACCGTTCTTTATGTGATTCCCGTACTGGGTAAGCTGTGCAAATTATTTTTATATATTTTAAGGGTATGTAGAAATAGACGCTTACTCTTTGCATTTCGTTAGAAATAATTTCTTTAGTTGTAATATGTATTATATAGTAATACATTAGCTATATTTAGAGAGCTGTAACATAATGTAAGCTTTTCGTTGTAAATGTCTTCTATATGTTGTATAGTCTTTACGGGTGACAACGCATCTGCATTTTGATTCGTAATCGAGGATAGATGTAGATGTCTATGGGCCACAGCAACCATTTACCATCAGGTGGACTGTGTGCACGTTTGTCACCCTGATCCTATTAAAAAAATGTATAGTTTGTAAAATAATCTCCCGTGTTGCCAGCCATCTACTAGATTACTAGTGAATCAAGTTGCTATTATTATTTAGGGATATTTCGTAGTATTCTCATCTAGCTGGGACTTAATTTATAAAAAGGGTAAATAAGATAAATTCAAGTTAAATAAAATAACAATACATATAAAATAAAGTAAAATAAATATTTAATTTATAAATAAAAATATGATATTATTAACGCTTAGTATAGACGATTATATTATGCGCCCGCTAAGAGAATATAGTCTATTTTAGGGTATTCGAACTCACGACTCGGGATCAATTATCTGATAAAACCTCCACTCATTCACAGTGACTATTTTTCGTACTGTTTGCTGCTTAAATTGCTTATTCACGTATAAGCAAAAGCTGCTATAACGCAAGGAATCGAATTAAATATTTTACCAGTTTACACGGAAACCTTGACAAAATTCAAAACCTTTGTTATGATAAATTTAGAGAGTTTTTCTATAAAAAAAGCAGGGAAAAAGGAATATGGCATAAAACAATTCAAAGTCAGCCTCTTCGGATGCCGTGGTATAATAATATTGAAATGAATAGAAATCATATAATTGCGATATTTGTCACATTATAGAAGATGTCCAACATAATTATGCTAGCAGAATGTGTCAAATATCAAAAGGGAGAATCTGATGCTTTATTAATTTGTGTGAAATGGGTTGGTTTCTAAGTATACTTACGGAGCCACACTCAGCGGTAGCAAAATCATTAATTTCCACATTCTTACCACTTTGGTTCCCCCTTTTTAAATACTTAGAATTTGTGTAACAGGAATACGGTATGTTACGATAAGCCTGACATACCCTTGTAGGATAAAAGCTTTTTTTAAATAAAAATAGATAATAAAAAATCACTTATTCAATTAAACGGTTCCTGTTGTTTTAATTTTAATTAAGAAAATTAATTTTAAAAGATTTATAATTTTATCTACTATCAGTTAACTCCAGTTGCTTTATTTTAACTTAAATCTTGCTGCGTATCATATCATCCCAGGGAACTTATATTACATGCTTCTGTATTTGTAAATATTCATATTAGCTCCGCTCTGCATAGTTGCACAACTGTTGCTACTAGCGGTACACAAATATTTCTGTTATATACTCGTATTAATGCTTCGACGGGAGACAGCTAAGCTCCCTGAACGGCAGCTGTCAAGATCTTTAATATTGGATGCACGGCAGTAAGAAGAGGCAGACTAAATAGAGCACAGGAGATTATTGTTCCGAAGGCAATTAGATCGAAATCAATAATAGTAATCGACCTCCGACCTTGAGTTTATAAATAAATTCTTATTATTTTGAAATTCTTATTTTTAATTAAATTAAAACTTAACAATGGTAAAGAAACAATTAATTAAATAAAAAACAGATAAATCGATTTTATTGGTTTATGATTATAAACCAATAAAATCAAGTAAAATTAAATGTTGCCCAGAACGAGCTAAAGACACTACATAATTTTTTAAGAACATAGTTATTGGATTACCTAGATTTATAGAGAATACCACAGGTATGTTGTCCCACCAAAGGACTAAGTTGGAATTCCTGACAGTCTAGTCAGTCTGAACCTTATTATCGTTCAGTCTGAACCTTAATAACATCAAGATTAAAACGCAGTTATGAATGGACGGCTGAAAAACCATACTATAATTACTAGGTTAAAAGTAAACGTAGTATAATAATAATAATTTATTTATTTATTAATATATTTGTATATTAATATATTTGTATATGAATGGTATGATAGCACATATTTCAAAACAATATTATAAAAGTCTCCGATCACACTTTTAATCTCATGGCTGTTAGATGGAAAATGAAGCTGCAGTCTTCAGCAAATTTGACAGCGTACATGCAACTGAATAGACAGATCTCCAAATGCATGCGGCGGGACTTGCGCAACTTCAATACAGCTCGTATTGAAGAAGCGATCGAGCGGAACCAGGGCTCCAAAGTCTTTGCTAGAGATCTGTCTGCCAGAAAGAGTCAACTGTCGAAGCTAAAGACCGAGTAATGCAGCGTCGATTCCAGGACACTTGAGATTTTGAGTGAGATTGAGAGGTTCCATGGCAGCTCTACACATCATCGTTGGAGCCACATGCAAGTGTGAGAAGGATCCAAGAGCAAGTCTTATCCGACACTATTCTGATGATATTCGGACGTCAGTCTGAGCGAGATTAGAGTGGCTCTCCAGCACCTTAAAAACGGCAAGGCCCCAGGCGAGGATGGAATTACAGCGGAGCTTCTGAAAGCGGGTGAAAAACCTGTACTTGAAGTCCTTCAGAAGCTCTTTAATTCCGTCCTCCATGGTGGGACTACACCAGAAGCGTAAAGCAGTGAGGTGGTCTTGTTCTTCAAGAAAGGCGACAACGCTCTCTTGAAGAACTACAGACCGATTTATCTTCTGAGCCGCGTCTACATGCTGTTTCCGAGAGTCATTACGAATCGTATCGCATGCAGACTCGACGACTTCCAGCCTTCCGAACAAGCAGGTTTTCGAAAAGACTTTAGCACCATAGACCACATACATACCCTTCCGCAAATTCTACAAATGTCCGAGGAGTACAATTTGCCACTATATCTGGCGTATGTGGACTATGAGATAGTCTTTGATTCCGTAAAAATTCGGGCGGTGCTGCAGTCTCTTCAGCGGTGCCAAGTGGACTGTCGGTATATCGAAGTGCTGAAGTGTTAATACAGTAGGGCTACGATAGCTATCCGAGTACAGATCTAGAGTACGAAACCTATCCAACTGCAGAGAGGTGTAAGACAGGGTGAGATAATATCCCCGAAACTCTTCACCGCTGCGTAGAAGACGTTTTCAAGCTATTGGACTGGAAAGGATACGGTATTAACGTCAATGGCGAGTACATCACTTACTTTCGATTTGCCGATGATATAGTTCTTATGGGAGAATCGCTGGAGGAGGTAAGCACTATGCTCAATGACCTCAATAGTGTCTCCCAACGGATAGGTCTTAGGATGAACATGGACAAAACAAAGATCATGTATAACGTCTATGTCACACCTATGCTGGTAGTTGTTCGGAGCACTAAGCTCGAAGTTGTTGACGAGTATGTTTACCTGGGACAAATAGACCGACTTAGTAAGTCCAACTTCGACCAAGAGGTCAATCGACGGATTCAAATCGGCTGAGCAGCATTCGGGAAATTACGACACATCTTCTCGTCAGGTATACCTCAAAACTTGAAAACGAGACTGTACAACCAGTGCGTGTTGCCAGTGATGACTTATGGAACTGAGACGTGGTCCTTCACTGCTGGCCGTATAAGGAAGCTCAAGGTCGCTCAGCGAGCTATGGAAAGGGCTATGCTCGGGGTTTATCTGCGTGATAAACTTATAAGTGAGGATATCCGCAGTAAAACCAGAGTGACCAACATAGCCCAACGTATTAGTAAGCTGAAGTGGCAATGAGCCGGCCATATAGCTCGAAGAACCGACAACCGATGGGAAAAAAAGGTTCACGAGTGGCGGCCTCGTGCCGGCGGGCAAAATGTAGGGCGTCCTATCACTAGATGGAGTGACGACTTGGTAAGACATGCAGGAAGTCGTTGGATGCAGGTGACTCAGGACCGTGCTTTGTGGCATTCCTTGGGAGAGGCCTATGTTCAGCAGTAGACTTGTGAAGGGCTGTAATTATGATAATTATGATGATGGATATAGTCAAATAGAAGCAGACAATATTCGTGCAACCATTGAACAAGCAAAAAAATTACCAGTTTTCCACCCTTCAGGCTATTACATAATTATGTGAACAGCGTGTAAAAAACCCGACCATGTTCATGAATTGAGTCAGGACGATTTTTTAGATTTGAAAAGTTGAAGAAAGCACTTATCAAAAACGTCAAAATTGACATGAAGTATAACAATGTGAATTGGTTAAATATTCAATGGCTACAATATCGAAGAGACGTTGTCAAACATATCTACTTCAAGTAAAATTTAGATTATCCTGAATTTAAAATTATAAAAGTGGTAAGAAGGGGTAGAAGATCTGCTATTGATAACATTGTTTTGAAAAAAGCATATACAGAATTATTGCCTATCTCTCATGAAAAATTTAATGACCTGCAAAATCTGTGCCAAGCAAAAGTGATTCACAGCCAATATCATGTATTTTATCGCAGTTTCTTAGTTAGTGATGATGTTGATGATAATAATAATTTGTCTGAATTAGATAATTATTACTGTTAATTGTTAATTTGATTAGTTGGTTGTTGATTGAGTTAAGTAATGTGAAGTATTCTAATTTTTTCAAATAAATGACCACCTACTTACATTCTTTTTATGAGTACTATTTTAATTTTTACCAAATTTTCTAAATTGTAGAAAAAATGTCTTTATCAGCGTATCTCTGTATGGTAAATATGCAAAATTTGACCTGCTTAAAGTTCAAAAACTTTGTCAAACAAAGTTTGTATAAAAAGGGTTATTATAATATAAAGGAATTTATGGATGATAATAACCCCTGGGAATGAGGTGATCGCTACCAAGCTATTTCTAATTTGTTGTGTTTGTTAATTGTGTAACATACATGATTGCGAGCTGTTATTTAAAAAAAAGGCCCGCTGGTACTCTTGCTGGTTCTTCCCAGGACAGAGGGTTTTTTTCGAACCAGTGGTAATTAAACAAAAGAGTGACATTTAATAAGTATTATTTATAATCTTTATTGAATAAAAAAGTTTCTGTTTCTGTTTCTGTAGTGTAACCTTCTTAATTATATTTAAATTATTGTGAGAGCTAAACGACGTATTCAGGACATACGTTTTTTTTTTTGGTTCATAAGATTAATCAATTCGCTTAGTATATTATCAGAACCAAAACAACGTATGTCAACCGTTTCGAAAAAAACTAAATTAAACTTTAATAATTAAATTAAAGTGATCAAATTCTTATAGACTAGTTTGTTTAATAAATAAAGTTTTGAACAAAACAATTGATAGGTCGCGTTTCCTCAAAATACGCAAATTTGTAGATACGTTCACCTGGTTCTTAGCTGGCGATACAACGATACAGAGTTTACCAAACAGTAGTCAGAAGTACCCAAAAGGGATGTATGTAACCTGTACGTCATACTGTCTGCTTCGGTATTCAGCAGAAGGTTCAGGCAGTTGGCTGTGTGTTCATCGACATTCCTACTCGTTTATTTTATTAGTAGGGAAAGATCTTACTACAGAAAAATTATATAGAAACACTTTTATTAATATAGAACCACCTCTTTTTTGAAAGCTTTCAAAACTCAATATAGCTTGAAATAATAACTTAAAATGAGAATGTATAGAAGCAGCGCAAGAGATTGCTAAACAAAACTTTACAGGTTTGAAGTAGACAGCTTTTGTATTAAGTCGAGTTAAAGCTTTTGACAAGAAATGTTAAACTCCCGAACTCCGTCACGCCTGCCATATTTGATAACGGCTATTCTATAGAGGCCGGATTATAATTTTATTTCAGTGTTACTAATTAAAAAATAAATACTTCACCATTTTATATTTTGAAGATATCCGCAATAGAATTAGAGTAACTGACCAAGTGGCAAAACGGATCATCAAGCTGAAATGGCTAAGGGCTAGCCATATTATAGCTTAAAGAACCGAAAGCCGATGGGGAAGAAAGGTTCTCGAGTAGCAGCCTCGTACCGGTAAGACGCAAGAAGTCAATGGGTACAGGTCTTGAATACCTTTTTTTGTAGCAATCCTTGCAAAAGACCTGTATTCAACGTGATAGCGAAGATGTAACTTATAATATTATAATGAGAAACCGCAGTTTAAATCTTTGAGTTTTTTAATTAAACTACTACACCCTTCAAACTGAAACTCAACAGTAGATGCACAGCTGCTCATCGCCAGAAATAGGTAAGGGGTTTTGGCAGGAACCTAATCGCCAGTAAATTGCTACGTTGTATTTTAAACGTGGTAGAGCCATGCTGCAGCTATATTAATTGTATAGTTGTAGCACGAACGGGTCGGCTCGACCGGTGAAGGACCACGCTCTCACAGAATAACAGCGTGAAATAGCAGCTTAATGCTGCTGTGTTTCGTATGGTGAGTGTAGAGAACCGGAGACCCTTTTTACTGGAAAAGAAGCATTCCATCTTAAAAGGCTGACAACGCATCTGCATTTTGATTTGCAAACGAAGACAGATGTAGATGTCTATGGGCCAGAGCAACCACTTACCATAAGGTGGACTGTGTGCTCGCTTGTCACACTTATCCTATAGAATAGAATAGAATAGAATAATTTTTATTCAATATAGATTACATGTGTAATTCTTATTGAAAGTCATTTTACTTTACCACTGGTTCGAAAAAACCTCTGTCCTGGGAAGAACCAGCAAGAAACCCAGCGGAACTTTTTTATAAAAAACAGCCATATAATCGTTTTATATTTAACTGTTAGTTTAATATTTTTTACATATTGGTTTGAACTAAATCGTTTGAAGTAAACTTTGACGCGGAAAAGTGGTGCTTTTAGATTCAATTTTATTGCTGGGCCTTGTATCCAACGTCACAGTAAATGAAAATAAAAAAGTTCACAGAGTGTAGATAAGGACATGTTAACACTTTCACTGTCCGGTTTTCAGACACAATAGTTAGACAATAGCAATGACTTATATGTAGTGCACGGGACAGCGAAAGGGTTAAAAGCTCAGACCGGATTTTCTCCTGTATCGTAAAGGCAGTTCACATACATAAATTTTACAAGGAGAAACATCCAGACCCAAACCAATTATTTGTAGACCATACAAATACGTGTTCCGTGCGGGATCAGAACCAATATAATAGCAGCCTTTAGTGTTCACTAATGCGAGTCGGAGTGTTTATAATATAATTATAGTACAAAATATAAGAAAATTAAAAAGTAAAATACTTCAGTTAATCTTATTAAGAAAACTGATTAGCATTTTGGTGTCCCTGCATCTAGCTCCATTTTTTAATTTTACGCACTCCGTCTATCTTATTCTTTAATCTGAAGTATATTGACGCCTGGGATTCAAATCCACTCAGAATTTACCTTAGGTTACTAAATACCCGGAACACTAAATAAAATCATTTTTCGATGGATGTAATGGTTTCGACTTCTTGATGATGATGAAAGATATTACTTTTTTGAGGAACTCGGTTCGAAAACCAAAACATACCATTACAAAAAGCGTAATCTAAAATGAAGTTTGAGAAGCTTTAGTCTCAAATGCTACAGTAGCTTTTTAATTACGAGTAGGACGGATTATCTGTGGCCCACCAGGCCGTAATGGAATTAATTAAAAGCGTGCTAATTGGTGGTATGCGCGCGTAGACACGATGTCACAGGGGAATTAAATGTGAGACAATGAAAAATTGTACTCTGGATTAAAAAGTGTCATGTCGTTCATGCCTTCTTATTTATAATGATTTCTTATATTTACGCGAACACTACACATTTAAATAAAACTAGTTTAACGGATTTTATCGCGTATATTAACTTATTTTATATTCCCGACGTTTCGAGTACTTAACAGCACCCATGGTCACGGAGGGGACTGAGGTATTTGACGTCCCAATGTCATAGTCAACCACGGTTACCTCCAGATTAAAATCACAAAAAACATCCTAATTTCAATAAAAAAGATGGCTGGGTGCTACCATCTGCTTGGGTTCCTATAATTAATAAAATTAAATCCCAACCCAAGCATACAACTGCAAGACTTCAAGATACTATAAGTTCATACTGCGTAGATCGGACCAAAAATTAATAACCTTCTTATTTAGTTTATAAAAGTCCACTGCTGACTAAGGGCCTCTCCCGTAATAGGGAGATTTGCCTTAATAATCTCGCTTGGAAGATCTTGATATTGGAGAAAATAATTGACGATCGCAGTCCTAGACGTCACGCACCTATGACGCTGCTGTCCGTTGCCGGTTTTTGTACTTGGCGCCTGGTGTTTTTTTTTTGAAACCCATTCCCCCACACTAGGATTTTCTCCTGTATCGGGGAGACAGTTTACATACATAAATTGCACAAGTACGAATATTGAGACCCGCGACAATTACTTGTAAGTCATACAAATACTTTCCCCGTGCGCGATTCGAACTCGCGGCCTTTATCGTCGCAACTTAATACTAAGCCACTGTACAACGAAGTCGTCAATGGAATAATTATACGCTTATACCGCCAATATTTCACATTCCCTATCGATAACCCCAATTTGAAGTTAATTTATATTTTTGGCCGAACTCTAAAAGGCGGAGGTTATCAATTCGGCTGTATCATCATCAGCATTATTGCAGCACATCACAAGTCCACAGCTGAACAAAGGCCTTTCTTAAGAAACACCACTAAGTACGATCCGGAGTCATCTGTATCTATCAGCTTCCTGTATCTCTTACTAGGTTGTCTATTTGGGGCCTATTCGTATCTAGTTGGGGCCGCCCTACACATTGCTAACCAGTACGGGGCTTCCTCTCGAGATTTTTTATTTCCAAACGGTTGTTGGTTTTTCGAGTTTCGAGCTATTTGGCGATCTATTACAACTTCGGCTTACTGAAACATTACTGACTGACCTTACCTTACTATCTGACTTTTTGACTAAACTCTCTGACTGATGTGACTTCTCGTCCGTCTGCGGATATCCCGATTATGAAGACTATCACGCAGAGAAACTCCGAGCATAGCCCTCTCCATAGCTTGCTGAGTGAACTTGAGTTTCCTCATGCAGCCAGTAGTGAATGACCACGTTTCAAAACCATATGTCATCACTGGCAACACACACTGGTCGTACACTCTTGTTTTCATGTTTTGAGGTATGTACGCTGCACAGCCGAGTTGGATTCATCGATTGACTTCTCGGTCGAAGTTGGACTTACCTTGTCAGACAATTCATCCTAAGTATACATTCTCGTCAAGAACTTTGAGCGTAGTGCTCTCAACTACAACCGGGCATAGGCGTGACATAGACGTTATACATGATTATTGTCTTGTTCATGCTCCAATTCAACTGTGATCGCGCCATTATGAGTAAATTTTCTTTGATAAAGATTTAGTGGTCTGAATTGGTGCATACAATACGCAGGGTGAGTCGTGTTTTTAGATCGATTTCAACTCTTGCCACCGTGCTGTGCTAGCGTTGCCTTCGAAAAAATATAGGAAAAGTTAGGGAAAGAAGGGTTAGTTAGATTAGTATTTTTTTTCTTATATTTGTTACAGGATATCTTCGGCAATTGTGAACTAAGTTATTGAACTTCTTTTATCTCCATGGTGGTAAAGAAAAAAATCATCCTTGTGGGACAATAGGGGATGAAATTTATTAATGTAAACACCATGCCATTATATTTGCAAGCTTTGCGGCACTCCATCTAACCACTCACGGGTAACAACGTATCATGTTGTTAGTGCAGTGCGAGTGGGCACCCACTAAATGGAGTTACGATCAGGTAAGACATGCAAGAATTCGACGGATGTAGGTGGCTTAGGACCGTACTTTGTGGCATTCCTTGGAGGTCTTTGTTCGGCAGCAGATTTGTGATGTGCTGTAATGACGACGAAGATGATGATGAACTGTTTAATAGTTTTAATTGAAGAAAAATGTGAAAAGTGTTTCAATGTTTGAAAAGCGACATTGCTATAATAGTTAAGGGTACAAGACTTTAATACTTTTAATTTAGAGTTTGAAGAAACTAATACAACATTTATTGATCATATTATGTTGTAACGAATACGTCGCTGTCATATAATTTTACTTTAATTGGAGGTGATAACTTTCGTATTGGTAACATAATCCACTACCCCATGTGGATGACACGGGGTGGGTGTCGTAAAAGGCGACAGAGGAAAGTGAAACATGAGATGGGCATGGGTCGTCAAACCGCCTGCCAAGTATGGCAACTTGCCATAATTATTACACTTGGCAACGTCTCCCCTATGGGGCAATCAATAGAGGAGGCCTATGTTCAGCCGTGGACTTTTGACAGGTCCTTCCAAGTTTTACTTACATACATACATATACTCTCACGCATGCTTCCCATCATGTAGGTAGAGACTACGGACTTCCATTTGGCACGATCCTGATATACCTCTCTCACATTTATCACAAACGCGTTTGTCAAGGGTATTTTAACTAGACCCATTTTCAATATATCGCTAATTCGGTTGATAAACTTTCGATTATCTAATAATTAATTACTTTCGGTAATCTGCCATGTCTGCATCATAAATCTCTTTTGTCAATCTTGCCGCATTCATTCTTTTTAGGTATCCAAATCACGGAACATTCCTTTCTTAATCCGAGTCATCATTTTTAATTCACTCATCATTACAACATCTTCTTGCCAACCAAATTTTTCCCTTAACACACTGTTTCTCATTTCATTCAGAGTCAGCCTTAACATACTTCATAATAACAGTATTAATTTTAATCTCATTCATTAAGATAGGGACTAACACAGCATTGTGAATTGTAATAAGTGCCATTTTGACACATTACGACTTCCCAAAATAGTGTAAATAGCCCCATTTACTCTATGTCCTGCATGCACTTTTCATTTTATATCTTTATATCTTTTCATTTTATATCATGTCATCACTTGACGTATCTTTTCATTTTATATCATGTTTGTTGTCGACCACAAATCCTCGCAAAAGAACACCGATTCCTACCAAGGATGATACGCGAGGCTATTGAAATTAAAAAAAACATCCTAATTTCAATAGAGAAGATGGATGGGTGTTGCCATCTGCTTGGGATCCTATAATTAACAAAATTAAATCCAAACCCAAGCACACCACTGCAAGACTTCAAGATACTGTAAGCTCATTCTGCGTAGATCGGACCAAAAATTAATATTCAAAAAACTGAAGGTAGCCGGGCAAACTATGACATTGGGACGTCAAACACCTCAGTCCCCCCCCCCCGTGACCATGGGTGCTGTAAAGCACCCGAAACGTCGGGAATCAAAATAGTAAAATTAAACGCGATAAAATCCGTAAAATTAGTTTTATTCAATATTCTTAATAATTTATATTGAAGTCGGTTGTACAAAATTTTTAATTTTTAATTATTAACATGTAGCTTTGCTATTTTTTCTTTCAAAAACCATCACTTTCGATTTATTTGCGCTCACTTTCATTCCCTTTTCCCTTAAATATAATATATTCATAAAGGTTACTATCATTTGCTAGCCCATTAATTACGCAAATATGACTTGATCTTCACCGTACAAGAGGCATTTGACGGCTAACTCACCCATTCTTAAGCCACATTCTTCAAATTTCAAAGTTTCGCAAATTAAACAGACACGGAGAATCTACACAATGCTGTCTGACACCTTTATGGTTGTCAAATGGTCCGTGCAGGTCCCGTTGATCTCGACACCAGCAAAAGAGTCCCTGTAAAGTGTCTTAATGCCTGTACCAGCCTGTATGTAGCCAGTCCAAAAAAGGTCAGTGTTTGTCATGAAGTAAACCTGTCCACTCTGTTATAGATTTTTTTCAAGTCTAAAAACGCTCAGAAACCTTCCTGCTTTGTGACTTAAAAACAATTTCGTAAACGTGCTGTTATACTCTTATGTAGCAAATTATATTGCAGACGACCCCAGAAACATTGCTTAGTAGTAAACACCACTTAAGTGGTCTAGAATTTCGAATGCCGACAGTTTTCTAGTCATTGTTTGTGAACAGAGTAGAGGCTCCCATTATCGGGATTACAGTCAGTCGAGACTTAACATCCGTCGCGTTCGGTCATTCCTCGTTTGCCTAAATATTATTGTAATTTATAACCTAACAAACGGGGTTCCAACCCTCAAGTTCTTTTTTAAAAAATGTATTTCAAAAACCGCGACCTAACATTTGGTGGTAGCGGAATAGGATTTAAAAATCAAGAAAATCCCAGGCAACGTCTCAAGTAGAGATTTTTACATACATTGGGAGCTCGTCGTTCAAGGCTCAGATCGACGTGAATTTCTCACTCCATTCACCAAGATCCTAAGCAATAAAAACCAAAATAAAGCAACATAAAGCCGCAGACTCTACGAGTCTATAAAATCTAAGATATAGAAAGAAGAACTCGAACTCCTTAATTGGTCCAACTGTCTACTGTACAGTAAGTGGTCCAAGATATCTAGCGTCAGCAGCGTGATTTTCTCCGGAGTACTCTCGATCTAATACCGAGCGTGGAACAACGTCCAAATAGTCTTCAAGTCTTCAGTTCTAGCAGAAATTTTTGGTGAGACCCAGTTTTAATCGTAAATTGTATTTTTTTTTACATGGAGATTTTAAAGTTGTACTAAAATACTCCTGAACAAATTTAGAGGTACGCAAAAAAAGCGTGAATGAAAGAAAATATAATTAATAAAAAATCTATTATTTTTAAGATTAAGATTTAAAATAAAATAATATTAATATAATAATAAAAAATAATATACTATTTTACAAGGACATTTTAAAGTTTTGCAAATATACTCCTGAACAAATTTAGAGGAATGAAAAAAAAAAGTGTGTATAAAACAAAAGAAAATTTTACAGTAAATATTATTTTTTTCATAAATGCTTAGGAAAGGCTATAACGTGGGCTATAATCACTACTTAGTACTGCTCCTCCTAGGTCTTCAAACTGCTTGCAATCACCTTGGCATATAACTAATTAACTAATTAATAGAATCAGGCGTTACTATGCGGAAATCCATTATATTAAAGTTGATAAAAATTACCTTACGTACATCCGCTCGATAAAATAAAATGATGTGTCTTACCTAGTTTGAAGAGTAATTTTTACCAACTTTAACTAATTAACTAATTAATAAAATCTTGAGAGATTACGTTCCATTCTTCCTTTAATGCGTTTTTAATATGTCTTAAATCAGCGGAGCTGGATTTCTTTTCTTAATTTGTCTTCCAAGCTTATCCCATACATCTTCTATGGGATAAAAGTCGGGCGAGCACGCTGACTACCCCGTAGGATTGATTTCAATGTCTCAAAGGTATTCGAAAACTACGGCCGCCGTATGAGGGCGTATAAAAGAGGCAAATGGCAGTAAAATGTCTTCTTAAATCTCAGTTAAATATCGTACCCATTCTTAACTACGCGGAGTTCCGTCGGTGCCCCCAAACAAATTCCATCCCATACCATAACTGACCCTCCACCATATGCCACTTTTCCAATGATATTGCACTGAGCATACCTCTGTCCTGGTTATCTCTACACTTTGATCCTTCCATCATCAGGCTTCAGACAAAACTGAACACATCTGTAAATAGAACTTGAATCTAAGCTTTGTCATTCCAATTTTCGTGATTGCGAGCAAAATTAACTCTAGATACTCGATAGCATATGGCAAGAAGGGGGCCTCTGGCAGGCAAGCATGAATTTATTCCGGCTGATTCCAGTTCTTTTTTCATAGTTTTTGTCCTTACTGTAATTCCTTAAACTTCTTGGAGCTTCGTTTTTACCTCAGGAAAAGTTAAGGTCTGCTTTCTAAGTACGTTGGTAACGATAAACCGGTCATTTTTGGTGACAGTTTTCCGTTTGGGTCCCAGTCTTGCAAGTCTTGTATACTGTCCGGTCTGCTGATATCTCTTGACAACTCGTAATGTTCGGGTCACATGTTTGTAGGTGTGACCCAGTTTCTATTAACGTAACAGCCCTAGCAACTTGAGTGGCATTTAGATCTGTCATTCTCAGTTTATTTGCAGCAACAAATTTAAACAAAACCGAAAATAAACTTTAATTCAAAAGTTGACATAATTTTTGAAACAAATTAAATTCGAGCAAAAACGTCTCCAAAACTTTCGTTTTTTTAATAGCATTTACTGTTGTTTGTAGCCAGTCGACACGATAATTACAACAGGAGAAATTAAGGAATTTTTTTTGAGTTCCTCTAAATTTGTCCATGAGTTTATTTTCTTCTTCTTGTATCGTAATAATTTATATATACACCCATATTATGTAATAACCAAAAAAAATGCTCTCAGGTCTGTTTCTGATCATATTTAGGTAGAAAAAAATTAAAATAATTAATTAAAAAATATCTCAAAAAAATGAATGGAGTGCGTACGTTATTTACTTGTGTAGTATTTTCTAGTACTGTGCCAATAAAGTAAGGCTAGTTTTCTACCGACTTCAAAAAGGCGGAGGTACTCAATTCGACTATATGTTTTTTTATTGTGTTACCTCATAACTTTGAACCGGTTTCGATGATTTTTTTTTTTATTTGAAAGCTGGTGCTTCTCATGTGGTCCAAGGTCTGACTAATAGTTTTTGAGTTATCCTTATATATTGAAGTCGGTTGTAAAAAAAATTTAATTTTGAATTATTGGATAAAAACAAACCTCGATAATATTGTGATAGATAAATAATAAAAAAATCAGACAGTGCCATTATCACTAGTAACATCTGCTGCAACTGTACTTAATTTTTTGGTACTTACAAAATAGTGGTGTATATACCATAACTTTTATTTTAATTATATTAGGTCCTTACATATGTGTAAATATTAGACGAACTGTCAGGCAGGAATGAAATAAATGTACATAAAATTAAACACTTTATCTATTACAACTGTATATTTTAAATGGCGTTAGTCTTCACGACACATAATCACTTATCACACACCGAAACACATTATCACAATTGCAGTCAACGCTTCACTATTTTAGTAGCACTTACATGGATTCAACACTAAGCGTCTAAACGTCACGACTGTTGCTCTGCGAATGACCGTTTCATTATCTAGCCTTACAACATTTATAGCAAAGAATAAAATAGGGTTTGGATTTGACTTCCGCAAAAGTCAAATCCATAGCCAATAACAAAGCAGAGTATTTACCAACCGGATGTTATCCGAAAATATACAAAATGTCAACATGAAATTAGCGTTTTTGTAAAATATATTTCATTAATCAAAGTATACACCGTTGTTATCTATGCACTTTTGCCGTCTCATAGGTAGTTCATTGATCCCTTTACTAAAAAAACCATGGGGGCGAGAATCAATAAACTCTTTGAAGGCGGTTTGGACTGCCGCATCGGAATTGATTTTTTTTTCCTTGTAAGAAGTTGTCCAAATTCCGGAAAAAATAGTAATCTGTCGGAACAAGGTTCGGGGAGTACGGTGGATGCCGCAGACATTCCAGTTGTAGCTCATCTAACTTAGTGGTTGTTTGTTGTGCAGTGTGTGGTCTTGCGTTGTTGTGAAGCAGCAGTGGCCTAGAGCGATTGACCAATCTCGGTTGTTTAGCAGCTAGTTCTACCTTCATGGTTTGCAGTTGCTGACAATAGATATCTGCCGTAATCGTTTGGCCAGATTTTAGAAAGCTGTAGTGAACGACACCGGCGCTAGTCCACCAAACACTCACAAGTAACTTTTTCTGAGTCAATTTTCGTTTAGGGCAGGATTTGGCTGGGTCACCGTTTAAATATCTATCTGTATGGGTCTTTTTCTACACAGTCCATCACCATCCTTCACAGTTAGCTACCGTGGGTAAATCTTTGTTTCAGAGAGCACGAGGGATCTGTGACAGTAAACACCTGGCCGCCGAGCTCCAACGTCAAGCAAGTTTTGCACGACAATAGCTGCGGGTCCCGCGCCTACGTCACAGTGAACGAGTGAAGCCGGCCACAGTCGAGCAGTGCCTGCTGTACTGCCATATGTCAGAGGTGTCACTGACAAGATTGGCTACATCCTGAAGCGTGCTTCTATTAAAACATACTTCAAGCCGCCGAAGAAGATTAGTCAGTTTTACCATCAGTTAAGTGTAATGTCCTCTGCAAGATGCAGGAGGTGTACAAGCTTGATTGTGAATGTGGTCTCTCTTATATAGGACAAACTAAAAGATCAATAAAAACCCGCATTAAAGAACACATAGCTGATGTGAAGAATCGACGCTCCGGGAAGTCTGCAGTCTGTGAACATATACAGGATCGACCTCGTCACTACATTAGATATGATAGACCACAAATTCTCGCTAAAGAACACCGATTCCTTCCAAGGATGATTCGTGAGACTATTGAAATCAAAATACATCCTAATTTCAATAGAGAAGATGGTTGGGTGCTACCATCTGCTTGGGATCCTATAATTAATAAAATTAAATCCCAACCCAAGCATACAACTGCAAGACTTCAAGATACTGTAAGTTCATACTGCGTAGATCGGAACAAAATTAATAATTTTAATCTGGAGGTAACCGTGGTTAACTATGACATTGGGACGTCAAATACCTCAGTCCCCCGTGACCATGGGTGCTGTAAAGTACTCGAAACGTCAGGAATATAAAATAAGTTAATATACGCGATAAAATCCGTAAAACTAGTTTTATTTAAATTCACAGATGTTGCCACACGGCTAAATGAACATACTCCGAGCCTTACCTTTTTCATTCGTCGTCGTCACGAGTTTAGTTTTTAGAATTAAGGATCCCTTTAGTAAAACGTCAAAGCCAATAACTAATATTGCTTCGAAAGTGATATCAAAGAAATCCCTATGCACATAATAAGCCTTTTGATGGGTCAAGAGATACATTAAATCCCTTAACTTAACTGTAATAGCACAATTAGTCTAGCTTCATTGTCACGAGATTGCCTTATCAATCGAAATAATAGTCGTAATTCTACTTCAGAGGAAAGTAAATTCTAATGAGTTCAATATGTCTACTAGTCCGAAAATTCTTAGCTCATAAATCTCACGAAACTTCGCGTTTTCTTTGAAGTTTGTTTCATTTTAATTTAGGGGGGCCTTTCTAGTATATAATATTCAAATTATCAGCAACAGCCCGGAGTCAAGTATATGGCGGTGTTTCACCAGGTGCCTCGGAAAACACGTAAAGTTGGTGGTCCTGCGCCTGATCCCTCTCCGTTTGTGTTCGTTTACCGTCCTATCGGAATGTAGGAGTGAGGGAATAGAGAGTGCACCTGTGTTTGCGCACACATTAAGGTACTATAATCCTGTCCTACGCAAATGGCTCGACTCCAATGACACTGGCCGCCGTGACCGCAATTCGGTCTGGAGCACATTATTATTATAATATTGCAGACCACCCCAGGAATATTGCTTAGTATTAAACACCACTTGGGTGCTATCAATCTCTGATGGAGGTTCGGTTGCCACCTAAGACGACTCGATCTGGCAACATATAACGCACGCACCCTGAGGACTGACGAGAAGATCCTGGAGTTGGAAGAAGAGACAGACAAGTTGCACTGGGATATTATAGGATTATCTGAGGTCCGAAGAGAGGGGGAGGACACGGTAATCCCGAATCCGGCAACTTGTTCTATCACCGGGAGGGCGACCATCTGTCCGAAGGAGGTATTGGATTTATTGTCCATAAGTCTCTCGTTAACAACGTAGTAAAGATTGTGAGTGTGTCGACGAGAACGGGAAAACGAGACTGTACAACCAGTGCGTGTTGCCAGTGATGACTTATGGAACTGAGACGTGGTCCTTCACTGCTGGCCGTTTGAGGAAGCTCATGCTCGTTCAGCGAGCTATCGAGCGGGCTATGCTCGGGGTTTCTCTGGGTGATAAACTTTCTAGACTGACTTAGCCCAACGGATTAGTAAGCTGAAGTGGCAATGGGCCGGCCACATAGCTCGAAATACTGACAACCGATGGGGAAAAAAGGTTCTCCAGTTGCAGCCTCGTACCGGTAGGTGAAGTGTAGGGCGACCCCTGCTAGATGGAGTGACGACCTGGTAAGACATGCAGGAAGTCGATGGATGCAGGTGGCTCAGAACTATGCTCCGCTCCGCACTGCATGTCGAAGTCACACTAAATGACACTAAAGTAAGGTGAACGGATTGCAGTACAGTTGAGTTGAACGAGTGAGATGTTTTTAATCTAATAAATGTAGTTCCATTCATTAAGTTCTTTTTTAAAAAGCTCTTCAAAAATCCCAACAGTGTGCAAAAAAAAACAAATGACAGTGAGCTTGTTATTCAAGTATTTGCATAAAATGGGATATATGAAGAAAAACAACTAAAAACTATCAATTAATATGGTAACTATTAGACTATATTAGAAGTAGATTGTGAGGGCTCCATTTCTACATGGAATTTATCTCAGCAGCAGTGTCCCTGCTGGCTATGTTTTTTTTTAATTTATTAAATAAGGCTGACGAACGGGTACACAGGCCACCTGATGGTAAGTGGATTCTGCGGCCCATAGACATTTACATTTATTCTCGATTAAAAATCAAAATGCGGGTGTTTTGTCACCACTGAGGACTAAGATGGTATGCTTCAATTCAAGTAATAATTTAAATTTAAAAATTTTGTACAACCGACTTCAATATATATTATTAAGAATAACTCAAAGACTATTGGTCAGACCTTGATCAAATTTATATGAGACCACATGAGACGCACCAAGTTTCAAATAAAGAGAATCGTCGCAATCGGTTCACCCAGAAGAAAGTTATGAGGTAACACACATAAAAAAAACATACAGTCTAATTGAGTACCTTCTCCTTTTTGAAGAAGGTAGAAAAGGTTCTCCAGTTCTCTAAACTCATCATACGATATACAGCAGTATTGAGCTGGTATTTCGCGCTGGTATTCTGTAACAGATTCGTGCTGCAATCATAATATAGCTGCAGCGTGGGTGTACCATTTTGATGTTCAAGTTCTCAAGGGTGACAAAGTACTCATCTTCATCGTGTAAATTTGATGGCTAGTATCCATAGTGTAACACTGGGAGTGTTACACTATGATTCCCCCCTCTTTGTTTCTTTCTTTAGAATTTATATCTATAAGATATATAAAAATATAACAAATTTACGTGACCATTATATTAACCATATATTGATCTTTCTAAAGGTTTAAATATAGACCGTTTAATAAATTTATGGCGTGATCGTCTTAGTTAGGACCCTTATTTACGTTGTGTTTGTTTAGTATCTTAGTTCTTCTAGGTGTCTTTTGGAAGAATGAATATTCACTAGAGCAGCCGAAAGCTGTTGGTAGTGCCTTAAAAGCTAAAGAAACCCGTTCACGAAGAAAGAAAGAAAGAGCTAAAAAAGGTTAAGATCATTTAATCGTCTCTATTCCACTTTTATCAGGTTTACATCAATCAATTCCACTTACATTCACCCCATCTATGTCCCACTTCTTCCGATATAATGCTTATACATATTTGAGACCTTCCACATATTTGCTTTATTTCATAGACCATACCATTATATGTCTTATACATATGGGACTTCAAGTCATAACTCTGCTAACATAATGCCTATGCATCACAGATACCTTCTATATTAATGCAATTGTATCATAGACCTTACTAACATAAATCCCTAATATAGGACCAGTCATTGTGCAACAGTACTAGTAGCAGTCATATATGTCCCACTTCTTTCAATACAACTCTGTGTAAAAGTATCGGGAATATGTCAATAAAAAGACCCGCGTAAAAGAGGTCGTTCTAATTTTTTACTGCATGTTGGTAGCACTGTACTGATTTAGCGCGCAAAGTTTGAGCGGGATCTGTCATTTAATTTGTTTTAAACTACACTTTTGTTGGTCATAGTTTTGAGTTATCGGCGATTTTACAATGGAAAATATTGTTGAACAAAGAGTGTGCCTTAAATTTTGTGTTTCGAATGATATTTCATGGTGAATCACTAAAAATGTTGCGAAATACCTACGGCGAATCGTATATCGAAAACAAGGGCTTATGAATGGTATAAGGCTTTTAAAGAAGGCCGAGAAGTAGTAGTAGACTTGCCTCGTTCTGGTAGACCTTCAACCACATGACCAAAGAAAACATCGACAAAATCAAGAAGCTAGTGCTCGAAAATCGACGTATGAGTCTGAGAGAGTTGGCTAGTGAGGTGAACATATCTTTGAAGTCCGTCCACAACATTCTCATTGACATTTTAGGCATGAAACGCGTCGCCGCTCGACTAGTTCCAAAAGAGCTCAATTTTGTTCAAAGAGCGCAGCGAAAGCATGTCGCTGAAGACATGGTTTCGAGCTTCTACGGATCCGACCTTATGAAACGTATAATAACTGGCGACGAGACATGGGTTTATGAGTACGACATGCAAACAAGCCAACAGTTCAGAATGGCGTCTCAAACGAGCCGAAACCCAAAAACCGCGGCAAAGTCGCTCCAAAATCAAGGTGATGCTGACAGTTTTTTTTGACTACCGTGGTGTGGTTCACTCCGAATTCCTTCCAAAGGGAGAAACAGTGAATAAAGAATATTATTTAGGCGTCATGAAGCGTTTGCGTGAGAGTATCCGCCGAAAACGTCCAGATTTGTGGCAACACAACTCATGGATGCTGCACCATGATAATGCACCATCACACACAGCCATTATAGTGAAAGAGTTTTAGCGAAACATTCAACAAAAGTTCTCGACCAAGCACCGTATTCACCTGATATGGCTCCGTCTGACTTTTTTTTATTTCCCAAGTTAAAATTACCACTTCGAGGAAAACGTTTTGAGTCGATAGAAGCCATAACAAAAAATTCGCTGAATGAGCTAAAGGCCATACCGCAAATAGCCTATGAAAAATGTATGGAAGACTGGGTGAAGCGTTGGAGATGTTGTATTGCAAGCGATGGGGCCTACTTTGAAGGCGATAAAATAAATTTAGATGAATAATTTGTATTTTTGTTTTATTGACAAATTCCCGATATTTAGTACACAGAATGTATAACGCTTTTACATATTTGAGACCTTCCACATATTTGCTTTATTTCATGGAGTTCGGTTATATCGCGCTCATGTGTGAAAAGAATCTGCTGGTACAAGCCACAATTATAACTGGATGTCGCGGGCAAAAGCTAGTAAAATACAAAACTTTTTATACACCACCTTTTTTGCTAATCTATTACTGTGTGCCAAAATTATCAGACTACTGGGCGAGCTTACGCGTGAGTAAGCCACATAGAATTGCCCGTGTGAAAAACAATTTTCTCTCAAGTCGATACCCGCGAATTTTAATGTCTGTTCTTGTGATTTGTTTATGGTTATTGCAAAGCAGGCTTTGAGCAGAAACTGTATTCGTTTAAAATCAAAGGGAAGATCATTTGGGATCAAGGGAGTTCTTGGTACAAATACAGTTTCCCCTTGCGCACATCCAGTTGTAACTGTGGCTTCCACTACATTGCGATATAACGCTTTTACTTTTAGTCTGGTTCCGTTGCACAGTTGAGGAGATTTTAAATTTCGCAACTACATAACAGGAGTGCCCACGCGCAGAATAAGCTTATGATGTGGAAGACGCGATGGTTTCAGTGAATTAAGAAATTCAACAGGGTAGTTAAATGCGTATCTGTGTTGACCACAGAGTTTATGTGTACACCATTTCTTCCCCCTCAAAAGACGTTAACAGTATATCGTTAATTGCCGCTGCTTGGTCGTTTTTCGGGGTTAGTATGACACGTTCACACAACCATTCCATTGGCTTATCGTGGATATGAGTAATATCTGGTAAATTTTGCATATTAACTCCTGTAACGGAAATACAACTGTGCACAAATAATCAGGGATGGTTATCATTCCGTCATTTATCGGGTAATCACCGTTGCCGATTTCAAGTAGAAGATTCGCAAATCCACCAGCAGAATCTTTTTCTCCTAAGTGTACCCCCATTTTTTTCGAGAGCTTGAGGATTTTCATAAGAGGCCATAAAGTGGATCTCTTAAGACACGCCTTAACTTCATCTGCTCTAGTTACTTTTGGCACTACTGGTAGAGTCTCTCTAAAATCTCCAGCCAGCAAAACCGTTACACCACCCATTAACTTCTTATTTCCTCTTATATCTTGTAGAGTTCTGTTTAAAGCCTCTACGGCACCCTTATGAGCCATGGTTATTTCAGCCCACACTATCATTTTCGTATGTTTTAATACTTCAGCAAAATTATTTTGTTTCGATATATTACAAATGGCAGTATCAGCTCTTGTTAAATTGAGTGGTAACTTGAAGGTAGCATGAGCAGTTCGTCCACCCTCAAGCAGTGTAGCTGCGATCCCAGAAGAAGCCAAAGCAATTCCGCGAGTACTTTTAACATTTGGTAATAGCAAATTTATGAGGAATGTTTTGCCTGTTTCACCGGGAGCATCTAAAAAGAATATCCCACCCTCATTTGATTCAATTTTGTGTTAATTTGATTGTAAACTGCTTTTTGTTCGTCATTCAGTGATCCTTCATTATTTTTAACTGTCTTTTCTAATGATGCCTCGATGCTAAATCGTAACTTGTCTCTTTAAGAAACTCACTAATTTCAATTGATGTTCTTTGCTTGGCTGAGGTAACCCATACTCTTTTAGTAGCCGACCACCCAACGCTAATACGGCATCTTCTATTACTGAAAGGCATTTGTTAAATACCACATCTGTTATGCATTCACATCTCCCTGTCTTTCTAATTGCCTTTAAAATCTTCAGATAGGTATTCTTTGAATTTCTCCCAAAGGATCTGATACTTGGCAGAACACTAAAATAATCGTAAAAAGATCCCGAATTATTGGCGGTGATTGGCAAAGTACTGCCTCTTCTACTGAACATCTTCAAGCAAGCCGAGAGCTTTGCACGCTGATTGGAACGTGGAATAAATATGACTATCTACAGTTTTTAACGCTTCAAACGAAATTCAATTGAAGATTGGAGCCTTTGAGTTTTGCTTCCAACTCCCAGTGATGTTTATCGATAACTTTTTCACGTGGTAGAGCCATGCTGCAGCTATATTAATAGTATAGTTGTAGCACGAATGGGTCGACTCGACCGGGGAAGGACCACGCTCTCACAGAATACCAGCGTAAAATAGCAGCTTAATGCTGCTGTGTTTCGTATGGTGAGTGTAGAGAACCGGAGACCTTTTTTACTCGAAAAGAGGCAATCTATCTTAATCCTCACGGCTGACAACGTATCTGCATTTAAATTCGCAAACGAAGATAGATGTAGATGTCTATGTGCCACAGCAACCACTTACCATCAGATGGACTGTGTGCTCTTTTGTCACCCTTATTCTAAAAAAAAAAAAAACTTCCCACTTGGACTTCAAAATTGATAGATTGTCATGTAGTTCCCATCTCTCAGTTATAGCTTGAATGTCGATTTTAGACCTGACGCGATCGAGAGCTTTAAAGTTGCATTCTTGCTGCTCTAATAGCGATTTGACGCTTGCGTCGGTGGTGCCATCCAGCATCCCGGTGAGATCGAAATGCCCAAACTTGCTTTTGCATACTTGTAGCAGTAAGTGTTGCATACTTTTTAAAGTAGTTTCATAAAGCTCCTTAGTTTTGGTAAAAACATTTCCTGTGAAGTAGTCGACGTTTTTATCTTCAATAGTTTCCACAATAATTTTGTGGCGCTGTTCAAAGTCAATCCATTGATCTTCAAGGGATTGGATTCGACTTAGTAAGTACTCCTCAGTTTTTCTACTCGCTCCGTCCTTCTTGTAGTTTGAGCATTGTAGTTGAAGATCCAACATTTTTCAGATGTAGTTTTTCTTGGTACACTAAGTTTGTAGTAAAGTTAGTTAGTGAAGTAGCTGACCCGTAGTTTACGGTGACGCTCGGTGACAGTCGTTTCGGGTAGACCCGATCCGCAACACCAGATAAGTTGTAGTTATATAGTTGTAATAATCCCGTAGTTCACGGCAATAAGTAAGTTGAAGTAGGTGATCTCTTGGATTGTCCCGCAGTT
Source organism: Parnassius orleans (assembly GCA_029286625.1). Classification (NCBI taxonomy): domain Eukaryota; kingdom Metazoa; phylum Arthropoda; class Insecta; order Lepidoptera; family Papilionidae; genus Parnassius; species Parnassius orleans. The sequence goes on from JAGSMP010000223.1 coordinate 1,338,012, forward strand.
TTCGGCGACAGGTGAGTTAGTTTAGTTAGCTCGTAGACTGGCTTTTACTTACACAGTCGTGGCGAGACGCGCTGGTTGTGGTGCACGACCCGAAGGCAACAAATTTTTTTTGCAGCCTCCTTGTATCCAATCTTCGAAAACCGAAACTTCAGGAAGTAGTACCAGCTTCAAATTTCTCCGTCTTGGAATTGATCGTGGTGAGAGTACGAGTGTAATTGCCTCTGAGCGATATAATATGCGCCTTCTCAATTCACCGGTGAGACCCGCTTCTGGGAGGCCGATGAACCGATCGCTACCGCAAAGAGACAAATACCCTTTTCTCGAAGGACCATAAAATGTATGGTTTGTAAGGCCACACACTTTCAAGAAGTAAAGTTGTAGTTAGTTAATGAGCACGTCAAAAGGAAAAGATCACCAAAGTTAAAAGTTTAATAAAAGTAAAATAGTTATAAAGTTAGAGCGGCAAATCTTTCCTTGAGTAGTTGAAGTTTAGAAGGACGGTTGTTGACGTACTGCCGATTGTGAGGTTGCAATTAGTAAGTAAATTTAAATACACGCGACGCGCGGCTAAAAGTAGGTCGCAACGGTTACTAAATAAAAATGTGTGGTGTAACCATACAGGTGTAATTTTGTGCAATTTTTTTGTACAAATCTTCTTGTCTATTTTGTTTTATGTTTTTGTGCAATAAAAGTATATGCTATTCTATTCCAATAAATTAAGTTTAAAATATTTATCAATATCATTTACGTCATTTACTTTGGGTCGTTAAAAACCTTAAATATGACACCCAAGTCACCCAACCCATGATTATTTTTACATACAAACATACATCCATCCATCTTTCCATCCATGTTGGTTTCAAATCGATGCCATTTTCGTAATTAACGTCCCAAAAAACCATAAAACGACACCCATATTGACATTTCAACTACATCACACCCCCACAGGGGATGATGGTAGGTATTTCCCATCTGCTACGTTGGATTTTGAAATAATTGTTGTTTTCGTAATCAGCGACCCGATGAACCATAAAAACGATACCCATGTTGATTTTCAGAATTTTTCACCCCTTTTCCACCTTTTAAGGATTGAATTCTGAAAGAGCCTGAAACTCTTGTTTACTCATTTATTGATAGGAGTACTCCTGTGAAGCTTCGAATAAAATGGTTTAACTAATCTTGTTTCCCCATACAAACTTTCAACCCCTCTTTCACCCCCTTCGGGGTTGAATTTTCAAAAACCCTAGAACACATAATTATTTACTTCTAATCGTTAACCTATGAACAAAAATTTCAGGCTTCTAGCTCTAAAAATGACGGACTTCCATACAAATATTTAACCCCTTTTTCACCCCCTTAGGGGGTGAATTTTCAAAAATCCTTTCTTAGCGGATGCTTACGTCATTACATCTGTCTGTATGCCAAATTTTAGCGAAATCCGTTCAGTAGTTTCGGCTGTGCGTTGATAGATGAGTCAGTCAGGTTTGCCTTTTATATATATATAGAGATATGTATAGATTTAAAGAGAGATGGCGCTATTAACATCAATTCTAAAAATAAAAGAAATTAATTGACGCAATTGTTACGTTATATAAAACATACAAGAACTTATAAATCAGTGCCTGCATAGTAAGCAAAAAAGAAGGTTTGATCCTCGCCGAAACCAACGAAATTGTTAATAGCACTTTTAAAATTTGATTTACCACATAGAGTACTCGGCGGTAAATAATAAATGAGTTTGTCAACACGGAGTAAGGCAGGGAGTAATATAAAGATTACCAGCAAATATGAAAACTCATCTTCAGGAAAAAACCACAACCTGCCTTTTTTATTACATTTGCACAACACCACCATCTATCGATGAAATTGGTTGACTATTGTAATTTAGACTTAGATAAGGTTGATATATTTTTTTTATATTTATTACGTTCTTTAATACTTTTGTTCACTGCGTTTTAGATATAATTATATCATTATAGAACATTATTTTACATCATTTAATAATGATTTATGATATGATATTAGTTTAATGTTTTTGAATGATTTAAGTTACAACAACAGTAAATTTTTGTGTTTCAATTGATAAAAAAGGAAAAACAAAACACCTCTACGCGAACAATTTATAACGGTCAAGATTTCAAATAAGATCTACCTTCTGAGATATTTAGCTTTTTATAGATAGTTTATTGCATGTATGTATATTCATAAAAAAAAACTATTATTTCTAAATGTTATATTTATATGATTGTATAAATAAAATTAAGGAAGACGCTAAATTATTTTTACAAAAAATTTTGAAAATGAGGTTAAAAAACGCGCGTCTAAACTGCTTATGGTTGAATTTTTAGCAAACGTTTGCGAGTGAAAAGTAGAATTATTGTAATGATTACATGCATAATTTTGTTATATAGATTATGAGAAAATAAAAATAAAATAAAAAAACTTATACTTTTTCATTCATAAAACCAAATTGTTGGCAGTAAGTACACTTTTTCATGGTCCCTTAGAAACAACGAGCTATACAAAACTAAATAAACATCTAAATGTCAAATGCACTTGATGATGATGATTTGCAAGATGACGTTGTGTGAGGAAAGAGTAACAAAGCAAATTTATGTGGCAGAGGTGAACGGCAGAGTCTGGAATGGACGCCCTAGGCGAAAGTTTATCGACCAAATTGGCGATATATTGAAAATGGGCCAAATTAAGAGTACCCTTAATCGACGAGCGTGTATGCGTAGGTATATGGATGTGGAGGAGGCGAGAGAGGTGTGTCAGGATCGTGCCAAATGGAAGTCCATAGTCTCTGCCTACCCCTCTGGGTGATAGACGTGAGTGTTTATGTTATGTTGATGACTGAACCAACGCCACCATTGAACAAATTCGTACCTATACTTCGTACCCATACTTCAGAATATTTATCATAACTTTTGATGGTATGAACTGATTTTAATAAAATATAGACTAAATGTAACACGAAGATACACTTTATAACAACAAACAAACAAACAGACAGACAAACAGACAGAAAATTCCAAAAATGGTAGAAATGTTTTTAATTACTTATTTTAGTACTTCTCAATCACTTTTATTACAAAAATATAAAATGTACAGACGTCTGCTATTTATATTTTTATATGTATAGATATATGTATAGATTTTATGCTTGAAATTTAATTTTATGCTTGAAAAACTTTAAAATTTATTAAACTGATTACTTATTTTGGCGTAGCTTTTGTCTTTCAAAAAGAGCTCCGAAAAAGCCAAGTTTGAATAAAAATATTTGACTTTGTTAACTTTTGTATGCCTCCAGACTTGACGGCTCCTTGGCAAAGTGGCTTAGCAGGAGTAAGTATTTGTATCCGGGTCTGGATGTGTGTCCTAGTGCAATTTAAGTATGTAAACTGCCTCTACGAAACAGGAGAAAATCCTAGTTTGGGAATAAATTTTTTAAGAAGAAAATGAAAAGACTGTTACTAGATTATAAAGTTTTTAGATTCAAAGCTATTTTCTCAATATTCTAGAAAACTCAATATGATTGATATATTCATCGCATTCTTCTTTAAAACAATCCCCAGTATAAAAATATATATAAAATTAAAGAAGTTTTCAAGAAAATGGCGCTCAAAGTTCCATTGAGGATTGTCTCCGAGTAAATGAACAATCGAATCATAAAGTTTGAACAATTAATAAGATTTACCTTTGGGGAAAAGTTGGCTTTTATTTCCATTTACAATATTATAAGAAATTCAATAAGAGCATTACAACTCTAAAGAAAAGAAATAACGATATTTTATTAACAAAGAGTTTGACAAAGGTTAAGAGAAACATTGGTTAACTAATAATTCACTACTACTTGAATATTTTGAAAGTAAAATAAGAAAATCTATTAACACAGGGTTGTGCCTTCTTTGGTCTCGACGAATATTGGAAGAGTATTTGAAGATTAGAGGAATTTCATAACTAAGGGTAGAAAAAGGCAAATACGAATATTAAATGAGCGACTACCTCAGTCACCTAATCAAGAGTGCAATGAAATATACTGATTTCGTAATTACCGTTTAATACTGATTTTACAGGAAAAAACGAAACTTTAATGGAGAACCAATTCTAAAGCTGACTGCCTGTGTCAAAATTTACAATGAGAACAAAAACGGAGTTACTAACTAGGCTGTAATGCCAACCAGGCTAAGACTAACCAGGCTGGAGCCTAGGGCGCTGAGCTTGCCTTTGCATTTGCAAGCACCACTTATGTATACAATGAAATTTGGTAAAATATTCTCGATAAATAATGGAGTAGGTGCCGCAAGTAAATAGATTGTAGAAATTAGAATTATTTGATACCTTTCGTCTTTCGTTGACTGACTGGACGTGATTTAAAGATTTTAAACTGTTCAACATCTCTTCTCTACCTCCAATTTTATTAAGGTGTTTTGCCAAGGCCGTCCAATAGAACTTCTTTCAGCCATCTGTTCCATCTCTGCACAGGGGGAACGACTCACTGGCCCATGCCGCAAAGGAGAAAGTCAATCTTTTAGGTTTCCGCCCACCATCCCGCGGTGTGAATGCTCCATGCTGGATGTGCGGTTTACACATCATTACTTTGTGCTGGATCATTCTAGGTGGATATCTATAGGATCAATAATTTTAGGTGGCGCTGAACTAGTGTTATTAATACATTTTATATTAATCAGTTATCAAGTTCTTCCGTCAAGAAATTCTTAGTAGCTGCCCGGAGTCAGGAAGTTGGCGGTATCTCACCTCTGTGAGAGAGTCCAGGGAGAGGAGTGCAAAACACGCTGTTCTATATATAGCGCAGTAAGTCGGAACTTTGATAGTGTGATTTAAGCTTCAGTGCGCTTCGCTTGTGGCGTGACGATAGCGCCGTCACATCACCCTTCCTGCTCAGACCGGAGGTTGATGTTGCAGTCTAGTTGTCAACGAATGTGCAAGTAACATGGATTGCCTTGTAGTCTGCGGTGAGACGAGAAGAAGGCAAGTAATCTGCGAGAGTGCTGTGAAGCAGAGGCGAGCAGTAAGACTTAGAGCCCTGCCGAACACTGTAGCGCATAGGGTAGCTAGAATAACACTTCCTGTTCCTGAAGTGGTGCGATGAACCATGTAAAGCTAGATGGCTTGCAGCACATGAAGAATACAGACAATATTTGCTCGCATCGAATGGATGGGGTACTTGAAGACGATGACGAAAGTATGAAATTGAGGTTTGCGAAGGTAGCATGTTGCGTATTCACATCACGTCGGTAGGTCTTCAATTTCGCCGTGGAAGTAAAAAGGAAGATCTCCCGACGGGCAAGGTGTTCAACCCGGGGAGTGGCTAAAGCTCTGTATGTTTTACAGAGCTATTCTATATAGTGCAGTACTTCGGAACATTGATAGGGTGATTTTTTTTATAAGAGAGGGGGCAAAAGAGCATACGGCTCACCTGATGGTAAGTGACTACCGCCGCCAATGAAGAACTGCAACACCAGGGGAATTGCAGGTGCGTTGCCGGCCTTTTAGAAAGAAGTAAGCTCTTTTCTTGAAGGTCCCTAAGTCGTATCGGTCCGAAAAAATCGCCGGTGGTAAGCTATTCCACAGAGAGTTCGTACGCGGAAGAAAACTTCTAGTGAAACGTACAGTGGTGGACCGCCAAGCATCCAGAGTGTGTGAATGGTATGGGGAATTTTTCCGCGATGTGCGTTTGTGAAATTTGGCGGCTGGGATTAATCCGAACAATTCCTCAAAGCCCTCCCCGTGGTAGATGAGAAAGAAAATGCAAAGGGATGCAACATCTCTTCGCAGCGCCAGTGAATCGAGCCGATCGGAAAGGATTTAGGCTTCGGTGCGTTTCGCTTGTGGAACGACGACAGCGCCGCCACATGATCATCAGTTTTCATCGTCATTAAAGTCGTAGTATACTTCGACTACGAGTCTATTAATGTCAGTGTTCCACAAGGCTGCGTGTTATCACCAACCCTTTTTCTTCTGTATATCAATTATCTGTTTTTGTTACTGGTTGTAAAACTGGTGATGCTTTTTACACCAGCCGTGATAATATTTCTCGGAAACACGTCATCGAGCATCGGAACAAACGTGTATCTGAAGTCGTGAAGTGTGAAGACGTCTTTAATAAACAAAGTCTCGGATTAGGGACAACTCTAATCAAGTTTAAACTTCAGAAGACTTTAATTTCAGAAGATTTTTAATGTGGGTGAAATCGCCGAGTAGAAAGCTAGTAAAACAACAAAATGAATAACAGTATCAAGAAGTAAAACATAAAATTCTAGTAAATATATTCGTGGTCTGGGCACGCACAGACAGAACAGGCCAGTAGGGGAAGGGGGGGGGGCATATTCATAGTTAGCCTAGGGCTGTCGGAACTGTAAGTCAGGCACTGCCCTTAACCAGACAATGTATGAGACCACATTCATTTTCAATTATTTTAACGGATAAAGTGCCTATTTGTACCACAATATGTCAATGGTCATAGACAACTTACATTATTTTAACCTTCCAGTATATTTTACTTAAATCGGAACGCATCCAAAACGATATATTAATTTTGAAACTTTTGCGTTTTCCATTACTGGAGTTTTGTTGGTGTTTTCGTTTATCAACTGCAGCAAATCTACGAAAGTGCCGAAAATAAATCCTGTTTTTTTCAGAGTTTTTACGTGATTTGATTATATTTTGCTTCTGATTAATTTTATCTTTTTAAGTAAAACAATCAATTGAACTAGGTGGTCCAATATTCAAAAACTGAAGGTAGTCAGGGTAACTGTGACATAGGGACGTCAAACATCTCATTTCCCCCCGTGACCATGGTAGTTATAAAGCACCCGAAACGTCGGGAATTAAAATAAGTAAATTAAACGCGATAAAATCCGTAAAAATAGTTTTATTCAAAACTAATAAATGCTTACATCTTGTATGTCGTGGGACATGAGAAGCAAACCAATAGTCACTGAGAGTTTTGTTTACGTTTTGAGGTCTAATAAATAACTTTACATCACGTAAAGCAAGTACAACCATACTGAAAAATAAGAAAAGAGGTGTATACAGTTGGATTTGCTAATGTTGGAACTCATATGCCTATGCAGGCACTAAACGGCGTTACTGGTTTTACAGAATAAGAACTAATCCAAAAAAGACGAAAATAGAGTGCAATTTATACAAAGTGCCCTTGTGTGGGACAAGATTTGCAAGATTCCATTTGTCTTACATAATATATAGTTCGGTTTTATATATATTATGACAAAAAGCCCATACTGTTTACTTTTACTGTTATTGGTACCAAGCAATGGTTATATAAGGAGCACAATTTTTTTATCGTACTGAGTAAGGTAATCTTGGAGACCACATTTTTTTTAGAAAGATATAAACACATATAAAAATAAAAATGTTTGTTTTATTGCTTTTGCCATTAAATATACGTAAGAGAATCCACATTCACAAACAAACGTGTGCACTCCTGCATCATGTAGAGAGATATTACACTTGACGAATGGTAAGATTTGACTAATCTTCTTCGGTAGCTTGTAGGATATTCTTATGGAAGCTCGCTTTAAGATGTAACCAATCTTGTCTGTGCCTCCCCTGACATAATAATAGGGTAGTACAGCAGGCACACGCTCGACTGTGGCCGGTTTCACTTGTCGTTCGTCGATTACTATATTTTGTACCTTCTTTCCTCACTACAGATATATCGATAGTTTTACATATACGCGCTCCAATGGTGCAATACAAGACATTTATAGTAAGTAATCAAAACACATTTTATTCATAAAGTAATAGTAATATTTTGAGGCGACGTTAACTTTAGGTCAAGTAAGTATCTGGTTTACTATTTTAATAATAAAATTGACATTTTGGCATAATTGACAAACTTATCAGGCAAAATATAAAGATCTATTTATCCCAACTGTGTTGTAACGTATCATGATAAAATTCCTTACAAGTCATTTATAATATGTAACGTACTAGACGAAAGTTTTGAAATTTTGAAGCCGCGGAAAACGTGTTAAGAAGTAAAATCTGACTTCAGGGGACGTAGGCGCTTTAAGTTTTCTATGCAGTATGTTAAGTAATTTTATTCTGTTTAGTTCTCGGAAGTTAGCTTTTAATTTTAATTAATAGGTAATTCTTTACCAACATTTAAAAGTTAAGCGTATAAATCATATCAATATATTAATAATATCATAGAATTATTAGGCTTAGAACCGCAGCAGGCGCACGCAAAGTGAAGCCATTTCAAGTTAGCCTTTTAAGGCTACGTACGACTTTCGTGTAAAGAGCTCGCGCAATTTTGCTAAAATGACGTACTATGCTTGAAAGGCTGTCACAAATCATCACATGATCATGAAAAAATTAAAATCTCATTTCACTAGTAAAGTACTGCCTAGCATCTTATATTTTGTAAAAAACATTCAACAAAATAATAAAAATCGTAAATTTGACAGACGCTAATAACAAAATGTTGCTAGGCATAGTAAAATATTTTACCCATTTTTTCTTATTATTATAATTATAAGAAAAATGCATACCGAAAAAAATACATAAATACTGCCAATAGTCCTAATTCGTAGTAAAGAGCTATTTCTCAAAATTATGGCCAAACTCATTCATTGGTCGTTCTTTATTTCCTATAAATAAAAATAAAATAAAATAAAATCTCTTTATTTCGGACAAACATCCATAATTGTTAGTAGGTACAAAGAAAGTTATAGCTATGTTAGTAATAATTAAGCGCAGACACGAATAATTAGTTAGTTATAATTTGTTCTTAGTTAGTTAGTTTAAGTACAAACCAGGCCTACCCGAGGCACTAGGTTTATGCACATGCATATTCACCCAGTGTCCCATAATAGGACAATCTGGTTTGCTACTAATAGCCCTCAGTATGGTGTTGGAGCTACCACGTATTCTGCGCATGAGCGAGGCTACACGTTTACGCAACACCGTTTCGAAGCTATCAGTGCGCGCTTGCGCATACATGCCCGATGCGCTGCAAAATCGCGGCAGACCCAACATCATCCTGAAGGCATTATTATACTGTACTCGGAGTGCACTGAAAGCCCCCCGCGTATAATCAACCCACAGATTACACGTGTACATTGTTTGGCAGAAGGCTTTAAACAATGTTATTTTAACTTCTGTGGTACAACGTGAAAATCTGCGGGCTAACATATTGCAGCGGACTGCCAACGCTCTCCTTTCCCTCTCCATATCACAGTCATCCCTCAGCCTCTCGTTCACAATGACCGAGATACTTGAAGGACGATACGCGATGTAGAGCTACTCCGTTTAGGTACACTGGCGGAACATTAAGAGCTCTGCGACTGTCTGCCTTAAATACTATAAACTCACTCTTCTTTACATTGTAAAGAAGACCGTGAGACTCAGCAAACGCTTCACAAACGCTCATCAGTCTTCTGAGAGCAGCGACTGATGGACTCAGCAGCACCATGTCGTCGGCATAACTTATACTATTGACACAAAGACCGTCTATAGAACATCCGACACGCATGCTGCTGAGCCCACGAATGAGCTGATCAATATAGCAATTAAATAGTGTGGGAGGTCAAACCACCTTGTCTCACCCCACATTTAAGCTTAAACTCATCAGAAAACTGTCCAAGCCATCTGACTTGGTTAGTCTGATGTCCATACCAGTATTTAAACACATTGACAATGTCATTCGGGACACCACTCGCCAACAGCTTCGCCCAAAGAATATCATACTGTACCAAGTCAAACGCCTTCGACAGATCCAGAAAAGCAGCATACATGTTTTTCTGCAAGTGTAGTACTTGATTATATGCTTGAGAGACATAATAGCACACTCAGTGGATAACCCTGGCCGAAAACCGAACTGGGCGTCGTGAAACTTAAGATGTTGTTTAAGTTGTCTCTCAAGCAAACAATCAAGCACTTTAGCCGTCACAGTTGCTAATGAGATCGGTCGGTAGTTGGTCTTATCCGAAATATCCCCAGTTTTATTTTTAACAATTGGAACTACGACCGTTCTCATTAGATCCGCAGGTAAGTAGGCATGCCTCCTACAGATTGTGAACAGCATTCCCAGCAACCTTGGCAGGTGAGGCCCCGCGTAAAGGAAATGCTCAATGCTGAGGCCGTCGTGCCCTGGCGACTTGCCACGCTTCATTCCTTTTATCGCCTCGAAAACCTCCTTGGCAGTGAAACGTTCTGGCACGCCGGTCACGATCGGCTCAGCAACCACCTTATCACATTTACCAGCATTGCCTGTGGCGGTGACAGGCTGAAACTGGAAATGCGCTCGAAACAAGTTCGCAACATCCTTAGGGTCACTGGCGCCGTTGACACTGACCGGGACGCCGTACTTTGGAGCCATTTTCTTTGTTTGCTGCCAAAAACCCCGAAAGTCTTTCTTTTCATGCTTACAAGCTAGTATATTCATTTTAATTTGCTCTTGGTGATTTTGGCAGTATTTCAATTTGTTTTAAAAAAATTTCGACTCGCACATATCTATGTATAGGAGCCCTCTCGTGGCCTTCCATACCACACCCAGTTTAGGAATTTCTGGCGGGCATCTTGATGCGCAGCCTGCACGTGTTTGTTCCAGCCCGCAAGAGGGCGGGCGTTTTCCTGTCACCATTACCACCCGCATGGCTAAGCCTAGCTGCCTCTTGCATAACCTTTACAATGCTTAAATATAGGTTATCTATTATAACTAAGTGATCTAAACTATGATTATTACAAAGAGTATCACAACAACAACTTAATTTATCAGGAAATTCAATTTCTTTTAATTTTTCATTACAGATTTGTGAATATATATAACAACACAAGATATTACGTATATAAATAATTTAAATATTACATTAGTTAAGAAAAATAAATAATGTTACATTTCTATCTTTGCAAATAATAAATAAATAATTCTAAAAGCTACCTAAATATTAATTCTATGACTATGTCTACTATTACATTTTCCCTACTTTTTAGGGAAAATGTAATTTACTTGCAAACATTACTCATTTGCTTGTGTGCGTGTGGGCAAACGTAATTACAGGCCGCTTATGCACACATTCATTGTGTTGTTGCTTTAACTTTGAACGAAATTTTGAATGACACTATCACTCTATAATATGTCAAAAATGTTGACATTTTTGGCTTTTTAATAATGATCTTATTTAAAGTATCCTTACTTCATACAATGCTTTTTACACGCGCCTTGAATTCTTGCACTTGGAAAGCAAAGGCAAATAGTTAATATAGAATATCGAAATCTCGATTCAAAGAGTTAATAAGCCGCCATTTTTATAAAGCCTTATTTTGGTACTAAAAACTTTAGATTTATTACGCGTGTTAAAGTTATGGACATCTTTGTCAAAGGTATTAAAAATAAACATAACATAACATAAACACTCACGCCTGTCACCTAGAGGGGTAGGCAGAGACTACGGACTTCCACTTGGCACGATCCTGGTACACCTCTCTTGCCTCCTTTACATCCATATACCACGCATACCATGCTCGTCTGTTAAGGGTACTCTAATCTGGCCCATTTTCAATATATCGCCAATTTGGTCGATAAACCTTCGTCTAGGACGTCCCTTTCCGACTCTGCCGTTCACTTCTGCAGCATAAATTTGCTTTGTCACTCTTTCTTCGTTCATTCTTTCTACATGACCAAACCACCGAAGCATTCCTTTCTTAATCCTGGGCACAACGTCATCTTGCAAACCACACTTTTCTCTTATCACACTATTTGTCACCCTGTCATTCAGATTCAGCCCTAGCATACTCCTTAATGACCGCATTTCTACAGCATTTATTCTACTATTAAAAATATTTTTACATAATTAACTAACATTGATATCCCAAATGACAAACAAAGGTGCGGTGTCTATATACTCATATATTATTAAATAATTTAAATTAAGATGAAATAAAAGAAGTAAATAAAAACTGAAATTAAACATTAGTTATTTTTTACCAGCCCCTAAACATGGGCATCCCATGTTAGAAAATAATTGTCAAACTTTAATTCTTAAAATAATGCATTCTGCATTTTAAATACCATCCGAGAATAGATAAACTGGCCTTTGACACACAGCATCTTTCCATCGGGTGGGCTGTGTGCTCATATGTCACCATTACATGAACAAAAAAAATCGAGGCGTGGATGTGTCGTGGAGACGGCCGTGTGTGGAAACACACGGTGCGTAACGAAACGACCTCAAAATGGCAGCATTCCCCCTCCGCCGCGGAAGATGCGTCACAGACCTCACTAAACGTAACGAATTCTTTGATCCTTTAGCTATCGAGTGGTATAATTAAATGATAGATGTAGATGACAGATATGTAGCTTCAACACCGTACTTCTATCCTAGAATATCTAAATAGTTTTCTGAATTTCTCCCACTATGTAAGCAAATTTAAAGACGTATTCACGTCAAAAAATCTGTAACACCTATTCTGAAAATATAGGATGATTATGGATTGTTATGCAATTATTCGACGAGTATATCGGAGAGTCATGCATATACAGAACATTGCCCTCAGGGCGCACGTTAAATTCAAATCAAGAGAAATAACCATACATGAAACAACCCTGCATACCGATATGTTGCCGAAATAAATAATGTTCCTGGAACCAGAATTGTATCAACAAGAAAGTTCAGAGTGATTGCTCTCAGTTATATTGTATAATTCAAACGATAATATATTCATTGAAATTGAATGATATATCTACAACTTTCAAATCAATTGGTCGGTACTATACGCGCGCCACCTACTTACTATAAGTTAATTGTACTATACGTATAACCTTCGCCCAAGTGCAAGCAATAACTTGACAAAGTTTTTAATTAACACTTTTACGAGTATCACAATATTGTAACCAATAATATAACTACAAGTGTTTATCCAAAATTACATACATATATTGTAAATGAAGCTGAAGATACCACGTGACAACAATCGCAATTATTAATCATTAAAATTATAGTTTTCATAATAAACACGCTTACGCCACAGTGGCAGGCAGAGACTACGGACTGCCTTGGCACGATCCTGACGCTCCTCTCGCCTCTTTTACATCCATATACCTACGCATACCATGCTCATCTGTTAAGGGTACTCTTAAGTTTTTATATACTAAGAATAAATGGATGTGGGTGGACTTGAAAGTAGTGGTACCAGTAGTATTTATATGAAATGAAAACTATGATAATTCTACAGAATATTCCAATTTTTTTTGTTTTTATAAAAATAACAAATAAGAAACAACCTGTTTCAATTAATATTATAATAAATTAATAACTAATTTTTTTTATAGGATAGGGTGACAAACGATCACACAGTCCACCTGATGGTAAGTGGTTGCTGTGACACATAGACATCTACATCTATCCTCGTTTGCAAATCAAAATGCAAATGCGTTGTCACCCGTGAGGACTAAGATGGAATGCCTCTTTTCCAGTAAAAAGGGTCTCCGATTTTCTACACTCACCATACGAAACACAGCAGTGTTAAGCTGCTATTTGATGCTGGTATTCTGTGAGAGCGTGGTTCTTCCCCGGTCAAGCCGACCCATTCGTGTTACAACTAAACTAATAATATAGCTGCAGCATGGCTCTACCATGTAAATGATCGCACGTAAATACAGTAATTTTCAAAACGCAGATCTGTGTCATTTTAATTTTTGCATATACCAGACTTACTTTCGAATACCCAGTGACAAAATAGTTATTTAATGTTACGATTGAATATTTACTGCGTATGGGGGCGGAGTACATTTTTTTTAAAACGTTACATTCATCAAGATTTTCTCTTGTATCGGTGTAGACAGTCCACATACATTAATGGCAAAAGGACAAAATTCAGACTCGGAACAATTATCAGAACAACGTCAATGATCACGTCTCATAGCCGGTGTAATGTGGAAAAAGCCTATACTTTTGGCTTTTCTTCACTTCTGATTTACCTCGAACAATTATGAATGGTTTAGAACAACTGTTGAAAGAAAACAATCTGTACTTTAAAAGAAAGTCAGTGGTCTAATTAGTATTTGTAGATGATGATTTTATTATAGTTAATCACATTATTAAAGTAAAGTTAAGAAAATAATTCCTGCAGGTTTCTTGCTAGATCCTCCAAGGATAGAAGTATTTTCCGAACCAGCGGTAAATTAATCTTTAAACTAATTTAAATTGGTATTTTATTTTCAAGAATAAATTAAATAAATTGATTCACACGAAATATTCGACGTTAAAAATTTATTCACTAAGATCCACGTAATAAAATAAAATGATGTGTTTTACCTAGTTTGAAGAGCACCTCCCGCTCACCCTCCCAATATTCACAACACCACTACTCCCTTTACCACTACACTAGGAAAGATACACCACCGTCGATAATACGGAAGTCGAAGATGGCGGGCTATGTTTTTAAGCACCCCCATTATACGGATATGAAATGAAAGGGTTCGCTCTCAGCTCTTTGATGAGATGGTGTACTACTGCCCGACTAAACGGTAAGACTTAGCGGGGTCGTGTATTAACTAATATCGACCCACACCCTGAGCAAATTCTAACGTTGTTGAAAAAAATTCAAACTGGCGGAAAACAAGATGGCCGCCATACAATTTTAAAGAGTTAGAGCGCGGCAAATGTCAGGGGTAAAAAAAAAATTCGGCGGCACATTAAATGAAATGAACAGACTTAGAAACATGTCCAGCGATAACTAAAAAATAAAAATAAAATAATAGTACAAAAGTTTTTAAAAACAAGCTTTTACAATGCTCTATAAAGAAGAAAATTTACTTTAAATTAAATCAAACCCGTCAATTTATTACATTACACAATAATTTATATGATACTGGCGGTACGCCCCGGCTTTGCACAGGTCATTTCTATATCTTGACAACAGCGCCACCTATCGGGTCCAATTATAAATCTAAGCCTTTCCCGAATCAACTGAATCATACACACACAAAATCTCATCAAAATGGATCCAGCCGTTTAGGAGGAGTTCAGTCACATACACACGGACACGGACAGTAGAATTATATAATGCTAGCTTTTGCCCGCGACTTCATCCGCGTAGATATTATACTTTAAACCATAGGTGATCCATCAATAGTCGCACTTTCATAGTAAATTCCATCACCCTATTTAGGGATGATTTCCGTGATCAAAGCTATCTGTACGTGGTAGAGCCATGCTGCAGCTATATTAGTAGTATAGTTGTAGCACGAATGGGTCGGCTCGACCGGGGAAGGACCACGCTCTCACAGAATACCAGCGTAAAATGGCAGCTTGACACTGCTGTGTTTCGTATGGTGAGTGTAGAGAACCGGAGACCCATTTTACTGGAAAAGAGGCATTCCATCTTAGTCCTCACGGGTGACGACGCATCTGCATTTTGATTCTTTATTGAGGATAAATGTAGATGTCTATGGGTCACAGCAACCACTTACCATCAGGTGGACTGTGTGCTCGTTTGTCACCCTATCCTATAAAAAAAAAAATCCTATTTCCTTCCCCGAGACTTAAACTATCTCGATACCAAATTTCATCAAAATCGGTTCAGCGGTTAAGCGTGAAGAGGTACATTTGCTCACGCGGTGATGAGCGATGTTTTCACCCACCTCACCCGCAATACGCCCGAACGCCATGCGTGCGCCGGACCGCACAATTTTATATCGTTGTTACTTTTAAAATATTTGACCAAATTACGTATTTTAAAAGACAAATTTTATCTACTTTGAACATTAAAACCGATTAAAGTATTTATTTTGATAAAATCCATTTGTTACTACAAAATTTACATTGGAAATTAAGTATCAAATTTTATTGTATTTATGGTTCACTATTTTGGTAATAAAGGCTTACACATAAAAGATAGATATATACTGTCGCGGACTTTTTTGTAGAACTATTTAGGAGAAACAATTCCACCATACATTATATTTACATTATATAACTCTTACAGTTCTTGCACCGCACGCCAAAATAGCTCGCAGGGGACAGATTTTTTCCGACTTACTTAACACTCATCGTTATATTTTGACCACTTTACATAACATTTTTATTATTTATAGCCTATGTGTTGCTCTGATGTATGAGCTATATTATTGTAAAGTTTCAACCCTTACAGTATGAATTCATGCATCTATTACGTGACCGTTGAGTACCGCGGGCATGAATTCATGCAGCTACACCGCGCTGATATTTTCGTCTTTATAAATATAGAAAGACAGTATATTTTCAATTTGAAACTATTTCGCTCGATTCTGAACGAACTAAAGAGTATTCTCAAGTATTAAACTCACTAGGTTACATAGACAAAATAAAAAATAATAGGCATTCACTTTCGCGTTGTTGGTGCTGTTAGTTGCGTAATTGGTTTTTTTTTTTGTGTTTGTGATTTTTTTTGGATCTTTTCTTCAAAAACTGGTAAGAACTGTTAATGATCTTTACTAGTTAAAATACATTCAGTAGTTTTTCCGTGGAAGAGTAACAAACATCCATACATCCATACGTCCTCACAAACTTTCACGTTTATAATATTAGTAGGATAAAAGCTTGACGCGAGATTTATCTGTGTAGGTAGTCAACAAGAATACAGTATATGTAAGTTGATATTGACATAAGTAGGTATTTATAAGAAAAAATAATGTTTTTTTATAAAAAGGTAAATCTCGCGACACGCTTTTATATCATTTATATTAGTCTAAGATCCTGCTTAAGAAAATACATCATTCTTTTCCTTGAAGAAATATTTTTTTTATATAAGAAAATATATAAATAAATACAAATCGGGGTGATCGACATCCTATGTTTTGGCAAGCTTATTTTTAATTAAAAATTATATTATTAATTTTTTTACTGGTTACGGTCATTCTTTTCCTTGATAAAATTGGTCAATCGAAAAAAAAATATATATATAGAAAATGCCACAGCACGGTTGACTACCTTTTTCCATGCAACAATACCTGTCTACCAGGTGTAAACAGGTAAACTGATATAGTAATTTGCCCTCATTCTTTTTCCTAAAAAATTAAATGTGTAAATATAGATATTTTTATTGCGAATCCTATGGTATATGGTTGACTTTTCAAATCGTGGCAAGACTAGTGATTGACAGGATTTTACGTTTCAATAATTTTATTTTAAAGTGGAGCGTGACAATATTGTTGGGAATTAGGGTAAAAAATAAAAGGATATACGAACAAATGAAGGTAATCTCCCTCTTGTTTTAGCAGTATAAAGTACCGCACAGGCGACTAAGAGGCATCAGTCTGTAATTCTAAGAGTCCCACTGTCGTTACTATGCCCGTTGGGGTATTTCACTAGTGTAGACAAGGAAGGTCGTATTGCTGAGAGGCTGCCTTGTGTTACATTGAGATGGGTAGTGATGCTGTTGGTTTGCATACTTTGGTGTTATCATGTAGTTGGGGGTCCTGATAGTAAGCAGGGTTTGTTACCGAGTAGTGTTCTTTTATTTAAATGCTTTTGGAATAATTTCTAACATCAGAAGTGAAATAGTTTCTTACAATATATTATTATGTGCGGTAGGGAAGGATGCACGATAACAGCTGCGCGTGTCAATCACTAGTCTTGCCACGATTTGAAAAGTCAACCATATATCATTGGATTCGCAATTAAAATATCTATATTTACACATTTAATTTTTTAGGAAAAAGAATGAGGGCAAATTACTATATCAGTTTACCTGTTTACACCTGGTAGAACATTACATTGAACATGTTCACAGACTGCAGACGTCTAGCAGCGTCGGTGCTTCACGTCAGCTCTATGTTCTTTAACGCGAGTTTTTATAGATCTTTTTGTTTGTCCTAATTCTAGTTGTTTGTCCATCATAATTTCAATAGAGAAGATGGATGGGTGCTGCCATCTGCTTGGGATCCTATAATTAATAAAATTAAATCCAAACCCAAGCATACCACTGCAAGACTTCAAGATACTGTAAACTCATTCTGCGTAGTCCGCCCAAAAATTAATATTCTAAAACTGCAGGTAGCCGGGCTAACTATGACATCGGGATATCAAACACCTTAGTCCTTTCCGTGACCATGGGTGCTGTAAAGCACCCGAAACGTCGGGAATTAAAAAGTAAAAAAAACGCGATAAAATCCGTAAAATTAGTTTCATTTATTGTGTAGTGTTCGCGTAAATATAAGAAGTCATAAATGTAGATGTCTATATGCATCTACTTACCATCAGGTGGACTGCGTGCTAGTTTGTCACCCCATTCTATAAAATAAAACCTTATTTAAAAAAAAGTCATTGTATATGAATTTATTTATGGGAATAAAGATTTAGCCTTTCCCATAGTGGACGGATGATGGATTCACTTACACTTTTTAATACTTATATTTAAAAATACAGTCGAATTGACAACCTCTCTTTTTGAAGCCCGATAATTACTGTTTTTAAATAAACTTAGTTACTTAATTAATTTGAAAAATTAACGAACCTTACATATTTAATCTTAGGAGCAAAAGCTTGCCGTAAATTTCACAGAACGCGAGCAATCCGGGTTCAATCTCTGCCGAAACCAATGAAATTATTAATTGCTCGGCAGAGAAAGAAAGTATCGTGAGGAAATCCGCATGCCTTTGTATTAAGTATATTTCAAAGACATGTGAATTCAGTTCCTTCTCTCAGGTCACATGTGTCCAGCCCTGAGATGTAAGTATAATATGGTCGTAGGTAACTTTACTATACGTTCATAATAAATAGTACCCAGTAAAAATATTTGGTGATAGGGCTCTTTTTCTGTCTAGGAGTCCGTATGGGTAAGTAATACCCTCTTTCTTATTTCTACAGTCAAAGAACAGTGCTTCAACTGCTGTGTTCTGGTCTGAAGTTTATAGAGAGCTAGTATAATGACGCAAGAGAGGCATTCCAGCTGGCAATAGGCTGTGAGGCATTCTAGCTTAGTCCTCAAAGGTGACAGCGCATCAGTACCCTTCTTTGTTTGAAATGAGCTGCAGGTGACCATTAAACGTAGTAGCCACATACCATCAGACGGGATGTGAATTCGCTTGTCACTTCAACTTTATGAAAAAAAAAACTATTTATACTAATTTTGTCCCAATTTAGTAACTTACAAAAATGTTACACATGACAAGCTTATTTCTTTCACATAAATTCTGTAAGGCAAAATAAATGTACCAAGGAAAAACAATTTTCATATCGCATTCATAAAATAAGTCACATTCACCCCGTTCGCTGATACGTAAACGAAAACGTTCAACCATTTTATTACATTCACTTTATATTATATCATAATAATATGTTATATACAAAATATCTCTTCATACATCATTATTATTATTTTTTTCGACTGCTTTTACGAGTATATATAAATTTAATCTAAAAATATATTTTTTCAGGTCTTTAGAGTAAATAAAAACCGAACCTACGTATATTTTATTTCACAGACGACTGCTTGTTATTGCGTTCATATTTATGGTTATTTTGCAAACTATGCCTAAATTTGCAGAGGTTCCGAATGGGTAATATAGATGAATGGTGAAAAAAAAATAAAAAATCTCAAACATTCTGTCCTTTTAATCTTTTAAATTTAGCATGCATGTAAATGCATTATTTTAGCTGATTGTTATTCACAAATATATAACATTAATACAAAAACGATCTCAAAAAGGTTTTTTATAATCCAAAAATTTCACCATAAAATAGAAATAAAAAAGAATTTTTACATAATATCTTATAAGTATGCCAAATTTAAATAGTCATCGTAAAGCACTCCCAGCGAAAAACTTTGTGACACAAACACACACCGAAGTGACTCTTTAAGTGTTAGTCTTCATCGCATTTGTCACGAACAATTAAAAAAGTATGTAGTGTTGTAAAAATACATACTACACTATATCAACCCGCGGGTGTCGTAAGAGGCGACAGGGGGAATCAAATTAGAAGATGGGCAACAACGTCTTCCTAATAACAACTAGGAAATTAAAGTTTTTATTCGGCAGTGGACTTTCATAGGCTCTGATGATTGAAATTAATGCATTAATTTTATGCGAGGTAAAGTCATCATTTATCATCATTACAGCCCTTCACAAGTCCACTGCTGAACATAGGCCTCTCCCAAGGAATGCCACAAAGCACGGTCTTGAACCACTTGCATCCAGCGACTTCTTGCATGTCTTACCAGGTCGTCACTCCATCTAGTGGGGGGACGCCCTACACTTCGTCTTTTTTTTATATAGGAGAGGGGGCAAACGAGCCTGCGGTTCACCTGATGTTAAGTGAGTACCGCCGCCCATGAACAACTGCAACACCAGGGGAATTGCAGATGCGTTGTCGGCCTTTTAAAAAGGAGTAGGCTCTTTTCTTGAAGGTCCCTAAGTCGTATCGGTCCGGAAAAATCGCTGGTGGTAATCGGTTCCACAAGGAAGTTGTGCGAGGAAGAAAACATCTTCTAAATCGCACAGTGGTGGACCGCCAATCATCCAGATGGTATGGATGGTATCGCGAGTTTTGTCGCGATGTGCGATGGTCAGATTGAGCGGCTGGAATTAGTCCAAACAATTCCTCAGAGCACTCCCCGTGGTACATGCGATAAAATACGCAAAGAGATGCAACATCTCTACGCAGTGCTAGTGAGTCAAGCCGATCGGAAAGAACTCGGTCGTCGACGATTCGATCCGCTCTGCGCTGAATGCGGTCAAGTGGAAGGAGCTGGCACTGGGGAGCCCTGCCCAGAGATGGGAACAGTATTCCATGTGAGGCCGAACCTGCGCCTTGTAAAGTTGCAGGCGGTGTGCCGGCATGAAATACTGCCCGCTCTACTGAGCACGCCAAGCTTTTAGAGGCTAATTTTGCCTTCTCTTCCAAGTGACCCCGACGGAAACCGTACCGGTAGTCACTAATCAGCTGGTGCTCCTCAAGGTACCGCATGAGCTGGCAGTTAATAATTAACTCCATAATTTTCGAGAACAAGGAGGTGATGGCGATAGGCCTGTAATTGGACGGATCAGAGCGGTTACCTTTTTAGGATCGGGTGCACGAAAGCTGTCTTCCATGAATTCGGGACAACGCCTAGGAGTAGGAGTACCGAAAAGACGCGTTAGAACCGGTGCCAACTCTGGAGCGCACGTCCTCAGCACAATTGGCGGGATTCCATCAGGCCCACTGACTTGTGGATGTCCAGGAGAGGAGTGCTTTGCGTAGTGAGCACTGTGTGAATCGCACATCAGGCATAGAGCACTCACACTGCGGGATGGTCGGCGGTGTGTTCCCCTGTCATCAAGAGTCGAGTTGGACGCAAAAGGGAGCCTAAAGGTCGGCTTTCTTTGCGTCGTGGGCCAGTGAGTCATCCTCCTGTGCAGAGATGGTAGTGATGGCTTACAGAAATTTCCTTGGACAGCCTTGGCGAGAGACCAGAATGCACGGGTTCCCGAAGGAAGGCGAACTAGTTTCTCGCCAGTTCTGCCTATGTGCTCTGACTTTGCCTTGGCAATAACTCTTTTGAAGAACCTGGAGGCGAAGTTATACTTCTTTTAAAGGATGCTGGTGTTTACATCCCGAGCCGCCGAAGCCTCAGCCCAGGCCTGATAACACTCCTGCTTACTGCGTAATGCAGTCTTACAGGAGCGACCAAACCAAGGCTGCGATCTGCCACCGATGGGTACCACAGATGATGGAATAAATAGTTCCATTCCCTGTAGCACCACATCGGTGACAGAGTCAGCAACAGCGCTGGGATCATCCGGCGAGAAGCAAACCCGCCCCCATGGGTAGGATGCAAAGAAAGACCGCATTCCATTCCAATCCGCCGACCTGTAATGCCAAACACGGCGGCAACCTGCAGAACGCAACCGCGAGGAGAGCGTGAGTGGCACCATACTCGGATCAGACAATGGTCCGAAGAGCCAAGAGGGGCATCGACGGAAACCTAATATCCGTCCGGATGAGAGGTCAGCAGAAGGTCCAACAGGGAAGGTGTATGATCCTCCACATCTGGAATCCGTGTAGGCGAAGTAATCAGTTGTGTCAGACCATATGCCAAGGCAAAGTCATAAACAGATCTCCCCGCATGATCGGTTAAACATGAACCGAGCCATTCAACGTGGTGGGCGTTAAAATCGCCAAGTATCACGATCTCTACGGATGGGATCTGTTGTAGCAAGAAATCTGTAGCCATTTGGACGTGGTCGATGAGTCGGTCTGTGTCGGCATTACCGCTATGGGACCTATACAGGCACCCGTAGACGCGGGGATGGTCGTCGCTGTCTACGCGTAGCCATAGGATGGACAGGTCCGTACCTTCAAGACTGCCGAGGCGTCGAGAACAGATATCCTCTCTGACGTATACGCAAACTCCAGCCCGGGACACAAAGAAGTGTTCTAATTTGTACCCCGGGTAGGAGAGGTACGAAGTATCAGCCGGAGAGGACACCTGCGTCTCGGTCAAAAAGAGCAAGGCCGGCTTTGCCGTCTCTAGATGGTAGTGGACGGCGTTAAGGTTCGAGTGAAGTCCCCTGATGTTGCAGAAGTCCACGGATAGCGTGGCAGTGGTCGCCATGGTTTTATTGCTCTGTTTGCCCCGTGCAGTGTTAGTATAGAGCGGGATTTTGCCCCCAGAATACGCGGGGCAGCCTGAGCACCCACGCTCAGGAAGAGGGTAGCTTGACCGTGGATGCTCAGTGAGGGATTCTCCATTACCAGGGGTGCTGGTACCCTCCTGGGGTAGTTCTTTCTTTTTAAATTCCGCTACCATGTTATGGGGGATTGAGCCTCCGGCCACCTGCACTAACCAAGCGAAACGCAGAAGCAAAGCTCCTACTTTACGTTGGTATTCTGTGAGGTCGTGGTACCGCCCCGGTTCGAGCCGGCCCATCCATGCTACAGCAGAAGCTGCAGCGCGGCTCTACCACTGTTAGTGAACTCTACTCGTTCTACTAGCTCTACCACTGTTAGTCGTCTGCCGGTACAAGGCCGTCACTCGAGAACCTTTTTTCCCCATCGGTTGTCGGGTTCTTCGAGCTATATGGCCGGCTCATTGCCACTTCAGCTTACTAATCCGTTGGGCTATGTCGGTCACTCTGGTTCTGCTGCGGATATCTTCATTACTACACTATTGAGGTCATTGAGCATAGTGCTTAGGTGCTCCAGCGATTCTGCCATAAGGACTATATCGTTGGCAAATCGAAGTTGAGTGATGTACTCGCCATTGATATTAATACCGTATCCTTTTCAGTCCAGTAGCTTGAAAACGTCTTCCAATGCAGCGGTGAAGAATTTCGAAGAGTAACGTCACCCTGTCTTACACCTCTCTGCAGATGGATAGGTTTCGTACTCTGGTTTTGTACTCGGATAGCCATCGTAGCCCTACTGTACAAACACTTCAGCACTATGATATACCGACAGTCAATTTAGCACCGCTGAAGGGACTGCAGCACCGCCCAAATTTCGACGACATCAAAGGCTTTCTCATAGTACACATATGTCAGACATAGTGGCAAATGGTACTCCTCGTACTTCTGGACAATTTGCCGAAGGGTATGTATGTGGTCTATGGTGCTAAAGCCTTTTCAGAAACTGGCTTGTTCGGGAGGCTGGAAGTCGTCAAGTCTGCATGCGAGACGATTCGAAATGACTCTCGAAAACAGCATGTAGACGCAGCTCTGTCTGTAGTTCTTCAAGAGAGCGTTGTAAGTCCCGCCGAATGCATTTGAAGATCTGTCTGATCTGTCTGTTCAGTTGCCTGTATGCTGTCAAATCTACTGAAGACTGCACCTTCATTTCCCGTCTAACAGCTATGAGATTAAGAGTATGATCGGAGAGTTTATGTGTTCTTCTGCGGCGGGTCTTGCAAAACTTAGCTCTGACCGCATGGACAGTTTCCACGAGCTTGTCGTTCATATCGTCCACTGAATTTAAATTTTCTAAGCACTGAGAACGGTTTTGTAGCTCGAGCTGAAAGGTTTCGGGACTTTGGTTTAGAGCAAAAGGGGGACGGAGCGTTGACTTCATTAGACGTGACCTCTCCAACTTAACGTTTAGGTTCAGTGTGTCTCTCACCATTCGGTGATCGCTGCGGGTTTTCACCATCATGATCACTGAGACATCACTGAACAGTTGTCGTCTGGTCATCATAATGAAGTCCATCTAATTTTTTGTCGAACCGTCGGGGCTTAACCAGGTCCACTTCCTGTGGGGCCGCTTCTGGAAGAAATAGTTCATCATAAAGAGTCCCTCTTTCTCTACAAATTCGGCCAGCTGCTGGTCCCTTGGGTTCAGTTGCCCTATTCCAAATTTCCCTACCTTCAGCTCACCGTTCTCTCTAGTGCCTAGTTTTGCGTTGAAGTCTCCCATTAACACCGTATAGTGGATTTTGGAGGAATGCATGGCTCTAGATATATCCTCATACATTTCTTCCACCTCCTCATCGGGATGTGCCGGGGCTGGTGCGTAAACCTGTATGACCTTCAGCGAATACCGTTTGGTGATTCTGAGTATAAGGTACGCAACCCTCGTCGACACACTCCCAATCTTTACATCGTTTTTAACGATAGACTTGTGGATAAATCCGACACCTCCTTGGGACAGATGGTCGCCATCCCGGTGATAGAACAAGTTGCCGGATTCGAGGATTACCGTGTCCAACCCCTCTCTCCGGACCTCAGATAATCCTATATATCCCAGCGCAACTTGTCTATCTCTTCTTCAGCTCCAGGATCTTCTCGTCAGTCCTCGAGGTGCGTGCGTTATATGTTGCCAGGTCGAGTCACCTTAGGTGGCAACCGAACCTCCACCGGTGATTCTTAGCACCCCCTGCCCCGCCGTTACCATGGTCACCACCGTAGCCAGGCACAATGGCGGGGCTGCCGGGGCCTGGGGGCCGTCTCTTCGTAACTTTAATCAAGAAGGTATATTGCCATAGTTGCCACGCTTGGCGAGCGGGTTGGCAACTGCAGTTTTTTTTTATTGTTGTATTGCTGTTACGAGAAAGATGCTGCTGCCCATCTTCTGCCTCATTTTCCCTCTGTCACCTCTTACGACACTCACGGCAAGATATGGGGTATTGGGTATTCTTACCCGCCACTACACGTGGTAGAGTCACGAATGGGTCGGTTCGACCGGGGAAGGACCACGCTCTCACAGAATACCAGCGTAAAATACCAACTTAACGCTGCTGTGTTTCGTATGGTGAGTGTAGAGAACCAGAGACCCTTTTTGCTGGAAACGAGGCATTCCATTTTAGTCCTCACGGGTTACATCGCATCTGCATTTAGATTCGTAATCAAAGATAGATGTAGATATCTATGGGCCACAGCAACCACTTACTATCAGGTGGATTTTGTGCTAGTTTGTCACCCTTATCCTTTCTAAAAAAATAAAAAATATTATGAAACTGCGGTTCCGTTTGACTGAGATTAACTAATGTAACTAAATGTAAACTATTTAACATCATTAACATCACAGAAAATAGGAGTCGAAATCCTAGTCGAAGTGCTAGGCACTATCCATCCATTCTCTCAGCCTATAAAAGTATACTGCTAAGCATAGGTCTCCCATATAAATTTTCTCATTGGGGAATTTTGCCATAGTTGCCACGCTTGGCAGGCGGGTTGACAAGCGCATTTTTTATTACCTTTTTTGAGTTGATATCTGGAAGATGCTGCTGCCCATCCCCTGTTTCAGCTTCCCTCTGGCGCCTGTTAGTAGTAAGTAGAAATACACCGCCACTGCACGGTAAATTACTAGTATTACTATACTAACGGCTATTCAAACGGCGATGGATGGTATTACAGGTAGAATGAATACAAAATTAGTAAGAGTTATCGAGTATCCATCAATCAAAGAAATCCTTGTTATCTTCAAGAGCTATCAACTAAAAATTATTAGATTATTTTTATTACTGGACATTTATAAAGATTTCTGACTTAATTTTGGTTTACTATTGTTTCTGTTACCTATTATATTTTTTTAATTTAAAATCTTAAATTTAATACCTTATAGCTAAAGGCATATGACATTTGGAAAAGATTCATCAGCTCTCTTCAACCAATGACGGCTTAGATGGATTTGACGGCTCGATAGTGCAGTGTGGCTGGGCGATTGGTTGCGACGCTGCAAGCCGTGGGTTCGAATCCTGCATGGATCTGGTGTTAATATGGCCTACAAATAATTGTCCCGGGTTGGGATATAATTCCTTGTGCAATTGATGTATAAAATTCACCTCCATGATACAGCATAAAATTCTAGTATGGATATAACGTCTTTAAAAAAATAATGATAAAAAATGTAGATACAGTCAGATCTGAGGACTAAGAAGAAATACCTCGTTACCATTTAAAAGGTTCTCCGTTTCTCTGCTCTTACCATATGAAACTCAGCAGCATTATGCTGCTGTTTCACGCTGGAATTCCTCTACCATGTACAAAAATTCATTGGTTAATATATATACCACTCACTCATTTCTAGTAAAAAAGGTGTCGGGTTCTCAACACTACTATTCAGTGTCACTACAATAGCATACTTAGTGTCTCGCCACAGTCGCTATAAAATTCAATTAATTGTTAAAATGTAAATCTCTGAAAATGTATTTAAAAAAATCTTTTAAATACATTTTCACATCAAACGAACTTTAATATTGTAGACAGAACCAAGTATATGGCCTATTGAAATCACACGCATGGCTAGACATTAATAAATAATAATAATAATAATAAAAAGGCGTAGGGAAGTGACGACCCCATCGTCCGCTGACGTAACAGTTAAGTGACAAAACTGCTACGTCGGCGCAGTCAGTCAGCACCTTGCCAAGAGGTGTGAGCGCCGTGCCTCGGCAGAATTGAGGGTGCAAAAGCCCGTTTGTGCTTACGGCCACACTATTAAACGGTGCCGGGCCTGGGCGTCTCCCGTTAATTGACGCCCATTTTATGGATGATGGACAAGAATAAAGCGCATAGGGCCGCTGCCTGGGGTCGCCGGGCGCGTCTGGAGCTGGCGCTGGACGCGACAGCATGCGGGCCGCCAGCCGAGCGCGGTACTGCACGACCACCTAGCAGTCCCTCGCATCCATCATCTCCACCAGATGGCTTGGTGTCGGCAGGGTCCTCTCGGACTCGGCAAGCGGCACCCGCCGCTGGTGGAGTACGCTGCATGCGTTGGACAAAATATATGAACATAAACGCATTGCGGGCGTACTATAGGGCGAAAGGGAAGAAACTGGAGGAACAGCGTATCGGGCTCGTATGCACCGCTTTTTGCTGAGCTGGAGCCGTCTGTTCCCGTCACAGAGCAATACCTGGCAGACCGAGTTCGGTACATCATACGCTCGAAAATATTTGATGATGCCGAACTCGAACGACTACGGCGTGAGGCTATTCCTCATCGAATGAACCAGCTATAGCTGGGGATGCGGCTCTAAGGCCATAGAACAGCAGCCATATGTGGAAGCCGCCATGGATCTTCCCGCTTTGGTTGGTTCAGGCGATGATGGAATGGTCACCCAAGAACTAGAGCAGATGAGGAGTAAATTGGAGGCGATTGTGAAAACGCGCTGTACGCCTCTCGAAAATCGACCGCGACTCCACGCATAACCCTAAGCAAGCGGAATCGGGATGTCGTGACGGCCCTGAACCCATTGCTGGCAACCTTTTGGAAACCAGCCGGGACCTTGCGATACGGACTCAATACTCTTTGGCGCCGCATTGGCGGTTTGCCGTATTGTTGGTGCCAACCTTCCCACGTCTGGACGTGCTACTGGGCAAAGTAGCGCTATCCCAGCCTGGCGAAGAAGGATCGAGGACCGTATCGCAAAGGCAAGGGCCTCATCGGCAGACTGATAAGCTTCAGGTCGGGCAATAATAGGCCGAGAATTGTGCGCACCGTCAGGATGGCGTTTGCTGGGACAAATATCAGTTTGTCTCAGCCGGATATAACGCAAAACTGACGGAGCGCATAGACGACCTGAAGCAGAGAATCGCTGCTTGGGGGAAGCGGATTCGGCGATATACCGAGAGGTCGACACGGTTCAACCAGAATCGTCTCTTCCAGAGTGATCAGAAGAGGCTCTATGAATCATTGGAGCGGCCGATGGTACGTGGAACGGGCTCAGCACCAAATCAGGCTGACACTATCGCATTCTGGCGCGGCCTGTGGTCAGAGCCCGTAAACCACAGCGAGGGCCCTTGGACGAAAGTTGTGGCGAGTCAGTGTGCGAGTGTTACGCCCATGGACCCCGTCATCATAACGCCGGATGACGTAGCTGAGGCGGTCCGTAGGGCCCCGAACTGGAAAAGTCCGGGACTCGACGGACTGCATCACTATTGGCTGAAGGGGTTCGTGGTGTGTCACGCTGTACTCGCCCGACAGTTTCAAGAGGCTCTCGACCAAAAGTCACTCCCGAGCCTCTTCACTACTGGGATCACTCATTTGGTTCCTAAAGACCGGGATTCCACAGACCCGAGCAAATACCGCCCCATAACCTGACGGCTGCGGAGAACCACATAAGGATAAGAAGGGGTATCTTCCAGGGCGATTGTTTGAGTCCAATCTGGTTTTGCCTCTCCCTGAACCCTCTCAGTACCTTACTGGAGGACTCCGGGAGGGGATTTCAGCTTCGGAAAGGAGGTACAAAAGTGACCCACCTTTTCTATATGGATGATCTCAAATTATTCGCCTCCAGTCGCTCCCATCTTATGGAATTGCTAAACATCACTTGTGATTTTAGTAATTCTATTAGAATGGAGCTGGGGACGGATAAGTGTGCGGTCCTCCATGTTGAAAGGGGAAGGGTTGCTAACTCTGAGGGCATAAACTTATCTATGCCCATCAACATAAGGACCCTTTCTGAGGCTGAAACATACCAATACCTGGGTATGTCACAGAACATCGGTATCGATGAGGCGGGTATGAAGCAGTCAGTTTGCGATATGTTTTATGCACGCTTGACCAAAGTGCTTAACAGCCTTTTGTCCGGTGTGAATAAGACACACGCATATAACGGTTGGGTCATGCCTGTTCTCATATATACCTTTGGCATACTTAGGTGGACTCAAAATGAACTTAACGCCCTGGATAGAAAAGTCCGCACTTCTATGACGTCCCATAGGATGCATCACCCGAGATCGTCGATTATGAGGCTGTACTTGCCGCGGAAACATGGTGGGCGTGGCTTTTTAAGCGCGCTTACCATGCATAATCGCGAAGTGTGCAGCCTCCGTAATTACTTTTTGACGAGATCGGATGATCCATTCTATAGGGACGTCATTTCTTGTGATAAAGGACTTACCCCTCTATCCTTGGCCAACGAGCAATGGCAAGACCCGGCAGTACAAAGCATTTCCGACCGGGAGACCGTATGGAAGGAGAAGGAGCTCCACGGGAGGTTCTACAAGGCTCTACATGTGCCTTTCGTAGACACAGTTGCCTCCCTCCACTGGCTACGTTTTGGTGACCTCTTTGGGGAACACCAGGAGCTCGCTCTGAAATACGGTTTCGTGGACCGGAAATTGCCGTATTACAAATACTTGCCGGAAGCCGTGCTCGAAAATGACCGCGCCAGGCTCTACTGGGACCGGGCCATCATCACAGACAGGACTATTCTTGCGAATAAGCCTGATATTGTGCTGATGGACCGGGCACAGTCAAGGATATTTTTGGTCGACATCACCATTCCGTATGACGAGAACCTCGTGAAAGCCGAAACAGATAAGCGAACAAAATATCTGGACCTGGCTCACGAGGTGACCGACATGTGGGGTGGACTGCCGACCGAAATTATACCTGTAGTCGTCTCTGCGAACGGGTTAATCCCAGTCAGCCTCTCGGGTCATCTGAGGCGACTGGGACTCCGTGACGGACCGCTCCAAGCTCAAATGCAGAAGGCGGTGCTCCTCGATACCGCCCGCATCGTCCGCCGGTTTCTCTCCCTTTCCCCCTAACCCTCGGCCGTTTGGTCTCCCCTGCCGAGGGTTTCCATCTGGTTGGGTTTTTATTTTATTATGTATTATTTATTTATTTATGTTAGTATATTAAATATATATTTATGTTTATTTATTATTTCCTTTAAAATATTTATTCAGCCCAACCAGATGAGAATACTATATAAATACCCCAAAATAATAATAATAATGTCCTCCAAACCGAATTTCGGTCACGGCGGCCAGCCTCAAAGGCGACTAGCCAGACTAGGATTATAGTGCCCGAGTGTATGCGCTAGCACTAGGTACACTTTTTATTCCCTTACTCTCATAATCCAATGGAACGGAAATCTGACATGACCGCTGGGAGATCAGGCGCAGGACCAACAGCTTTATGTACTTTCTAAGGCACGCAGGTGAAACACCGCCAACTTCCTGACTCCGGGCTCCTACTGAGATTTTTTTGACATAAATATACAATAACTGAATTTGGCCCGACCTGGGATATTTAGTTAAAATAATTAGGCTAGTTGCTAACTTGCTTATGATACACCAGATTTGTTCAAATGTTACCGAAATCTTCTGCTTTTACGCTGCATCTTCAAATAAGTAACACATTTTTTTAATTTCAGAATCAAAAAAAACAATGTTAAAAATGGGTTTCCAAAATGTGGGGTCTGTGAACTCATGTTACCTTAATTTATGTTTACGCTCTGTCAACTGTGTCAAAGAATAATTCATTCGGAAGCAACGAATCTTTGCGAGAAAGCGATTCATTAAACACGTTTCAAAGCAACCGAAGGTAATAAATCAATTACAAGCGGACTGAAGTCTTTTGGTAGAATCACTGTTTAATTCAAACTGGAAAGATACATTTTATTGGTACTTGTAATCCTAACGTTTACGTAGTAAAGCTCAAATTTAAAACAAACTCTTTTCCTTAAAAAGTCAACATTTAAGCAAACTATTTATGAAGGTAAGTTTTATTTGATTTTATAAAAATAATTTTGTGTAAATATAAAATCTATAAAAGGAGGGAAATATCGATATATCTATTGAAACATAAGAGATAATTATAAAATCACAGAAGTAGAGCATGTTTCCCTTAATAACATTGAAGTAATACGTACTACGTAGTAGAACAGATACTGCAAACAAACTCTGTACGGCAGTGCGGTCGCGTGGAAGGAGGTACAGAATACTTTTTATGGTACAGACTAAGTAAGTTTGAGCCCATGGGCTCTAACGATGTTGCAAAACGACCAAGTCTCGGCGTTTCTTCTGAAAATACTACCCGTCACTTATCTGGGTATTCTACATCTAACTGAAAGGATGGTTATATCGCCATTAAGCCTTAAGATTTCTCAAGCATTTCTCAAAATTGCTTCTTAGGAAATCACGGGACGAAATGGGATGATATTCGTGATTTTCTTACGCCGCCACAGTTAATAGGGCTTATAAAGTAAATTTTCCAGTCTGTACTTGTCATTTAGAACAACATTCGCTAAAAGTACTTTGCCCTCTTCTCCTTAAAATTATATAGATACTCCCCTGCTTTTTAAATAGGGCAATGTAACGAAATGATATTTCATCCGCTAGTACCATATTATTTAACTATGCTGTAGTGTCGTGCAGCCCCACGACAATATGTATTAGAGTTAAGTTTATAATAAAGAGCAGTATAATTATAGTCATAATAAAAGTAACACGCCTCTCTTCTCTCTTCTCATAGACACCTTTCCAACATTACATGGCGAGCCTGCCAGGCGGTGCGCTGCGAAAATGCACGCGCATAGCCGCGGCCTGAAAAAATTAATAATAAATTTAAAAAATTACTGAATTGACACAATACCGGATGTCACTATAAAACCAAAAACTGAGACGTGAGAAGAGGCCACAATATTATTACTTTATGGAGATTATCGTATCTATAAAGTCTATTAGAAAATGAAGAAAAATATAATGGAAATAGCAAAGATCAACTCGACCGGGGAAGGACCACGATCTCACAGAATACCAGCGTAAAATAGCAGCTTAATGCCTCTGTGTTTCGTATGGTGAGTGTAGAGAACCGGAGACCCTTTTTACTGGAAAAGAGGCATTCTATCTTAGTCCTCACGGCTGACAACGCATCTGCATTTTGATTCGTAATCAAGGATAGATGTAGATGTCTACGGGCCACAGCAACCACTTACCATTTGGTGCACTGTATACTCGTTTGTCACCCTTATTCTATAAAAAAAAGATAAATATTATGAAAACTTCAAGGGTAACAGGAAGATTAAAGATATTCCTTGTAACATAAATCAAAGAAAAAATAATGAGACAAATTAACGAAAAATAGAAGAAATTGTAGTCCAGCAAGCAGCATCAGCAACCAGCAGCAGTGTAGCCGAGAAGATTGAGTCCAAATAATACAGAAGAAAACGAGAGGTAAAATCCAATCAGCGTTATTGTAAATTATTTCCTTTCATTTTTTTATAAAGTTTTTACTATTATTTTGTATTATCCATCATTTAAAAAATAGTTATATTGTATTACCCATCTCGGGTATAATATAAATAAGTCAATAGTTGTCAGATAAGTTAACAATTTTATTTGTTATTTTTATTATTGTATCAAAATAGAATAATGCAATCATAATGCAATATTATAAATTAAGTTACGTAAGCACTTCTGTGGCATGTTTGTATTAAGGCAAAAGACGATTTTGTATTCATTTCTATTCAGTTATTGTTTAATATTATTTCTATTACTGTGCCCTAAAAAAAGAATGATATAATATGATAGCTTACATTTTTACATACTTAAATTAACTTAATTTTTCATATTTTATAGTAAAAATAACACTGTGATACATTTCGTTGTTTTTTTTTTCTGTAATCTTTACATATAAAATGTATACAATTTTGAAAAGAATTTTATACAATTCGCTTTTCTAATAAGTTTTAGTTTTTATTTTTCTATTTCCATAAGGCAATGAACCTTAAAGTTATATATTAACCTACTGAAAATTAAAATTGTTATTTTCAATGTTTTAATAAATTAATGTTTTGTTATATAAACTTGATAATGATTTAACAATTATATTCTGTATACGATGTAATAAACATCATATGTCTAGCAATCTTAAACTTTTTAAAAAAGTCATGCATATTTCGATGTATGTTAATGTAATTTAATTAATTAACATACATCGAAATATGCATGACCATATTTATGAACATGATAATATTTCGATGTATGTAAATGAATGTATCTACGGCATTCCACAAGGTAGTATACTCGGTCCAAGCCTGTTCCTGGATTACATCAACCCGTTGTGTGAATTAAATGCTTGTGGTGGTGGGGTACAGATGTATGATGATGATACAATATTACTATATCAAGGATACAACTGGAAAATAGTGAAAGAACAAGCAGAATGTAGATTATCAGCAGTGACGACTTGGCTTGAGAACAATTTGCTAACGATAAATGTGTCTAAAACAAAATACATCTGTTTTTAAAAACAAAGAAATTCTGCTCCACATAATGATTATAGCATAAAAGTTCACACTTACCCGTGTAATAGAAACACTAAGAAGATTCGTGACTGTAAATGTGCTGTATTAGAAAGAACGAACACTTTAAAATATTTAGGCATTCATGAAACTTCCAACTTAGTGTGCCATAGTTGATGACACACTAAGTTGGAAGTTTCATATTCAAAATGTAGCCAAGAGCGTTAATAAACTTATTTTTCTTTTTAAAAAATTACGCGTGATTGCTATCAAAGACCTAATGTTACAAATTTATAATTCGATTTGTCATAGCTTAATTTCCTACTGTGTTTGTACTTGGGGAGGGACACATAAAAGACATATGATTGAATTGGAACGTGCACAGAGAAGTTTGTTAAAGGTTATTATATGTTTGCCCTACAAGCATCCTACCACATCAGTATATAAAAAGTTTAAAGTATTAAGTTTCTGTAAGACCTGTGTCTTTCACAGCATAATGAAATATCATTGTGTTACTGTGCCAACCATTCCAACCACAGAAAAGAGGATTGATAACTATCCCGTTCCCACTTTTAGAACGCCCTATGCTAGAAAATTTTATGATTTTCAGGCCCCATACTTATATAATAAGTTAAAAATATTGGTAAATCCAATTGGGCATGCACTGAGCCTGTTAAAAAAATTACGTATAACATAATTATACGATTTTTTTAAGTAGTTTAAATACACAAGTTTTCACTAATAACCTTATTATACTTCCAATTTTCCGATAATTTTAGTCAAACTTCAATTTTAAAAAGTTTGAAAAATCCAAAAGCACGACTCATAATGCTCATATGATCATCATATCATCATTCAGGTCACTCCATAAAGTCCAAGACGTATTTAAGTATTATAAATATTACATCCTACTTACTTTTGGTATGTACTACTATTATTTATTCTGTGCTTTTATAATATTGTAATAAAAATCTCTGATTATTATTATAATCAAGTATGTAAGAAATTTGGTTTTTAGAATATTGTGTATTTGTACAGCGATCTTTTTGAGCCGCTGCAAACAACCGATACAGCGTCCACTCACGACGGCGATTGATGCCGAACTAACTGAGTTAGTGACGCAGTCTCTATTTAGTAAAAACTAAATTCACACAAGGCTGCTAAAACACCGAATATATCGACATTTCGCAGCCGAAAAAAATTAATTATAACTAAACTAAACAAAATTAAACTGCCATTTACATTCAATGGCTTCCCACATGATAGATGAAGAGTTTTAAAACTAGATTGAGTTGAATAATTGACTTGATAAATCCACACCATAAGCCACTAAAACCTCTTTTTTATGTAAAAATAGCAACTAATCGATTTAAAAAAATATTAATAAGCTCAACAATAATTTATCTTTCTGACATTGTGCTTTTATATCTTTTTCTATTTCATGACAAAACGTTGGAATCTTAAATTTTAGGCCCTAGTAGAACATACCTGCGCGCTAGCGCTTACGGCATGCAAAAAATAATAAAACTAGGGAAACTAGACCAAAAACAAATGAAAGATTTACTTTTGTCGTGGCTGAATGAACACGATTATGATAGCTGCGAAAATCTATTGAATGTAAATACTTAATAATTGATTAAACATATTTATTTTTATTTTTTTAGCTCTTACAATCACTTTCACGCGTTAACGACACTACTTCACAAATTATAACATACACAAAACACTTACATACACAAAAACACATACATGCACCCACACATTTGTCATATTACTTAGTCATTATCACATATTATTATACATTTTTTAATATTTAATTTTAATGTTTATCTGTAATTTTTAATTTAATAATATATTTAAACTGTTTTTTTTTGTTAATTTTAAACAAAATAAAGTAGAATATAATTAAGTATAATTAAATTGAATTGAAATTTATAATTAATGTTAATATTGTTTGTGCATAATGTATGAAAGGGACTAGCTCATGATATACAGGATTCCTAGTTCAGGAGCTAGGGCTCAATCGGAACAAGTGTAACATTTATTTGAGTTCTAATAAAGTATTATTATTATAATTTAACGATGTAACTATCTAAACTTCTGTGCAAGTTAAAAAATATTTAAAAAGATCATTTTAAGTTACATAAATTTCACTTGTATTCATATAATAAAATATTGTACAAGTTATTTTAAAATTAGGTATGATCGTAGTACGATGTAATCGCAAACGTTTCCTAATACGTTCTTTGGAATTTAAAACAAAGGCGTCAAAATCGCTTACGCGGCTGAGGTTGCAATTTGTATTTTGATCTGTCTGTTGTTATAATGATTACGTTGCTTTACATTGACTTCTTTGTTCTGTATCTTAATATGAAGTGTAACGTAATGATTTTTTATATTTACGCGAACACTACACACTGAATAAAACTACTTTTACGGATTTCATCGCGTTTAATTGTACGTCTTGAATTAAAAATAAGTACAATTAAACGCGATAAAATCCGTAAAAGTAGTTTTATTCAATGAAGTGTAACAATTTATTTTCGGTTTAATATTGATTGAACTTTCAAATCATAAGCTTTTAACTATTATAATTCATTACTTTCTTGGAAAATAGTTTTCATACCTAACTTATTTATAAATGTAGATTATAAAAATAATTTCTTCGTTTAAACGATTTTTAAACTCATAATATGTATACAATAAATTTATTTAAGTTTTGTTGTGATCATTGTGAGCCTCATTTCCTGACTGAAAATTATGTAACTAAATACTTTAAAAGACCAATATGATATAAATTTGTAAAAGACGTGAGATTTATGGCTAAGTTACGGAATACGTAATTATAAATGAAAAGTATTGATGGTGTGTAGGTGTGAGAGTAAGGTAAAGAAAAATTATAGGAGGTTAGCATATCCACATATAATCGGCCTGATCAGCTGAGAGTTTGGAAAACCTACTAACCGATTAATTTTTAAAATTTGTTCGGATTCGATAAAAACTGGAATAAGTTCTAACTATTAATATTGACTGAACGTAAAGAAATGTATATATTGTCCATTATCT
The DNA here is from genome assembly GCA_029286625.1 of Parnassius orleans. Taxonomy (NCBI): domain Eukaryota; kingdom Metazoa; phylum Arthropoda; class Insecta; order Lepidoptera; family Papilionidae; genus Parnassius; species Parnassius orleans. The sequence goes on from JAGSMP010000223.1 coordinate 1,374,501, forward strand.
TGATCATGTATGTACGCGAGCCGTGTACTTGAAAGTAATGGTACAATTAAATAAAGAATAAGTTATATGAGCTGAAATGCTATAAATGTTTTTTACGTGGTAGAGCCACGCTGCAGCTATATTATGGTTGTAGCACAAATGAGTCGGCTCGACTGGGTAGGACCACGCTCTCAAAGAATACCAGCGTAAAATAGCAGCTTAATGCTGCTGTGTTTCGTTTGGTGAGTGTAGAGAACCGGAGATCATTTTTACTTTAAACGAGGACAAACGATCTTAGTCCTCAGGGGTGACAACGCATCTGCATTTTGATTCTTAATCGAGAATAAATGTAGGTGTCTATGGGCCACAGCATCCACTTACTATCAGGTGGACTGTGTGCTCGTTTATCACCTTTATTCTATAAAAATGTAAAGAAGCGAATGAAATTATATTGGTCATTGTCTTGATCATGTATGTACGCGAGCCGTTTACGTGAAAGAAATGGCACAACTATCTAATTAAGAATAGCCAAACTGTCATAACAAGAGTAACACGCCTCTCTTCTCATTGACAGCTTTCCAACATTACAATGCATTATTATGGAAATCTATGACAAAAAGCATACAAATATTGACAAAATCTAGAAAATGTTTCGTGAACAATATTGGAGTAGATGTAACTACAATATTTAAAAAATCCTGCAAATATTTAGAAAAATGTTTCTGGAAAGAATAACTTATGAACTTTACCGAATCTATTTCTCTAAATCTATTCTATTCTATTCTTTTGTTTGCCGAACCTTATGCTTAAACCTTAGGACATTTGTTAATGCTTACGAGTTCGAAAAATTCTTAGATCAACAAAGAATGAAAGACGGAGTGCTGCGTAGATTTCAAAATATGCAACTTCAAGGGAACTGATTTCATATTAGTGGGTCGCTTAATCGATTCATATATTATTATACTAATAGCGAACTCTCATGAGAAGTTTAAACGATTTTTTTACATCATTTGAGACTAGTACATACGTATTTATTCAACAAAGGGAGGAATAAATGGTTGATTTTCAATTTAAAAATGCAAGGTTGATTATTTTGAACCTATTAACCTATAGAAAGACGGTATTGTGAGAGTTTTCTTTCGGGAATTTTCTCCATTTAACTTTTCTCATAAAAGACATAAGATAGCGCATAAAATATCTTATTCAGACGTTCACGTGCCACTTTCCATTAGTGAAATGGTGTTAGGAATAGTACTAAATGTAATTCTATGTAAGTCTGGGTGTGGCAACACATCTGCATTTTGCATCGCAATTCATCTCCAGGATAACTGCAAGTGTTTAATGGCCACAGAATTCATTTACCATCACGTAGACTGAGTGCTTCTGTCACCCTTGCGTCTATAAAAAATCAAACTAAATTTTAGGTGCATTTCTTACGCATGTGAGCTTTTAACCTAAATGCCCCAGAATATCTATATATGTACGTATATAAGTATGTACACCCAACGGATTAGTGGGCTGATGTGGCAATGGGCCGGCCATATAGCTCGAAGAACCGACAACCGATGGGGAATAAAGGTTCTAGAGTGGCAGCCTCGTACTGGCAGGCGAAGTGTAGGGCTTCCCCCCACTAGATGGAGTGACAACCTCGTAAGACATGCAGGAATTCGATCGATGCAGGTGGCTCCAGGCCCGTGTTTTGTGGCATTCCTTGGGGGAGGCCTATGTACAGCAGTGGACTTGTGAAGGACTCTAATGATAATGATAATAAATGTATGTATATATGTATGTATGTATGTATATATGTCTATTTTTTGGTGCGCTCTGTAGCCTAAACAGCTTGATGGATTTAGATATAACATGGAGTGTCGTATAAATTTAATATAAATTTATTACTATTTTAACAATTGGGATTGTTGGTGTAGAATAATTGAATTTGTAAATGAAAAAGATTAAACTTATTTATTGCATTGATGAGCAGAACGTATTTTACTATATTATGATATCCACTTCGACAAAGCTACATATTAAAGTAAAGTAAAGTAAAGTTACAGCCTAAATACGTCCCACTGCTGGGCACAGGCCTCCTCACATTTCTGAGAGGGTTTTAGGGCAAGGAAATGTCCGCCGAGCTACCCCAATGCGTATTGGCGAACTTCACACGTCTTCGAAATATTTTTTTTGATTTCTCAGACATGCAGGTTTCCTCACGATGTTTTCCTTCATCGCCGAGAATTTGGTAAATCAGCACTTAAAATTACAATTAACAATTTCATTGGTGCCGGCGGAAGCTACATATTAACATGTCATCATCATCATCATCATCATTACAGCCCTTCACAAGTCCACTGCTGAACAAAGGCCTCCCCCACGGAGTGCCACAAAGCACGATTCCGAGCCACCTGCATCCATTGACTTCCTGCATGTCTTACCAGGTCGTCACTCCATCTAGTGGGGGGACGCCCTACACTTCGCCTGCCGGTACGAGGCTGCCACTCGAGAACCTTCCTTCCTCATCGGTTGTCGGTTCTTCGAGCTATATGGCCGGCCCATTGCCACTTCAGCTTATTAATCCTTTGAGCTATGTTGGTTACTCTGGTTCTACTGCGGATATCCTCATTTCTAAGTTTATCACGCAGAGAAACCCCGAGCATAGCCCTCTCCATAGCTCGCTGAGCGACCTTGAGCATTCTCATACGGCCAGCAGTGAAGGACCATGTCTCAGTTCCATATGTCATCACTGGCAACACGCACTGGTTGTACAATTTAGTTTTGAGGTTTTGAGGTATGCCTGACGAGAAGATGGGTTGTAATCTCCCGAACGCTGCCCAGCCGAGTTGAATCCGTCGATTGACCTCTCGGTCGAAGTTGGACTTACCTAGTCGGACTATTTGTCCCAGGTAAACATATTCGTCAACAACTTCGAGCTTAGTGCTCCCAACAACTACCGGCATAGGTGTGACATGGACATTAAACAATGGCGAGTACATCACTCACCTTCGATTTGTCGACGATATAGTCCTTATGGCAGAATCGTTGGAGGACCTAAGCACTATGCTCAATGACCTCAATAGTGTCTCCCAACGGATAGGTCTCAAGATATTAACATGTATTAAAATTAAATTTATACGTATAATAGATTTTTAGGATTATTTAATTTTATATTTGAAGAAGTATTCAATTAAGTAACTTTTTCTGATTCTTTTTTTTATCAAAAACTTTACCGTCACACTAGGATTGTCTCCTGTGCCGTGTAGACTACAAACATACATTGCACAAGGACAAACATCAAGACACGAAACAATTATTTGTAGGCCATACAAATACCTGTTCCGTGCGGGATTCGAACGTGTGGCCCTCAGTGCAGCAACTCAATGCTAAGTCACTGCGCTACGAAGCCGACGAATAATAGTAACAGTTAAGAAATAATAGACGTTTTTAATTAGTTACTGGTTATTTCTTATCTAGTTCGTTAAGTAACTTCTTTATTAAAGTAACACATGGGCTGGGACTATACAACTTAAAAAGACTGGGTGGGTTGATGCTGCTCTTTATTAGTAAATTGTAATTTTTGGTGATGGGGTCACTAAAGATTGCAGGTTTATTGTTTATGAATTTACACATATCTAAGTTTAAATCAAAACCTGAATTTATACAAGAATTAAGTTAAGAAAACTTAGTATGTACTTTAATTATAACGGCTCCGTGGCGCAGTGGCTTAGCAAGGAGTTGCTGCGCTAAGGGCCGCGGGTTCGAATCTCGCACGGAACAAGTATTTGTATGGCCTACAAATAATTGTTCTGGGTCTGGATGTTTGTCCTTGTGAAATTTATGTATGTAAACTGCCCCCACGATACAGGAGAAAATCCTAGTGTGGAGGAATCGTTTTTTTTTTAAAAGAGAAAGAGATAATTAGTTGCCATCGCGCATTGCAATGCCTTTTGTGTCAGAAACATTCGCGGGCGCGCACCCAACAACTCACGAAAATTTGATCATAATGGGATAAATTGTATTTAAACTAGGTACTTATACGTCTGTACCACGAATTTTAATGTAACGTCAATGGCTTCAAGATTTTCAAGCAATTAATGCAATCCAAGCATCTCCCATTTAAAGATTTAATTAAACCTAGCAACAAAGTGCATTTTCGTGTAACTTACTATAGCTCCACCACATTGAAACAATTACTGCACTTTGACAGTTAGTACTCTAACAATAATTAATGTCTGTTATTTACTTACTTTGAACATTGAAGTAATATGTACTACGTACTAGAAGAGACACTGCGAACAAATTCTGTGTGGTAGTGCGGGACGCGTGGAAGAAAGCACAAAGTACCTTTTTATGGCACAGAATAAGTAAGTTTGATCCCGCGGGCACTCACGTATGTTGCTAACAACCAGGTCTCGGCGTCTCTTCTTGTACGTAGTACTACAATGACTTTAAATTGACATTTTAACAGATTTTTTTTAAATTTGTTTATATTTATAACATACTAGCGATCCGCTCCGGCTTCGCACGGGTAATTTCTAGATCTCGATAACAGGGCTACCTACCGAGTCCAATTTTGAATCATTTATATCATCATTCAAACACACACAAAAAAATTCATCAAAATCGGTCCAGCCATTTTCGAGTTTTAGCGAGACTACCGGACAGCAATTGATTTTTATATATAGAGATTGCTGCTCATTTTTAATCGTCAGATAAAAATTAAAAAAAATTAAAAACTTTATTAGAAACTAAAAGTTACAGTTGTATACATAAAACTGTTTAATTGTTCGACATTTATATGCAGTCAGGTTGTATTTTAGTCGATGGATAACTGTTACTTACGATAAGTAAATTATTATTAAAACATGATATCCGACTAATAATTCAAATAAATAGGATATATAATAATATGTGGGCAAAGGGTCAGTTTCTGGCCCAAAAGGGATTCGGCTATCTTCATCGGGATTGGTCATGATGGGTAGCCTCGAGCAAAACAATCACAACAACAATAATCTAGTCTAGAGTTATCTTGGCAATCATAGTAACTAAACAATCTCAGTCGAACAGACACGTCCGCTCGGTGCGAGTACTGGCGATAGAATGACCTCCCTCCCACGGCCGCATCCAAGCATCACTCGGTATGACGTCACGCTTGCGTTCGGTTGTTGTTTATCGGGCGAGAACCATTGTTATCGACGTGTGATCATAGATGGCGCCACACTTACACACACACCCACACACACACACACCACATATATATATATATATATATATATATATATATATATATATATATAAATATTAATTATGGTATGGTATATTTCGTTGTATTGTTTGTGTATAATAGCTAATTGGCGTGTAGCTTCAGCGTAGGAGATTCTATTTCCCAGTAGGTACTACCACTCAACCTAAACCTGCACCTTACACCTGCAGTGTTTGCACTGCTATGTTCTGGTCTGAAGGATAAAGGGAGCCATTTAATGACAGGCTTGGAGGCATTCCAACTTAGTAACATTATTAGTTTGAAGCTATACGTGGAAGAGCCATGCTGCAGCCACATTATTGTTGTAGCACGAATGAGTCGGCTCGACCGGGGAAGTATCACACTCTTACATAATACCAGCATAAGGAAGCAGCTTAATTAAAGAAATAAAGTTTTTATATGTGGTAGAGTCATGCTGCAGCTATATTAGTAGTATAGTTATAGCACGAATGGGTCGGCTCGACCGGGGTGGGACCGCGCTCTTACAGGATACCAGCGTAAAATAGCAGCTTCATGCTGCTGTGTTTCGTATGGTGAGTGTAGAGAACCGGAGACCCTTATTACTGGAAACGAGGCATTCCATCTTAGTCCTCACGGGTGACAACGCATCTGCATTTTGATTCTTTATTGAGGATAGATGTAGATGTCTATGGGTCACAGCAACCACTTACAATCCCGTGGACTGTATGCTCGTTTGTCACCCTATCCTATAAAAAAAGGGTGTAGAGAACCGGAACCCTATTAACAGGTAATGAGACATGCTATCTTAGTCCTCAGGGATACAGCATCCAGTCACCATCAGGTGGAGTGTGTGCTCGTTTGTCACCCTTATTATATATAAAAAGTTAATAAGAGATGTATATAGGCTGCAGTAGCCACTTACCATTAGGGGTACTGTAAATTCGTTTGTCACGTAACTTTTATAAAAAAAAACATAATAAATTTAAAATTATTATTTCGATTTCTTATCAGGAAAATTTTGCTGCCCATCTCCAGTTTCATTTTCCTCTGTATCCTGCCTCTTGCGACACCCATGGGTTGGTGGTGGGTAGTCAATTATCTTACGCAACCACTAGCCAACCAGCGCGATTGTAAACCCGCCTTCCAATTTTGGTAACTATGGCAAATAACCCTCCCCTATGAGGATATTTATGAGGGAGGCTTTTGTCCAGCAATAGACTTGATGGACAGTAATTATTAATTAAATAAAATATAAATTTTGAATCCTGCATAGTTCCCGTTTATCTTTGACAGCTTAAGCCTATCAGAGCAACGCTAAAAGTTTCAAATCCAATTTATTTGTAATACGAAATAGAATTTTAGAATATTTTATACATCAAACTGTCAGCTGCCAGTAACAACTTCTGTCAGAAAGCAATTTTGTGCACTGTACGTATCCTATTAATTTTTAAATAAATGTTTCATAGTTTTTTCCCATCTGGGTAGGTACCTCCCTCTTACCAATTTCTACCGCCAAAAAGTAGAGCTAGCACTGCTGTATTCCGGTGTGAAGGGTATAGAGAGCCAGCATAGTTACAGGCTGTGCGGCATTCCATCTTAGTCCTCAGAGGCGACACGCATCTATAGCTATATTTGTTCGAAGTTGGCCGCAGGTGCTGATGGACTGTATTGTCGCCATTTACCATCAAGTGAACAGTAAATTAAATAGTGTTTTGATATGAACTATTTACTGTCTCCAATAACACATATACAACCGGAGTACAATTAACGAGGAGATAACCCCAACACAAATTAATTAATACGAAACATCATTGATACAAAATGCTAATTCACTTACTTAGTAATATATGGATTACAGTGACTACGGTTAACTCAAACCGTGAGATTACAGATACTCCAAGTAATCCGAGCGGCAGATCGCACCCTTTCAGAGTGGAATTCGGGGTCTTGTTACACAATGATAACGGAACAATTCAATCTGACCCCGGAGTTGAGGCGTATAATTCCGGAATATTGCAGACGTAACGGGTAATTTATTTGTGTGCTCGGGTCGAGGTTCGATGTTAGGTAAAATTTATAATTCCATGGACGCCCTTAACGTAAACATTGAGCTTATTTTACTTTATATTATTAATTTAAAATTTCCATTATGGATGTAAATAGTTAAAATAATATTAAATAATAGGTCGCTCAGCGAGTTACGGCGAGGGCTATGCTCGGAGTTTCTCTGACATAAAATGAGGATATCCGCAGTAGAATCAGAGTAACCGACATAGTTCAACGGATAAGTAAGCTGAAGTGGCAATGGGCCGGCCATATAGCTCGAAGAACTGACAACCTTTGGGGAAGAAAGGTTCTCGAGTGGCAGCCTTGTACCGGTAAGCGAAATGAGGAGCGGCTGCCAACTGGATGGAGTGACGACCTGTTAAGATATGCAAGAAATTGATGGATGCAGGTGGCTCAGAACCGTGCTTTGTGACGTTCTTTGGGGAAGACCAATGTTCAGCAGTGGACTTGAGATGGGGTATAATGATGATGATGGTAATTTGAAATCTCATTCACCTAATACGTTTGAATTAAAAATAATATTTAATGTGCGTGCGTGTGTGCTTGTTGCGTGCGAGCATGGGTGCTAGTGTGCATACGTGTGTGAATGCGTGTTTGGTTGTGTATATGCACAGCATAATCATTCACATAAGTTAAGAACACTATTATTAACATGTTTTACAGGCAACGTATTAACTAAATTTATGAACTCAGCACAGTCTCTAATAGCAGGAGAACGATAAATGGCTAAAATAACAACCTCTAATAATTTAATCTATATCTTCTTTTTACAGGAAAAGACTTCTAGACGTTTAGGAGAAAAGTTTTAATTTATGGAAGTTTTCATCAAAAAAGTGTGTGGGCACTTAGCAGCGAAAATTTTCATCTATCTTCGGCTGCATCACCACTTACCTCGTTTCCAATAAAAAACGTCTCCGGTTCTTTACACTCACCATGCGAAACACAGCAGCATTAAGCTCTATTTTACGCTGGTATTCTGTAAGGTGTGTTCCTACCCCGGTCGAGTCGACCCATTCGTGCTACAACCACAATATAACTGCAGCATGGCTCTACCATGGTACTACTATTACAAACTTATGAAGAAGAAGATTTAATCCATACTAAAATGAGAAGAAAAGCTTTCTGTTTCAATGGGACTAAGCTACAAACAGAAGCTGTTATCATAATACAAACATTCTATGTATTTACCACTTAATACAAAAGATTTGTGCTTGGTATTTGCCTTTATTCGGGCGCTTTAACTTGCTGTGCAGTCAATGTAACATGTTCCTCAAGAATTTTCCAATCAAAATGTTGTACAAGGCCAGTATTAAATATTTCCTTAAGAGAATATCAGAACTACAAGAAATTTGAAGCATAGATTCTTAACGCTCTATTGCTATCGCAATGTACCTGATTGATCATTTTATTCCTTAAATATGTTATATCTTATTTACGGATCCTTTCATACAGAGAAACTCTGAGCACAGCTTTTTATAGCTCGCTAAGTGACTATAAGTTTTCTACCACGGTCAGCTCACCGTCACCGACATACGAAAAGGACCACGTCTCAGTTGTCATATGTCATCACAGGCACACGTATTTTTTCAAATTGTACTGATAGTGCACACTTGTTTTATAGTTTTGATGAAACGATGATTCGCAATTTTCCAAGCGCTGTCCGTTCGAGTTGAATTCATAGATTAACGTTTTGGTCAAAGTTGGACTTATCCGACTAGTCCAACAATTTGTCTTATGTAAATACGCGTCATCAACTTGGAGCATAATGGTCCCAAAAATACTAGCAAAAGTGAAACGCCGTACAGTGGTGGCGTATGAGAACCAACTCATTTCGTAGGTGTCGTAAAAAGCGACAGCAGGAAATTAAACAAGTATGGGCAGCAGAATCTTCCTGATAACAAACTCAAAGACCCGTCTGCCAAGTGTGCACCTATGGCAAATGCCCTATAAGGCAATCTGTAGAGGAGGCCTATGTTCATGAGTGAACTTTTGTAACTAAGTAACGCATTCTTTATCAGTAGGATTATACTGGTAACTTGTGGTATATTCCTGGTCGGGCCAACCCATTCGCTCAGCAGAAATGATGCTACTCCAGCGTGGAACTTCCACATATACCACGTATAGCAACCCTAGCAACCCAGCGTTAGCACTTATTCGAACGAGGTTCCTTATCGGACGGTACGAATTTGGCGGATGGGGGCTAGGCGAGAAATAGTGTAAGATTTTTCCATCACGACCCCTTCTGACGTTGGCCTTGGCGGTTATAAGGAAACGAGATGGAATAATATCCATCTTCCTCGCACTTTTTCTTATCTTGCCATGAAAGAAATATTATTTTATTTTGAATAACGCATCATTTTAATAGACGCTGGTAATTGATTTATATGTATTTGTTAATCAATAATATAATACGTTTATCAATAATAATATACGACGAAAGGAACTTCGTTCCAACCGAGTCTTCCACGACACTCACGCATGTTTTTTGTAATTAATTAATTATACATATGGACGATATTTATTTTATTTTTTATAGAAGAGGAGGCGAATAAGCACATGACTCATCTGAAAGTGTCGACCGCCGCCCAAAAACAACTGCAACACTAGGGGAAAAAAGAGAAAGCTCATTTCTTGAAGGTCCCTAAGTCGTATCGGTCCAGGAAAAATTGTCGGTGGTAAACGATTTACATATAATTATCATATACAGATCTATATACACTGCAAAACACACGAGTGTGACAAACGAGCACACAGTCCACCTGATGGTAAGTGGATGCTGTGGCCCAGAGACATCTTCATTTATCTTCGATTAAGAATCAAAATGCAGATGCGTTGTCACCCCTGAGGACTAAAATGGAATGCCTCGTTTTCAGTAAAAGTGTCTCCGGTTCTCTACACTCACCATACGAAACACAGCAGCATTAATCTGCTATTTTACGCTGGTATTCTGTGAGGGCGTGGTCCTTCCCCGGTCGAGCCGACCCATTCGTGCTACAACCATAATGTAGCTGCAGCGTGGCTCTACCACGTAAAAACGTAACGTAATTAGACTACTATCATATTAGATTATTAATTAGACGTTTTATTATTTTAAAGAAGAAGCAATCAGAAATATTGAAGTAAGAACTTGAAAAGTTATTGATAGAAGATAGTGACAAAATCTGTAACTGGGATGTTTGCCGTTGAATCGGAGTAACTCCACAAGGATTACAATTTCGTAACAAAATGTTAACAATGGTGGTGCTGTTACGGCTAATATTTGTGTAAATTTTAAACTTTCGAAAGCCCACTAAACTTATGAATAGTTTTAAGCATAGGTTAGTTATCTTTTTTAAAAACTAATTTTCTGATCTAGGTCTAGCCTTTATCAAACTCGCTGAAACTTACGGGTATTAATATCAGCGATAGTAGGTTTGGGTGCGACTGTGATGGGTTGGGCGGGACTCTATTGCTGAATGGTTGTGAAAGCATAATGTGTTTTCCTACAACGCCGAGTACATGGTTGAAATTGCAATAAATTGTTTAGAATTTTTTTCTCTCCCACCGTGTAGTGGTGGTGTAAGAATATCCACTACCCCATATCGCCCCGTGGGTGTCGTAAGAGGCGACAGAGGATAATTGAAACAGGAGATGGGCAGCAGCATCATCTTGGTAATAATAACTCAGAATAATAAAAAACTGCAGTTGTCAACATAGCTATGGCAATATCCCCTAAGAGGCAATCTATGGGGAGGCCTATATTCAGAAATGGACTTTTATAAGTTGTATTAGATGTATGAATTGATGAAATTTTTCTGGAATTGAATAAATATAATAAAACCTGGGTTGTCCGCGTACTGTGAAATTACGGCAAGCGCTTAGCCCCTAAGTTACCACGACTATATTATACTTACTACTTTAATAATGTAAAATAAAAAATACCTAAAAAAAAAGCTTTAGCAAACACTTGTAACTACGAGTTTCATTGTAACCATGTTTCTAAAAAGGAAACCACAAACTGATTTTTCATTGGCTATCATAAAAGTAATTTAACAAACTTTTTTTTACTGGCAATTAGAAGCGACAGAAAAAATATTGCCATTGTTAATGACCGTTGCGTGTTAGCAAGAAATTACACAAAAGCAAATTTTATTATAGGTCTAATAAAACCATCAAATAAAAAATGTTCATCATATAAGCATTGAATTTTTGAAAACCAGCCAGTCACTGAATCACTTACAGTCGCACTTAACAGTCAATTAAAATATATAGAAATGACACAATAAATAAGTCTTTTATTTGTGTTGGTTAGGTACTAAATTATTTATTTCATAACTAATTTCATGCTTATAGACTGTGTAAATAAAGTAAATCTTCCTCTAATAATCCTCATAGGGGGATATTAAAACCGCAGATTTTTTATTTTTAAATGTTATTAGGAAGACGCTGCTGCCTATAGCGACAATATGGGTTAGTGAATATTTTTACATCGCAACTACATTAAATCAATATAAACTATACACATATAATTAAAATTAAAGTGTCTGACTGTAATATTTAAATAACTGGCTTCTATTAAGCTCGAGGGGTTATTTGCATGCTAAGGGTGGATTGAAAAGTACTGGCCTAACCAAGAAAATAAACACATACTAAATCAGTAATATTTTATTTTTCTACATAATCACCATCAAGTTCAATACACTTTTGCCCCTTCCAAGCATTTAGACCGTTGAAAAAATGATTCTTCCTTAGAGTCAAAATATGCGTCTACAGCTGCTTTGACCTCGTCGTTTGTCGAAAATCTTTGACCTCCCAAGTGCTTTTTTAGGTTAGGGAACAGAAAGAAGTCTGATGGTGCCAGATCAGGTGAATACGGCGGATGCGGTAACAGTTCAAAGCCACAGTTGTGAATTTCAGCCATTGACTGTACTGACGTGTGAACACGGGCGTTATCTTGATGAAACAGGACTTTTCTTCTGAGCATTCCTCGACGTTTTTCTTTTATTTCCTCTCGTAAACGACGTAGTAAGGTGCAGTAGTAATCAGAGTTTATAGTCTGACCCTTTCAAGATAATCAATCATAATCACACCTTTCGAGTCCCAGAATACTAAAGTCATCACCTTATTTGCCGACAAAATCGACTTAGCCTTTTTAGGGGTGGTGAACCAGGTCTTCCACTGTTTTGATTGTTGTTTTGTTTCCGGTGTACAGTAATGAACCCATGTTTCGTCCATAGTAACAAAACGATTCAAAAATCATCTGCATCGGCTTCAAATAACTCCAAACAGTCGCGTGAAATAGTCAATCGCGTCCTTTTTTGTTCAACTGAAAGCAGTCGCGGAACCCACCTCGCAGACACCTTGTGGAAACCCAACTCGTTGACAATGATGTTTTGAGTTCATTCATAAGAGATGCCTATAATCTCGGCTATCTCTAATTTTTAATCTGCGGTCTCCATTATTAAATCAAGTACTTTTTTAATATTTTCGTCAGTAGTTGACGTCGAAGGCCTTCCAGAGCGGGGTTCATCTTTCACACTCTCTCTACCACGCTTAAATTCTGCTATCCATTTTTTGACGGATGAATATGACAGAGCACAATCGCCTAATGTACTGACCATGTCATCATGGATGGCTTTTGATGATAGCCTTCTTATGGAGGTACTTAATGACGGCACGCTGCTCGATTTGCTCCATTCGCGGAAATTATGTCCGATTACTTTGTTAATAAATTTATAAAATCACAACTAATTATCGCACACGTTTCGAACTTCACACAATGAACTAGTCTGAACTAAACTAAATAATGTGGGTAGATTTGATTTTTAGAATTGAATGGATCTGTGTTAGGCCGAGTACTTTTCAATCCACCCTCGTATTAAGACATGAACAACCATTTTTTTAAATTCTTCTGTCTGTTCGCGCTAATCTTTGAAATGGCAAGACCGATTGTGATGAAACTATATGAACAGATAGAGAGAAATATTAGAATGGATCTAGATTTGATTTTATCTGAACATTGGAAGATTTATTGTTAAAAAAACAAAAATCAGTAAAAGAAATAGTCTTTGATTATCTTAAATCTAAATAACGCCACATTAATGATCCTATCCAGGCTAAGCCGGGGCATGTCGCTAGTTACAAAATAAATTCTTACTAGGGGATATTTTAAGGAAAATTTAAAGCACGTTTTGTCATTATCCTCTGGGTTCTGATTATTAATGGTATGTAATGTCCACAAGCGGCGTGATAAATGAGCTAAGAGGGAAGTCGTCACCTGTGTACAAGGTCCGTCCTCGACCGCGGTAGTACGTGACTTATGACAACGTGACTCAGTATGATTTCCACCAGATGCTCCATGAACAAGGGTTGAATTTAAATTCCCGAAAAATTTAGAACAAACAGTTTGAGCGATAGAAAACTGTAGGTGGATTAAGAAAAGTGACGAAATTCGACAATGGCATCAACTTGTACGTGGTAGAGCAATGCTGCAGCTATATTATGGTTGTAGCACGATTGAGTCGGCTCGGCCGGGGAAGGACCACGCTCTCACAAAATACCAGCGTAAAATAGCAGCTTAATGCTGCTAATTTTCATAATTTGGTGAGTGTAGAAAACCGGAGACCCTACATTTTGATACTTATTCGAGGATAGATGTAGATGCCTATGGGCCGCAGCATACACCTGCCTTCGGGTGGTCTATGTGCTGGTTTGTCACCATTATTCTTAAAACATATATTAAAATGATACATCATGTGTTTTTGTTAACAAATTGGTACATATGCCTCGCAGGACTTTTTTTCATATAGAAATAGGGTGACAAACGAGCACACAGTCCACCTGATGGTAAGTGGTTGTTGTGGCCCATAGACATCTACATCTATCCTCGATAACGAATCAAAATGCAGATGCGTTGTCAGCCTTGAGGAATAAGATGGAATGCCTCTTTCCAGTAAAAGGGTCCCCGGTTCTTTATACTCACCATACGAAACACAGTAGCATTAAGCTGCTATTTTACGCTGGTATTCTGTGAGAGCGTGGTTCTGTCGAGCTGACCCATTCGTGCTACAACTATGCTATAAATATAGCTGCAGCTTGGCTACCACGTAACTTAAGTGAAATATTTTATTTAACTATTTTTTTTGTCTAGGAGTAGGTCGGGCAAGGTACCACACTCTTGTTTCTTTCTGTTTCTGCTACAAACAGTACGTGTAATTCTGTGTTCCAATCTGAAGAGTATAGATGAATTAGTATAAATTTACAGACAGTAAGGAATCCATATTAGTCCTCAAAGGCTACAACGCATCTGTAATCTCCTTTTTTAGTTGGTTACTGGTGTATATCGTCTGCAGTAGCCACTTACCATTAGATGGACTCGAAGTTCGCTTGTCAATTCAATTCTATAAAAATACCAAATTGCATGGTATTCCACCGTTACTGAGTAGAGCCACGAGGACGATAACATACATATCTGCGACTACACCCTTGTCGGCCACCAGTTTTGTGATCATCTTTGTGAGAGAACAACTTTCTTCTGCTTTCTCCAAGAAAGGTCAAACTCAAAACATGAAACAAATCTTCCACAGTCTTCATCATCGGGACTCGTAAAAATCTTCAACGGAGCTCGTAAAAATCTTAATTGACATGAAAACATAGAAAACATGAATAGAATAGAATAATTTTATTCAATATGGATTACAGTCCTTTTTTACTTTTACCACTGGTTCGCAAAAAAAACTCTGTCCTGGGAAGAACCATCAAGAAACCCAGCGGGACTTTTTTTAAAAACACAATTTACAATATAATATTTTATACAATTGTTATGAAAACATTTAGAAACAGCATGGTAGCGATCACCTCATTCCCAGGGCTTATTATCAGTCATGTACTCTTTAGTAGTATAATAACCCTTACTAGACAATGTTTTCTTAATAAATAATTTAAACCTTTGATAGAAAAGGTCTGCATATTTTCTGGGATGTGTGCTGTAGATGCATTATTAATAAAAAAACTACGCGAAGAACTAAAGAATAAACGTCGAGGAAAATTACGTGCTGGAGTGCTTTTCATCACGATGATGCCCCTGCCGATCGATCTGATGTTGCAGGCGCTGCCATCCAAACTGCTGAATTTCAGTTGATGCAGCACCCACCATATTCTCCGGACCTAGATCCGGCTCCACGACGGCGACGGTGAGGTGATGTGGTCCCAGGATCAAGCCTTTCTTTCCAAGAGAATTAACCAACTTGCAAGGCACTATTCAATTGTATTAGCTTAAAAGGCGATTACATTGATAAATAAATACAATTTACATACATACTTCTCGTTTCATTGCGTTTACAAAAAGTTATTGATCGACCTAGTAGTAAGACAAAAATACCAACACATGAACATGAAAAAAAAATACCAACACTATTTCCCATTCTCCTCCTAAAGTAGGTTTACCAATCCCACCCGGGGCGGTACGCCCCTTCAGGAACACTATATGAAGTGTCAATTATTTGATTAGTACACTTCGCTATTATTATAATTTTTATATATTCTATTCTATTCTATTCTATTCTATTCTATTCTATTCTATTCTATTCTATTCTGTTCTACTCTATTCTACTCTATCTTATCTATTCTACTCTATTCTATTCTATTCTAATATATTCTACTCTATTCTACTCTATGCTACTCTATTTTCTCTATTCTACTCTATACTACTCTATTCTACTCTGTTCTATTCTGTTCTACACTGTGCTACTCTGTGCTACTCTATTGTACCTTATGCTCTGTTTTACTTTGTTCTACTCTGTCACTCTACTATTCTTTCAATCCTAATCTATCCTAATCTATTCTACTCTATTCTACTCTATTCTATTCTTTTCTTTCTATTCTACTCTATTATTTTCTATTCTACTCTATTATTTTCTATTCTTCTTATTCTACTCTATTCCACTCTATTCTACTCTATTCTGCTCTATTCTATTGTGTTCTATTCTATTCTATTCCATTCTATTCTATTTTATTCCATTCTATTCTATTCTATTCTATTCTATTCTATTCTATTCTATTTTATTCCATTCTATTCTATTCTATTCTATTCCATTAGTGAGCGAAGGGTGACTCCCTACCCTTCACTTAGTGATAATCCGGTGAGACATGGAGGAATTCGATATATGCAAGTGCCTCAGGGTCGTGTTTTTTTATAGGATACGGGTGACAAGCGAGCACACAGTCCACCTGATGGTAAGTGGCTACTGTGGCCCATAGACATCTACATCTATCCTCGTTTGCGAATCAAAATGCAGATGCGTTGTCAGCCGTGAGGACTAAGATGGAATGCCTCTTTTCCAACAAAAAGGGTCTCCGGTCTCTACACTCACCATACGAAACAGAGCAGCGCTAAGATGCTATTTTACGCTGGTATTCTGTGAGAGTGTGGTCCTTCCCGGTCGAGCCGACCCATTCGTGCTACAACTATACAATTAATATAGCTGCAGCATGGCTCTACCACGTATAAAATATACTTATAAAACGTGTTTTGTAGCATTTCTTGGGATTTCACTTAGAACAGTCAGTCGAATTATGATGGGCTGTGATGAATGAATGACGCAACGAAAAACACACATGAAACAGCCTTGCTAAGCTTTTCTACTATCCAATGTCTAACAGAGGTCTAATGACAGGCTGCATATAATAATGGCTTTTCCTTAAAGTCTTGGAATTTTATATCTTTGAGAAGAATTTCTATTAAATTTACCTCAAAATGAAAACAGTATTTCATAAATGTAAATGTTAAAAGTACTTTAAAATTATTTAATTAAACTAATATCAGTCTCTGCTTTTGTGTCAAAAGCAGTTGAGATGACATTTAGTCCGCAATTTTCCGGGATTAAACTACTTTAGGCCCGGGTCTGATTGGATTGTTCCGGTATCTTTGTAGGATTGGGACGCAATCAGGTATGTTCGTGTCTGGAATAAGCAAGAAGGCGTCTCCTTCCATAAAAGTCAATAATATGTAAAATTTTGCTAAGATACAAACAATAATATAAAGCGGTTTCGCTATCATGTGGGATGTGGGATTTTTTTAATATGTTAAATACTCGTCCTATAAAATGTGTAGTCGTCTACCTGTGCCGTGTAGTGGCGGTGTAATAATATCCACTACCCCATATCATCCCGTGGGTGTCTTAAAAGACGACAGAGGGATACAAATCAGGATATGGGCAACAGCGTCTTCCTAATAAGGACTAAAAATAAAAAACTGCGGTTACCAAACCGATTGTCAAGCGTGCCGACTATGGCAAATATCCCCCCTATGAGGCAATCTATGGGTGAGGCCTATACAGCAGTGGACTTTAATAGGCTGTAACGGTAACGGTCTACCCGTGGGTGTTGTAAGGGACTAAGGGAACGAATTAGATACAGGAGTTATTTTTTATACGTGGTAGAGCGATGCTGCAGCTATATTATGGTTGTAGTACGAATGGGACGGCTAGACCGAGGAAGGACCACGATCTTACAGAATACCATCGTAAAATAACAGCTTAATGCTCCTGTGTTTCGTGTAGTGAGTGTATAGAACCGGAGACCCTTTACTGTACTGGATACGAGGCATTCCATCTTAGGCATTCCACGGAGGTGACAACGCATCTGCATTTTGATTCATGGTCGAGGATAAATGTTTTCACCGTAATAGGATATATGGGCCACAGTATCCACTTGCCATCAGATGAAATATGTATTCATTTGTTACACGTATTATAAAAAAACTTATAACAGACCACGTATGTATGTAGAAAAGGCGCCCGTCTTGAATAAAATAGGATAGAATAGATTAATTTTCAGTGTAAAGTTACAGTCTATATACATCCTATACGACAAAAACAGTCAGATTTTATCTTCTCAGACGTTCATGTTGATTATATTGATTATGAATAGTTCTTAAATAAAACTAATTTTACGGATTTTATCGCCCTATGATTAAGGCAAATAATCCTGACTACAATGAATTTAAAGTGATGAATAAGAAGTAGATAAAGTGAGAACGAATAAGGCTTTTGTTACGCTTAGACAGTGTGATTTACCCTCTAAGACTTCATCAAAATTTTTACGTGGTAGAGCCATGCTGCAGCTATATTAGTAGTATAGTTGTAGCACGAATGGGTCGGCTCGACTGGGAAGGACCACGCTCTCACAGAATACCAGCGTAAAATGGCAGCTTGACACTGCTGTGTTTCGTATGGTGAGTGTAGAGAACCGGAGACCCATTTTACTGAAAAGAGGCATTCCATCTTAGTCCTCACGGGTGACGACGCATCTGCATTTTGATTCTGTATTGAGGATAGATGTAGATGTCTATGGGTCACAGCCACCCACTTACCATCAGGTGGACTGTGCTCGTTTGCCTTATCCTATAAAAAAAAAAAAAAAACTTGTTGGTCAAGCACTAGGTTCTAATAAGTAAAAAAAATAATTAGTCGAAATATGGTGTATATTTTGTTCTACTCGACTAATTGAAGAAAAATATTGATATGTTTTTAGGCGAGTCAGTGAAAAGGTTATGACTCCGCGTAATTCTGCAGGGTAACCTACAGCGCTGTTGATTCTGCCATAACCACAGATTTATAAAATAAAACTTTTATAAAATAAAATATTTCAGTGCCCTATAAATATATCTACCTATATATACATTTGGATATATACACACATACATACAAGACATATTATACGCATACATTCTATATAAAAATAATAAAGTCCAAAAATATATACAAATAAACGTAACGATAAGCTTTGTAGGTACACAATAACAACAAACATACATATTGGTGGATAAATTTACCCCGGCTGGAGTGATCAGAAATTGGTTAATTAATTAATTATAATTCGGCAAGAAGGGCCAGCTATAGTGACGATCCTGGCGAAGGGCCAAAAATGGCGTGTTGTTTTAAATGACCAACTGCTGGTTCAGAGTTATTAAAATGATGATTTTATGTAAATTAATAGACTGTATGATGCGGTGCGAATTTACTATTTCGCGATACTGCAAATGCTCCTAAATTCGGGCTACGGGAAGGGTGTGAAGGAATGCATGTGCACTCACCTGGACTTCTGCTGATCTGCCTCGTGTTTCAAGGGCTGCGGCCACGATGGTTGGATGCCGGCTGTCTTCACACATATAAACTTCACAGATATCGCGAAATATAGATTTATAGCAAATATCTATACCCTTTACTATTTTTTGTGTATAGTTTAATTTCTAAATTTCACAACAACGGGGGTGATGACGCGAATTGAGGCGGTGTGGTTGGTTGGGAGTCTTCTGAACTTGTGAGAACCCCGTTAACACAAGAGTGCACATGCATATACTCTCATCATCATTATCATTACAGCCCTTCACAAGTCCACCACACCACCGTAGCCAGGAATAGTGGGGCCGCCGGGGACTGGGGGCCGTCTCTTGGTAACTTTCATCATGGGGGGGTACATTGCCAAAGTTGCAGTTTATTTATTGTTATTTTGCTGTTATCAGAAAGATGCTGCTACCCATCTTTTTCCTCATTTTCCCTCTGTCGCCTCTTAGGACACCCACGGGAAGGTATGGGGTAGTGGGTACTCTTGCCCGCCACTACACGGGAAGTACAGCAGTACTCTCATTGAATAAGAATTAACGAATTTTATAAGCGTTAGGCGGTAGTCGCGAAGTGGCGCGAACTATCCTCACATAGCAAAAGAAAATATAAAATAATAATATTTGGAAAACCCAAAAGTGCACGCCTCATGAGCGTTTCATTTAGTTTTGATGAAAAAACTAAAAATTGTCATGATAATTTTTTCAAGAAAAAAAACAGATAACCTGATCGACTTTCAATAATAACTTTTAAACGGTGTTGAGTTCAATAACAAAAATCAATAGGGATCCTCTTTAGAATATGTGGAATATGATTAAATACTATATATCTCAATCTATTGCTTATATTTCTATTAAGCGAGAAGACTCACCGACGCACAGACCAATGGACGGCAGTCCATATATTTTTTCAATAACATTTTTTGTTATGTTATCTAAAGTGAATCAATTAGAAAATAAACTAATCTTATAATTCAATGTCTGTAGTTATTGTAACGTTAATAATAATATAGATTTGATGTCTAGCTAAAAGTATAAGAACGATTCTATGTAGCGAAATTGAGGTATGGCCACATATCGAGAGTAGAGCACTCCCTCACGTTGTGAGGCGTGCAATATATATAGCGGATAACTACTTACATATTAGCGAAACTAAGTGATATTATGACCTACAAATTAAAACTAAATACATAAACAATAATGCAAAATTAACATAAAATCTTTATAGTGTGCCTAATCCGCTTAAAAATTATGTTTTACCCAGTTTAAAGAGCACCCACCCTCAATTGCGGACGCTATCCCCGTCACCACTAATTCCAACACCACCACACTCGGAAAGACTCACCACCACCGATAATACGACACGTGTTTCGCTTCTAAACTAGGTAACATCGGTAGAAATAGACTCTGCGATGGCTGACCGCTTAGTCTTAGCGGATAAGTCTTAGAGGCTATCTTTTATATAAGTGTATAAAAGATAGTCTCTAATAAATAATTATAATATAATATTTCTGCAACACCTGATAATTTTAATAAAAAGGAGACAGAAGTCACGTGGTAGAGCCACGCTGTAGCGTATTAAGGCTGCAGCATAATAGCTTGAGCGGGAAAGTACTACGCCGCTCAGAATACCAATGTGAAATAACAGCATGGTTCTTCATTTTAGGTAAGTGATGTACGTAGGTGTAAATGAGCGACAGCATCCATTTATAATCAGGTGGACTATGTGCTCATTTGTCACCTTTACTCTACAAAAAACACTCTAAAGTATTTATTTCAAACAAATTATCAACTAAACTGACTGACAAATCAATAAAAATAAAATACACTTTATAATCACTGGTTTTTTTCGGATAATTAATAGAACCCATTGTAATATTAAAGATGTTAAAAATTAACTAGCTAAGAAGTAAACTTTGCGGTGGCTTAGCGGTTACCCAACGTAGAGTCTACTTCACCTGAAGATGCTTCGTTTAAGGGCGAAACAAGTGTTGTATTATCGACGGTGGTGTGTCTTTTCTAGTGCAGTAGTGTTAGGTGTAATGGTGCTTGGATTTGTGGTGACGTACATAGTGCAGGCAATTGAGGAAGGGCGGGAGGTGCTCTTCAAACTAGGTAAGAGACATCATTTTATTTCATTACGCAGATCTGAAGTTAATTTTTAACATCTTTAGCACTGACTTTTGTTGTAAACGATATCGAAAATAGTCTGATCGCTTGACCAGACAGAAAAAGTCGAGTGCAATTAACGAGACGCAACCCTTTTAGGAGGTGCTTTTTGTGAAGCGTATGTGTGCAGTTGAAGTGTCTACGAACGTATTCAGAGCACCTTTTAACGGAAAAAAACTCGACGCTGAGGACCTCATTATATGAATCGTGTGTGACGAATGTGAGGCGATAACATTTAAATACGGCAAAATTTTAGACAATCGTGATACTATCTATTTATATACATACGAATATATATTATGATTTTTTTTAACTATCTAGTGGAAGTTATTATAATGGGTGCGGTCTTCTAAATATTATCTTCGCGTTTCAAAATCTCTTAACCAAGCTTTACTTGCTACTGGGTAAAAAATACCACATAAATGTTCAAATCTAACGTATTGACATAATATTACAATCTGATATATATTTTTTTGTTTTAGAGTTTTACTATGACGAAATAAGAAATATGGAGTATTTATAACTTCGTTATTGTAGAAAGATGAAGATGGAGAGGCAGAAACTCTTTCAGAAATAGAGTCAGTCATGAGTTACGGAGTGAACATGAAAGGCAGGAATGGAAGATTATCTAAAACAATGTTTTGGCTTATCTCAGGCGCGGCATATTGTTTTTGGAAGATTTACTCAGAATTTACTCATTACATAATATTATTTTTCAGTTATCAGAACCCATCCGCGAAGGAAAATCGTGCCTTACAATATTACAAGCATGGAAATTGTTATTCCCAAATAATTGTTGATTGAACTAATATTTACATTGACAGTCTGAGAGCAAACTATACAAGAGGTCATGATTGTAAATGCACATGGTTGAATTGCGAGGTCTTTTTATCTTGCTCTTCTTCTGTGGCCGACTACGAAGTAGACATATGGATAAAACCTAATAAATTAATGTTTAGAAAAACAGATAAATTGTGAAATTTTTTGACACATTTTGAGCATTTTACATGAAAATATGTAAACTATTTATTTATTTAGTTAATCTTTATCGTTAATACCTTTATAACTAGGGTAACAAAGGGCGGACTTAATGCCTAACGGAATTCTCTACCATTCAACCCGTGGAATGATGATATTTTGTGGCAGGTGCTAATACATATACAGGGTTATTTTTCAAAGAGTAGCCAAATTTTAAACTTAAGTTCAAATATATAAATAATGATATATCGTTATTGCAGTTCTTGAAAATACGAGTAGATAAGGCTTCTACGTTTATTTGAAATTATTCCAAATTGAATGTGATTTATGGGCAACAACGTTTTTGCCTACCGATCGAGCCTTACGAATGTGTGCGTGCGCAGTAAAATCCGTTAAAATAATGCATTGCCACGCATTTTGAATTTAAAAGATAAAAGCGCGTGTTTCACGTAAGCTTGTTTTCTAGTAAGGTTTGTAAACTAATATTTGTGCTTAAATGAGAGATGTTAGCTACATTAGCCTAACGTTATTCAAATTATTTACTTCGAACTTTGTCAATCAACATTTAGCTACTGTATTTCTATATGGGGTGGAGCCGCAAAGACCTGCATGATTTTAATTGAGCGTGCTCAAAGGGCCGTACTCAAAGTAAGCACTTTTAAAAAGTTTCGATATCCGACTTCTATACTTATATAAATCGTAGTTTTGACAGTGAGACAAATTTTTATACTACACACATTATTAAAACAGCATGCTAATATACATAAACCTGCTACTATTACTAGCGAATTAAACAGTCAACAGTCATATAGTCAACAACGAAAAAATATAACTCGATCGGTGCACCTAAACACTTCATTTGGCCAACGTTTTTATCAATTTCTTGGACCCTTTTTGTATAACAAGGTAAATAATTTATTTAATGTAAAAAATAAAAGTAAATGTGAGTGTAAACAAAATATTATTAAGTGGGTACAAAGTCTTGATTACCATATTTACACCCAATCCACACACACACACACACACACACACACACACACACACACACACACACACACACACACACACACACACACACACGCACACACACACACACACACACACATACATACACACACACACACACACACACACACACACATACATACATACTACACACACACACACACACACACACACACACACACACACACACACACACACACACACACACACACACACACACACACACACACACACACACACACACACACACACACACACACACACACACACACACACAAATCGGTACATATCTTTTTTTCCTGAAAAATGATAAAATTCTTATTTTCTTTTTACTTTACCCTTTCATGAGCTTCATTGTTTTTTTTGTGTGACTTTTGTAAATTGTGACACTGGAAGGTTACTGACTTTACAGCTCAGGTTTCCCTATTGTAAGCGTCAGCTGAAATACTGCTGTGTAGAATAAGTAAACATTTTGTTTTTATTGTTTAAGGACTTTGTATGGTGTGCAAATAAATGTATTATTATTACTATTATTGTTTGTTATAGTTTTTACGTTTTGTCAGTTTGTTTTTAACAAAACTGGATTAATGGTTACTACTCGTACCACGGGACTAAGCCAAGTGGGTACCATTTACATGTTTGGTGATGGGTAGTTTTCTGTTGAGATAAATTTTCTAACTATTCTACACGTATTAAGTAAAACTGCTTTTTGCAATTGGGTATAAGTAAGTTTTGGTAAATCAAGGGTATTTAATGATTTGTGAAGCGCTTTATTACACCAAATGTAGAGAGACTATAGGGACTATAATGGCGTTATATAAGTTCCACATTCTAATAATTTCATGTTTTAAAACAGTGTACTTGGAAATTGTTTCATTAATTGTTGTCTGTAAATTATGTGAATTAGGTATTGCTATACCTAATTACGCCAAAAGAATAAGTTAGTATGGGAATTGCAAATTTGTTAATAGTTTTAATTATATTTTTAGAATTTAATTGAGATGTTAATACTAAGCGAAGTCTATATCGGAACTGATCTGTTAATGTATTTTTAATTTCTTTGTGGTCTAAATTTTATTACGTGGTAGAGCTATGCTGTAGCTATATTAATAGTATAGTTGTAGCACGAATGGGTCGGCACGACCGGGGAAGGACCACGCTCTCACAGAATACCAACGTAAAATAGCAGCTTAATGCTGCTGTGTTTCGTATGGTGAGTGTAGAGAACCGGAGACCCTTTTTACTGGAAAAGAGGCATTCTATCTTAGTCCTCACGGCTGACAACGACACGGCTAACGAAGATAGATGTAGATGTCTATGGACAACAGCAACCACTTACCATCAGGTGGACTGTGTGCTCGTTTGTCACCCTTATTCTATAAAAATAATTTAAATAGGATTTGATGTCTAGTTAGAAATATAAGAATGATTTTACGTAGCGAAATTGAGGTATGGCCACATATCGAGAGTAGGGCACTCCCTCACGTTGTGACGCGTGCAATATATATAGCGGATAAATACTTATATATTAGCGAAACTAAGCGATATTATGACCTAGAAATTAAAACTAAATACATAAACAATAATGCAAAATTAATAAAATATTTATAATGTTTATAGTCTTAGTCATTATAGGTAACACATATTTTTAAGCGGATTACGCAATCCGCTTAAAAAGTTATGTGTCTACTATGTGGCGCTATCCCCGTCACCACTAATTCCAACACCACCACACTCGGAAAGACACACCACCACCGAAAATACGACACTTGTTTCGCTTCTAAACTAGGTACCATCGGTAGAAATAGACTCTGCGATGGCTGACCGCTTAGTCTTAGCGGGTAAGTCTTAGAGGCTATCTTTTATATAAATGTATAAAAGATAGTCTCTAATAATTAATTATAATATAATATTTCTGCAAAGTAACACCTGATAATTTTTAATGGAGACAGAAGTCACGTGGTAGAGCCACGCTGTAGTGTCTGTTTTAATAGCTTGAGCGGGAAAGTACTACGCCGCTCAGAATACCAATGAAATAACAGCATGGTTCTTCTGTATTTTGTATGGTAAGTGATGTACGTAGTGGTAAATGAGCGACAGCATCCATTTATAATCAGGTAGACTATGCTCATTTGTCACCTTTACTGTACAAAAAACACTCTAAAGCATTTATTTCAAACAAATTATCATCTAAACTGACTGACAAATCAATTAAAATAAAATACACTTTATAATCACTGGCTTTTTTCGGATAATTAATAGAATCAGGCGTTACTTTGCGGAAACCCATTGTAATATTAAAGATGTTAAAAATTAACTAGCTAAAAAGTAAACTTTGCGGTGGCTTAGCGGTTACCCACCGTAGAGTCTACTTCACCTAAGGATGCTTCGTTTAGGGGCGAAACACGTGTTGTATTATCGACGGTGGTGTGTCTTTCCTAGTGCAGTAGTGTTAGGTGTAGTGGTGCTGGGATTTGTGGTGACGTGCATAGTGCAGGCAATTGAGGAAGGGCGGGAGGTGCTCTTCAAACTAGGTAAGAGACATCATTTTATTTCATTACGCGGATCTGAGCTAGTTAATTTTTAACATCTTTAGCACTGACTTTTTATTGTAGAAACGATATCGAAAATAGTCTGATCGCTTGACCAGACAGAAAGAGTCGAGTGCAATTAACGAGACGCAACCCTTTTAGGAGGTGCTTTTTGTGAAGCGTATGTGTGCAGTTGAAGTGTCTACGAACGTATTCAGAGCACCTTTTAACGGAAAAAAACTCGACGCTGAGGACCTCATTATATGAATCGTGTGTGACGAATGTGAGGCGATAACATTTAAATACGGCAAAATTTTAGACAATCGTGATACTATCTATTTATATACATACGAATATATATTATGATTTTTTTTAACTATCTAGTGGAAGTTATTATAATGGGTGCGGTCTTCTAAATATTATCTTCGCGTTTCAAAATCTCTTAAACAAGCTTTACTTGCTACTGGGTAAAAAATACCACATAAATGTTCAAATCTAACGTATTGACATAATATTACAATCTGATATATATTTTTATGTTTTAGAGTTTTACTTGACGAAATAAGAAATATGGAGTATTTATAACTTCGTTATTGTAGAACGATGACGGAGAGGCAGAAACTCTTCAGAAATAGAGTCAGTCATGAGTTACGGAGTGAACATGAAAAGGAATGGAAGATTATCTAAAACAATATTTTGACTTATCTCAGGCGCGGCATATTTTTTGGGAGGACGTGAATTTACTCAAATTTACTCCTTACATAATATTATTTTTCAGTTATCAGAACCAATCCGTGAAGGAACATCGTGTGCTCATAATTATACAAGCATGGAAATTGTTATTCCCAAATAATTGTTGATTGAACTAATATTTACATTGACAGCCTGAGAGCAAACTATACAAGAGGTCATGATTGTAAATGCACAAACATAGTTGAATTGCGAGGTCTTTTTATCTTGCTCTTCTTATGTGGCCGACTACGAAGTAGACATATGGATAAAACCTAATAAATTAATGTTTAGAAAACAGATAAATTGTGAAATTTTTACACATTTGAGCATTTTACATGAAAATATGTAAACTATTTATTTATTTAGTTAATCTTATCGTTAATACCTTTATAACTAAGGTAACAAAGGGCGGACTTAATGCTTAACGGAATTCTCTGCCATTCAACCCGTGGAATGATGATATTTTGTGGCAGGTGCTAATACATATACAGGGTCATTTTTCAAAGAGTAGCCAAATTTTAAGCTTAAGTTCAAATATATAAATGATGTATCGTTATTGCAGTTCTTGGAGTAGATGAAAGATAAGTTTATTTGAAATTATTCCAAATTGAATGTGATTTATGGGCAACAACGTTTTTGCCTACCGATCGAGCCTTACAAATGTGTGCGTGCGCAGTAAAATCCGTTAAAATAATGCATTGCCACGCATTTTGAATTTAAAAGATAAAAGCGCGTGTTTCACGTAAGCTTGTTTTCTAGTAAGTGTTGTAAACTAATATTTGTGCTAAAATGAGAGATGTTAGCTACATTAGCCTAACGTTATTCAAATTATTTACTTCGAACTTTGTCAATCAACATTTAGCTACTGTATTTCTATATGGGGTGGAGCCGCAAAGACCTGCATGATTTTAATTGAGCGTGCTCTCAGGGCCGTGTAAAGTAAGCACTTTTAAAAAGTTCTGATATCCGACTTCTATATTTATATAAATCGTGTGGTTTTGACAGTGAGACAAATTTTTATACTACACATTATTAAACAACATGCTAATATACATAAACCCTACTATTACTTGAATTAAACAGTCAACAGTCATATAGTCAACAACAAGAAAAATATAACTCGATCGGTGCACCTAAACACTTCATTTGGCCAACGTTTTTATCAATTTCTTGGAATGCTTAATTAACAAGGTAAATAATTTATTGTAAAAAATAAAAGTAAATGTGAGTGTAAACAAAATATTATTAAGTGGCTACAAAGTTTTGATTACCATATTTACACCCAATCCACACACACACACACACACACACACACACACACACACACACACACACACACACACACACACACACACACACACACACACACACACACACACACACACACACACACACACACACACACACACACACACACACACACACACACACACACACACACACACACACACACACACACACACACACACACACACACACACACACACACACACACACACACACACACACACACACACACACACACACACAAATCGGTACATATCTTTTTTTCCTGAAAAATGATAAAATTCTTATTTTCTTTTTACTTTACCCTTTCATGAGCTTCATTGTTTTTTTTGTGTGACTTTTGTAAATTGTGACACTGGAAGGTTACTGACTTTACAGCTCAGGTTTCCCTATTGTAAGCGTCAGCTGAAATACTGCTGTGTAGAATAAGTAAACATTTTGTTTTTATTGTTTAAGGACTTTGTTTGGTGTGCCAATAAATGTATATTATTATTACTATTATTGTTTGTTATAGTTTTTACGTTTTGTCAGTTTGTTTTTAACAAAACTGGATTAATGGTTACTACTCGTACCACGGGACTAAGCCAAGTGGGTACCATTTACATGTTTGGTGATGGGTAGTTTTCTGTTGAGATAAATTTTCTAACTATTCTACACGTATTAAGTAAAACTGCTTTTTGCAATTGGGTATATGTAAGTTTTGGTAAATCAAGAGTATTTAATGATTTGTGAAGCGCTTTTATACACCAATGTAGAGAGGACTATAGGGACTATAATGGCGTTATATAAGTTCCACATTCTAATAATTTCATGTTTTAATTCAGTGTACTTGGAATTTTTTTCATTTATTGTTTTCTGTAAGTTATGTGAATTAGGTATTGCTATACCGAATTACGCAAAAGAATAAGTTAGTATGGAATTACAAATTTGTTAATAGTTTTAATTATATTTTAGAATTTAATTGAGATGATAATACTAAGCGAAGTCTATATCGGAACTGATCTGTTAATGTATTTTTAATTTCTTTGTGGTCTAAATTTTATTACGTGGTAGAGCCATGCTGCAGCTATATTAATAGTATAGTTGTAGCACGAGATGGAGTCGCACGACCGAGAAGGACCACGCTCTCTGAATACCAACGTAAAATAGCAGCTTAATGCTGCTGTGTTTCGTATGGTGAGTGTGAGAACCGGAGACCCTTTTTACTGGAAAAGAGGCATTCTATCTTAGTCCTCACGGCTGACAACGACACGGCTAACAGATGATGTAGATGTCTATGGACAGCAACCACTTACCATCAGGTGGACTGTGTGCTCGTTGTCACCTTATTCTATAAAAATAATTTAAATAGGATTTTGATGTCTAGTTAGAAATATAAGAATGATTTTACGTAGCGAAATTGAGGTATGGCCACATATCGAGAGTAGAGCACTCCCTCACGTTGTGACGCGTGCAATATATATAGCGGATAACTACTTATATATTAGCGAAACTAAGCGATATTATGACCTAGAAATTAAAACTAAATACATAAACAATAATGCAAAATTAACATAAAATATTTATAATGTTTATAGTCTTAGTCATTATAGGTAACATAATTTTTAATGGATTACGAGTCGCTTAAAACATATGTGTCTATATGGCACCTCACCGTCACCACTAATTCCAACACCACCACACTCAGATACCACCACCGGACAATACGACATTGTTGCTTCGACCTAGGTAACATCGGTAAAATAGACTCTTGATGGCTGACCGCTAGTCTTAGCGGATAAGACTTCAGGGCTATCTTTTTATAAATATAAAGATAGTCTCTAATGATTGGCTATATAATATTTCTGCAAAGTAACACCTGATCATTTTAATAAAAAGGAGACAGAAGTCACGTGGTAGAGCCACGCTGTAGCGTATTAAGGCTGCAGCATAATAGCTTGAGCGGGAGAGTACTACGCCGCTCAGAATACCAATGTGAAATAACAGCATGGTTCTTCTGTATTTTGTATGGTAAGTGATGTGCAGGGTGTAAATGAGCGACAGCATCCATTTATAATCAGGTAGACTATGTGCTCATTTGTCACCTTTACTCTACAATAAACACTCTAAAGTATTTATTTCAACAAATTATCAACTAACTGATTGACAAATCAATAAAAGTAAAATACACTTTATAATCACTGGCTTTTTTCGGATAATTAATAGAACCCATTGTAATATTAAAGATGTTAAAATTAACTAGCTAAGTAAACTTGCGGTGGCTTAGCGGTTACCCACCGTAAGTCTACTTCACCTGAGATGCTTCGTTTAAGGGCGAAACACGTGTTGTATTATCGACGGTGGTGTGCTTTCCTAGTGCAGTAGTGTTAGGGTGCTTGGATTTGTGGTGACGTGGATAGTGCAGGCAATTGAGGCGGGAGGTGCTCTTCAAACTAGGTAGAGACATCATTTTATTTCATTACGCGGATCTGAGCTAGTTAATTTTAACATCTTTAGCACTGGCTTTTTATTGTTGAAACGATATCGAAAATAGTCTGATCGCTTGACCAGACATAAAAGTCGAGTGCAATTAACGAGACGCAACCCTTTTAGGAGGTGCTTTTTGTGAAGCGTATGTGTGCAGTTGAAGTGTCTACGAACGTATTCAGAGCACCTTTTAACGGAAAAAAACTCGACGCTGAGGACCTCATTATATGAATCGTGTGTGACAGATAGAGGCGATAACATTTAAACGGCAGAATTTCAGACAATCGTAGGACTATCTATTTATATACGTACGAATATATATTATGATTTTTTAACTATCTAGTGGGGTAATTATAGTGATTCAATTACAAATATTATCTTCGCGTTTCAAAACCTCTTAACCAAGCACTACGCTACTGGGCAAAAATACCACATAAATGATCAAATCTAACGTATTGACATAATATTACAATCTGATATATTTTTATGTTTTAGAGTTTTTGACGAAATAAAATAATATGGTATTTATAACTTCGTTATTGTAGAACGATGAGACGGAGGAAGCAAAACTCTTTCAGAAATAGAGTCAGTCATGAGTTACGGGTGAACATGAAAGGCAGGAATGGAAGATTATCTAAAACAATATTTTGACTTATCTCAGGCGCGGCATTTTTTGGGAGGACGTGAATTTACTAAATTTACTACTTACATAATATTATTTTTCAGTTATCAGAACCAATCCGAAGGAAAATTGCCAGTTATACAAGCATAGGTTGTTATAAATAATTTTGATTGAACTAATATTTACATTGACAGCCTTAGAGCAAACTATACAAGAGGTCATGATTGTGGTACAAACATAGTTGATTTACGAGGTCTTTTATCTTTTGCTCTTCTTCTAGCCGACTACTGAAGACATATGGATAAAACCAAGGATCTTTAGAAAAACAGATAAAAACTGAAAGCGATTGTGAAATTTTTGGACACATTTTGAGCATTTTACATGAAAATATGTAGACTATCTATTTATTTATTTAATCTTTATAATTTTACCTTTATAACTAAGGTAACAAAGGGCGGACTTAATGCTTAACGGAATTCTCTGCCATTCAACCCGTGGAATGATGATATTTTGTGGCAGATGCTATATACAGGAGGTTATTTTTCAAAGTGTAGCCAAATTTTAAACTTAAGTTCAAATATATAAATAATGATATACCATTATTGCGGTTCTTGAAAATATGAGTAAATAAGGCTTGTACGTTTATTTGAAATTATCCCAAATTAAATGTGATTTATGGGCAACAACGTTTTGTCACCGATCGACCTTACGAATGTGTGTGCGCAGTAAAATCCGTTAAAATAATGCATTGCCACGCATTTTGAATTTAAAAGATAAAAGCGCGTTTTCACGTAAGCTTGTTTTCTAGTAAGGTTTGTAAACTAATATTTGTGCTTAAATGAGAGATGTAGCTGAACCTAACGTAATTATTTACTTCGCACTTTGTCAATCAATACTTAACCACTGTATTTCTATGGGGTGGAGCCGCAAAGACCTGCATGATTTTAATTGAGCGTGCTCAAAGGGCCGTACTCAAAGTAAGCACTTTTAAAAAGTTTCGATATCCGACTTCTATACTTATATAAATCGTGTGAAATTTTGACAGTGAGACAAATTTTTATACTACACACGTTATTAATTTATACTACACACATTATTAAAACAGCATGCTAATGTACATAAACCTGCTACTATTATTAGCGAAGTAAACAGTCAACAGTCATATAGTCAACAACGAAAAAATATAACTCGATCGGTGCACCTATACACTTCATTTGGCCAACGTTTTTATCAATTTCTGGACCTTGTATAATACAAATAATTATTTAATGTAAAATAAAGTAATGAGGTAAATAAAATATTATTATGGTAATAAAGTTTATTACTATATTTATAATTTACACACACATACACATACACACACACACACACACACACACACACACACACACACACACACACACACACACACACACACACACACACACACACACACACACACACACACACACATTACACATACATACACACACACACATACACACACACACACACACACACACACACACACACACACACACACACACACACACACACACACACACACACACACACACACACACACACACACACACACACACACACACACACACACACACACACACACACACAAACACACACAAAATCACATTTTTTTTCCTGAAAATGATAAAATTTTATTTTCTTTTACTTTACCCTTTCATGAGCTTCATTTTTTTTTGTGTGACTTTTGTAAATTGTGACACTGGAAGGTTACTGATTACAGCTCAGGTTTCCTATTTTAAGCGTCAGCTGAAATACTGCTGTGTAGAATAAGTAAACATTTTGTATTTATTGTTTAAGGACTTTGTATGGTGCAAATAAATGTATATTATTATTACTATTATTGTTTGTTATAGTTTTACGCTTCTCAGTTTGTCTTTAACAAAACTGGATTAATGGTTACTACTGTACCAGGACTAAGCCAAGTGGGTACCATTAACATGTTTGGTTATGGGTAGTTTTCTGTTGAGATAAATTTTCTAACTATTCTACACGTATTAAGTAAAACTGCTTTTTGCAATTGGGTATATGTAAGTTTTGGTAAATCAAGAGTATTTAATGATTTGTGAAGCGCTTATTACACCAAATGTAGAGGACTATAGGGACTATAATGGCGTTATATAAGTTCCACATTCTAATAATTTCATGTTTTAAAACAGTGTACTTGGAAATTTTTTCATTAATTGTTGTCTGTAAGTTATGTGAATTAGGTATTGCATACCGAATTACGCCAAAAGAATAAGTTAGTATGGGAATTGCAAATTTGTTAATAGTTTTAATTATATTTAAGAATTTAATTGAGATGTTAATACTAAGCGAAGTCTATATCGGAACTGATCTGTTAATGTATTTTTAATTTCTTTGTGGTCTAAATTTTATTACGTGGTAGAGCTATGCTGTAGCTATATTAATAGTATAGTTGTAGCATGAATGTCGGACGACCGGGAAGGACCACGCTCACAGAATACCAACGTAAAATAGCAGCTTAATGCTGCTGTGTTTGTATGGTGAGTGTAGAGAACCGGAGACCCTTTACTGGAAAAGAGGCATTCTATCTTAGTCCTCACGGCTGACAACGACACGGCTAACGAAGATAGATGTAGATGTCTATGGACAACAGCAACCACTTACCATCAGGTGGACTGTGTGCCTGTTGTCCCTTATTCTATAAAAATAATTTAAATAGGATTTGATGTCTAGTTAAAATATAAGAATGATTTTACGTAGCGAAATTGAGGTATGGCCACATATCGAGATAGGGCACCCTCATGTGTGACGTGCAATATATATAGCGGATAAATACTTATATATTAGCGAAATAAGCGATATTATGACCTAGAAATTAAAACTAAATACATAAACAATAATGCAAAATTAAAATAAAATATTTATAATGTTTATAGTCTTAGTCATTATAGGTAACACATTATTTTTAAGCGGATTACGCAATCCGCTTAAAAACTTATGTGTCTACTATGAGGCACTATCACCGTCACCACTAATTCCAACACCACCACACTCGGAAAGACACACCACCACCGACAATACGACACTTGTTTCGCTTCTAAACTATGTAACATCGGTAGAAATAGACTCTGCGATGGCTGACCGCTTAGTCTTAGCGGATAAAAATGAGGCTATCTTTTATATAAATGTATAAAGATAGTCCTAATAATTATTATAATATAATATTTGCAAAGTAACACCTGATAATTTTATAGTGAGACAGAAGTCATTAGACACGTCTGAAGCGTATTAAGGCTGCAGCATAATAGCTTGAGCGGGAGAGTACTACGCCGCTCAGAATACCAATGTGAAATAACAGCATGGTTCTTCTGTATTTTGTATGGTAAGTGATGTACGTAGGTGTAAATGAGCGACAGCATCCATTTATAATCAGGTGGACTATGTGCTCATTTGTCACCTTTACTCTACAATAAACACTCTAAAGTATTTATTTCTAACAAATTATCAACTAAACTGACTGACAAATCAATAAAAAGTAAAATACACTTTATAATCACTGGTTTTTTTCGGATAATTAATAGAACCCATTGTAATATTAAAGATGTTAAAAATTAACTAGCTAAGAAGTAAACTTTGCGGTGGCTTAGCGGTTACCCACCGTAGAGTCTACTTCACCTAAGGATGCTTCGTTTAGGGGCGAAACACGTGTTGTATTATCGACGGTGGTGTGTCTTTCCTAGTGTAGTAGTGTTAGGTGTGCTGGGATTTGTGGTGACGGATAGCAGGCAATTGAGGGCGGGAGGTGCCTTCAAACTAGGTAAGAGACATCATTTTATTTCATTACGCGGATCTGAGCTAGTTAATTTTAACATCTTTAGCACTGGCTTTTTATTGAAACGATATCGAAAATAGTCTGATCGCTTGACCAGACATAAAGAGTCGAGCAATTAACGAGACGCAACCTTTTAGGAGGGTGGATTTGAATGTGCAGTTGAAGTGTCACGAACGTATTCACAGCACCTTTTAACGGAAAAACTCGACGCTGAGGACCTCATTATATGAATCGTGACGAATGAGGCGATAACATTTAAATACGGCAGAATTTCAGACAATCGTGAGACTATCTATTTATATACGTACGAATATATATTATGATTTTTTTAACTATCTAGTGGAGTTATTATAATGGGTCCAATCTTCTAAATATTATCTTCGCGTTTCAAACCCTTAACCAAGCTTTACTTGCTACTGGGCAAAAATACCACATAAATGATCAAATCTAACGTATTGACATAATATTACAATCTGATATATATTTTTATGTTTTAGAGTTTTACTTGACGAAATAAGAAATATGGAGTATTTATAACTTCGTTATTGTAGAACGATGAAGACGGAGAGGCAGAAACTCTTTCAGAAATAGAGTCAGTCAGAGCGGAGTGAACATGAAAGGCAGGAATGGAAGATTATCTAAAACAATATTTTGACTTATCTCAGGCGCGGCATATTTTTTGGAGGACGTGAATTTACTCAGAATTTACTCTTACATAATATTATTTTTCAGTTATCAGAACCAATCCGTGAAGGAACATCGTGCCTTACAATATTACAAGCATGGAAATTGTTATTCCCAAATAATTGTTGATTGAACTTATATTTACATTGACAGCCTGAGAGCAAACTATACAAGAGGTCATGATTGTAAATGCACAAACATAGTTGATTTACTATCTTGTTTCTTCTGTAGCCGACTACGAAGTAGACATATGGATAAAACCAAGGATCTTTAGAAAAACAGATAAAAACTGAAAGCGATTGTGAAATTTTTGGACACATTTTGAGCATTTTACATGAAAATATGTAGACTATCTATTTATTTATTTAATCTTTATCGTTAATACCTTTATAACTAGGGTAACAAAGGGCGGACTTAATGCTTAACGGAATTCTCTGCCATTCAACCCGTGGAATGATGATATTTTGTGGCAGGTGCTAATACATATACAGGGTTATTTTTCAGAGTAGCCAAATTTTAAACTTAAGTTCAAATATATAAATAATGATATACCGTTATTGCAGTTCTTGAAAATACGAGTAAATAAGGCTTCTACGTTTATTTGAAATTATTCCAAATTGAATGTGATTTATGGGCAACGACGTTTTTGCCTACCGATCGACCCTTACGAATGTGTGCGTCTAAAATAGAAATATAAATCCGTTAAAATAATGCATTGCCACGCATTTTGAATTTAAAAGATAAAAGCGCGTTTTTCACGTAAGCTTGTTTTCTAGTAAGGTTTGTAAACTAATATTTGTGCTTAAATGAGAGATGTAGCTGAACCTAACGTTATACAAATTATTTACTTCGTACTTTGTCAATCAATACTTAGCTACTGTATTTTATTACTTAGATACTGTATTTCTTCGGTGGAGCCGCAAAGACCTGCATGATTTTAATTGAGCGTGCTCAAAGGGCCGTACCTCAGCAGTTCTTTAAAAAGTTTCATATCCGACTTCTATACTTATATAAATCGTGAAGTTTG
Organism: Parnassius orleans; assembly: GCA_029286625.1. Classification (NCBI taxonomy): domain Eukaryota; kingdom Metazoa; phylum Arthropoda; class Insecta; order Lepidoptera; family Papilionidae; genus Parnassius; species Parnassius orleans. The sequence goes on from JAGSMP010000223.1 coordinate 1,411,186, forward strand.
ACAGTGAGACCAATTTTTATGCTACCCACATTATTAAAACAGCATGCTAATGTACATAAACCTGCTACTATTATTAGCGAAGTAAACAGTCAACAGTCATATACAACAACGAAAAATATAACTGATCGGTGCACCTAAACACTTTTTGGCCAACGTTTTTATCAATTTCTTGGACCCTTTTTGTATTACAAGGTAAATAATTTATTTAATGTAAAAAATAAAAGTAAATGTGAGTGTAAACAAAATATTATTAAGTGGGTACAAAGTCTTGATTATAACACAACGTAATCTATGCTGAAACCCATAAGTTGTTATATTGTCCATATATATACTGTATTTACACCCAATCCACACCGCATCCACTCACACACAAGCACACACACACACACACACGCACGCGCGCACGCACACACACACACACACACACACACACACAAACACACAAAGATATAAAATCGATTGTACATATCTTTTTCCTGAAAAATTGTCAAATTTTATTTTCTTTTACTTTACCCTTTCATGAGCTTCATTGTTATTCTTGTGTGACTTTGGGAAGGTTACTGACGTTTACAGCTCAGGTTTCTATTGTAAACGTCAGCTTAAATACTGCTGTGTAGAATAAGTAAACATTATATGTTTATTGTTTAAGGACTTTGTATGGTGTGCAAATAAATGTATATTATTATTATCATTTGTTATAGTTTTACGTTTTCTCAGTTTGTTTTAACAAAACTGGATTAATGGTTACTACCGTACCACGGGACTAAGCCAAGTGGGTACCATTTACATGTTTGGTGATGGGTAGTTTTCTGTTGAGATAAATTTTCTAACTATTCTACACGTATTAAGTAAAACTGCTTTTTGCAATTGGGTATATGTAAGTTTTGGTAAATCAAGAGTATTTAATGATTTGTGAAGCGCTTTTATTACACCAGTTGTAGAGAGGACTATAGGGACTATAATGACGTTATATAAATTCCACATTCTAATAATTTCATGTTTTAAAACAGTGTACTTGGAAATTGTTTCATTAATTGTTGTCTGTAAATTATGTGAATTAGGTATTGCTATACCTAATTACGCCAAAAGAATAAGTTAGTATGGGAATTGCAAATTTGTTAATAGTTTTAATTATATTTTTAGAATTTAATTGAGATGTTAATACTAAGCGAAGTCTATATCGGAACTGATCTGTTAATGTATTTTTTTCTTTGTGGTCTAAATACTTGTATACTCCATTTTCTTCTAAAGATTTGATTTGCTGTCCTGTTTGTTATTGATATTTATGTTCATAATACTATCCACAATCGTCGACGACCGAGTTCTTCCTGATCGGCTTGACTATCAGCACTGCGTAGATGTTGCATCTCTTTGCGTATTTTATCGCATGTACCACGGGGAGTGCTCTGAGGAATTGTTCGACTAATTCCAGCCGCTCAATTTCACCATCGCACATCGCGACAAAACTCGCGATACCATCCATACCATCTGGATGATTGGCGGTCCACCACTGTGCGATTTAGAAGATGCTTTTCTTCCCTCACAACTTCCTGCTCGTTTTGCCCTTCTCCTGTGTAAAAAAACTGTGATGTGTTTATTTGTTTTTTGATCCAATTCGCTTCTGTATTATAATGTTTAGTTCTTCCATTGTAGACCAATTTTGTAATTCTCAGGTAAGGGTAAACTATTATTTTGGAGCCTTTCGAACTGCAGATTGTATTTGTAACAGGGTTTTTCCATATGTCGGTAGAAAAGTTTTTCATTTGAACAAAATAGACTGTTTTGAGTTTTTCGTAGAGAGTATGCTTATATCTTTAGCTGACTTAAAGTTTAAGTTTTTATTTGTGTCAAAAAGTATTCGTATTTAATGTTATGTTCTTTCGTGGACAGAATGAGTTGTATATTGTTCAAATATAGCATTTACGTGGTTAGTCAACCCTAATTTATCTCTGTTTCTATATATTGTGTTAGTCTTGCAATGTTTACCTTAATTCACTAATTTTGTACCTAATCTTGTCCATTTCTATATCAATCAGGCACAGGTATTTCAATTTTAGCCCGTTGAGCTTAACTGAAGTCCACGCTGTACAGTACACTAAATTCCAAATGTTTTAAATTAATGTCGCTGTTGATGTGTATTCTGGCAAAAATATAATCATATAGGCGACTATTTTACTCAATTTTTGATGACCCTCTGTTTATGTATAAATTGTCTTCTGTTGTTTTGTATTATAATAATATTCTAAAGCTTTAGTAAACATTTCATCTATAGTAATTATCTTTCCTTTATGTAAATTTTCATTTTCATTTGCTGTATGATTTTCTGCATTTAAATGTGTAAACTTTCTGTATCTGTTTTTCGTTTGTTATAGCTTAGAACATACTATTTCTACCAAGAGGTTAGCTATCTGAATTATTGAGTTGTCATTGGCTTGTATATCGTTATGTTGTTTTGGCAAGTCATTCTTTATTAATTTAAGCTGTCAACACTTAAATATTTCTCTGTAATATTAATCGTCTTTGGTCAGCTATCTGTTGCTCCGTCAAATAAATTAAATCGAGGAATTGTTTTATAAACTCTTGGTTTAAGAGTCTTTATATGATATTTTATTTTTCTCTACACTGTTATTTGCAGCAATGTTTATTATAGCTCATTGTATCTCGTTTGTCCATTTCATACGTTGTTGTTTTTGTAAAGGTTGTAATAGTGATGTTTGTTTTGTGTAACAGAGATCGATTGTGAAATGTAGTCTTAAGTTTGATTGCATTTCAATATAAATTTTTGTTATAGTATATAAAATATTAGTATCACTAAGTGTACGGTGTCCATGGATATCGCTTGAGTCATTTGATGAAATCATCGCCCGGAAATTATATGCGTGCCCCAAGACACAGCACCATCTCGAGTTCCGCCAGAGTCGATATGATTACTGGATCTGCCGGTAACTAGGCCGTAGTTTACGTCGTACACTGTATTTTCTTCAGTTTGGTTTGGGATCGTTAGTTTAGAAAAGGGTCCTTAAATATTAATAGGCAGATAGTGGTGGCTATTTAAATAGTTCTATCTGGTTGAGCTGTACAAATATATAAAAGAAAATAATAAATTAACATAATATACATATATTAATGTAGTGAAATAAAGACATAAACAATACGTAACAACAGAAAGCCAACCAGATGGAAGCCTCGGCAGGGGTGAACAAACGGTCGAAGGTTATGGAAAGGAAAGAAACGGCAGACGATGCGGGAGGTATCGAGGAGCACCGCCTTCTGCATTTGAGCTTGGTGGTTGTCGAGTCCCAGTCACCTCAGATGATCCGAGAGGCTGACTGGGATTAGCCTGTTGCAGAAACGACTCAGGTATAATTTCAGCAGCAGGTTACCCACATGTCGGTCACCTCGTGAGCCAACTCCATATTGTTCGTTATCTGTTTATTACGAGGGTCTCGCTCATGAATGTGGTAATGTCGACCAAAATTATCCTTGATGTGCCTGGTCCATCAGCACAATATCAGGCTTATTTGCAAGAATATTCCTGTCTATGATGATACCGGTCCCAGAGACTGGCGTGGTCATTTTGAGCACGGCTTCCGGTAAGTATAAGGTATTTCCGGTCCACGAGAGCGTATTTCAGAGCGAGCTCCTTGTAGAATTCTGGCTACTAGATTGTGCTGTGCAAGTACCAGAGTTAAAAACGCTGAACAACCGGAGATAACATGCCTAGGTGACTCACCGGGATGACGACAAGCTCGACAGATGATTGTGACATCCAGGATATATTCCGATAGTTGTTGGACAAAACCTCGGTTTACAAAGAGGTCACCAAAACGTAGCCAGTCAGTGAAGGAAGGCCCTCGTTGTTCTATGGGCTCATGTAGAGCCTTGTAGAACCTCCTGTGGCGCTCCTTCTCCATCCATACGGTTTTTCGGAATTTCTCTGTACTGCGGGTTTGACATTTATCGTTGGTTAGGATAGAGGTAAGCCTTATCACAAGAAATAACGTACCTGCAGAATAAAATTCATCAAAGAAAGTAATTACTACTATATAATTATACTATGCACGATAAGCGCGCTATAGCCACGCCCACCATGCTTTCGCGGTAAGCAGCCTCATTACAGACATCCGGATGATGCACTTATGGACGTCATGGTGGTGTGAATTTTCTATCCAGGGTGTTAAGTTCAGTCTAAGTTCACCTGAGTATGACAAAGGTATACATAGGACAGGCATGACCCAACCGTTATATGAGTGTGTCTTATTTACGCCCAACAAAAGGCTGTTAGCCACTTTGGTCAAGCGTGCATAAAACACATCGCAAGCTGACTGTTTCATACCCGCTTCATCGATACCGATGTTCTGTGGCATAACCAGGTATCGATATATTTCAGCATCGGAAAGGGTCCATAAGTTGATAGGCATAGATAAGTCTATGCCCTCAGAGTTAGCAACCCTTCCCCTTTCAACACGGAGACCGCATACTTATCCGTCCTCAGCTCCATTATAATAGAATTACTAAAATAACAAGTGAAGTTTAGCAATTCCATAAGATGGGACTGACTGGAGGCGAATAATTTTAGATCATCCATTTAGAAAAGGTGGGTCACTTTTGTACCTCCTTTTGAAGCTGAACTCCTCCAGTAAGGTTCTGAGAGGGTTCAGGGAGAGGCAAAACCAGATTGGACTCAAACAATCCCCTGGAAGATACCCCTTCCTATTCTAATGCGGATTTCTGCATCCGTCATCCGCTCGCCTAGATGACTAAGGATTGTACTCCACTACCCCATATACTGCTTGAGGAAGTCTCTTACTGTACAGTCAACCTTGTACAGCTCAAGGACCTTCTTTAGCCATGTATGGGGCACCGAGTCGAATGCCTTTCTATAGTCTATCCAGGCTGCGGAGAAGTTCCGACGGTTACGTTTAACACTTTGCCAATGACCGCGTCAATGAGGAGTGGCTCGTTCCACAACCACCGTCCCCGACGTCCATTCTGAGCACGCGACGTCACCTGATTTTAATCCAGATAACGAATGATCTGCGTACCAAAATTGATGTCAGTGTTATATTTGTGGGTCAGGAATCCTGCCTTAAGGAACCAAATGACTGATCCCAATAGTGGCGAGGCTGTGACTTGGCCGAGAGCTTTTTAAACTGTCGGGCGAGCACAGCGTGACACACCACGAACCTATTCAGGCAGTAAGTGACGCAGCCAATGAGTCCCGACTTTTCCAGTCGGGGCTCACGGACCGCCTTCAGCTATGTTATCCGGCGTTATGATGATGGGGTCCATGGCGTAACACTCGCACACTGACTTGCCACAACTCCTTCCATGGGCCCTCGCAGTGGTTTAAGGCCAGTACAACAGAGCGCGCTAGAACAAAAGTATCGGCCTGATTAGTGCTGGGCCTGTTTCACGTATCATTGTTCGCTCCAATGATTCATATAGAGCCTCTTCTGATCACCTGTAAGAGATGATTCTGGCTGAACCGTGTCGACCTCTCGGTATATCGCCAAATCCGCTTTCCCAAGCAGCGATCCTCTGCTTCAGGTCGTCTGTGCTCCGTCAGTTTTGCGTTACATCCGGCTGAACAAACTCATTGTCATTGGTCATGTACCAACTTTTAAAACAGTCCTTACTTGGTGCTGTTCTTACGCTGGGCGCAGTTCCACAGTAGTGTTGCCTGAATAGTAAAGGAATTGTTAGTGAACCCAGTGAAATGAGGTGCAATACTTACTTATGATTACGCGAGGAACGAAGAACCTTATCGTGAGTTGATTAGAGATACTGGAATTTGTCCTTGATATTTTGAGAAGTTGGATTGTCCAAATTGAGAAATGAATAAGCAGAATCCAAGAGCGTCTTTTTGGGATAGTGAACCACTGCGTTCACGATAATGAGAAATGTGATCATATTTTCGGAGACCAATATATATCTAATGCAATTATTGAGAAGACGTCTAGTTTGTTTAGAAGATTTTGGTTCAAATTGAGAAGCATCTGCATAATCAATAATGGCATTATGTCTTACGCGTGTTAGGTTAGTATTGATAGGATGAAAGTTCTTCAGACGATAAAGGGATCGTAAGGAGGCAAAGACTTTGCGGCAAATTTCGTTGACATGCGTATACCAGTTCATTGAGCTGTCCAAATAAAGGCCAAGATTTTTTACAGAGAAAAAGAACGGTATCAGTATATCACTGTAATATACAGCAGGTATTTATATGTATTTTAATGTGCTAGAGCCATGCTGCAGCTATATTAGTAGTAGTAGTTCAGCATTTATAATGGCTTGACTGAGGAAGGACCACGCTCTCGCAGAATACCAGCGTAAAATAGCAGCTTAACACTGCTGTGTTTCGTATGGTGAGTGTAGAGTACCGAGACCTTTTACTGGAAAGAGGCATTCCATTTGTCCTCACGGGTAACAACGCATCTGCATTTTATTTCGTAATCAAGGGATAGACAGATGTCTATATCACAGCACCACTTACCATCAGGTGGACTGTGCTCGTTTGTCACACTTTCATAAAAAAAAAGTATATATAATTGAGACGTTTGAGAAACAACAATTAAAAAAGGTTATTATAAAATTTTATCAGTCAGTGCAAGACTACTTATTCTATCTGACGTTAGATATACATATTTGTAACTCATCCCGCCTAATCGTGAATGGTAGCTGAAGGTGAATCACGCGGCCTTAGTGAGGAAAAAGGCTATTCACTCTTGTCCTAATTAATTTATCATAAGTTTATCATTGGAGCTCTTCACTCTATTGTGGGAGGACAGAATGTGTCAAAAAAGGCACGTATAGCAATTTACAATGCTTTGTTAGTCACTACCTTAATGTATAGTAACGAAAGTTGGGTGTAGCAGAAGAAGCGTATGTTAGGGTTGAACCTAGATGACAGGGTGAGAAATTGTGTGATAAAAGAAAAGTGTGATTAATAAAGGAATAATTTGGTGATTTGGTCATGTAGAAAGAATGAGTAAGGGAAGAGTGATAAATCAAATTTATGTTGCAGAAGTAAGCGACAGAGTCGGCAAGGACGCCCTAGATGGAAGGTTAACGACCAAATTGGCGATATATTGAAGATGGGCCATATTAAGAGTACCATTTACTGCCGAGCATATATGCGTAGGTATATGGATGTAAAGGAGGCGAGAGAGGTATGTCAGGATCGAGTCAAATGGCAGTCTGTAGTCTCTGTTTACCCCTAACACCAGGCGTGAGTAGTTATGTTATGCAATTTATCAAAGAATTAATCTCACCTGAATAAGTATATAATTCTGAGACAAATAAACCAAGCAGACATTTTCATTCCACATGCATGAATTCATTGAAAGGTATTAAAGACACCTGAGACATTGCACTTAGATTTAAGAGGGAAGAGATAGTTAATGATTACGACGGTAGTCAACCCTACCATATAATAAACTATCCTCCTTTGTTAGGGGTAAAATATTGTACTATAATTCTCAAAGAGACTACTATAACGTTATTCAATAAATGTTTTGAAGCAGCTAAAAATGAATCCTTTAAAATTTAATTTTAATTTTAGACATACTTTCTTAATAAGAGCACTTTGCTTTATTATTTCATTAGCACGACTTTAATCAAATTAATTACGGCTTAATAGGTCACTGTAGATAAGTACAGGCTTCAATTAAAAATCCGACACGCTGTTTCCGTCGGTAATAAAATTCGTTACTAATGCCTTGAAAAATGTTTAATTTTATTAAAATCTATTGAGAGAGACTCCAAAGATAAAACTTTTTCAACATGTTTTTATTAGCTTGATCTGTATATATGTATTTATGAATATATTGGAATTTTATAATTAAATTTTCATCCACTTTCTGACGTCTGAATAGTTTGAAACTTCAACTGATAAAAATAGGTACAATAAAGTCCTGACCATGGCCTGGTTTTCTCACTACAATTATCACAGACTAATCAACCTATCGCGCCTACCACCTACCTATATCCAATCCTTAGTCACCTGCGCGATACTTTATACTACTAGAAAGAGTGAGAGATTACAGTTCTACCCTCCATTCTTCTTATTTTCCTTTATTATTTTACCCTCATTTCTAACATATAATTTTATTTTTATTTCGCAAAGTATGTAAACATGTTTAAGATTGTGTGTTGGCGTTTTGGAATGCATTCTTTTAGCCACGTGGGTTGATTTAAATAAATAAACAGACTCATCTGTAACTGTTGCATGTTCAATGATGCACTCAAGAAGAAAAGTTAAATAATTCGGACAGCGGCGTATAGCGAACCCAATCAGACCAGCCTATGACGCATAATAATGGTGAAGTACTTTAAAACTCTCACTGTCCGATTTTCAGACACAATAGTAAGACAATAACAATGAACTATATTTAGTACACGGGATAGCGAATGGATTAATGCTTTAATTACAATCTATTCAAATAATTATACACTGCTTATTTTACCTAAATTAGAATACAAGCAGGAAAAAATATTTGTACAAAACTCATTTTAATTAAATAATATTTTCGAGGAGTACTGTCGGCTGTCGGACGGGTACTGCAATAGACGAAAGAAATTTTGATGTATTACATCAAAAAGCTGTAAGTTGCGCATTAACTTAATCGCTTAGTGGCGGTGTAAGAATATCCCCTACCCCAAGACATCCCGTAGGTGCCGTTAGAGGCGAAAGAGGGAAACTGAAACAGGAGATGGACAGCAACATGCTGCTGATAATGATGATTCATATTAAATTATTGCGGTTACCAACCCTGACAAGTGTGGCAACTACGGAAAAATTGCCATTACAACCCAGGTTAAAATAATAATACTTTGATCACATTGTGGATATAGTTTCACATTAGTAATCAGACCTATCTTTTTAACTGCAGACACAACAGAACTAATTCTTGTTGACAAGGCTCAATATGAGGTCTCCATTGCAGACGGAATCAATAGTGATTCCAAACAAAAGCGAAATCTACTTATTGTAGTATTATTTATAAATACCTATTCAAAGTAATAAAACTTTTATATAGAACCAGCGTAAATCCATCAAAATGGCATTATTTATTATAATCTTATCTAAGAGATCCCATCTGATGGTAAAATAACGATGCAGTTTCGGTTAGTAAATCGCAATTTAGTAAGAAAATCTACATCACTCTTATGAATACACTTTGTATTTGGAAGGAGACCGGTTTTATAAACCGTTGTACGTATTATACCACAAAGTATGTCCAAACCCAAAAGTTTGAAAACGTGCAGTATGTCTTATTGTCTGATGGAGAAACGATGAGGAAATTAAAATTCAAAATGATAATTTATCTATAAAAATAAAAATCAAGTGCCGCATGTATGAAAGATCATTTTGAGAAAGGCTCGACCGATTTTGATGAAATTTTTTATGTGTTTTTAACTGGGTCATTGCATGGTGTAGATTCAAAATTGGACCCGGTAGGTTGTCAAGATATAGAAATCACACGTGCGAAGCCGGGGCGCATCGCTAGTTAAATAATAAAAAGGTCATTTTACGAAAAACTATTTATCGTTATTGAATCATACGTGAGTGAAAAATCGATACACGGCAGACCAAACCGAACCGTCATCTGCATAGAAATCGTTTGATCCACCCAATGCTAAGGTTTCCTAAACGAGTTCTTTTCAAGAACGTCCTTACATTTCCTTTTCGAGTAGTTATGAGAATTTTATATTTACATTTGTAAAGCACTCATGTTACAAATGCATTTTAAGCACGTTCCAAGAAAATTTTTACACTCTTAAATTAATTCAATTCGAACAGAGATTTAACAGACGATATTGCGTTAATTTTATTTTGTCCAAATCTCCCGAAGATTCGAAGGTTTTGCACGAAACATTGTCGCGGGGTACTGAGATGCTTGATATCCTGCTTTCATAGTGAAGCCGGACTACCTTCAGTTTTTAATTAAAATAGCGGAGACGCATCGCTGACGCGGTTGGTGGGGCCGCGGGAGAGAAAGGTGTCACTATTACGATGCGCCACTAGCTCCAGTATTTTGCTGCGTATAATCTGAGAAGGAAAAGGGGGAAGAGTTGTCCTCTCCGAGAAGAGTTCTCTATGGGGCGGCTGGGGCTGGTTGGGTGACGGATGAGAACGAAAGTGTTCCAAATGTTCCAAAATATTCTGTTCCTTGTTCTCACGAGGCGGGTATGCGAAGGTATTTCATTATTTTACCCTCGGCGAAAATGCCTACGCATACTCGCCTTGTGTTGAATCGACACTAAAATTGCAATTAATATTTTCTGAGATGGCGCCGGGTATTGAACTCGGTTTATTTGCGTACTACATACATAAATATTACTTGTTCTTATTGTCTTAAGGACCGTGCTTTGTGGCATTCCTTGGGGGAGGCCTATGTTCAGCAGTGGACTTGTGAAGGGCTGTAATGATGATGATGATGATTGTCTTAATTACTATACAAAATAAAAAAATTACTATATTAATATTCAAATTAAAAGACAAATTTCCACAAAAAATCTAATTGAGCTTGAAATACATTAAGATAATATAATTAATGTATTTTTTATTTTTATTATATTACTAACTTAGAAATCGAGGGTTATAAAACAAGAAGGTACATAGATAACGGAACAATTCAGTCTGACCCGGGTCTGAGGCGAGTGACCCCGGAATATTTTAATATAAAACGAGTAATTTATTTGTGTTTGGGTCAGAATTTGAAGTCTAGTAAAATTAACAATTCCGTGTACGAGAATCCCTTGTCCGAGCGGAACGATAAATTTAAATAAAAATTTAATTTAAAGGTATTGAGAACGTAATACAATAGGTATATTAAATATATTTTTAACTAAGTAATTAATTATTAAACGCCGTGTAGTGTCGGGATAAGCGTATCCACTACCCAGCAGAGCAGCAGTTCTTCTCTGCTGGGTAGTTCTTATGAAAAAACTGCGGTTGCAAGACCGGCAGGCCGTTAACAGCGCGACTGCTATGACAAATCCCACCTATGAGATAATCTGTAGGACTTCGACAGGCTGTTGTGAAGTCGATGATGATTATGAATTAAATTTATTTCATGTGTTATTATTTTATTTCAATAACGGTATTCCCCTGACATGATCCGGTTCTCTACACTCAACATACAAAACACAACAGCATTAAGCTGCTATTTTACTCTGGTATTCTGCGAGAGCGTGGTCCTACCCCGGTCGAGCCGACCTATCGTGCTACCACCATAATATAGCCGCAGCGTGGCTCTACCACGTCAAAATGACACCGTCAATTTGACGTGTCAAATTGACGGTGTTAAAACACCAAGTTTTAACGGTTAAAACACCTGGTCTCGTTTACGTCAGACGTAAAGTAGTAGACTCAGATCGGTAGTTGGCAGCCACGTCAAAGGTGCGGTGAGATAAACTCTCCCTACAACGGGAAGGACAGAAGTGAATTTTTACGGACTTATAAAGGATAAAGAATATAAGCTTATGACAAAATATATTAGACTAGAAAAACCTTAACAATACGCATCGATCCTAAGCTGATTAATTTATTTTATCCTAGTGATTCTGATGAGGATACTAGGATAAAGTTATTAAATTATTGTATTGTCATCAGTTTTTGATACGTCTTTGATGCAAATTTTCAAGTCAATCGGCTGTATACAAATTGGTGAAAATTACTAGCTTCCGATTCGATTTAATGAAAAGATATGTAATATTTTAAATAAGATATATAGATACACCGCGAAGTTAATAAAAGCGTGTTAAATACAGTTTCTGTAAGTATCTCAATTACATTTAATAAAACTTTCCATCTTATCATATGGACTGCTAGCTCGTTTTTAATGCTGATAATAGGGACTTGGTGGTAGGAATCTTCCTCGGTGGTAGGACCACCACTAGAAGGTAAAATTCACACTGTAAGGTAAGGCTTCGACTGGGTGATAGCTTAGTACTGCTTTTCTGCTTAGTAGTACCTCTGGGTCACCAGAGCGGCGCCATTTAGGAATGAGGTGAAATATTTGCAGATTTCATAGAGCGGGAAGTTAATTTGTTAGAAAAGTGTAGAGATTAATGTTTCTTTCTTAAATATTAGTTATATTTACACTAGAAACGGATAAATCAAACTACGGATATTCCTAAAAGTACAAGATTTAAAATTGTGTAAAAAATTAAAGAATATAGTTATATTTTGTTTTGAGTTACAAATACTAGAAACCGATATTTTTTTTAAATTTAGAACGCAACTTTTCTAGGATGATGACACTGTGTGCCCATTTATGTAACAAATAAGCTCACTATATTCTCAACTAGCGACATCTGGCGAGCGTAAGATTATTTGCCCTCATCACCAGCTTAAGATTTTAAATGAAAATCTTCAGACATGACAACGCCTATGTAGAATTCTTTGTTCGAATTTGGTTGCAGTTGCCCATAGGCTGCAGTGGCCACTTACAATCAAGTGGACTGTATCTTCATTTGTCACTTCAGTTTTATAAAAAAAACTGATTTCGATAGTAATAAAAAGTATTTAATCTTAAAGAGAAACAATAAGCAGCATACTGTACCAGCCGTAGAGAATAATTTTCAAAGCTACAAAATAAACGTCTAATTACTCAACTTTTAGTAATAGAGGCTCAATGTTTTGAAAGCAAGTTTTATTCCTTGCTTATTTACGCTGGGATTTAATTGAATACGAACTCAAATGTGTGAGTGAAGTAGTAAGAAAAGAAAAATAATGAGGTGTTCGTTACATTTCTGAGATATTATTAATACATATTTAAAGTGGTGGAAGGAAAAGGGGAGATCTCCCACCGGGCAAGGTGTTCTGCCCGGGGAGCGGCCAACGCTCCAAGTGGTAGTTTTTTTTGCCCAGAAGCAAAGTAAAGGGCTACCCTCCGGTAAGCGGGGGAGGGAGGTGTTGAATGCTCTTAGCATACCACGCAGCCGGCTGCGTGGTTATGTGGGACTCACTATGAAACCTAAGTGCCTACCCACTAAACACCACCTGGGACTGGCTTTGGCCTGGAGGGCCGTTCTGTCGTATCGGAAGCGACCCGCCTTTGGGAAAGGGGGCGCAGGCGGCGAGTAACCGCTGAGGAGCGTAGTGGTAGTTCGGAGCTATTCTATATTTACTACTTTTTACTTCGGAACTTTAATAGCGCGATTTAGGCATCGATGTATTTTCGCTTGTGAGGCGACGACACAGCGCAGCCACAAATACTAGCCCGCCCCGACTTCACCTGGATATAACTGTTGATTTGGCGTTATTTACATTTAAGATGATCAAAGACCATTAATTACTTCATCAATTTTAAATTTTTTAAAAATCCAAGTGTTACAGCATTGCTCTCTATCTATTCGTAAAGTTTCATCACAATCGGTCCTGAGTGTTCAAGATTAGCCTGTTTAAAAATGGTTGTTTATGACTTTGTAATGTTGAAGGTTTTAATAAATAGGAGACGTGTTGCTTGTAAGAACTTTAATTATACTGATCCTTATCTACCTTAACACTAATATATATATTGTGGTGGCTACACCACCTCCACTGACAAAAAAAAAATTAAAACATTTTTTTTATATTGTAAAGTTAATCCTAAATAAAATCTTACGTTTTAATTACGGATAATATATAATTCGTCTTGGATTGGGTAGGACGGCTGGCCAAACCTCCTATGCATAATTGCTCAATCACATAAAATTAGTATAATGTATTATGCATACATACAACATACGTATTTGACATAATTAGGTGAACATTCGCGAAGGTATATTATTTTTGGTCGACACATTATTGTAACATACTTAGATATTGAGTTATTTAGTCACTTATTAAATGTATCCAGACACTCGCATTAAGTAGTACCTACTCTTCCCTTGTATATTTTTCATTTATATTTATAATTGCATACTTTATACTTCATTTATTTATACCTTTATATTTGATTAATCGTTACTTTCATGATCCGCAAATAAGTTATATATTAATACTCTACAATTTTTTCAGAAGATGATGACTTATAAAGTTAAAACATATGATTTGAAGGTTCAATAATATAACATGAAAATATTGCATTTCATTTTAAGATGAAGTGAACAAAGAACATTATGCAACGTAATCATGATCATTAACTTAAAAACAGATATCAAAATACATTTTGCAATCCCAGCCGCGTGCGGTTGGTACAAACACCTTTGTTATAAATCCAAAGCTCGTATAAGAAAGGTTTGCAATTACATCGTATGACACAAACATAATATCTAATTCAACATAACACAAAAATGTTCTATTATGAGTACACTTAAAAGTATTTGAAAATTATTGTATTAAACACTTTTAATGTACGTAGTTGAGATCGTTACATTGCATTGTTATAATACATTTTATACATTATCGAGTGTTTTATTTAAGTTATTTATAATAGTCGAAAACTGATTACTACTTTTCTCTTTTTGAAAAAAGATTTTCATAAAATGTTTATCTTAATTGAATACAGAGTTTAAAAAGTGTAATAAAGTTAATTTAGAAGTTATAACAAAATATTTGTTTAACATTTGAAAAGACAATTTTTTTTAGTAAATATGTATTAACGTAAATTTAGATTTGACTGTCTATATAGAGAAAAAAAATTATTACATTATCAAACTTATAATAATAGACTATCGATACGCTTTGGATTTGATTTTAGTAAGCAATATACCAAATTTAGTTTAAAATTGTACAAATTATACATAAACAAAAAAAAATAAACAAAAAGAAATTTAAGGTAGTTATTGTAACTATGAATCAATGTGCCTAAATATGAAAAAAAAATCTTGTAAATTCGCGAAAATGTATTTATCAAACTTAATTGTTTTTTACTAGATGTATAGCTTGTAAGTAGCATTTTGGTTATTATTATTATCTATTACTACTATATTATTTTTAATTGTAGGTAGCACCTAATACAGAAATGCAAAATAACTACATATCTCACTTTTAGATTTGTTCAGGTTCCCTTATTACCTCATTTTAATTGTTCTCATGTCCTTTATTTTCATTAACAGTACTCTCCTATCCTCGTTTTTCGATCATCAGGCCTTTTTATTTTATTTTATTTTT
The DNA here is from genome assembly GCA_029286625.1 of Parnassius orleans. Taxonomy (NCBI): domain Eukaryota; kingdom Metazoa; phylum Arthropoda; class Insecta; order Lepidoptera; family Papilionidae; genus Parnassius; species Parnassius orleans. The sequence continues at coordinate 1,426,289 of JAGSMP010000223.1, forward strand.
CATATTTCTTGTACGTACTTTCTTTTATTTCTTAATATTTTTGACCTTTAGTTAGCTTTATTTCTTTTAGTATTCTATTCCTTATATATTTATTATTAATTAGATACCGGGATGGAGTATTAATTCACCTCTTTGGGCGTTATTGGCCATTTTATTATACTCATTTTATAATTAATACATGATATTTATCATGCGGGTACTTTATACATATGCCCCCATTTACTTGGGTACTATATTGCATTTTCATTACATTCATTTTATTTTATTGGTACATAACTTTTAAATCATACTATCAAGGTAAAACTGTACCTTGGGTTGTGCGCCTAACCTTGGTCAACGTTTAAGTCATTTTAAAAGACTCATAATGTCACGGAGAAACTAAGTTCACACTATGATCCAATGAAGGATACGACCTCAATGTACCATTATTAAGGGTAACAAATTTAAGACTTCTCTGGTCCCCAACAGTACTAATGTGAGTAAAATTGTTCATCTCACTTGTACTGAAGGTATTGTTCCCTAGTACCCGTTACTTCAATTTTATCATCCAAACACGGAAACATACCCTGCTCGAGGACTATATGTTTACCAGTGATGGACGTTCCCGTATCTCTCCATTACTTATTTATGCAGGTCAACTTTTGTTTTATTTTTATTTATTTCTTTACATTTATAGTATTTATTAGTCATTATTTAATTGTACCCAAGATTATGGACAATATTCCTATACTATTCATAATAAATTCATTTCCTCATTGAATACATTAAAACTTATTCCGCATTTAATCGTTCCTGAACAAACTTAAAAATTAATCGGTTATTAGTTATTCCAAACTCTCAGCTGATCAGGCTGATTGTATGTGATATGCTAACCACCGACAATTTTCTTTGCCTATGTCACTCAAACCTACAACATTATCATTACTTTTCATTTCTAATTATGTATTCTCTTACTTATCCATAAATTTACCATCTTTTACAAATATGACATAGTCTCGTAAAATATTTAGTTACATCATTGTCAGTCAGGATTGGGCTCACAATATGGGCACAACAGAATTTAAATCAATTAATTGTATACCTTATGTAATGAGTTTCAAAATCGAATTAAACAAGTAATTATTTTCATAATCCACACAGTACTATTTTAAGAGATTATAATAGTTTAAAAGCTTTAAAAGTTCAAACAATATAAAACCAAAAGTAAATTATTACGTTTCATATTAAAATGAACAAAACAAAAGAAATAATAATGGAAACGTAAGTCGTCATCACTATTATAACAACAAACAGATCAAAATACAAATTGTACTCATAGCAGCGCTAGCAATTTGAGACACCTTTGTTTTAAATTCGAGTAAATATAAACGTTTTGATTGCATCGAACTATGATTACCTAAGCCTGAACTGAAGCACACCGTGTGATTCATACCTAATTTTAATATAACTTGTACAATATATTATAATATGAATGCAACCTTAAAATGAGATTCTAAGCATTTTTTAATTTACACAGACATTTAAATAGTTTCGTCGTTCATAGTTATAGTACATACATCCAATAACTCATTGGCTCTTAAAATTTAACGTTGCTAGAAATATTATGATGTTAGTTATATCGCATACAAAAAAATTTAAACAATCGCTGTAGCAGCTATCGAGTTTACATATAACAAAACATTAATTTATTTAAAATATTGAAAAAATAAATTATCTATCATAATATAACTAAGGTATATCGTGATCGTGAATTTAGAAAAAAATAATTGATTATAACCCTTTTAAAATTTGGATTCGAGAAATAAAACGTATCACATTTTAACTTAAATTGGTGAAATTAAGTACGTAAAAATTTAATCTTTCATATAAAAATGAATATAAAATCGTCTAGTGCCTTAATACAAATGCCACTGAAGTACTTACGTAACTTTATAATATTGTAATATGATTCTTTTTTTTTTTTGAAACAATAATAAAATAACAATTAAATCGTTAATATTAAGTATCTAATAATTAATTTCAACTTAAACATATATGAAATACAGAATATTTAATACACAACTTCAAATAACAGCAAAAGAACATAAAAACAATCTCAAATTAATCAGATAAATAAAGTTTTAAATGGAATTAAAATCACTCAGGTGCGAAGTTACCTCTTAATTTCTTCTTTGTTCTTTTTGACTCAATTTTCACATTTTTCTGGATGATGCTCGCTAGAATACAACCGCTTCTTTCCCTTTTTCAATGAATCCGTCAGTTTTAATTTTTCAGTCTGCTTCTAAAACAATATATTTTGTGGCTTCTCGTGTTTTTCATATTATAGTTTTCTTGTCCCATCCGGTATTACGTCCATTGCGTTATTATAATGTATATATTTTTAATAATATTCACAAGTCAATCCATGATGATGATTTTCCTTTTTTTTTTATTAATATAATATTTTACTATTCTTGCAGGCCCGGCGGTGCGCGTGCATTGTAGCGCACCGCCTGCAGGGTCGCCATGTAATGTTGAAGGTTTTAATAAATAGGAGACGTGTTGCTTGTACAAGAACTTTAATTATACTGATCCTTATTCTACCTTAACACTAATATATATATTGTGGTGGCTACACTACAACTTAATAGCATGCAAATAATTCCCTGAGCTTAATAAAAGCCAGTAATTTCGATATTACACATCTCACTTCATCACACACATCACACTACAATTTTATTAATATTTATAAAATATAATATTATTAAAAATATAGAAATATTTTATGATTCAAATATTTGCTATCGGATATTGTGGTCGAAAACTGAAATTTTATTATATGCGTCTGTTTCCGACGTTTGTATTGTTAGCTAGGCGAATTTTATAACTTCATTGATCTTTCGGACACGTGTACTAAGAATATAAAATGATTATGATTTTTTTTTTTAATAAAAGTTACACTTATTATTAGATTATGACTATTTACCAAAATATGAAAGTTAAGAAAGAAGAGTAATAATCCTCAATTCTTAATTTTTAATGTTTATTTCCAAGATATATGAACCATTTGATTAAAACCATGTATAAAAATAACGATGACGTGGCGGTGTAAGAATATCCACTACCCCATATCGTCCCGTAGGTGTCGTAAAAAGCGTCAGAGGGAAACTGAAATGGGAGATGAGCATCAGCATTTTCCTGACAACAATTAAAAACAATAAAAACCTGTGGTTGACAACCCGCCTGCCAAGCGTTGGAATTATAGCAACATTCCCGTGTGAGGCAAACTAGGAAAGAGGCTTATCTTCAGCAGTGGACATTTGTAGGTTGCAATGGGTGGATGGATAAGAAATAAAAACATAATTGTATTTAGATTCCATTACTTCTCGCAACGATTGACGATGGCGCTGCTTCAATCATTCACCTTTTTTATATATCTCAGCGATGCTAGTAACACAACAAGTACTCGCGTTTACAACTCCATTTAAGAGTAAGAGATGAGCTGGTTTAAGAGTCCTGACTGGATGTTGCTGTTTATAAAAGCTGAAGGCTGTTTTGGGACTAAGTAACTCAAGGATATGCAGAAATTGAGAAAATTCTGTTCCCTAGTGGAAGAAACACCTTCTCACATTAGAACAGAATGTGGAAGAATACAGATGCGTTGTAATTATATCGGCTCTCTTTACCCTTAAAACCGGAACACAGCAGTGCAGATACTGCTATATCGTGGCAGAAATAGAAAAGATGATGGTAGCTACATAGACAGACCCCTAGGCAGAAAAGAAATTCTACCGCATACTGGCGGTAATTTTACTGCGGATTTTTTCGTTGTTCGCGCAATCTTATATAACCATTGTGGAACCCACTTGATCCTGGTAACCTCATTTTAAATGTGTGTTGGTAAGTAACTCCGGCGGTGGAGCCGCGGAGGTAGCGGATTGTCAGAATTGCCACTGTTCCTACCCACTGCGACTTAAACTTGGTTAGGGCGGAGCAATAGAACAGATCCGCCGCTAGGGTCGGGAAAGCTGGTGTTTCTGAGTGCTTGTTTTTCTAGCCCCATGGACTCCGCGTTTTGGACTGGGGGGAGGGCGGCGTCTGTTGCGCAGGTAAAGTTCGAAGCTGCGGGTGAATGGGGAGGAATGAGGAATTAACCTATTCTAAGGACGGACCACCATGGGGTGATCGACGCTTTTTGGGCTGTGGGTGTTTGAAAAAGCGTTCCTGTGGCCCTGCCAATATGCTGCGAAGGTGGAACGCCATAGGGGTTTGGCGGTGCGAGTCCGTAAGAAACCCGTCTAGCTCCCGTGAGGCGGATATGCGTAATAGTTTTCCCAAGTAAAAAGGAAATGCTACTTGAAGGTACAAATAATTAAGATGTATTTTAGTTAAGGTGGTATTTATCCAGACGAAATCCTAGGCAGACAAGGAGTAATACCACCTAGAAAACCAATAAAGCCAGGTGAAGGAACAGTTTTTAAACGTGGTAGAGCCACGCTGCAGATATATTAATTGTATTGTTGTAGCACGAATGGGTCGGCTCGAACGGGGAAGGACCACGCTCTCAGAAAATACCAGCGTAAAATAGCAGCTTGATACTGCTGTGTTTCGTATGGTGAGTGTAGAGAACCGGAGACCCTTTATTAGAGGCTTTCGAAAAGATTTTTTAGCTCATTAACTAAAAAATCTTTTCGTTTATTTTTGCTACCGTATCTTTTCAATGAAATCCATGAGCGTCGTAAGTTAAAAAAAACCGAAACTGTCTCAGTGAGCTTATCTGAACCAAAGAACTTCGTTTGCTTTGTACCAAACGCCTCAACCGATTCAAACGTACAAATGTGATCGCATTAGATTTTTAACATATACGTTTGAAATGTATTAGAAAACCGAATTAAATAAACCGTTATTACGGTCACACTATTGTGTGAACCTGCTGTTGCTGAATCATAAGCCATTCTAAAAGCTAACGTTACGCATGAGATCGAACCCAACCGTAATCTGCATAAGAATCGTTCGATTCACTCATCGTTATGCAACTAAGCGACGGTGTGAGGCTCATCCTATTTTCCTTTGAATAAGCATTGTGAATATTATGTTAATATAAATGCCGGCATTATAATGTTATGCATTTGTATTTAATTTTGTCAATAGAATTTTAATTATTATTTCACCACGTTTTTTTTTACCTGCTTTTGGGTAGGACAACGTTCTCACAGAATACCAGCGTAAAATAGCAGCTTAATGCTTCTGTGTTTCGTATGGTGGATGTAGAGAACCGGAGACCCTATTTACTGGATACGAAACATTCCATCTTAGTCATCAGGGGTGACAACGCATCTGCATTTTGATTCTTAATCGAGGATAGATGTACATGTCTATGGGCCACAGCGTATACTTACCATCAGGTGGAATGTGCTCGTTTGTCACCTTTATCCTATAAAAAAAACAACACAAGCCCGGACAGTTCAGGAGCGACGAGTTCAGTCCGTGTGACTGGATCCCATAGACATCTAAATCTATCTTCAATTAAGAATCAAAATGCAGTACGCGTTGTCACCCCTGAGGACTAAAATGGATAAGGACTTAGAATATGACGTAACAAGGACGTCCTATTCTCTACAGTTACCATACAAAACACAGCAGCATTAAGTTGCTATTTTAGACTGATATTCTGCGTGAGCATGAGCATTCGTTCTGCAACCGTATAACAGCAGCGTGGCTTACCATATATATGCATAGCCACCTGCGGCTCATGACCGTGTTTTGTGGCATTCCTTAGTGGTCTAGGTCTATGGTTAGCAATGGGTTTATAAAGGTGTTGATGAATGATGTGACCACAGTATAACAGAAGACCATTTGCGGCATTATTCTTTAGTATTTATTTTCGTAATGTTGTAAATGAACGTTCATATCATAATAAAAAATAAAACTTAGTAAGCAGTCCAAACATAGAGCAACGCGCCGGGGCTACCGTGTTGCTCTGTGAGTCGAACAGAACACAGTAAGCGGCATTGTTTTTTAGTATTTATTGTCGTTATGTTCAGTTACTAATGTTCATAACATATTCCATCAGAACTTAGTATTTTAGTAAAATAAAATGAAAAGTACTCATTTTTGTGTTCATGCACATAAATTTCGTTTGTTAAACATCCCATGTTTGAACAATATTCTTAAAAAGAGATACAAATTTTTCACAACAGGAAGCGAGTGGAAATTACTTAACAAGAATTTTCGCTTTCCCGAATGATTTCCAAGGATTGTACTGTAAAAGATCCAAATATAAGGCCAAAATTTTTATGTTTTCAAATAACAAGCTCGAGTTGGAATAAAAAGAGATTCGAACAAAGACAAGCATAACTTTAGAGCTTTAATTTTAAGTGTAAGCACAAAATAGGGGATAAATATTTAATTGTAAATGACACGACATTCGAGCTTTATATATTCCTTAGTCCACATTAACCCTTTTATAAACTGTCTTCGCACCGACTTCTGAAGCTGTTGTGTGGAAATTCTTTTATTCTGGTTAGTTCTTTGAAGTTCACTGTTATTTTTTATTAAAAGTAAAATTTTTCATCATCCCATAAATGTCCACTGCCGGACATTGGCCACCCTTTCAGGGAGAATTTGTCTAAATCATCACGCTTGGCAGCGGATTGACGATCGCAGAACCAGACGTGAGCACCTTTGATGCTACTGCCCGTCGCCAGTATAAGTATTGAACGTCGCAACGCTAAGACAGTGCAATTTATATTATTTTATAGTATAAGTATGACAAACGAGCACACAGCCCACCTGATGGTAAGTGGTTGCTGTGGCATATAGACAGCTACATTTAAGAATCTAAAAGCAGATGCGTTGTCACCCCTGAGGACAAAGATGGAATGTCTCGTTTCCAGTAAAAAGGGTCTCCAGTTCTCTACACCCGCCATACGGAACACAGCAGCAGTTATTTTACGCTGATATTCTGTGAGTTATTCTGTGAATGTTTAACATCTACGAGTTTCGTGATCACTTACCAAGGTGTTATTGTAGTCAAACTTTTTTATAACTTAAAAATACACTTTGTAATATATATAAATAAATATGTGTTATGAAATTAAGAAAATTCGACTGTGTTAAAAAATTTACTAAAAAAAATTTCCCCTCTCTTGTTTGTATTTGCAGATGCAATTTATAAATATGAAATAGCCTATGTCAATTAAGACGAATTTAAAGATACTCCATAATATGCTAAAATCCATCAAGGCGTATAGACTACAGAGCGTGCCAAATAAATAAACATACATACATACAAACATACTCTCGAAAAACATTACAGTCGGGTAAAACTAATTAGGTAGTTCAACTTGCACTTTTACATACTTATTCGCATATCACTTAAGTCTTAAATATGTATTTAAGTAAGTCATAAATATAGTCTATTGACGAGTTGATCTCTCCTGTACCGTTACAGCCTATTAAATTCCACATCTGAACATAGGCCTCCCCCATAGATTGCCTCGCTTGGGGGGACATATACCATAGTTGGCAAGCGGGTTGGCAACCGCAGTTTTTTATTTTTAGTTGTTAGTACGAGTATGAAGACGCTGCTGCCCATTACCTGATTTGTTTCTCACTGTCGCCTTTTAAGGCACCCACGGGGTGATATGAGGTAGTGGATATTCTTACACCGCCACTAAATGCATCGAAGGTTTGATCTCTCATGTAATTAATATAAAAATATTGCGTCAATATATTAAGTAGATAATAGATAACAATCTGGCTCAGAATATTAGATGTCTTTTATGTAATTTGATTGACTGTTTTGTTATAAATAAAAAAATTGTGCTGTATATAAAAGGTAGTTTTGGCGGGAAACCGACTCTCAATGGACTGGAATATTGCTCCTATTTTAGCGTTCAAAAAATAGTTTGAAGTGTATCTTGATACTGAATAGTGATGCAATTTTAAGTATATAGTGCCTCTACATGTGAACTATTAGGACGACGTAACAAATTTCCCGATACTGATATAAATCTTAAGTATTTTTAATGATTTCTTATATTTACACAAACACTGCACATGAAATGAAACTAATTTTAAGGATCCTATCGCATTTAATTTAACTTTTTAATTCCCCATATTTCGGGTGATTTACAGCACCCATGGTCACGGGGGGGGACTGAGATGTTCGACGTCCCGATGTCATAGTTAGCCCGGCTACCTTCAGTTTTTGAATATTAATTTTTGGTCCGATCTACGCAGAATGAGCTTATAGAATCTTGAAGTCTTGCAGTGGCATGCTTGGGTTTGGATTTAATTTTATTAATTATAGGATCCTAAGCAGATGGCAGCACCCATCCATCTTCGATATTGAAATTAGGGTGTTTTTTAATTTCATTAGCCTCGCGAATCATCCTTGGTAGGAATCGGTGCTCTTTTGTGAGGATTTGTGGTCTATCAAATCTAATGTAATTGCGGGGACGATCTTGGACATGTTCACAGACTGCAGACTTCCTGGAACGTCGGTGCTTTAAGTCCGCTATATGTTCTTTTGCGCGGGTTTTTTATAGATATTTTTGTTTGTCCTACGTATGAGAGACTATATACACAATCCAGCTTGTACACTCCTGCATCTTGTAGAGGGATATGACATTTGACGGATGGTAAAAATTGATAAATATTATTCGGTGGTTTGAAGTATATTTTAATGGAAACTCGCTTCAAGATGTAGCCAACCTTGTCTGTGACTCCTCTGACATAGGGTAGTAGCAGGCACACGCTCGACTGTGGCCGGCTTCACTCGGTCACTGTGACGTAGGCGTGGGACCCGAAGCTTGTTGTCTTGCAAGACTTGCTTGACGTGCTGAAGCTCGACGGCCAGATGTTTCCTGTCACAGATCCCTTGTGCTCTCTGAAACAAAGATTTTCCCACGGTAGCTAACTGTGATGGATGGTGGTGAGATTCACTGTTTAAATATCGGTTGGTATGGGTCTTTTTCCTATACACAGTGTGACCAATAGTGTTATCAGGATTTCGGATGACTAAAACATCTAGAAAAACTAAAGAATTATTTGCCTCTAACTCCATTGTGAATTGTATTTTAGAGAATGATTTCTTATATTTACGCGAACACTACATATTGAATAAAACTATTTTTTACGCATTTTATCGCGTTAAAATTAAAATTAATATTAAAAAACTGAAGCTAGCCAGGCTAACTGTGACATCGGGACGTCAAACATCTCAGTCCCCCACGTGACCATGGGTTGCTGTAAAGCACCCGAAACGTCGGGAATTAAAATAGTAAATTAAACGCGATAAAATCCGTAAAAATAGTTTTATTCAATGTATTTTAGAGTTTATGGAGTTGGTTGCGAGGTTGGGAGGTGGTTTAAAAATGCAGTTACTTTGTCAGATAGTAAAATTGTGACTGTCGTCTATGTACCGCTTGTAGAATCTTGGATTTACAGGAGCAGTAAGAATGGTATGAATCCTTTTTGTGTGCTCTGGTGTATCCTCTCAGTGGTGACAGTAATTTTACCAAGTGCTGAGCCAACTTATAAGTTGGTGAATCTATCTGGCTCACTATGAAACGTAGTGGAGCATTTGGTTTGTATATTTACGGTAACCCATACAACCTCGGTGGTTGAGCACATGATGGTATTATCGAATTTGCGTCGAGATTTAATTTTTCGGAGTATTTCGAACCTTAGCACACGGGCCTTTATGTTTTCAAAGAAAGTTTTATTTTGCGCTTGTTTGCTCTCGTTATGATTAAACTCAAACACAAACAAAAGAGTTCAAATATATGAAAATAGCAAAAAACCATGCAAAATTCCAACTACGTTTTAAAAAAGTTAAAAGTAAAAATGTTGATTTTTCCGGACCGATAAGAATTAGGAACCTACAAGAAAAGGGTCCACTCTTTTTTTAAAGGCCGCCAACGCGCCTGCTATTCCCCTGGCGTTGCAGTTTTTCATCGGTGGCAGAACCCATTTACCATCAGGTGAGCTGCATGTTCGTTTGGCCCTCTTCTGTAAAAAAAATATATATTTACACCGCCACTACACGGTGATATCATTCCTGTAAACAACACCATAGTTATTTATTTTATGTTTATTATATTTATTAATAAAAGTAAAAATGGGATATATCATATACCGTGAACATTATAAATAAACACAACAACAAGTTACACAAGTTAGTTCACTCCACAGAGTAAGTAATTTATTTATATTTTTTTTCTTTATAGTCTTTTACAAGAAATTCTTAGTAAACAAAGTCTCTTACGTAAATGTAGTCTATTTTTTTTCAAACAAGGATTATATAAAATTATTTCTGTCGTTAACTGTCGCGGTGTTATATTGCCCTAAGAGAATTCGACTATTTGTCCCCTACTTCGGTTGTAGTAGGGGACAAAAAGCGGCAGCATTCCTTTGATAACGAATGAAAATAATAAAAGAAACTGCGGCTGCGAAAGCGCCTGCAAAGTGGAAACTTTGGCAAATATCCCCCCATATAAGGGCAAGCCCATATTGAGCAGTGGTATTTTGATAACATGTTATGAATGAATGAATGGATAAAAAAATAACTACTCCTTCCGGGGCAGTAAAACAGCAGGGTAAAACATGGGCCGTCGCTGAATTGAAAGTGACGTTTTGCGTGTTACTTAGCATGGCGTGCAACGTTCACCCGGAATTTAAAAGCTGTATTATTTTAAATTAATGAGACATTTACTTATATCTGTTGTAACTATAAATATAAGTGAATGCTTTTGTAATATGAGAATTACAGGAAGCTTAAAAATATAATTTTAACATAGATTTATTACGGCTCCTTGGCGCAGTGGCTTAGCAATTAGTTGCGGCCGCGGGTTGAAATCCCGCATGAAACAAGTATACACAAATAATTGTTGACGGTCTGTATGTTTGTCCTTGTGAAATTTATACATGGAAACTGCCCCGCGATACAGGAGAAAATCCTACTCTTTTTATAGCAGAGGGGCAAACGAGCATGCGGCTCACCTTATGGATAGTGTCGACCGACGCCCATCAGTGGAATTGCAGGTGCTTTTAAAAAGGAGTAAGCTCGTATCTTGAAGGTCCCTAAGTAGAATCGGTCTGGAAAAATCATCGGTAGTAAACAATTCTACAAAGTAGTCGTGCGAGGTAGAAAACTCCTAGTAAATCACACAGTAGAGGACCGCCAAGCATCAAGATGATGTGGACGGTAACGTTAGTTTTTGGTGCATTGTTGTAAGTCAAAGTGCGTTGATGAAATTTGGTGGCTGGAATTAATCCGAACAATTAGATATGACAGAAAATGCAAAGAGATGCAAAATCTCTTCACTGCGCCAGTGAGACGAGCCAATTGGAAAGAACTCGGTCATCGATGATTCGAGCTGATCAACGCTGGATGAGGTCAAGTGGAAGGAGCTGGCACTTGGGAGCCCCAGCCCAGAGATGGGAACAGTATTCCATGTGGGGCCGAACCTGCGCCTTGTAAAGTTGCAAGCGGTGTGCCGGCATGAAATACTGTCTCGCTCTGCTGAGCACGCCAAGCTTTTTAGAGGCCAAAATGGCCTTCTCTTCCAAGTGACCACGAATCTGCACATCACTCGATATGTTGAGGCCGAGGATTCCGATACTGGCTGAGCCAACAAGGGAAGTGCCTTAAAACTGAGAAGATATGAAAAAGGGGTTTTTTAGCGGTAAACGCGCAAACTTGTGTTTTCTGGGAATTAAACTTGACTATTGATTGAATTAAACTACTTTTACGGATTATATCGCGTTTAATTAACTTATTTATTAATTCCCGACGTTTCAGGTGCTTACACACCCATGGTCACGGGGACTGAGGTGATTGACGTCCCAATGTCAAAGTTAATACGGGTACCTTCAGCTTTTAATTATTAATTTTGTCCGATCTACGCAATGAACTAACTGTGTCTTGAAGTCTTGCAGTGGTATGCTTGGTTTAGTTTAATTTTGTATTACAGCATCAAGCAGCAGTGGTACTAGCCTCCTCTCTATTGAAATTAGGATGTTTTTAATTTCAATAGCCTCACGTATCATCCTTGGCAGGAATCGATGTTCTTTCGCGAGAATCTGTGGTTTATCAAATCTAATGTAATGGCGGGGCCGTCTGGGATATGATCACAAACTGCAGACTTCCCGGAACGTTAGTGCTTCACGTCAGCTATGTGTTCTTTTACGCGGGTTTTAATAGATCTTTTTGTTTGCCCTATATATGAGACCATTCACAATCAGCTTGTACACCCTGCATCTTGTAGAGGAATATTGCACTTGACGGATGGTAAGAACTGACTAATCTTCTTCGGCGGCTTGAAGAAGAAAAAAAAAAAGACATTCGAGGAAGCGCTAAGATCTTAAATCAGGCAAGCAAAAAGTTGTTAATAACGGTGGTTCAGCAAAACGTACCGATCTATGTTTTATAAACAAAACCATAGACAAATCGTCCAGTGATCTAAGACAATTTATCGACATTTGATTATAACATTCTTCAGCCGCCGAAGAAGATTAGTCAGTTCTTACCATCCGTCAGTGCAATATTCCTCTACAAGATGCAGGAGTGTACAAGCTTGATTGTGAATGTGGTCTCTCATATATAGGCAAACAAAACGATCTATTAAAACCGCGTAAAGAACACATAGCTGACGTGAAGCACCAACGTTCCGGGAAGTCTGCAGTTTGTGATCATATCCTAGACGGCCCCGCCATTACATTAGATTTGATAAACCACAAATTCTCGCGAAAAACATCGATTCCTGCCAAGGATGATACGTGAGGCTATTGAAATTAAAAACATCCTAATTTCAATAGAGAGGAGGCTGGTACTACCACCTGCTTGGGATCCTGTAATTAATAAAATTAAAACTAAACCCAAGCATACCACTGCAAGACTTCAAGACACAGTTAGTTCATTCTGTAGATCGGACCAAAATTAATAATTAAAAAGCTGAAGGTACTCCATATTAACTTTGACATTGGGACGTCAATCACCTCAGTCCCCCGTGACCATGGGTGCTGTAAAAACGAAACGTCGGAATTAATAAAATAAGTTAATTAAACGCGTTACTGAAGTCTAAAAGAACTAGAAGAGTAAGTTGACGATTATCCGTCACAAACGGATATCATCAGTTATTTTAATTAAGGCTGTGGAAGTATTGTGTAGTGGTCGGAAACCAGATATAACGTATACAATTTTTTTTACTTCATCATCCGTCACTGGTTCGAAACAGAAAGGAGACCAACATGGTAAAAGGAAAGAAGTAATATCTTTAATGGTATCTCTTTTGATTGTTGAGTCCAATGAAACTGGCAAAGCGCAAAAGTGTTTATTCAGCGCTGATAAATCAAGGGAATGACTAACATTCTGTTTGCTTTTACCAAAGCCCAGGCTGCGCAAGAACTTCCATAAATTCTGGTTTGAGTCTCAATATATTGTGAATGTATCGGCGATAGGCATTTCGTCACCTGTTTGCACCAATTCCGAATATATGGCGTTAACCAAGGTGCTGGTGCCCGTTTCATTTTTACTGGTCTTAAAGGCGCTACTTTGTCATAAGATGTAATTATAATGTTATTGAATAACTGCAGTTTATTGCCAATATGTTTAGTATTATAAAAGTCTGCCCAATTAGCATTGCATATCTCATAATTTAATAGCTTGCGATTTATACGGACAACGTTACGCTGAAACACAATTTTATTGATTTAATAGCATATGATGCGAAAATTAGATCGTGATAGGAAAATCCAGGAGCCACAAATTGACCAAGTATAGATATACGATCAGGATGGGAAGTAAGGATGAAATCCAGTAAATAGTGAGTATTATTGACGTGATAGGTGGATTCAAGGTCAAGAATTTTAATATTGCTTGATGCACATATGAGTTTAAGCTTGTTCGATCTAGCATCATTTCGAATAAGGCAGGTGTTAAAGTCACCCATGGAAATGGAATATGAGTAGTTTAGGAGATGCCTCTCAATCAGCTGTTAAATCATTGAAATAATTTACAGAAGGAGGTGCATAAAAAGCTCCTAGTAAGAAAGGTGTGTTGCGTACCATTATTTCAATGAGAATGTATTCCATTGATTTAGAATAAACCTCAGGCGATCTGGAAACGATCCTTTATGGTATATCTAACCGCAGTGGCAACACCTCCGCCTTCCTTATTAAACCTTTCATTCCTGATGAGATGATAACCAAGAAGACTGAACAAAGTAGATGGTAAGCTAGGTTTAAGAAATGATTCTGATATGAGAAAGGCATGAATAAGACTGTTTTCGAAAGTTGCAAGAAGATTTGAAAAGTGAGCCGGAACACTTTGTACATTATTTCTTCCTTCTATTATTCCTTCTCTTTTTAAAAAACGTTAATCCCACACTAGGATTTTCTCCTGTATCGTAGAGGCAGTTTACAAACATAAATTGAACAAGGATAAACATCCAGATCAGAAACAATTATTTGCAGGCCATACAAATACTTGATCCGTGTGGTATTCGAACCTGCGGCCCCAGCGCAGCAACTCATTGCTAAGCCACATTCTCGCGAAAGAACATCGATTCCTGCCAAATGAATGGTGGTATCTAATTTCAATAAGAGGAGGCTGGGCTGCCGGGATCCTGTAATTAATAAAATTAAAACTAAACCCAAGCATACCACTGCAAGACTTCAAGACACAGTTAGTTCATTCTGTAGATCGGACCAAAATTAATAATTAAAAAAGCTGAAGGTACTCCATATTAACTTTGACATTGGGACGTCAATCCTCAGTCCCCGTGACCATGGTGCTGTAAAGCACCAAACGTCAGGAATTAATAAAATAAGTTAATTAAACGATATAATCCGTAAAAGTAGTTTAATTCAATGTGTGTTCGCGTAAAATAAGAAATCATTATGTAAACTTGACTAGATTTAGTTGCCCCAGTTCGAGACTTTGTTCAACAAATTCTTGACTTTAGAGACATGTTTTTTCAGTTAATCGGCGAGGTTTTTCCGAGAAATATTGGCACGGCCGTTGTATAATAAATGTTACCGGTTTGCAACGTATCATTGATATGCAAAAGCAACAGAGTTGGAGTTGGCAGGCTTGTGGAACACCAGCATTAATAGGCTTGTAATCGGAGCATTCACCGTCTATTACGACCTTGATGCTCCAATTTTTAAGAAAACTTGTGATCCAATTGCACAATGTCTCGGGAAAGACATAGCAAGGGCGCTTGTGCTAAACCCGATCGAAGGCCTTCGCGATGTCCAAACTAACGGCCAGGACCTCCCCCTTGGACTCTACTGTCTCAGCCAATCTATAAGTTATGTAAGCTAGAAGATCACCAGCTAAGCACAATTGCAGAGAAAACATTTTATTTTATGCACAATTGCAGACAAAATAATCTCTAAAACACAATTTTACCTCTTCTCCTTCTAAAAATAGCTCCTGCACCTGACACGGCGGAATCATTTTTTCTATGAGACCATTTACAATAACAATTTTTGTTAACAGTTATGAGTGTAACATTTTTATCAGCTGCTTTATTCATTGTGCCTTGAGCAACACTTTACCCGGTTCTGTACAGAAAATAATACTTTAAAAACTAAAAGAACAGGTGTTTGTAGATAACCGCGTTGGGTGCTTTTCAGATATTTTTATGATGACGCTAATTTTATAAATATCCACAGAAATATTTACAACAAATAACATCAAGCACCCCACGCTTTTTTACAATAAAATTATTTTTATGTTAATCACTATTTTCTTATTTTAAATAATAGTAATAATAATAATAATTTCTTTATTTGCTTATAAACTTATTGAAAATTATTTTCTACTTTTTAGTTCGGTTATATACAAAAGCGTGTTTATTTAGTATTTTAAACCATTAATTATTTTCTATTTTTAGTGCGGCAAACTACAAAAACGTGTTTTTTTTGGACCGAAGTTCTTTTTCGCGGCTTACAGTAGATTGAACTGGCAGAAATCGTAGTTGTTTTATGAGTTAATCGCAAATTCTGAGGATCCTGGCAAGGATAATGGGACAACCTATATAAATTATTGCATTGTCATCGATCCTTGATAAGTGTGCGAAGTTTCAAATCAATGTGACGTTTTCAAGGGGATGAAAATCACATTCAATTAGAAATGATAATTGCATAAAGTCCAAGACGGTAAGTTAAATATTAAGTAAAATATGCAATTTACTAAGTAAAAAGATTCTCAATAATAGAGAAAAAGAAAAAGTAAATATATAAAAAGACTAATTTTACAATTTTTTTCCAGGTTTAGACCGTTGTTTGGAGGCCAGAGCGTTGGAAGTTTCTGAATCACTCACAGGATATTCAGCCAGTTGGTCTTGAGAAACAAGACGTACCTTGCTGCCATTACATAGCTTTAGATATATGTTACCAACTTGTGTCCACCACCTGTGCATACCATGTAGACGTCGAGCTTCCTTGAAAACTTCTCTCCTATGAGGAGTAAATATAATAAATAAAGTTCAAAATTGATAACATGAATGAATCTGAGATGATCTAAATGCACGTATTTTTAATTTTGATGTCACTTGATTTACAAAAGTGTCAATGCTGTTTTCTGCATCAGATTGTTCAATGGCCCGGATTAAAAGAAATTTACGCCTGCTCCTGTTGTCAATGTCATCAGTCAATAGTGTAAGGGACTGAACTTCCTTTTTAAGATCTCCAGGGCAGTCTTCATAGTTTTTTGAACATGATAAAATCATTAGTGAGAGAAGTGATATTAGGTTGAGAACTTTCCAACCGGGCTTCAAACGAAGACATGCACTCTTCATACTTTTTTCAAGTGTTTTGACGGCATCTTCCGGATTAGTTTTTTCAAGATTTAGTCTTCCAGCCATAGTGCAGTGTTGAAGTGTAGTACTGAAGAATAGTATTTGCAGCAGATGTGGTGTATGGTGTGAACTAATACATGTGCTATGGGATGATAGCCAAGATTTAAGATGAGTAAATTTTAATGGATTTTATTAAAAAATATATCTTAAACTTGTAAGTTTAACTATTTTAATTATTTATTAAAACAAGACCCAAAAAAATATGTTGTTACTCTTTGTGCACCTACCCGCGAAAAAAAAAACCAGAAACAGGTATTTTATATTGATATAACCTAAAAATGTTCTTCCTTCATAGATTCTTATCGTAAATCTGCTTATGGTACAAAGGTTGAATTACTTTCATATGATAATTCCCTCACAAACTTCCTCCTTATGTTTCCTGAATGAACCGTCCTCATGATTTCCATAATTTGCATAGAAACGAATAAACCTATCCTTTCCAGCGCTTGCAAAATGAGTTTTCCGGGAAACCGCCCGTAAATTTTCTAACTAACGCCGATCTAGAGCTTGCCGTGAAAGGAATTCATGGTTTCAAGAGAAAGAGTAATACATATACTATGGACATTCTTTTATTACTTGCAAACTATGACAAATATTTACCTGAGTACCAAGTATTGTAAAATAATGATATTTTTATATAAAGAAGGTGGCAAACGAGCACACAGTCCACCTCATGGTAAATGGATACTTTGACTCACAGTCATCTACATCTATCTTCGATTAAGAATCAAAAATGCAGATGCGTCCTAATGCATTTTTCAAACCTGCAAGCCAGCATGTTGCAGCAGACAGCCGACGACCGACGCTCTATGAATGTCCACGTTATCCTTCAAAACCTGGCTGACACAGTGACCCAAATACTCAACGATATATAAAGACGTCGTAGACGACGTAGAAGTCCGTCTGGGTAGGTAACACCCACTTACTCGTGCATATTTCTGCCTCCAAGTATAAGTGCATGTACTGCTGTGTTCTAGTCTGAAGGTGGTCGATGCTAAGACATAGTCCGTAGAAGAAATAAAGCCCTGACTTCAGAAGCTGATGTGGAAATTATTTTATTGTTTCTAGTTCTTTGAATTCGGCTTTTACTTTTTATGAAAAGTTTCATTTCTTGACCATTTAAATTACATTTATGAAAATTGTAATTGTAAGTGTAAGTATATTATGTAAATAGTATGTCGTCTAAGTGATTACTTCAAGACTATATACCCTATGTTCCAATCACTAACGGTGGATATATTTTCATAGTTATTAAAATAATGTTTAAAAAAAAGAATCCTTAAAACCAATTCACAATTGATGAAAATATCGCGTAACATACATACATACAAAAAGAACATACAGTAAAATTCTGAACCTTCTCCTTTTTTGGCGGCTAATGAAAAAAAGACGGTAAGAAATGTAAATATTAAATTATTTTATTTTATCAGTTTCAACTATTTTTCACACAGATCTATCTAACCATAATCCCTTACTAATTGAACCAGAACTAAACCTCACTCTAATTCGGACGTGTTGGCATCGTATCTTAATTTCGAGTTCAAAGCGACCCTTTGAGTGACAATTGCTCGACGCTTACCAGTGTTCACGGATTGTGGCTAATGTTCTATTTGAAGCCCCATTTAACCGGAACGATATCGCTTGCTTTCCACAGATTTCCACAACAGTACGATTTACGATTGAGTAGGTTTCAGCAATGCAGTAATACCAGATCGAGTAGATGCATAAACTGTCTCTTATCTATATATTATTTATTTTAAGCTAAAGATGTATCAATTTTGTGTTTTAACATTTACCGAAGTTACTAAAGTAAAAGCGAGGAAATGCTACCAGCGGTTTTGACACTATCTCTAGAGGAATAGGGCTGTATAATAAATCTATTTTCAAAAGTAAAGATTGTTTTAAATAACAAATAATTCGTACTCTCACAGATCAGTAAACTGTAGGTTCCTTTCTACGTAATCTTTACAAACACATTAACTTAGTTAATAATAAAAATAGTTTATATTTTACGGACAGGTATCTATCGGCCATTTTTTGGTGACTGATGTTTGTTTTCAAACTGACTTTATTTATAACTAGCGATCCACCCCGGCTTCGCAAGGTTGATTTCTGGATCTTGACAACAACGCCACCTACCGGGTTGAATACTAAATCTAAATCATCCAGGACCTACTCAAATACACAAAAAAATTCATCATAACCCGTTCAGCCGTTTTTATTTTTAGTGAGACTAACGTACAGCAATTGATTTTTATATATAAAGATTTATAGGTGCAACTGTTGTCACTTGATGAAACTTCAGCTTCATTTTTATCATTTGGATACACACTTGTACTTGTTTCACCATATTTATTTAAATTATTAGTTTACTAATTATAAGAATCCACCAGTTTCACCTAAATATTGTGAAACAGGTACAAGTGTGTATCTAAATCACAATGATGATTGGAAACTAGTAAAATCCACATGATCCTAAGTCAGAAGAATTTGACAGGTAAGGTATGTTGAACACATTATTGAATTAAAAAAGTCGAATGATCTGGCAGAATTTGGACGTTTTCAAACGGGCACAAGCTGACGTAAACCACTCGGAGTCAACCGTACTTTAATTCCAGAGTTCCAAAGTTGTAATATGACCCGTCTTGCGGACTGATTGATTTCTTTACTCGTATGTTTCACGCACGGTGACATTTCCTTGGAGTTGGCTTATCTTTAATGCACCATATAGTTGAATTTGGTTTTATTTTATTATCATAGTTATGTAATTACGTTCCATCTCCAATCGTCTCGCTCGCAGACCTCTTACTTCTCTATTATGAACTGACACTGATTTACACGATCGTCTTTCTACTCACCGGTAAGTTTATGCGGCACCATAATTTGCATTACTGCTGATCTAAGTCTGCATTACTGAAGACCACAGTTGGTGGCCGAACTGTTTTCACTTCATCAAAGCCCCCTGTCTACTTGAATTTAGCAAATAAATTAATAACTGTTGCTTGTGAATAAACAGACTCACTAAAAGTATACTAGCCAAAATTTCAAAACATTCACGGAGTTCTAAACATTTTGTCCTTTATTTAACGAAGTAAGTCATATTCCAAATAAAAATATTTGAAATAATAAGTGTACCCTTTTCAGTTTTATCAGCAAACATCCAGCCTTTATGAAATTCTCTTCCCATTATCAAACAAATGAGTAAAAAGGATCTAACTTATTTTTGAATTTCCCTTATATTATTTTGTTTGAGTCTTTCAAATGTAATCTTAAAATATATTCGAAAAATGTCTATAAATTCTTTGCCCTTTAGAAACATTTTTGTCTAAACACAATTACACAAAGTTACATTATGATTTTGCTAGGGACTGAACACTACAATTTTGTTTATTTTCAACTATCGTACGTATAACGTCAAGACTCTGTCTCCGTAATTAGTTTGTGTCCTTTGTTACGCTTAGGCGGATCACAGCAGTTGTCATGATGCCCTAATGAACATTTGATTCATCAAAATATATTTGTTTTGTGTTTATTATGTGTAATTTAGATAGATAGATAGATATTATTCAATCTATTCAATTCACTTTATAATTAATCATCTTTTTCTACAGTGACAGCACAGCAGTCCGAAGCTCTGATCATTAACTTCGTCTTTATTTGAAAATTTGCGCAATGATAAAATAACACCTTTCTTCGACTTCTTCAAACGATGTTCAGCGGAGCCGTAATTTACTCAATAACATTTGGATGGTGCTTTAGAGAGACATGTCTAAATTAATTATAGTTTGTAACGATAGACTGTGATTAAAAAATAATTAATTTTATTATTCACTGGCGACCCGCCTCGGTTTCGCCTGAATACGATCCATTCATATGGCGTTATTTAAATTAAAGGTATTCAAGGATCGTTGATTTTACAAACAGTTGATTTTTTTTAAGAAATCGAAGAAATCTCTCTCAATTATTTCAGATAAATATATCCTAGATGGCTCCTTGCATTACTCTCTATCTGTTCGTAAAGTTTTATCACAATCTGTTGAGCCATTTCGAAGATTAGCACTGACAGACATTCAGACAGACAAAAATTTTAAAATGCTGGTACATGTAACTCTCGCTATGGGGCGTATATTGCCATAGTTGCCACGCTTGGCGAGCGGGAAGGCAACCGCAGTTTTTTTTATTGTTATTTTGCTGTTATCAGAAAGATGCTCCTGCCCATCTTCTGCCTCAGTTTCCCTTTGTCGGCTCTTACGACACCCACGGGAAGATATGGGGCAGTCAGTATTCTTACCCGCCACTACACGGGTAATGGTGGGTAAGAAAACTTACTTGGTCTAAATCACCATATTTTCACTACCACATCCTGTATGAACTAAGAGGAACAGTTGAGAATTAATTATAAATCAAGTTTTGACTACTTTTAAAAATACCGTGATACATAATAATTCATCATCATCATCATTACAGCGCTTCACAAGTCCACTGCTGAACATAGGCCTCCCCCTAAGAATACCACAAAGCATGGTCCTGAGCCACCTGCATCCATCGAGTTCCTGCATGTCTTACCAGGTCGTCACTCCACCTAGTGGGGAGCATAGCCCTTTCCATAGCACGCTGAGCGACCTTGAGCTTCCTCATACGGGCAGCAGTGAAGGATCACGTCTCAGATCCATAGGTCATCACTGGCAACACGTACTGGTTGTACAATCTCGTTTTTAAGTTTTGAGGTATACCTGACGAGAAGATGTGTCGTAATCCCCCGAAAGCTGCACAGCCGAATTTAATCCGTCGATTGACCTCTCGGTTGAAGTTGGAATTACCTAGTCGGACTATTTATCCCAGTTAACCATACTCATCAACAACTATCGGCATAGGAGTGACATGGACCTTACACATGCATATACTGTACATATACCTTTGTTTTGTCCATATTCATCTTAAGACCTACCCGTTTGGGGGCACTATTGAGGTCATTAAGCATATTGAACAGTTATTTTAAAAGTTTTAAACAAGATGCTGCTTTTTCAATTCCTTGTGTCATTTCTAAGGTTACGTTACACATTCACCTTTTTTGGTTAATTTTAGTTGCAGTAGCAACTCACCATCAGGTTTTTTAATTCCAGCACCAGGAATTTACATTGCTTTCTGGGGAGGCAGTTTATATACATAAATTTCACAAGGGCAAACATCCAGACCTGGAACAATTATCGATAGGCCCTACAAATACTTGTTTCACGCGGAATTCGAACCCGCGGCCCTCAGCGCCGCAATTCAATGATAAGCCACTGCACCTCGCCGTCAAAGATTTTAAAAATTTTTGACGGTGAAAGTAAATTAACGTTCCACAGCAGAACCACCTCTCATGTGTATATGACTTCACATCATCCTCGAACAAAGTTTATTTTTCACGCATACAACGTAAATGTTCGAAAATCCCCTGAACCTTATTTGCAACTGTTTTTATTTATAGAATAAGGGTGATAAACGAGCACACAAGCCACCTTATGGTAAGTGAGTATTATCGCCGATAGACACCTATTTTTATTATTGTTATTATGAGGAATTTAAATAGTATTCTCATCTGGAGGACAAATATAGAATGCATAGTATCCAGTAAAAAGGGTATCCGTTTCACTGAACTCAACTGAAACATACACCACAACACAACAACAAGCTTACACAACAAACACAACAACAGCTTTAAACCGCTATTTTACGCAGATATTCCGTGAGAGCGTGGTCTCTCTACGGTCGAGCCGACCCATATGTGCTGGTCCTTCGAACCGGATGTTTCTTCTTGGATGGTCAGAGGAATAAACTAAAAGCGCCTGTAAATGATTGAAATAATCATCGACTGTAACAATCGTTGTCCGTTCAAAAACGAGGATAGCATGACACAGATGAAGCTAGTTACCTTAACATTGATGATATTACTTCTGGTTACATATGGATACGTTCAAACAGTCGCAAGGCATTAATAAATGGGCGACAGTAGGAAATAATAAAAGCAGACGAAGGTTATATGAACTTTACCATGAAATATTATATAATCTTTCCGATGCTTTTAAAGAATATGTCAAAATGATTCTAAAATGTTTAAAAGAGTTTACTCCACAGTCAAACCTTTACATATTATTAGCAACAAAATGAAGACTTCTAAGAATAAAATTAAAATGACGAGTATAATTAACGGCGAAACCGGTAAAGACAAACCTCGTAACTCAAACTATCAATTAAAAATTAACAATGAATAGACTAAATCAAATCAAGAAGTCGCAGCGGTGTTTGAAAAATATTTTACTGATATTCCTATCTTGACAACAGAGTCATTTAACACTACTCCAACTGTCGCCCATTCATTAATCAAACAGAATGTTAATACTTGTTTAAAAGAATTAAGATTAGAAAAAGTATTACCGCAAGATATTGTCAAATACTTCAAAACCATACATGTAAAGAAAACCGCAGATTTGTAGGGAATTTCCGTAACAGTTATTGCGTCCATAATAGATTTAATTGCACCGCATCTTGCTATTATTTCTAATACTTGTATCGATTTTGGTGTGTTTCCTGATTTAATTAAATATTTATATCTGTTTATTTATATATGATAGACAAGTTACGTTGGAATATTATATGATTATCTGAGGTCCGAAGAGAAGGGGAAGGACATGGTAATCCTTGAATTCGGCAACTTGTTCTATCACCGGGAGGGCGACCATCTGTCCCAAGGAGGTGTCGGATTTATCGTCCACAAGTCTCTCGTTAACATCGTTGTAAAGATTGAGAGTGTGTCAACGAGGGTTGCGTACCTTATAATCAGAATCACAAAATGGTATTCGTTGAAGGTCATACAGGTTTACGCACTAACCTCGGCACATCCCGATGAGTGGAGGAAATGTATGAGGATATACCTAGAGCCATGCATTCCTCCAAAAACCACTATACGGTGTTAATGGGAGACTTCAACGCAAAACTAGGCACAAGAGAGAACGGTGAGCTGAAGGTAGGGAAGGGTGAGTAAATTTGGAATAGGGCAACGGAAACCAAGGGGCCAGCAGCTGGCCGACTTCTTGTAGAGAGAGGGACTCTTTATGGTAAACTCTTTCTTCCAGAAGCGGCCCCACAGGAAGTGCACCTGGTCAAGCCCCGACGGTTCGACAAAAAATAAAATTGACTTCATTATGACGACCAAACGACAACTGTTCAGTGATGTCTCAGTGATCGCGAGGGTGAAAACTGGCAACGATCACCGAATAGTAAGAGGCACACTGCATTTAAACGTTAAGTTGGAGAGGTCACGTCTTATGAAGTCAACGCTCCGTCCCCCTCACGCTCTAATCCAAAGTCCCGAAACCTTTCAGCTCAAGCTACAAAACCGTTTTCAGTGCCAAGAAGATTGCAATGCAGTAGACGATATGAATGACAAAGCTAAAAAGCTAAGTTTTGTAAGACCCGCCGCAGAATAACACAAAAACTCCCCTATCACACTCTTAATCTCATGACTGTTATACTGAAATACAGACGGATTTCCCTTCTGAGCCCCGTCTAAGTGCTGTTTTTGAGAGTCATTACGAATCGTCTCGTATGCAGACTCGACGACTGCCATCCTTCCAAGAAAACCGGTTTCCGAAAGGCTTTAACACCATAGACCACATGCATACCCTTAGGCAAAATTTACAGAACTCAGAGGAGTACCATTTGTCACTATGTCTGGCGTATGTGGACTATGAGAAAGCCTTTGATTCCGTCGAAATTTGGGCGGTGCTGCAGTCCCTTCAGCGGTGCCAAGTTGACTGTCGGTATATCGAGGTGCTGAAGTGTTTGTACAGTAAGGCTATACGAGTACAGAACCAGAGTACAAAACCTATCCAACTGCAGAGAGGTGTAAGACAAGGTGACGTAATATCCCCGAAACTCTTCACCGCTGCATTGGAAGACGTTTTCAAGCTACTGGACTGGAAAGGATACGGTATTAACGTCAATAGCGAGTACATACTCACCTTCGATTTGCCGACGATATAGTCCTTATGGCAGAATCGCTGTAGGACCTAAGCACTATGCTCAATGACCTCAATAGTGTCTCCCAACGGATAGGTCTCAAGATGAACATGGACAAAACAAAAATCATGTTTAATGTCCATGTCACACCTATGCCGGTAGGTGTTGGGGGCACTAAGCTCGAAGTTGTTGACGAATATGTTTACCTGGGACGAATAGTCCGACTAGGTAAGTCCAACTTCGACCGAGAGGTCAATGGACGGATTCAACTCGGCTGGGCAGCGTTCGGGAAATTACGACACATCTTCTCGTTAGGTATACCTCAAAACTTGAAAACGAGACTGTAAAACCAGTGCGTGTTGCCAGTGATCACCTATGGAACTAAGACGTGGTTCTTCACTCGCAACAAGTCCACATATGCAAGGCAAAGTGGCAGATTGTACTCTTCGGTCATTTGTACAATTTGCCGAAGGGTATGTATGTGGTCTATGGTGCTAAAGCCTTTTCGGAAACCGGCTTGTTCGGGAGGCTAGAAGTCTTCGAGTCTGTATGCGAGACGATTCGTAGTGACTCCCGAAAACATCACGTAGACGCGGCTCAGAAGGGAAATCGGTCTGTAGTTCTTCAAGAGAGCGTTGTCGCCTTTCTTGAAGAATAAGACCACCGCACTTCTGCTCCACGCCTCCGGTATAATGCCGCCATGGAGGACGGAATTAAAGAGCTTCTGAAGGTCTTTAAGTACCGGTTTTCCACCCGCTTTCAGAAGCTCCGGTGTAATTCCATCCTCGCCTGGGGCCTTGCCGTTTTTAAGGTGCTGGAGAGCCATTCTGATATCGTTCAAACTGACTTCCGAGATATCATCGGAATAGTGTCGGATAAGACTTGCTCTTGGATCGCTACCCCACACTTGCGTGTGGCTCCAACGATGACGTTTACAGCTGCCCATAGAATCTCTCAATCTCACTCAAAATCTCAGGTGTCGGAAACAATGCTGCCATTCGGTCTTCAACTTCGACAGTTGGCTCTATCTGGCAGACAGATCTCTGGCAAAGACTTTGGAGCCCTGGTTCCGATTGATCGCTTCTTCAATACGAGCTTTATTGAAGTTGCGCAAGTCCCGCCGCATGCATTTGGAGATCTGTCTGTTCAGTTGCCTGTATTCTGTCAAATCTACTGAAAACTGCAGCTTCATTTCCCGTCTAACAACCATGAGATTAAGAGTGTGATCGGAGAGTTTGTGTTCTTCTGCGACAGGTCTTACAGAACTGCCCGACCGCATGGACAGTTTCCTGAGCTTTCATTCATATCGTCCACTGCATTGCAATATTCTCGGCACTGAAAACGGTTTTGTAACTCGAGCTGAAAGGTTTCGGACTTTGGATTAGACCACGAGGGGACGGAGCGTTGACTTCATTAGACGTGACCTCTCCAACAACGTTTAGGTTCAGTGTGCCTCTCACCATTCGGTGATCGCTGCCAGCTTTCACCCTCGCGATCACTGAGACATCACTGAACAGTTGTCGTCTGGTCGTCATAATGAAGTCAATCTCATTTTTGTCGAACCGTAGGGGCTCGACCAGGTCCACTTTCTGTGGGGCCGTTTTTGGAAGAAAGAGTTCATGATAAAGAGTCCCTCTTTCTCCATAAAGTCAGCCAGCTGCTGGCCCCTTTGGTTCCGTTGCCCTATTCCGAATTTCCCTACTTTCAGCTCACCGTTCTCTCTTGTACCTATTTTTGCGTTGAAGTCTCCCATTAACACCGTATAGTGGGTTTTGGAGGAAAGCATGGTTCTAGAGATATCCTCATACATTTCCTCCACCTCCTCATCGGGGTGTGCCGAGGTTGGTGCCTAAACCTGTATGACCTTCAGCAAATACCGTTTGGTGATTCTGAGTATAAGGTACGCAACCCTCGTCGACACACTCCCAATCTTAACAACGTTGTTAACGAGAGACTTGTGGACGATAAATCCGACACTTCCTTGGGACAGATGGTCGCCCTACCGGTGATAGAATAATTTGCCGGATTCGAGGATTACCGTGTCCTCCTTCGGACTTCGGATAGTCCTATTATATTCCAGCGTAACTTATCTATCACTTCTTCCAGATCCAGGATCTTCTCGTCAGTCAGTCCTCAGGGTGCGTGCGTTAAATGTTGCCAGGTCGAGTCGTCGTAGGTGGCAACCGAACCTCCACCGGAGATTCTTAGCACCCCCTGCCCGCCGTTACCATGGTCGCCACCGTAGCCAGTAATAGCGGGGCTGCCGAGGACTCGGGGGCCTTTTATTTGTGTCGTTGCTCATATACCCCCCATGAGCAACGTTCTGCAGCATATGATGAAAGAAAGATTAGAATTCTCACAGATGTTGAGACAGCTAGATTAGTTTATTATAGTTACTTTCATAGCGTAATGTCTTATGGAATTTTGCTATAGGGTAATGCGACTGACATTGATGCCATATTTTTTTAGTGAAAGAGAGCCGTACGTGCGATTTATAACTAAAATTTTAATGAGTCCCTTCGAGAAAAATTTAAAGAAATAAACATATTAACTTTGGCATGGCAATATATTTATGAAAATGTAATGTCTGTTCACAAAAAACATAAATAGCCTTGATAAGAATAAAGATTTTCATACTTTAAACAATAGGAACAAACATAAGCTTGTAATAACAGTTACTAGTCTCCACAGAATACGTGGTAGAGCCATGTTGCAGCTATATTAGTTGTATAGTTTTAGCACGAATGGCACGAATGGAAGGACCACGCTCTCACAGAATACCAGCGTAAAATAGCAGCTTAACACTGCCGTGTTTTGTATGGTGAGTGAAGAGAACCGGAGACCCTTTTTACTGGAAAAGAGGCATTCCATCTTAGTCCTCACTGGTGACAACGCATCTGCATTTTGATTCTTTATTGAGGATAGATGTAGATGTCTATAGGTCACAGCAACCACTTACCATCAGGTGGACTGTGTGCTCGTTTGTCACCCTATCCTATAAAAAAAAATCATTTATGGGGCAATATCCCAGAAAATGTACAAAATTTGTCAATAAACAAGTTTAAATGTTTTATTGAAGAAAAACTGTACAAAAAGGGTTATTATACTATCAATGAATACATGAATGAAAATAACCCCTGGGAATAAGGTGATCGCCACCATGCTGGTTCTATAAAAATTGATTTAAAAATTGTACAAACAAAATTATTGTTAAGTGAAATATGTTTAAAAAAAAGTCCCGTTGGGTTTCTTGCTGGTTCTTCCCAGGACAGAGGTATTTTCCGAACCAGTGGTAAATAAAAAATGACTTTCAATAAGTATTATGTAATAATCAATATTGAATAAAAAATCATTATTTTATATTCTATTCTAGTCTATAAAAAATATTAAAACATATAAATACACCGTGGTAGCTCAGATGGTTAGCGCTCGCTGTAAGTTACACAGTACGCGAAGCAACCCGAGTTCGATCCCCGCCGGCACCAATGAAATTGTTAATTGCAATTTTAAGTGATGATTTACCACGTGCTCGGCGGTGAAGGAAAACATCGTGAAACCTGCATGTCTGATCAAAAAAATATTTCGAAGACATGAAGCCAACAGGCATTGGGGCAGCGCGGCGGACATTTCCTTGCCCTAAAACCCTCTCAGAAATGATGAGGCCTGTGCCCAGCAGTGGGATGTATATAGGGTGTAACTTTACTTTACTTTTATATAAATACACTAATGAGAATGACATGTTTAAGGACTTCTTTTTCATTATATAAAATTGAAGGGATAAACTTACAGTCCTCCTGATGATCAGTGGCTAATGCAGACTTTGGCCACTTGCATCCAACTTCAAATGAGGAAGGCTAAACCGAATTTCGGTCACGGCGTTCATTTTCAACGGAGAATAGCCATCTGCGCAGTACAGCATTATAGCGACCGAGTGTATGTGCAAGCACAGGGGCACTCTCTATTCCGTCACTCTAATAGTCCGATGGGACAGCGATCAGGCACAGGCTTAATGTGCTTTTCGAGGCACAAGGTGAAACACAAACACTTCCTGTCTCAGGACTGCTACTGGGAATATCTTGAAAAATTCTATAACTTATATTTTGGCCCGAACCAGGATTCCAAGCCAGGACCTCATGATTAGTAGCCGCATTAATGGCCCCTAGACCAACGAGGTGGTTATTATTCTGGCTGTAATTATACTATCTAAATAGATATTTGTGTGCGCAACAAAGAATATGTGTGTAGGTTTGTATGTGTACGTGTGTACGTTTAACTACATATTGATAACAAATTTATATTAAAGTGATTTCTGGATCTCGACAATAGCGCAACATAACGGGTCCAAATGTGAATTTAAACCATCTAGGGACCCATTGAAACACAAACAACAAATTTCATCATAATCGGTCTTGCCATTTTTGAGTTTTAGCTAGACTAACGGACAGCAATTGATTTTTATATATAGAGTTATAATAAAAGCCAATAACAAAAAAAATGCTCAATTCCTTTGTCTTTAAATACGGTACGGATTAAATATTCCTTAAATATAAATTTCAACCCTCCAACTTAAAATTGCTTCGTACTTAATTCATAAAGCAGAATGTTAGAAATAATTTCTGCTTGAGTAATTCTTATAAATTACTAACTTCAACCAAAGTAGCTTATTAAAATTTATAAGGAAACTAACTGGTTTGGCAGAGGTTCTCCTATTCCTTTCCGGTAGGTGGTGCGATGACTTCGAAGCACTCTGAATTCACTCAGGATATAAATTTATCAAATATTTTATACGTGGAGCCATGTTGCAACTATATCATGGTTGTCATGGACGCATCCATTTGTAACCGGAAGTAATATCATAAATGTTGAGGTAACTAGCTTCAGCTGTGTCACGATATCCCCTTTTTTTCCCCGCCCGTTTTTGAACCGACAACGATTGTTACAGTCGATGAAATAAATAAGAAACTTTTCTATCATATACCAGCGCTTTTAATTTTTCTTCTGACCATCCAAGAAGGAACATCTGGCTCGAAGGACCAGAACAAATGAATCGGCTCGGCCGTGGGGAGACCACGCTCTTAGAGAATACCTGCGTAAAATAGCCGTTTAAAGCTGCGATGTTTCGTATGGTGAGTGCAGTGAAAAGGATAACCTTTTTACTGGATACGATGCATTCTATATATGTCCTCCAGATGAGAATACTATTTAAATTCCCCAATAATAATAAAAATAGGTGTCTATCGGCCATAATACTCACTTACCATAAGGTGGCTTGTGTGCTCGTCTATCACCCTTATTCTATAAATAAAAACAATTGCAAAATTAAACCGAGGGACATACGTGAGGTACATTTTGAAAAGAGTCGTGGAAAACAAAGAGAGCCCGACGGTATTTGAATAATCTTCCGACAAACGTCAATTCAAATTGAAATACGTCCCAAAAGGGTCTGAGTAATGCGTTCTAACAATACATCCGATATTATCTAGCACCTTACGTTCTTTGTTGAATGTACTGACTTGTACGCAGATAAGAACTGAATACTAATCTAAAAATGTAAAGATATACAAAAGATAAAATAAAATATTAATAATAAAAAAAATAATTAAAGGTAAATAAAAGAAAGAGCAGTAGTGGCTTAGGCTCGGGGGCACTTGTTATCAATTTTACAGTACGCTAGTGACCCAAGTTCGATCCCCGCCGTAACCAATGAAATTGTTGATTGCAACTATAAGTCCTGATTTACCTCGTTATCGGTGGTAAAGGAAAACATCGTGAAGATTTGAGGTACAAGGGATTTTCACACATATAGGTTGTATACTTGAAAAATAAACTTAGTTCGAGAATGATGTGAAGTCATATTATACACATGAGTGGTGGTCCTGCTGTGGAACGTTAGTTTACTTTCACCATCATAAATTTTGAAGGCGAGGTGCAGCGGCTAATCATTGAATTGCGGCGCTGGAGGCCGCGGGTTCGAATTCCGCGCGAAACAAGTATTTGTAAGGCCTGTCAATAATTGTTCCAGGTTTTGATGTTTGCCCTTGTGAAATTTATGTATGTAAACTGCCTCCTCAGAAAGCGATATAAATTCCTGGTGCTGGAGTTAAAAAACCTGATGGTGAGTTGCTACTGCAACGAAAATTAACCAAAAAATGTTAATAAGTAACGTAACCTAAGAGATGACACAGGGAATGGAAACAGCAGCATCTTGTTTAAAACGTTTAAAATAACTGTTAAATATGCTCAATAATCTCAAGTGCCTCCAAACGGATAGGTCTTAAGATGAACATGGACAAAATAAAGATCATGTGTAAGGTCCATGTCACTCCTATGTCGGTAGTTGTTGGGAGCACTAAGCTCGAAGTTATTAACAAGTATGGTTACCTGAGACAAATAAGCCAACTAGGTAATTCCAAATTCGACTGAGAGGTCAATCAACGGATTCAACTCGGATGGGCAGCGTTCGGGAGATTACGACATCTTTTCATCAGGTATACTTCAAAACTTTAAAACGAGATTGTACAACCAGTGCGTGTTGACAGTGATAACCTATGGATCTGAGATGTTCACTGCTGCCCGTAAAAGGAAGCTCAAGGTTGCTCAGCCAGCTATGGAAAGGGCTACGCTCGAGTGACGACCTGGTAAGACATGCAGGAAGTCGATGGATGCAAGTGGCTCAGGACCGTGCTTTGTGGCATTCTTTGGGGGAAGCCTTTGTTCAGTAGTGGACTTGTTAATGGCTGTAATGATGATGGTGATGCATGATTATCTATCACTATATTTTTAAAAGTAGTTAAAACTTGATTTATAATTAATTCTCAACTATTCCTCCTAGTTCGATATATTTAGTTTTAAACCTTCATGGCATGATGATTAATGTGTGAGTCGTCTGCAAAAACTAGCGTCATCTGATTGTTGTGGATTGATATTGGATAATTTGTTCTTGCAACAATAATTTAAGTCCTCGTCGATTGCCTCGTTAGACTTTTTTTTTATAGGATAGGGTGACAAACGAGCACACAGTCCACCTGATGGTAAGTGGTTACTGTGACCCATAGACATCTACATCCATCCTTGATTACGAATAAAATCCAGATGCGTTTTCACCCGTGAGGACTAAGATGGAATGCCTCTTTTCCAGTAAAAAGGGTCTCCGGTTCTCTACACTAACCATACGAAACACAGCAGTGTTAAGCTGCTATTTTACGCTGGTATTTTGTGAGAGCGTGGTCCTTCTCCGGTCGAGCCGACCCATTCGTGCTACAACTATACTACTAATATAGCTGCAGCATGGCTCTACCATGGTCATGCTGCATGCTGCATAGACTATTGGGCGATGGGGTAACTGCTGATGTCCTTGGCTGGAATCCCGGTCGGATCAAAATCAATTATTGGGGTTTTCTGTAAATAAAAGTTCGTCACTCTAGCGGAGCGTCATATCGACGGTGGTGAGGTGAAATTGAAGGTATATCGAGAAACCTCCACTTGTTTGTGCAATATAAAGTTCACTGTAGGCGCCGTGCGCGAGAGATTCCGCTTGAGTCGTTTTGCGAGTGAAGTCGTTCTACGAGTGCTAGGATAGTGTCGTGTTTCTGTTTGTTGTGGTGGTTCTTCTGGTGCAGGCGGGGAAGATGGTGTTCCTGGAGGGCTGCCCTGTGTTACACTCAGATAAGTAGTGTTGCTGTTGGTTTGATAACTTTGGTGTTATCATGTAATTACGTACCTCAGGTTACACTGGTGTTTGATTGTAGCGGGGACGTATTACGGTGTGGTCGAACTGTAATTACTCTATACTGAATGTATAGTGCCTTACGCTGTCTTATTGCTGATAATGATTAATTGCGTAAGCAAGAGAGCAAGTTGAACATCCGCCTTCACACTTTTATTATTTTTAATAATTAAGGCTATCCTGATGTATTTCTGAGATCAAAATTGGGATCCTCTGCTGAATTTCCAAGAGATATATATATAAAGAAGATAAAATATTTTTGTTTGTTACATACATTTTTATGGCGCAATGCGTCCTACCACTTTTGGTCGTAACACAGAAATTCATTGTATATCCATACACAATCAACCCTATTTAATAATATTTCAATAATTATATTAAAAAGAATATATTATATTATAACTGGTTTCTTGGGAACGGCTCTAATCATTTGTAAGAAATTTTGTACTAAGCTATTGTCTTACTTTAGCTTTTCTAGACAGGTGTAATCCCTGAGAGAATTATTATTTTGTCTTACGACTAAGAAATTCAGTCGCCCAGGTTCTATAATCCGAGTAGGGTACACTTATATTTAATATTTAAATAAAGATTTCAAAAATAGACAATGTATTCATAAATTTCGTAAAATTTAAATCAACCAAACCAGAAAGCGTACTCAAACCCATTGAAGTTTGAATACTAAATCTTTAAACATATTCAAATTTTCTGAATGGAAAAGGGAGTTTAGTTTATTTTTACGATCCAGGTCAACAGAAATATATTTACTGTACAATTATCAATAAAGATTATTATTATTATTATTATTAGAAATATTTGTGTTATATAAGTTAGAGTTTTAATGTTCAAATATAGAACGAGAACAATGTTCATTTATAATTGAGAATTAAAATGCAACTGCGTTCTCACCCTTGAGGACTAAGATGAAATGCCTCATTTCCAGTAATAAGGGTCTCCGATTCTCTACACTCACCATACGAAACACAGCAGCATTAAGGTGATGGTCTACGCTGGTATTCTGTGTGAGCGTGGTCCTTCCCTGGTCGAGCCGACCCATTTGTGCTACAACAATAATGGCTGCATCGTGTAACGGTTATCTGTATAATCCAGTATTCTATAGAATACCTAGGCATTCTATAGAATGCCTGTTAATTGCCTGCAGGTTAGCCCTTAGGCTACTTCAGCCACACCTTGACCTACCTTTACTGATATTACTTGATAAGTACCTTGTATTTTGCCATTTTTATTCACTGATTCTACGGTGTGATGTTCATTTTTATACATTTTATATCTTAAAAAAAAGTTTTAGTTTTTTTTATAGGACAAGTGTGAGCACACAGTCCACCTGATAGTAAGTGGCTGCTGTGGCCCATAGACATCTACATCTATCTTATATTAAGACTCAAAATGCAGATGCGTTGTTATCCCTGAAGACTAAGATAGAATGCCTCGTTTGCAGTAAAAAGGGCCTCCGATTCTCTACACTCCCCATATGAAACACAGCAGCGTTAAGCTGCTATTTTATGCTGATATTCTGTGAGAGCGTGGTCCTTCCCCGGTCGAGCCGACCCATCCGTGCTACAAATATATCGGTATATAGCTGCAGTATGGCTCTACCACGTAAGAAATATAGTTGTTCATCATCATATTACACTTTACCCGGTATCCCAATGGCGTTCTATATCGTTCCTAGGTATTATGTACATTGCCTAGGTAACGTATGTAATGATTTACAATAGATGAAATATTTTATACATCGCGTAGGCAATATTGTACACAATTAATTAAATATAATGTTAGGTATTCTACTCAATGTTTAAATTAATAAACTTTGCCGTAACATTCTGACATTCAAACCATTTTTTTTTTGCAAAAGAAGGCCGTACCGGCAAATTATAACTTAAATTTTAAAGAGTCTCTCAGATAATTTTTTGTAAGAAATAAACATTTTAAATTTGGCATCGCAATACATTTATGAAAATATAACATTTTATGTATTACATTTACGTATGTTCTTATAAACATGAATATCTTTGTAATAAATAAAGATGTTCATGCTTTATACGAGTACTCTAGGAACAAACATAATCTTGTAAACCAGTTACTCCACAGAATTAGTAATTCCCAGAAAATGTTAAAAATTTGTCAATCAGCAAGTTTAAGGTTTTATTAAAGAAAAATTGTACAAAAAAGGTAGTTATAATATAAAGTAATACATGAATGAAAGTTACCTCTAAGAATTAGTGAAAATTCATATAAAAAATTGTACAAATTTATTGTAAAGTTATATAGGTTTAAAAAATATAATCCCGCTGGGTTTCTTGCTGGTTCTTCCCAGGACAGAAGTATTTTCCGAACCAGTGGTAAATAAAAAAATTACTTTCAACAAGTATTATCAATATTGAATAAAAATTATTATTTTCCATTATATTCATATACATAAATAAATATATTATAAATGTCTGTCGATTGGCATTATGCTAAGCCTTAAGCCGATTACAACATAACACAATTCCAATATCAATTACTAGGATACACCAAAGAGAAACACTAATACGCTTAAACTAATTAGAACAAGTTAGTGATGGTAGCGGTTGCTTAGTAATTAGATAAAATTCGATATGTTTGTAGAAGAGAGGATTAACACAAGGCATGTAGTCGTTTTATTAGCATCTCCCAATCACACAAGAGCTTAATTTAATAAAATCATGATCAAATTATTTGAACTCTTAACATTTCGATTTAATTCAAGAATCTCAATTCGAATGTATGTTATTTTCTGTATTTATGCTACCAGACATTTTCGTCGATCATTAACCGATTTAAAGATCCTGTGGAAACTTAAGGATTTTTAGCATATTTTGATATTAAATTAATTATATAATTCAGGGGTTATTTCATATAAATTTGGAGAAAAAAGTCCACCCCTAAGGGCGGCGATCTAAATGTTTCATTGAGATTGTGTATTCCTCAGTCCACCAGAAATGGTTAAAAAATAAATCTATTTTTGTTAAAAAAAACTTGACTTATTTAACCCTTTTGAATGAACTAAGGAATACACAATCTTACAGATGAAAATTAAATTTGTAACAAGAAGTAAAAGCCGACATTATAAGAACTTAAAAAAATCACTTAATAACTTCTGAAGTCAGGGCTTTTATTCTTCTATGTACCGTGTCTTAGCACCGAATCCTGAAGGTATTTTGTGGAAATATTATATATTTTATTATTTTTAGTCTTTTTAAATCGGCTTCAACTTTTCATTTAAAGCTTTATTTTTATTTCATTGTGTCGTGCTATTGTCACTATGGGTTTCATAATATAATCACAGACACATAACCTCCGAAGAGGAGTGTTCCAATGACAGCAGTGAAATCAAAATTACAAAGTAAACTGTTCCGTATTGGAATGAAGATAGTTTAATCAGGTGATCTCTGACCAATTCTGTCAAAGTGTGATTGTGGGAAAAAAAAATGACATTTGTTTGTCAACGTCTTTCATATTGATATTTTCTGAAATTTATTCAAATTTATTCATCAGTTTAAATTTTAATATTTATTATTGATTTTGCTTAAATTCAGTTATTATGGGCTAAAATACTTCTAATATCGTCGTGAATATACAGTAAAGATTTTTGTGAGATGTATAAGATATTCACTATAAATGAATTAATTATTTCAAAATTTTATGCACGATGTGTGATCATCATCGAAAGTAAGTTAAGTGTTGTGCAAATAAAAAGCACAAAATTATCTGATCACTTTCTGCAGGTTTCCTATAATAGGAAAAGAAAAACTTATGACAATATGGTGGTAAGTCTATAAGCATTTTGAATTTATTGACCGTTATTTGTAGGGATTATTACTATATTGACTCGAATTGTATCTGTTTCAGATCACGTATTTGGGCTGAGTTAAGTATTCACCATGAGAATTTTGCTGATTTAAATTTAAGTTAATGTTCTGTGAAGAAAAGCTCTCTGACTCTCTGTTATATATCAGTAACAAGCGTGGAAACATTATGTGCAAAAGCAATAAAAAACATCAATAATAATGTATAGTTTATAAAACAATGTTTTCCAGAAAATAAAATTACGTAACTATACCTATTTATAGTTTTATTTTATCCACATACTAATCTAAAGTATATTCAGTGATTTTGGTGCAACCTCTCAAATGTATGGGAATTTACCCATAGGTTTGTGAGGCTTGAACCAAAATTACTCAAATATCTATAAATAAAGTTCAAAGTTACAGAATACAAGG
This sequence comes from Parnassius orleans, assembly GCA_029286625.1. Classification (NCBI taxonomy): domain Eukaryota; kingdom Metazoa; phylum Arthropoda; class Insecta; order Lepidoptera; family Papilionidae; genus Parnassius; species Parnassius orleans. The sequence goes on from JAGSMP010000223.1 coordinate 1,463,131, forward strand.
TTTGGAATTCCCACTAAAAAGTTTTATATGGGCGTTCACTGCATGGCGCTTTTAGTGTACACTCATAAACACGTGTTTCCGTTTTTTAGTATGAAGTTGGCGTTCTTCTCTTGGTAGAGAGTAATTGTGTTCTGTGGTTTTAATATTATAATTTCGGTTTACCGTGTAGTTGCGATGTGAGAATATCCACTATCCTATATTGTCCCATGGGAGACAAGTATACAATATGCGTAATGCTAAAAGAATCTCATGGTTTCCTGGATGGCGGTGTAACTTTTTTATTTACCACAGACCTATCGTCAAATATGTGAGACGTCTGGTGCTGCGATAGTCAATTTGCCTGCCTACGTGATGATTAAGGCAAGTCTTTTCCACAGCAGGAGAGGCCCATGTTCACGTACTTTTACAGGCTGATAAAGAAAAATAATAAAAAGAACTAAACAAATAAATCTATACATATAAATAAAATATAAATAAAACTGAAGTATCTGTCATAATATTGAAATATCTGGCTTCCATGAAGCTTTTTCGGGTTATTTGCATGATATTAAGACATAACTAACCATTTTTAAAGGAGATGACCTTGGTTCCATACAAGCATGGGCCCAGCGTGAACAAAGTTCAAATAAATCTTATTAAAAAGATATAAACATTTGCTATTTATGTCAAAAAATCATATTTTTGTAGGACCTGGATTTTTGTTTTTATTTTCTATATTTGTAGGTTATGTAATAAAATCACTCGTTGCTGTAATAAGTTGTTTAAATAAATTGAAAAGGATACAAAATAATGCAGTTTTGTACTTATTATGAAAAGAATGTATCATAAATCTTAACTTTTTTAATTTTTTAATTATTTTCTGCAATTATTAATAAAATATCGTCTACAAAGCAGCCGGTAGGCCATTTGATTGTCTATCTATTATTCCCAAAAGAAATCAAAATTACAACATTACATTTTGTTATTATGGGCAACAATCTACTGTCCTGTAATGCGAGAGAAACGCCAAGGGTCAAGTTAAATTAATCCAAAAAAAAAATACACAAAAATATTCACAAATACAACAACCACTGTCAAATGCGCATGAAAAGTTGAAACTCGAAGTTATAAAGTTAAGTCTCCTTCGGAACAAGCCATGATCAACGACCATACAACCTATTCAATCGTATCAGATATTATTCAAATGTTTTTTTAGTTAAATAAAGTAGTCTATTCAATTGATTTTCTAAATTGATTTCCTTAATTCAGTATTAATCTCTACAGATTCGCATCAATATTTTAATATTGTGATTTCTTTGATAATGAAGGCTTATTTTTTACAAAAACTAGCCTTCATTATCGAATGCCATAGACATTAAATATAGAAAAAATATTTAAAGACGTTTTGTTTTTCTATGGTAAAAGCGTTAGTTTTTCGTTTTTCAGTTTAAAAAAATGTTTTTATGAATGTCCCATGGATTACAGAATTAGAAACCTTGTAATTATGCTTATAATTTATCGTTTTATTACCTTCATATTTTTTTATAACTGTTATGAACGATGTCAAGAACCCAATTTCATACATCTCCTTTCCATCTATCTGTCTATCTGTCCGGGCTAATCTTTGGAATAGCTGGACGGATTGTAATAAAACTTTATGAATCTAAGATCTACGGATCTAGGCTATATTTAATCCCAAAAACTTAGTTGTTTTAAAAAAAAGTATACGTCCATTGATTTTCTTAAATCTAAATAACGCCATTTAAATAAATCCTATAGCTAGTGTTTGAATAAAATACATAGCAGACCTCAAATAAATACAAATTTAAATTTGAGAGCAACTGCGCCCTTGACTGACTGAGCATTACCGACTGCTAAATTATAATATGGCGGAGCATTATAAATCAAAATTAAGAGTTTCAAAATGTCTACTGTAATATTTGAGAAGGTTTACTCTTATGTCATGCATTGAATAAAATACTGAATAAAAACTTTTTTGAAGATTTAAATAACTTCTAGACTAAAAAAAAAAACACTTGCCTTGACCTTGAGATTCTAATGAGAGTGCTAAGTCATAGTCATGCAATCATTGAATTGTCATCGGTTCTTAATAGTTCGGAGATGTTCGGAAGCAGGGGAAAAGTGAAATATAAAATCCTATATCATTCATACATAGATACATACAGATCAAGCTAATATTAAAAGCGTGTTAAATAGATGCAGTTACGGCCTACCAAAAGATCACTTCTGATGGTAGGCCTCCTCCATAGATTGACTTATGGGGAAATATTTACCATAGTTGCTACGCTTACGCAACCGCCGTTTTTTAGGTAGTTATTAGGAAGACGCTGCTATATACCTGTGGGTTTGTTTTCCATAAAGCCCTGCAAATGTTTTATAACTGCAGCATGATTGGGTCAGCTCGACCGGAGAAGGACCACGCTCGCACAGAATACGAGTATAAAATAGTAGCAAAATACTGCTATTTCGTTTGGTGAATGAAAAGAAACCGAGACCCTATTTACTGGTAACGAGTTATTCCATCTAAGCGGTGACAAGGCAACTGCATATGTGCTAAGGGGCTCATTATTGACATCAATATGGTTAGAATCAATCCTACCAGCTTTGAGGAGAAGCGCAAATTAGCCAGTCTTTCGGTTTTCTACAGGAGCAATTTCGGAGAGTGTGCGCAGGAATTAGATTACTTAATCCTCCTCCCCTTCCACAATCGAACAACCATACGCTAGGCCAGTTTCCACTCTTTTGTTCTTTACTTATCTTTCCGCCGCTCACGCATTCGAACCAAAGGTTTGCTTTATCGTTCGTCATGCGGCCTTCCATCCGATTAGAATGTGAGTGTCTTCAAGGCAAGAGTGAATAGGCTTTTGTTAAGTCAATGCCCTTTACCATCTTCGGTTGCATCACTAATTTACCATCAGGTGGGATAGTAGTTAAGCGCTGGCTTAGTATAGTAAAAATAAAAATAAAACTTAATCGAGAACAGTCCACGGCTCTCTTAGTGACATTGAGCTTCGCAATCACCTCCACAATAAAGCGTATGTTGATTGCATGTGTTAACAGGCTAACACTCCCTTTAGGTTTGAGTAATACTGAATCAGAATGTGTGTCGTACTATTTTTTAATATACTAAAAATAAAATTATTTTCAAAAGATTTTGATATATTTTTGTAAAGAAATTAATATTTCTCTTCAAGTGGCTAAAGCGGGAGTATTTTAAATTTCCTATCATGTAAAGAGCGGCGTTAGAAGTTTTCCCTTAAATATCTGGGCTACCTTAAGTTACTTCGACGATAAAGTCCGTTAAGTCCATTAACTGGCTTTATGAACAGGCCAAGCCGTCCTTGATAATATCAATCCACTTAACTTTTATTTCACGTTTCAAAATGCAAATCTATAAGTTTTTAAATTTTACATTATATTATTATTATAGAAAATAATAGAATATCAATTTTTATGATACAGTTAATATAATTTTAGTATTTGACAAGCTCTAATTATTAAATATTTCATTAAATTATATCCATTGTTTCATATTATCTTCAAAAACAATAGATAATGCAAAAATAGTATACATATTTAATTTTTTTTAAATATATTATAGAGAATAACAGAATATCGATGTTTACGATTCACTTAATAATATTTTAGTTTTTAACAACTTATAATTATTAAAAAAAATATTAAATTATACTTATTGTTTTAAGGATATATAGGGTTTAAAATAGAGGGCTGTAATTAATATATATTTTTATTTATAAAAATGTCATAACAAACTTACAGTTCACATCATGGTAAGTGGATGTAGTCTCATAGACACTACATTTATCCTAGATTAACGAATTACACTAAAAAGGGTAGCCTTGTTTCCAATAGAAACATATCCGGTTCTCTACACTCACCATACGATACATAGCAGCATGCTACTTCATGCTGGTATTCTGTGCGAGTGTGTTCCTTCCCCGGTCGAGCTGACTCATTTGTGCTGCAACCATAATACGCCATATCGTAGCTCTCCCACCTAATAAATATGTGTTTTATTTATTTATAGTATGAAAGGTACAGCTTTTCAAAATTGTAAACATTCAGTGAACTGTAATTATATGGAATTATTTTTCTTTTATAATATTTAAATAAAAAAAGGATGAGACAGATATTATCCTTTCCTGACCTTTATACTTTTTTCGCACTAAATCACAAGGGATCACATACACTTAGAGAATAAAGGGACAGTTATTTCAGAAATATCAAAAAGACATTTTTATTTCGGTAAACACGGAGAGCTTTTTGAGATCGACAAAAATATCCTCGGTGTATTAAAGAAATACTCCTACTGAAATAATATTATACATTATCGAAAGCCCTTAAATATGTAAGTGGCTACAGTGATCAACATAATGAGGGTCCACAATTTGACCGTAATCTTGGCAAAGAAAGTGGACTTTTAAAAGCTCAGGCAATGAAACAAAAAATAAGAAAAGTACAAGAGTCCAGTTTGATTATGAATAAAAAAAAGAATTTAAGAGTATCTTTTTATAAAACTGAAGTGCCCATCAAACTTGCAGTCTGATACCTAATGATAAGCGATGCTACTGTAGTCCATCAGGTGAGCCGTAAGCTCGTTTGCTTCTTCCTTTATAAAAAAGTCCATGGATCCCTGCTGCTCATCTCAAACAAGGAAGGCTGAAGATACATTGTCACCTCGGAGGACCAACACGGAATGTCTCACAATACATACGTACATACACAGTTTCACGCCTGTGATCCCCGATAAGGTATGTAGAGTCCAGCAGTTACTCGTTTAGCCAAAAATATGGGTAAAGATAAAAATTGTGAAAGAAGTGACAGGTGACTGGCCCATCGTCTGCGTAATCACCAACCCGATATCCCAATAGCTACATTTTACGACCTGCTAGGCAAGTAACACAGTTGGTACATTATTTTTGTTATCAATCCCACATAACCATGTGACCTATAAGTCCCAGTCAACATGGGACTGTAATTTTACTGGCTCTCTATACTCTCCAGACCAGTACACCGCAGGCCAAGCACTGCTTTTTGGTGACTCAAATAGGTAAGAATTATCGTATAGAAGGTAGGTGGGTAGGTACCACACACCTATCCAGATGGACTCCTCCACAAACAGAAGAGGAGTCCTACCAACTTATACGTAGGTTTACTTACACCTATATTAGACTAAAAAGATATAATTTAATAGAGATCTGCCCCAACTTCGCTCTGGTGATTTCTGGATCTCGACAACAGCGCAAACTACCAGGTCGAATTGTAAATCTTCACCATCCAGGAACCCACTCAAACTATTCCACAAAATCGTTCCAGCCGTTTAGGAGAATTTCAGAGACAAAAGATATACAGAAGAGTTATATATAATATAAAGAAAAAGACGGGTCTTCACGTTTGAATATTATAAACACTGCACTGCGCAGTAAATGCCTGCAAAAGTTTGTAACATATATAAAAAAATATACTACAGTCAAATTAAGTACCTCCTACGTACCTCCTAAGTGCTGAAGTGCGCTACGAAAAGTTGCCTAATATTTCATATTTTATAAAACTATCAAATGTAAATATGTTAAAAAAATTTTGTGAAATCACACATCTCCGGTGCACAATATTAAACTGGATTTTATTTTTTTTGCTACATTACTTTTGCTTTACCGAGAGATCCCGCGTATTTAATGGAGAGATAAGACTTACGGAATTGGGTCGTAAACATGGAAGGGCAACCTCATATATATTTATACCAGCCCAGAGTTCTCTCAAAAATAAAATATTTTAAGAAAGTTTTCTTCAACTGATTTTTATGTAGTATTATATTATATTTATTCATAATATATCATGTATGATTTTCGTTAGAACAGAAACTTAGGTTTGAAGTTTTATTTTATCCCAAGACTTTAACTGAGTAGGTTTTAGTTAATTTTACGACCATGATTCCACTAATAACATTAATATTTTATTTCTCAGACTGCAGGTTTTCTGACTTTTTCTTATCCACCGAGTAAGAAGTAAATTAGCACTAGTTTAAAATCAGTTCGGCGTCAGAGGCGGCTGAAATTAGAGATGAATGGGTCCACGCAACTGGTCATAAGGCAGGCTCTTTCCTCATTCAAAGGCTAAGTCATTGCGCCAACGATGAATTATGATTAGGATTTATTAAATAATAAACAAAATCAAACAGCACTTGCGCTTTACCGGTGAGTGCACGCTGAGGTGTTTTTTTTTTTTAATTTACCCCTCTTTACTACTAATTTGTTAGACAATTAATGACGAGAAGCTGCAGCTCATCGCTTTACGTGTCAACCAATGTTTTAGATTAATTCTTGGCATAATACAGTATACAAATTTTTCGCCCATAACTCATCCGCGCCCTTATATATATTTTTTAATCTTTTCCTCCACAGACTCGTGGTCCGTACCATTTATTACATTTATTTGGAATTATTATAATATTACATATTGAATTTCTAAGCTATTATGTCTCTCCGCGTATATTTAAATATACATGTTTTCTTTTACACTTTCTGAGTATTATATTGTGCCTTATATCTAAATAGTTTTTCGTTACTTTTTATTCCTTTTTTTTATTCGAACCATTTATCATATATGATTCCTGTTTTTTGTTTTTTTTTCTTTTCTTTTTTTTCTTCCTTTTTTATCCTTCTTAAACTATGTATTTAAAAACTTAATCTCTACATACTAACTACTAATTTATAATTATAATTCACAAAATAGCCTTATTTTTAAAGTAAAACATTGTTGCGAACATGTCACTTTAACGTCCGTTTGAATGTCGTTTACACCACTTCGTCTCCGACCACGTTCATAATGTTGCTTGCAACCTTTAAATCTCGATGACGTATTGCCATTTTGATGTTATAATCCCTAATTCTGCTTGTGGTGGCAGACTCGGCGCGCAAATTGAAACGGGCAACTGCATTTTCTCACACCAATCTGTGTAGTAGATACAACGGTTCGTATGGCGCGAGATTGCCACTACTGCATGGTGAATACTTTTATACAGGCGTTGTTTTTCTCTAGTTGATGGCACGATTACCACCGTCTCGCTCACGAGCCCCTGAGCTTCATGTATGGTAAGAGTTCGCGATCCCTTTCCTTTTCCGTAGCCCTGGCTGATGAGATTTTCCTTTTCAGCCTGGGTGTGTCCCAGATATAACGCATTTTTAAGGGACTTTGGGATGTGTGAACCCGTGTAGGGATCGCAACCTAGTATTGGATGAGTATATTTTTTTTAATTTATTTAATGAAAAAAAAACACACAATATAAACATAAAAACATCACAAAAAACCTTACGGATTTGTCTGGATGTTGAGACACTTTTGAGCAATCTGTTGCCATTAATTTACACATATATTACTTTATAAGAACATCAAAAATAAAATATTAGCAGTTTTATTACATGTTTTTTATCATTAAGGTGTTGATTTATTTCGTCCGTGAATTTAGACAGCAAAATAGTAGTTGATTTATTAGATTGAAAGCCATGTTGAGCATTTGACAATACGTCGTTTTTAGTATAAAAATTGTGAATTTGTTGAGACACATATTTTTCAACTACCTTATCTATGACTGGCGGTATTGTTATAGGTCTATAGCTATCATAGTCACTTTGCGATCCTTTTTTATAAATTGGTCTTACGATGCCGGTTTTCAATTCGGGTGGATATTTTCCTGCCGTTATGCTAGTGTTTATCAACTTAACTACAACATTAGCTATCTTATCACTTAACATCTTCACGTCAAAATATCGAATTCCATCATTATCAGCCGATTTATTTGAATTTAGACATTTTTATAATAGTTAATATATCACGCTTAGTAGGTTACCTAAATAACAAATATTTATTTTCTGGAAATATATATTCCGATTCTGACATGAATTTGTTACTGCACCTAGGCAAAATTTTCGTAACGTTTTCGCAGAATTCCTTACCAAAATTGTTAGCTATATTTTTTAATGATAAATTGTTATTCTTAAATGCTTTGATTACAGCTTCATTTATTGACTTCCAGACGCGACCAGTCAGTGAATTTAATATATCCCACATTTTCTTTTTATTCATTTTATAATTGTTAATTAAATCATTAAAGTATTTGTTTCTAGGCTTCTCTATTAATTTTTGAGTTTTGTATCGCTGTTTATTAAATTCTAATCTAAGTAAATGATTATTACTATCTTTTTTCCACTGATTAAAAAGTAAATCTCTTTTTATGCACATATTATTAATTATATTATTTATCCATAATTCTTTGTTTCTCTTGCTATTTAAATGTATTTTTTGTGTATATTTAGATTTTTCGTAACATATTTCGAATTAATTTTTTATATAATTATAAATTTCTATCGGACATTGCATCTTATCGACTACATTCCAATCTATTGCATTAAGCTTTGGTTTTAATATATTATAATCAATTAGCTGTTTAACTTTTACATCATTCTGTATAATGTTTTTAACTCCGCTTCCTATGCACGACAACACAATCATACGGTGGTCCGCCATAACAGAACCGAGCGCGGCCGAGTAAAGGTTTAGCGAGCGCGTTCTTGCAAAAATATGATCAATGCAACTCCGCGTAATAGTATTATTTCGTTTTTCGATTCTAGTATGATCTGATATTGCACTCGCTAGGCCACACTCGGCCATACAACTTATATAGTATTCACTTATGTTATTATGCGACTTCAAGTCGATATTTATATCACCCAATAAGTATAAATCTAAGCGTTTAAAAGAGTATTTACATAACAGTTCTCTCAATTCCTTGATAAATAAGTGTTTGCTTTCTTTACGTGCTCTATACAATGAACAAATACTTAGATAATTTCCCTATTAAAGATTCACAATGGTTTAGTTATATGCCAACGGTAGATCTCATTTAGTGCGTACGCTACATCCAGTGGGTTTTTGTGCGTGCAGAGCCATACGTGGTTGATATTAGCCAGTAGATTTAGACTAATATAGTGCAGTCGGAACAGATCGTGCCTGTCGATATACGTCAGCTGGTTGTAGTCGCCTATAAGAAGAATCTCGCTTGCACTCGTGATTTGTACTGCCATTACTACGAGCTCTTCGTCAATTAAGAGACGGGTGTATTTCTCGACGCCTTTATGCCATTTACCAAAATTGAGGCCATAGTCCGCACCTTCCTTGCTGCGTCGGCTCCTACACGTGATGTTAGCCTCTCCCTCAGGTCGCTTGCAGCTACGGTTGTTGTTGTTATTATGATGTCTTTTTCCGCCTTAAAGCTGTTAATAACCCAAGATGTTTTTCCACACCCGGATACGCCATTGACCCATGTTATTTTTGGCAACTGCCAATGCCCAAGAGAGCCGCCTTCCTCCAAGGTTATGGACACAGCCTTGGGCCTGTCCAGGATCTCGTCCTCAAGCATAACTCTTGTACACTTTGATGTTACCACTAAGGTGTCGTGAGGAGGTGTTCGAAAGACAAGTTGGGCCAACCGCTTTGTCTCAGTTCTGTCCAAATCCAAAAAACAACCCGTTGCGTTGTATGCCGCCATGTACAGTCCCGACGTATTTCCTTTAATTACTTCAGCTGTGTCGTTGTTGTACACTGCGGCTTCGGATTCCTCGAGCTTCACCACAAGCTGATCTTCGTAACCTCGGTGAAAGGTTTCCAAGATGGTCATGATATTAACTTCCCTGGTAGCTTTTATGATCGCTTTAAACTCAAGGAATGCATTTATCTAGTGGTCCAGGCTCCGACACCTCCCTGAGACTCGGCAGAGTGACTTGCTCCATGTCTGCTTTCGTCCATGTGCATGGGGTTTTTTTTGTTTGACCTTTGAGGAAGTGCTTTGCGACGCTCTTAACTGCGGCTACCATCTTCTCTGGTGGGATTGCAGCGATGACTTGACCGAAGGTGCTAGCGACTGCTGCTGTCTATAGTTTCGGCTGGGATAATTCGTGTCCGCTTAGCTTTTCTCCTTTCGACGTCCATTTTTTTGTTGCAAGCGTTTGGATTTACTGGGCTTGACTTACTCCTTCTGGCTTTACTATGGAGTATTCCCTGCTGTCAGTGGGGTACGAGCATGAAAGTTCATTGGGTCTGAATGGTTTGCCCTATTTTTTATTAATTTATGTTATAATGTTTTTGAAATAAATATTATATAGCAAACATGTCAAAACTTTAAATTGAAATTAACAATTTCAATGGTGTCGGTAGTGATCGAACTTAATAACAAACTTGAAATATATTTTCAATGCCTGGGAGAATTCACAAGATGCCTTAAGTATTATTTGTGATCTTTCCAAGGCTTTTGATTGTATTCATTATGAAATATTAATCAGGAAACTACAACATTACGGTGTCAAAAATATTCTGATTAGACTTATTATTTCATATTTAAATAACAGAACTCAAAAAATCGTTATCAATGGTAAAGATTCCTCCGGATTGTTTTATCAATAGGCGTTCCTCAGGGCTCTTTTCTTGGCCCATTCCTGTTCTTAATCTATTTTAATGACTTACCTTATTTTGTAGGGGACAATCACGATATATTATTATTTGCTGATGATACCTCTTTATTTTCAAACTCAAACGACAGTCAATTAATTTTGACAATGTAAATAATTCTCTATCTAGATTAGTGCATTGGTTTAATGCCAACAATTTGCTCTTATACAGCAATAAGACAAAATGTATTAAATTTACAATACCAAATGTTAAACATTCAAATACCAATGTGCTCTTAAATGGGTAAAAGTTAAGTCTTGTGGATATCACTGCTTTTCTTGGTATTAATATTGATGCGAAGCTTCAATGGGGCCCCCATATACCTAAATTGGCAGGCAGACTTAGTTCTGCAGCATATGCTGTAAGAAAGATTAGAAGTCTCACCAATATTGAGCCAGCTAGATTATTTTTTTATAGGATAACGGTGACAAGCGAGCACACAGTCCACCTGCTGGTAAGTGTTTGCTGTGGCCCATAGACATGTACATCTATCCTCGATGGTGAATCAAAATGCAGATGCATTGTCACCCGTGAGGACTAAGATGGAAAAATAGTAAAAAGGGTCTCCGGTCCTCTACAGTTACCATACGAAACACAGCAGCGTTAAGCTGCTATTTTACACTGGTAATCTGTGAGAGCATGGTCTTTTCCCGGTCAGCCATTCGTGCTACAACTACACCAGTAATATAGATGCAGCATGGCTCTACCTCGTAAAATAGTGGTTAGTTGTACTTAGTAGTACGTAGTTACTTTAAAAGTGTGAAAAACTGACATTGAAGCCATATTTGTTTTGGTGCAAAAGAGAGCTATTAGACAGTTAGATTTATAACTTAAATTGTAAAGAGTCCCTTAGAGAAAAATTTAAAGAAATAAACATATTAACTTTGGCATCGCAATATATTTATGAAAATGTAATTTATGTACATAAAAACATAAATAGGTTTGATAATAATAAAGATGTTTATACTTTAAACACTAGAAACAAACATAAGCTTGTCATACCAGTTACTAGACTCCACAGAATTAGTAATTTATGTACGGGGCAATATATACGCTTTTACAAAAAAATCCCAGTAAATATTGATTAATACTACTTTTACGGATTATATCGCGTATAATAACTTATTTTTATTAATTCCCGACGTTTTGGGTGCTTTACAGCATCCATGGTCACGGGGGACTGAGGTGATTGACTTCTCGATGTCAGAGTTAACCCGGAGTACCTTCAGCTTTTTTAATTATTAATTTTGGTCCGATCTACGCAGAATGAACTTACTGTGTCTTGAAGTCTTGCAGTGGTATGCTTGGGCTTAGTTTTAATTTAATATATACAGGATCCCAAGAAGGTGGTGGTACCTAGCCTCCGTCTCTATTGAAATTAGGATGTTTTTTTAATTTCAATAGCCTCACGAATCATCCTTGGCTGAAATCGATGTTCTTTCGCGATAATTTGTGGTTTATCAAATCTAATGTAATGGCGGGGGCCGTCTAGGATATGATCACAAACTGCAGACTTCCCGGAACGTTGGTGCTTTACGTCAGCTATGTGTTCTTTTACGCGGGTTTTTTATAGATATTTTTGTTCGTTTTGTATGCCCTATATATGAGAGACCACATTCACAATCAAGCTTGTACACTACTGCATCTTGTAGAAGAATATTGCACTTCATGTCATGGCCTGTATGGCCTATAAATAGCGGTAAAGCTATCAAATCTAGGTCAAATGAAAATACCGAGACAATTGACAGGGTGTCAAGTAGGGCAAACCTTTCCTACAACAATGGAAGAGGCCCCTGTCCGACAGTGGGTTGAAGAAGAAAAATATGTTTACTATTTATTCTTGCTTCGTGAGTGTTTCAACTCGCTATGTAGTGGGGTAAGCATCCACTGGCCCATTTCAACCCGTGGGTGTCGTAAGAGGCTATAGATGGAACTGAAACAGGAGATAGGAAGTAGCATCTTCCTGATAAAGAAAATAATAAAAAAAACTACTTCTACCAACTCGCCAACATCATTATGTGCATGATAGAAAGTCAATGTTTAGCAGTGCTTTCGATAAGTTGAAATGAATGAATATTTCAGCATTTATTTTTAACATTTATTAATTTATTTTTTAATTTAATTAAAACGTTAAAACCAATTACATTAATTAATACAACATATTATTCATTCTTCTTGCTCACAAAACTTCAGGCATTCCGACAATATTACCGTCCGTTCATCCAGGTCGCACTCAGGATTTATGTCCACGAGAGCATTAACTGCAGTGAGGACTCGGGGAACAATATGCCGTGCCTATTCCACACAGCAACCATAGAATTATATCAATAGAAAAATATGGAGCCAATAAGATATAATTTGACGGCTCCGTGGCGCAGTGGATTAGCAATGAGTTGCAGCGCTGGGGGCCGCGGGTTCGAATCCCGCACGGAACAAGTATTTGTATGGCCTACAAATAATTGTTTCCGGGTCTGGATGTTTGTCCTCGTGCAATTTATGTTTGTAAACTGCCTCCACGATACAGGAGAAAATCCTAGTGTAGGGGTAACGTTTTAAAAAAAAATTAGCAAAAATAATCGCAACTACTTTTATTTTATAAAATAAGGGTGATAAACGAGTACACAGTACTCCTGACATAAGTGGGCGCTGTATGTCGCAGATTTTTTTTTTATAGGAGAGGGGGCAAACGAGCATGCGCCTCACCTGATGGTAAGTGACTACCGCCGCCCATGAACAACTGCAACACCAGGGGAACCACAGGAATTGCAGATGCGTTGCCGGCCTTCTAAAAAGGAGTAGGCTCTTTTCTTGAAGGTCCCTAAGTCGTATCGGTCCGGAAAAATCGCTGGTGGTAAACTATTCCACAAGGAAGTTGTGCGAGGAAGAAAACATCTTCTAAATCGCATAGTGGTGGACCGCCAATCATCCAGATGGTGTGGATGGTATCGGGAGTTCTGCCGCGATGTGCGTTCGTGAAATGTGGCGGCTGGAATTAATCCGAACAATCCTCAGAGCACCCCGTGGTAAATGCGAAAGAAAATGCAAGAGATGCAACATCTCCTCGCAGCGCCAATGAATCGAGCCGATCGGAAAGGACTCGGTCGTCGACGACGAGCCGCTCTGCGCTGGATGCGGTCAAGTGGAAGGAGCTGGCACTGGGGGCCCAGCCCAGAGATGGGAACAGTATTCCATGTGAGGCCGAACCTGCGCCTTGTAAAGTTGCAGGCGTTGTGCCGGCATGTAATACTGTCCGCTCTGCTGAGCACGCCTTTTAGAGGCCAATTTGGCCTCTCCAAGTGACCGCGAAACCGTCGCTCGATATGTCGACGCCGAGGATTCCAATACTGGCTGAGGTAACAAGGAGGCCTTGAAACTGAGGAGATACGACAAAGGGGTTCTTTTAGCGGTAAACGCGCAAACTTGTGTCTTCTGAGGATTAAACTGGACTAGATTTAGTCGCCCCCAATCCGAGACTTTGTTCAGCAAAGACTCGACTTCAGACACAAGTTTGTTCCGGAACTCGGCGACGTTTTCCCGAGAAATATTCGCACGGCCGGCGTATAGAGCATCACCAGTGCTATCATCCGCATAGCAATGAATGCTACCAGTTTGCAACATATCATTGATATGCAGAAGAAACAGCGTTGGTGATAGCACGGAGCCTTGTGGAACACCAGCATTAGAAGTTGTAGTCGGAGCATGCACCGTCTACAACGACCTTGATGCTCCGATCTGCAAGAAAGCTTGTGATCCAATTGCACACCTCGGGAAGCCCATAGGAAGGAGCTTCGTAAGAAGCGCTTTGTGCCAAACCCGATCGAAAGTTTCGCAATGTCCAAACTAACGGCCAATGCCCCCTGACTCTACTGCCTCCGCCCATCTATTAGTCAGGTAGACCGAAGATCACCAGCTGATCGACCCCGACGAAAACCGTATTGGCGGTCACTAATCAGCTGGTGATCCTCAAGGTGCCGCATGAGCTGGCAGTTTATAATGATTCCATTATTTTGGAGAACAAGGGGTGATGGCGATAGGCCTGTATTTGGACGGTCTGAGCGGTCGCCTTTTTAGGATCGGTTGGACAAAAGCTGTCTTCCATGATTTCAGGACTACGCTAGGGTAGGAGTACCGGAAAGACGCGTTAGAACCGGTTCCAACTCCGGAGCACGTCCTCAGCACAATTGGGGATTCTGTCAGGCCCACTCGACTTGTGGATGTCCAGGGAGAGGAGGCTTTGCGAACTGAGCGCCTGGAGCCGAACATCCAGCATGGAGCACTCACACTGCGGGATGGCCGGCGGTGTGTTCTCCTGTCATCAAGAGTCGAGTTGGACGCAGTGAGCCTAAAGGTCGGCTTTCTCTTTTGCGGCGTGGGCCAGTGAGTCGTCCTCCTGTGCAGAGATGGGTGATGGCTTACAGAAATTCCTGGACAGCTTTATGAGAGACCAGAATGCACGGGTTCGAAGGAAGGCGAACTAGTTTCTCGCCAATTCTGCCTATGTCCTCTGACTTTGCCTTACAATAACACTTTGAAGGACCTGGAGGCGAAGTTATACTTCTTTTTAAGCATGCTGACTCAGCCCAGGCCTGATAGCACTCCTTCTTACTGCGTAATGCAGTCTTACAGAGCGACCAAACCAAGGCTGCGATCTGCCTCCGATGGGTACCACAGATGATGGAATATATGGTTCCATCCCTGTAACACCCATCAGTGACAGAAAGCAACAGCGCTGGGATCATCCGGCAAGCAAACCCGCCCCCCATGGGTAGGATGCAAGAAAGACCGCATTCCGTCCCAATCCGCCGACCTGTAATGCCAAACACGGCGGCAACCTGCAGAACGCAACCGCGAGGGCGTGGTGGCACCACCTCCGGATCAGACAATGGTCCGAAGGCCGAGATGGGCATCGACGGAAACCTGATATCCGTCCGGATGAGAGGTCAGCAGAAGGTCCAACAGGAAGGTGTATGATCCTTCACATCTGGAATCCGCGTAGGCGAAGTAACCAGCTGTCCAGACCATGCCAAGCAAAGTCATAAACAGATCTACCCGCATGATCGGTTAAACGTGAACCAAGCCATTCAGCGTGGTGGGCGTTAAAATCGCCAGGATCACGATCTCTGCGGATGGGACCTGTTGCAAAGAGAATCTGTAGCCATTTGGACGTGGTCGATGAGTCGGTCTGTTTCGGCATTACCGCTATGGGACCTATAGAGGCACCCGTAGACGCGCGGATGGTCGTCGCTATCTACGCGTAGCCAAAGGATGGACAGGTCCGAACCTTCAAGACTGCCGAGGCGTCGAGAATTGAAAGATTTGCATTTATCCTCGATTAAAAATCAAAATGCAGAATCGTTAGTAGTAATCGTAAGATCTAAACTTTTTATACGTGATAGAGCCACGCAGCAGCTATAATAGGTATGGATGTAGCACGATTGGGTCGGCTCGACCGGGGTAGGAGCACGCTCTTACAGAATACAAGCGTAAAATAGCAGCATATTAGTGCTGTGTTTAGTATGGTGAGTGTAGAGAACCGGAAATCCTTTTTACTGGAAACAAGGCATTCTATCTCAGTCCTGAGGAGTGACAACACATCTGCATTTTGTACCGTAATAGAGGAAAGATGTAAATGTCTTTAGGCCACAGCATCCACTTATCATCAGGTAGACTGTGCTCGTTTGTCACCTTTATTCTATAAAAAAACACAACATTGAGGAAAATAGAAATTCCTAGAAATTACAAATTGGTAATTAAGCAGTGGTGTGATGTCAAAAAGGATCCCGCCTCAGTGACAATTTGTGGGGCACCACAGAACTAGTTTTCAGTCGGAATCTTAATTGACTCACCAGAACTGAATTGAATCTGAATTGAACTATTTGATTCAAGCAACTGTAACCATTGTTTAGTCATTGTGTAATCACCCCGTCTAGTGGCGGGTAAGAATACCCACTACCCCATATCTTCCCGTGGGTGTCGTAAGAGGCGACAGAAGGAAACTGGGGCAGAAGATGGGCAGCAGCATTTTTCTGATAACAGCAAAACAACAATAAAAAAACTGCGGTCGCCAACCCGCTTGCCAAGCGTGGGAACTATGGCAATATACCCCCCATGATTAAAGTTACGAAGAGACGGCCCCCAGTCCCCGGCGGCCCCGCTCTTCCTGGCTACGGTGGCGACCATGTTAACGGCGGGGCAGGAGGGTGCTAAGAATCTCCGGTGTAGGTTCGGTTGCCACCTAAGACAACTCGACCTGGCAAAATATAACGCACGCACCCTGAGGACTGACGAGAAGATCCTGGAGCTGGAAGAAGAGATAGACAAGTTGCGCTGGAATATTATAGGATTATCTGAGGTCCGAAGAGAGGGGGAGGACATGGTAATCCTCGAATCCGGCAACTTATTTTATCACCGGGAGGGTGACCATCTGTCCCAAGGAGGTGTCGCATTTATCGTCCACAAGTCTCTCGTTAACAACGTTGTAAAGATTGTGAGTGTGTCGACGATGATTGTGTACCTTATACTCAGAATCACCAAACGGTAATCGCTGAAGGTCATACAGGTTTACGCACCGACCTCGGCACATCCCGGTGTGTTGGTGGAGGAAATGTATGAGGGTATATCTAGAGCCATGCATTCCTCCAAAACCTACTATACGGTGTTAATGGGAGACTTCAACGCAAAACTAGGCACAAGAGAGAACGGTAAGCTGGAGGTAGGGAAATTCTTATGATGAACTATTTCTTCCAGAAGCGGCCCTACAGGAAGTGCACCTGGTCAAGCCCCGACGGTTCGACAATAAATGAGATTGACTTCATTATGACGACCAGACGACAACTGTTCATTGATGTCTCAGTGATCGCGAGGGTGAAAACCAGCAGCGATCATCGAATGGTGAGAGGCACACTGAACCTAAACGTTAAGTTGGAGAGGTTACGTATAATGAAGTCAACGCTCCGTCCCCCTCGTGCTCTAATCCAAAGTCGCGAAACTTTTCAGCTCGAGCTACAAAAACGCTTTCAGAGCCTAGAAACAGAAACAGAAACAGAAACTTTTTTATTCAATATAGATTATAAATAATACTTTTTGAAAGTCACTCTTTTGTTAAATTACCACTGGTTCGAAAAAAAAAACATCTGTCCTGGGAAGAACCAGCAAGAAACCAAGCGGGACTTTTTTTTTTAAATAACAGCTTACAATCATGTACCTAACACAATTAACCACACAAAACAAATTAGAAATAGGTTGGTGGTGATCACCTCATTCCCAGGGGTTATTATCATCCATAAATTCCTTAATATTATAATAACCCTTTTAATACAAACTTTGTTTAATAAAGTTTTTGAACTTTGAGCAGGTCAAACTTTGTATATTTTCTGGGATTTAGTTGTAAAAGCGTATACATCGCCTCAATAATGAATTACTGACTCGGTGGAGTCGAGTAAATGGTACTACTAGCTTGTGTCTGTTCCTTGTATTTACTGAATGAACATCACTTATTTTTGTATAACTACTTTTATTTTTATGTACATCCATTACATTTTCATAAATGTATTGAGAGGCCAAAGTTAATATATTAATTTCCTTAAATTTTTGTCGGAGCGACCCTTTAGGTTTTAAATCATAGATTGCTCTTATGACTCTCTTCTGTAAAAACAAATATAATTTCAGTGTCAGTCGCGTATCCCCATAGCAAAATACCATACGATATTATGCTATGGAAATAGCTAAAGTAAACAAGTCTAGCTGTTTCTACAATTGTAAGATTTCTAATCTTTTTTACAGCATATGCTGCAGAACTATGTCTGCTTGCTAATTTTGATATATAGCGGCTCCATTGAATATTCGCGTCTAGTGTTATTCCAAGAAAAATGGTGGTATCGACAAGACTCAGTTTCTCCCCATTTAATATTACATTATTATTTAAATGTTTAACATTTGGAGTCACGAATTTCATACATTTCGTTTTAATGCCATTTAAATAAAAATTATTAACAATAAACCAATTTACTAATTTAGATATAGCATTATTTACTTCGTCATATTTTAATAATTGTCGTTTTAATTTGAAAATTAATGAAGTGTCATCAGCAAATAATACTATATTATGATAAAACCCTACTATGCAAGGTAAGTCATTAAAACCGGGTGTTTGTGAAACGCTCCCGAAAATGAAGACAGACGATAGTACTAAGGATACCTTTGATGATGGGTCACAAAGAAATTCGACCCCGAGGGAAAAAAATCATCTTTTCACAACGTTTTATTAATTTTATTCATGCTCCATCGTGTTAGTACAGCTAAATGAAACGATAATTTCATAAAAAAATCATGAAAATACTTAATCATAAAATCAGCAGTGTAATTTAAATCAGCTGACTAAGTCAATAACCGCGCGAACGCCGAACTTTTATCTAGCTTGGTACGAAACAATGCATTAGTTATACTACTTACTCTACCCTTCTCTTTCACACACGCGCTGTCGCCGCCCGGCCGACTCGTGTCACCTCGCGCTGTGGAATTTACACATACCAGCATTGCCAACATGTGGGAAATTCCCCAAATTGCGGGGAATTTAAAGTTGGTTGTGGCTTTTATGGGGATTGTTATACATACATACATACATACAGAGCCAAGTCAGAACCTTTTTTCAAGAAATCTAAATACTTATCTTAACATTTTGTTAGGTTACTTATGAATATCGAATGACTCCCTTTTTTTAATTATCTTCATTGCACCACATTTAATTTTCGGATTTATTTCGGCAACTTTTGTGTATCATTTAATGCTTTTCATTTCTTTATTTTTTAATTTTAAAGAAAAAAATGTTATTTAAAAAGTAAATCTTATAGAATTAGTTGAAAATTGATTCATTTCTTAAAATAAAATTGAGGGGAATTTGTGGGGAATCTGTTGAAGTTTTGTCCTTAAATTAGAGAATTTGACATGAATTTTTGGAGAATTTGACACATTGGTATTGGCAATGCTGCCATGTTACACCGAAATTTAGTTTGCCCGCGACATAAGAATTAGAGGCGGCAATCACTATAAAACTTGCAAGTAATTTTGAATAATTTTGACGTACCTCTTTTTAAATTCAAAGTGTTTGTCGGATTACATACGGAAAGTCAATTAAAATAAAGTAAAAGTATTATTTTTTACATTAATTCTGATAGATTAATTAACTGTCGATCATAATTGCAATTGATTTTAACTATTTAATTATTCAGTACCATTTCATTTCTATTTTCTTATACAAAATCAAAGATAACTATGAAATAGTGTTTATAATTGTGTGAGAACTGAGTACCCAATTAGGTACGTTTATTAATTTCAATATAATTTTTGTAGTAAAGAACTGCTTGTTGCGTCAGGGTACAATTGATTGTGTAATTGTATTAAAAATGACAACCATAACTTCTAAATTCCATATGAAGACGAGTCGTAGAGATAACTAAACTTATAAATAAAATAAACGTTAGCAATGTCGTAACGGTTTAACGGTCAGTGGAGTGCTCAGTGCTTCAAAAACTTTACGAATGCCTCGTGCGTATTTTTTTTGGCGGGATTGATTATTAATTTTAGTTTTTGAGACAGTTCCATGTTGACTGTTGACTATCACGTGCGCGTGGGCGACAGTTCAATTGTTTTGTTTATTACATTCTTGTTTAAATAAAACTAGTTTTACGGATTTTATCGCGTATATTAACTTATTTTATATTCCCGACGTTTCGAGTACTTTACAGCACCCATGGTCACGAGGGGGACTGAGGTATTTGACGTCCCAATGTCATAGTTAACCACGGCTACCTCCAGATTAAAGTTATTAATTTTTGTTCCGATCTACGCAGTATGAACTTACAGTATCTTGAAGTCTTGCAGTTGTATGCTAGGGTTGGGATTTAATTTTATTAATTAAAGGATCCCAAGCAGACGGTAGCACAGCCATCTTCTCTATTGAAATTAGGATGTTTTTTGATTTCAATAGCCTCGCGAATCATCCTTGGAAGGAATCGGTGTTCTTTAGCGAAGATTTGTGGTCTATCAAATCTAATGTAGTGACGGGGGCGATCCTGTACATGTTCACAGACTGCAGACTTCCCGGAGCGTCGATTCTTCACATCAGCTATGTGTTCTTTATCGCGGGTTTTTATTGATCTTTTAGTTTGTCCTATATAAGAGAGACCACATTCACAATCAAGCTTGTACACTCCTGCATCTTGCAGAGGGATATTACACTTAACTGATGGTAAAAACTGACTAATCTTCTTCGGCGGCTTGAAGTATGTTTTAATAGAAGCACGCTTCAGGATGTAGCCAATCTTGTCAGTGATACCTCTGACATATGGCAGTACAGCAGGCACTCGCTCGACTGTGGCCGGCTTCACTCGTTCACTGTGACGTAGGCACGGGACCCGAAGCTTATTGTCGTGCAAAACTTGCTTGACGTGTTGAAGCTCGGTGGCCAGGTGTTTACTGTCACAGATCCCTCGTGCTCTCTGAAACAAAGATTTACCCACGGTAGCTAACTGTGAAGGATGGTGATGAGAGTCACCGTTTAAATATCTATCTGTATGGGTCTTTTTTCTATACACAGTGTGGCTCAAGGTGTTATCAGGATTCCAAATTACTAACACATCTAGAAAAGCTAAAGAGTTGTTTGCCTCTAACTCCATTGTGAATTGAATTTTAAAATTTATGGAGTTAAGATGGTCTAAAAATGCAGTTACTTTATCTAAAGGTAGAATTGTGAAAGTGTCATCTACGTACCGCTTGTAGAATCTTGGATTTACGGGAGAAGTAAGTAGGACTTTCTCCTCAAAGTCTTCCATGAATATATCGGCGACAATGGGAGATACAGGTGAGCCCATCGCCACTCCATCTACTTGCTTGTAGAACTCCTCCTTCCACAATAGGTAGCGAGATGCAGTCTTCAACAGGTAAGCATGTGAACAGAGACTGCACATCAAAACTGACCATAGTTTCATTGTCTGCCAGATGTAGGTCTTTAATCTCGCTGACAAAATGGTAGGAATCCTTGTGCTCTTGTATGTCCCCTGAGCGGTGTAAGTATTTTCGCTAAGTGTTGAGCCAATCTGTAAGTTGGTGAATCGATTTGGCTGACTATGGGACGTAGTGGAGCATTGGGCTTGTGTATTTTTGGTAACCCATACAACTTCGG
The DNA here is from genome assembly GCA_029286625.1 of Parnassius orleans. Lineage (NCBI taxonomy): Eukaryota > Metazoa > Arthropoda > Insecta > Lepidoptera > Papilionidae > Parnassius > Parnassius orleans. The sequence goes on from JAGSMP010000223.1 coordinate 1,484,831, forward strand.
TGGTTTGGCACACGTAGGTATTATCGATTTTACGTCCAGATTTAATTTTTCGGAGTGTTTCTTTATGAGATCACTAGTTGTTTTAAGTGTGTTATTTGTTGGGTCGTTTTTAATCTTTTTATAAGTGCTTGAATCCGACAAAAGTTCTTCTATTTTAAAATTATAATCTGACGTATCTATGACTACCGTGGCATTTCCCTTATCTGCGCGGAGAATCGTGAGTTGGTTTATTGCGTAGGTTATTCAACGCTTTATATTCATCCATAGGTAGATTCGGTTTCGGCGCTGAACTTCGACGTAACATCGACGAAATGTCTTGACGTATCGCTTCCAAATCTTCCTTTTGCATATTGTTTTTAAATAAACAGTCCTCGACACTGCAGATAATTTCCTCGTACGGTAATTTTTTAGGTGTTATGGCGAAATTAAGGCCTTTCGATAACTCTAATTGTTGCATCATCCAGAGTTTGTTTTGACAGATTATAGACCGCGTTTGGTCTATGATCCGTGTTTGTGGTCAACGGTTGTGCTTCGTTCTCACGTTGACACAGATGTTTGACATTTAATTTGGTCGTTAATTTTTGATATTTTACTATATATTTGTTTTTGCATTCGTTATATTTATTACGAATGCAAAAACAAACATACTTCAAGCCGCCGAAGAAGATTAGTCAGTTTTTACCATCAGTTAAGTGTAATATCCCTCTCCAAGATGCAGGAGTGTTCAAGCTTGATTGTGAATGTGGTCTCTCTTATATAGGACAAACTAAAAGATCAATAAAAACCCGCGTTAAAGAACACATAGCTGATGTGAAGAATCGACGCTCCGGGAAGTCTGCAGTCTGTGAACATGTACAGGATCGCCCCGTCACTACATTAGATTTGATAGACCACAAATCCTCGCTAAAGAACACCGATTCCTTCCAAGGATGATTCGAGGCTATTGAAATCAAAAACATCCTAATTTCAATAGAAGATGGTTGGGTGCTACCATCTGCTTGGGATCCTATAATTAATAAAATTAAATCCCAACCCAAGCATACAACTGCAAGACTTCAAGATACTGTAAGTTCATACTGCGTAGATCGGAACAAAAATTAATAATTTTTAATCTGGAGGTAACCGTGGTTAACTATGACATTGGAACATCAAATACCTCAGTCCCCCGTGACCATGGTGCTGTAAAGTACTCGAAACGTTGGGAATATAAAATAAGTTAATATACGCGATAAAATCCGTAAAACTAGTTTTATTTAAATGTGTAGTGTTCGCGTAAATATAAGAAATCATTACATTCTTGTTGTTATTACTTGTTGTTACGTTTTGTTTTTCTTGTTTTGTTTTAATAATGGCTGATGCTCAGGTACGTTTTTAGTGCTCTCATAAGGCCACTTAGGATTTAGATCGGTAAGCTGTTTCATACCTAATTTTTTTTAAATAACTTAGTACTGAACTCATCTGAATAGGTACATAACTGAATACATTTGAATAATAAATGGATAAAAAGCATGACAAACCTTGTTAACATTTCATTTAAGTTATTAGCTGGGAATCGAAACAGGTAGTTGGTTTATTAAACCTGTGAATAAAGTGGCTAGGTGGAGACAAGCACAGTGGCAAAATAGTAGGTTAAGTAGATAAGTAAAGTATTTAGACAAGTGTTGTAAATTCGCGCGAATTCGGCGTCCGCGCGTTCATTGACCCCCTCAGCTGATTGTAATTCCACTGCTGGTTTTATGGTTAAGTAGTTTCATGAATTTTTTTTATAAAATTATCGTTTCATTTAGCTGTACTAACATGATGGAGCGTGAATAAAGCTAATAAATCGTTGTGCAAAGATGATGTTTTTTCCTCGAGATCGAATTTCTTTGTGACCCATCATCAAAGGTATCCTTAGTACTATCGTCTGTCTTCGTTTTCGGGAGCATTTCACAAACACCCGGTGTATATAAGAAACAGAGAGGGGCCGAGAATTGAGCCTTGAGGCGCGCCCATTTGTACTATCGACCCGGAAGAGCTCATACTATTAATGACAACGTTTTGCGTTCTGTTGCTTACTTCTTACACCGTATTTTTGTAGTTTCCTAATTAGTGTTTCATGGTGAACACAATCGAAGGCTTTGGATAGGTCACAGAATATACCCAAAGCTTCTTGTGAATTCTTCCATGCATTGAAAATATATTTAATCAGCTCAACACCAGCATCAGTTGTCGAGCGACGCCTTGTGAAACCGAATTGTTTTTTATGAAGTAAATTATTAACATAAAAAAAACATTTGATCAAGAATAATTTTTTTCTAAAATTTTATTAAGTGTTGGCAGTACAGAAATTGGTCCAAAATTGGCGGGGTCTAATGTACTACCAGATTTAAATTACTTTACTATGCTTCATTAAATCAGGAAACACACCATATTCGATACTAGTATTAAAAATAATAGCTAGTTGAGGCGCGATTATATCTATTATAGACGCAATAACTATAATGGAAATCCCCCACAGATCTTCATTTTTCTTAATATCAATAGTTTTAAAATATTTTACAATATATTTTGATGATATTTTATGAAATGTAAAATTCTTTGTACACGCATTTATATTTTGTTTAAGTAATGATTCGGCGACGGCAAGAGAAGAATTCAGTGACTTAGTGGTTAAGATCGGAATGTCAGTAAAATATTTCTCAAAAACTATTGCAACATCCTTATCTGATTCAGTTAATTTATTGTTAAAACTTAACCGGTATTTTGAATTGCGAGAGTTGACCTTACCAGTTTCACTATTAATTATACTTCACGTCATTTTAATTTTATTAGAAGCCGTCTTAATTTTGTTGCTTTAATGTTAAGACTTGGCTGTGGAGCACACTCCTTTAAATATTTTTGAATATTTTTTTTTACATATTCCCTAAATTCGACGTTAGGATTATATGACCTTTTATGGTAAAGTTCATATAACCTTAGTCTGATCTTATGGACTCCTACTGTCGCCCATTCATTGAATGCCTTCCAACTGTTCAAGGAGAATGTTTTAGAAGTAAAAATATTATCAAATTCATTGCAAGTAAGCTTAAACAATGCTCCATACAAAAAAATAGGATTATTTTGGTATGAAAGTGATGGAAGTTTCTTCACTATGTTTCTTGGAAACTTCTCCAACCGACGTGCATTTACAGGAACAAACACAATTTTCTCATCTACTTGCTTTTTGTGAATATTAGGTAACGAAACTAACTGTCCACAGTGATCAGAACTCAATTTTTGAATTATACAGGCAACTGAACAGACAGATCTCCAAATGCATGCGACGGGACTTAGGCAACTTTAATACTGCTCATATTGAAGAAGCGATCGTGCGGAATCAGGGCTCCAAAGTCTTTGCTAGAGACCTGTTTGCCAGAAAGAGCCAACTGTCGAAGCTGAAGACCGAGTGTGGCAGCATTTCCGGGACACCTGAAATTTTGAGTGAGATTGAGAGGATCTATGGGCAGCTGTACACGTAAACGTTGAAGTCACACGAAAGTGTGAGTAACGACCCAAGATCAAGTCTTATCTGACACTATTCCGATGATATCCCGGACGTCAGTCTGAGCGAGATTAGAATGGCTCTCCAGCACCTTAAAAACGGCAAGGCCCCAGGCGAGGATGGAACTACAGCGGAGCTTCTGAAAGCGGGTAGAAAACCGGTACTTGAAGTCCTTCAGAAGCTCTTTAATTCCGTTCTCCATGGTGGCACTACACCGGAGGCGTGGAGCAGAAGTGCGGTGGTCTTGTTCTTCAAGAAAGGCGACAACGCTCTCTTGAAGAACTACAGATCGATTTCCCTTCTGAGCCGCGTCTACGTGCTGTTTTCGAGAGTCAAAAAAATTAAGATGTTGTAAATTGTGTGCCTAGGTGGCTCAATCGGCAAATAGGTGGTGAAATTTAATGCGAGCTTCAATTTCACAGTACTTGAGCTACTCGGATACCTCACCGGCAACAATAAAAATGTAAATTGCAATTTTAAATGCTGATTTACCACGTGCTACCAAAGGCAAACATTGTAAAGAAACCATGTATGAGAGATCAAAAATTTCGGGTACATCAAATGTCCGTCAATAGTTTTGGTAATAAAAGTGATACACATTGTGTACTCAGGAACAAACACTAGTAACACCAGTTACTCGACTCCACAGAGTCAGTCATTTATTTATATTATGGCAATGTATACGCTATTATAAATCACAGAAAATGTACAAGTCCTATCTATAAAAAGTTATTTTTTTCAACAAAAACTTCAAAAAAGGGTTATTACAATATAAATGATTAAATGCTTGATAATAACCCATGGGAATGTGTTGACCGACGTACGTTTGCGGCAGATTAGGAAGGGTGGATGTGAAAGGAGACAAAGACTTTTTCCTATATTACTTTTATTTTCTAACTTACAAGCTAACTTAACTTTTATGGCAATGTATATTCACAAAAATAATGGTGATCTTGATATTTAAACCTTGGTTTTTATACTACATTGAATATTCTTCAATTTTCATCATCATTACAGCCCTTAACAAGACCACTGCTGAACATAGGCTTCCCCCAAGGAATGCCACAAAGCACGTTCCTGAGCCACCTGCATCCATCGACTTCCTGCATGTCTTACCAGGTCGTCACTCCATCTAGTGGGGGGACGCCCTACACTTTGTCCGCCGGTACGAGACCGCCACTCGAGAACCTTTTTTCCCGATTGGTTGTCGGTTCTTCGAGCTATATGGCGGGCCCATTGCCACTTTAGCACATTGCCACGTCAACATCTTCGAGCTTAGTGCTCCCAAAAACTACCGGCATAGTTTTGACATGGATATTAAACATGATCTTTGTTTTGTCCATGTTCATCTTAAGACATATCCGTTGGGAGAAACTATTGAGGTCATTGAGCATAATGCTTCAGTCCTTCAGCGATTCTGCCATAAGGACTATATCGTCGGCAAATCGAAGGTGAGTGATGTACACGCCATTGATGTTAATACCGTATCATTTCCAGTCCAGTAGCTTGGAAAGGTTTTCCAATGCAGCGGTGAAGAGTTTTGGGGATATAACGTCACTCTGTCTTACTTAGATGGATAGGTTTCGTACTCTAATTCTGTACTCGGATAGCCATCGTAGCCTTACTGTACAAAAACACTTCAGAATTACATTTCGATATACCGACAGTCAACTTGGCACCGCTGCAGGGACTGTAGCACCGCCCAAATTTCGACGGGGTCAAAGGCTTTCTCATAGTCCACATACGCAAGGCAAAATGGCAGATTGTACTCTTTTGTCTTCTGTACAATTTGCCGAAGGGTGTGTATGTGGTCTATGGTGCTAAAGCCTTTTCGTAAACCGGCTTGTTCTGGAGGCTGGAAGTCGTCGAGTCTGCGTGCAGGACGATTCGTAATGACTCTCGAAAACAGCACGTAGACGCGGCTTAGAAGGGAAATCGGTCTGTAGTTCTTCAAGAGAGCGTTGTCGCCTTTCTTGAAAAACAAGACCACCGCACTTCTGCTCCACGCATCCGGAGTAGTACCATGGAGGACGGAGTAAGAGGCACACTGAACCTAAACGTTAAGTTGGAGAGGTCTCTAATGAAGTCAACGCTCCGTCCCCCCGTGCTCTAGTCCTAGGTCCCAAAACCTTTCAACTCGAGTTACAAAACCGTTTTCAGTGCCTAGTTGACTGCAATGAAGTTGACGATATGAATGATAAGCTCATGGAAACTGTTCATGCGGTTGGAGCTAAGTTCTGCAAGACCCGCCGCAGAAGAACACAAAAACTCTCCGATCACACTCTTAATCTCATGGCTGTTAGATGGGAAATGAAGCTGCAGTCTTCAACAGATTTGACAGCATACAGGCAACTGAACAGACAGATTTCCAAATGCATGTGGCGGGACTTACGCAACTTCAATACAGCTTGTATTGAAGAAGCGATCGAGCGGAACCAAGGCTCCAAAGTCTTTGCCAGAGATCTGTCTGCCAGAAAGAACCAACTCTCAAAGCCGAAGACCGAGTATGGCAGCATCGTTTCCGGGACATCTGAGATTTTGAGTGAGATTGAGAGGTTCTATGGGCAGCTGTACACGTCATCGTTGGAGCCACACGCAATTGAGAGTAACGATCCAAGAGCGAGTCTTATCCGACACTATTCCGATGATATCCCGGACGTCAGTCTGAGCGAGATTAGAATGGCTCTCCAGCACCTTAAAAACGGCAAGGCCCCAAGTAAGGATAGATTACAGCTGAGCTTCTGAAAGCGGGTGGAAAACCGGTACTTAAGGTCCTTCAGAAGCTCTTTAATTCAATCTCCAATCTTAAGTAAATTGAGTCACGTTTAAAAAACGTGCTGCTATTTGCTTAGCAAGAGGTGCTGTATGGTTGGTGTCTTCGTGGTGATATGCGAGGTCAGTAGACATATGTAACTACAGCTTTCAAACTGACGATAACAAACTTTCTTAGTTAGTTTTGTAAATAATTGTAGAACCTATTTTATATTGTATAATTTTACTGTGAGAAATTTAGCGTTGGGTTTCTTGTTAATTCTTCCCGGGGCCGAGATCTTTCCCAAACCAGTGATAAAAATGAAGAAAGTGTCTTTCAATAAATTCTTATTCTTCATAATCTATTGTACAGAACATATTCTATTCCATTCTATTCTATTCCGGTAACACGAACTCGAGGAACGCAGTGAACTATTTACTCCATAAATGTCTCAAAAAGCAGAGAGGGCCTGTGCTTGGTTGTGAGCCATATAGATTTTGTAACTTTATTGTTTTTGTAAAATCAACACACTGACGCAATCCTGATACAATGCGTGATAATAAAGAAAATTAATACAATGGTAAAAGAAGACTTTACCTACAGGATCAGCATTACAAGAGTGAATGACATCTGCATTTGATACAAAAAGATTTAATTATCAAATGCAATTATCGATGTAGCACTTGCTTAAATACCTAAGAAAAATATAACAAGGTGTCATATCAACTGGCGCAACCTAGTTTAGTTTTCTCTTTCTACCCGATCATAATGTGGACGCCGTCAAGGCAAGAGTGAATAGGTTTTTGTGAGACTAAATCAGTGCAATTAACCATTTTCGGTTTCATAACTACCCACTATCAGTTTGGACAGTAGACAAACACTGGTTTTTAACAGTTAAAATACCTCTTTTTAATAATATAACAAGGAACAATAAATAAATAAAGAATAATTATTATATTAAAGACGTATTCTTAGCAAATATTGTATCAAATAAAAACGTCACACATTTTAGAAAGTAAATGTATTTGATGGTGTCTCCACGAACACTTTGTTTAATCTTGTTTGCCAAGGATACGTGAGCGACGCACGCTCAAACTGTTTGCTTCAATAAATGTCTACCGTTACACTTCCTAATAAGAAGAGTTAATGTTTTTGTTTTGTCATTACAGCTTTCCACAAGTTCACTGATTAACACAGACCTCCTCTTGGAATGCTACAAAGCACGGGCCTGAGTCTCCAGTATTTATCGACTCCCTGGATATCTTACCAAGTCATCACTCCTTCTAGTGGAAGGCCGCACTACAATTCGTTTACCAGTACGACTTTGCCACTCGAAAACTTTTTTTGCCATCGGTTGTGGATTCTTCGAGATAAATGGCCGGCCATTTACTATTTCAGCTTACAAATCCGTTGGGCTATGTCGGTAACTCTGGTTCTACAGCGGATATCCTCGTTTTTAAGTCTATCACGCAGAGAAATAGCCCTCTTAATAGCTCGGGTAATGACCTTGAGCTTCTCATACAGCCAGCAGTGAAGAACCACGTCTCAGATCCATATGTCATCACTTGCAACACGCACTGATCGTATAATTTTGTTTTGAAGTTTTGAGGTATACCTGACGAGAAGATGTGTCGTAATCTCCCGAACGCTGCCCAGCCGAGTTGAATGCGTCGATGGACCTATTATAAATTATTAGCGGGTATAAATAACAAAAGAGAGTTTATTGCTACACCTTGTCAAATTAATGACGAAGCTCCAGTCGAAGGCGGTACAACTTCTTATAGCGGTAACAGAAAACAATTACAGTTTTTAATTATATAATAGAATGTAAACGTACATTTAAAAGATTACAAAAACAATTATAATCTAATTAATTCTTCAGTAATGCGAAACAAAATGTCGGACGAAGGCTTATCTTGCTGTCCATTTAAATTAAAATTTTGATCCTCATTTAGGGGTTGTTTCATTTTACTCTTCCAAAGTGACGGATGACATCGAGTTACCAATAAGACAAATAAGCTCTTTAAAAATCCAATAGAAGGCTATAATTATAAATATACATTCTTTGATTTAATTGGGTGCAACAAAAAAAAAAACAGGAGATGGGCAGTAGTTTCTTTCTATACATATCCATTCATTCTAGAGAATTGACGACTAAGGTGTCACGTATTCAGTAAAAAGGGTTTCCGGTTCTCTACACTCACCATACAAAAGACAACAGCATTAAGCTGGCATTTCTTGCTGGAATTCTGTGAGAGTTTGGTCCTTCCCCTGTTGGGCCGACCCAGCTCTACCACATTATAAAATATGTCAGCATTGGACATTGACATGGATAGATGGATGGATTTATAAAAAAATATATCCTTTTCAGCTGAGTGAATTTCATATTGAATGAAACTACTTTTACAGATTTTATTGCATATTAACCAATTTTTAACCACATATGTTTCGAATTTTTTTCAGCACTAATGCCCCCCAGTAAAAGTAGTTTTATCCAATGTGCAGAGCTCAAGCTCATTTAATAAACCTCTATGAATAGCATAATGTTTTAGATCGATTGCAGAGCACTACATTTACTCCATGTTGGCAAAACATTTACAGCATATTAGCTTATATGATTTTCTCGGAATGTAATGTGCCTCACCTAATAACTAGGTACGATTTGTATGAAGTGATTTTTTTATAGGATAATGATGACAAACACACAGTTCACCTGATGGTTAGTAGTTTCTGTGGCCCATAGACATCTACATCTATCCTCGACTATGAATCAAAATGCAGATGCGTTGTCAACCCATAAGATGGAATGCCTTGTTTCCATTAAAAGGGGTCTCCGGTTCTCTACACTCACCATACGAACCACAGCAGCGTTAAGCTGCTATTTTACGCTTATATTCTGTGTGAGCGTGGTCCTTCCCGGTCGAGCCGACCCATTCGTGCTACAACTATACTACTAACTTAGCTGCAGCATGTATTGGTTGGTATGTTCAAAAGTGTGTTTACAATTGATTATTACCTTGCGTCAAAGTAGTTGCGATTTTTTCAAAAGGTCGAGAAGGGTTCATTACACAAATAAATTGAGAATCGTACATGCAAATTACTCTTTGGATGAGAGAGATATATTATTATCTACTACGGTTATGAAAGTGAGTTTAAGTTGCAGCTTACAATAGTTTAACGTCTTCTCCGTCGCTCGCATGTTCTGAAACATTTTACGGCGAGCACTCGGTCCATGAGCTACCACGGTTTTTTATTTTTCTACTGAAGCAATATTTTATTGCAATTAGATAACCTCATTCGCTTTACAAAAAAAAATATTTATATTTCATAATTGCAAAAATACAGCTCTCATAGAAATGTATATAAAATCCCATATTCCATCGATACAGATCAAATCGAATGGAGCTCATCAAGGAAGTCCACAATCTACATACAAATTATCCCATCAGCCCACCTCTGTCGCTTACAAAACGAAATTCTTTGAAAAATTCCATTTCCCTTTCAAATGCGAAGCTGTTATGCAAATCGTAGATAAACATGGGGAAAAGAAAACGCAATTTATCCCGTAGGATACACTTTTAAATAAATCTTGATCATTTACATGTATATATTAGGGCTAACACACCAAGGTGTAGCCGGCTACAACTAGGTGCAGCCAAATGTGGTCGGTTCAACATAAGTGTATTCGAATTGTCCGAATAATTTAGAAATAATATAAATTTCTACGGTTCTTGGTTCACCACATAGTCGTGATAAAGTTAGTAGAAGTCATAGAACTTTAGTTTAGAAAATATACAAAATTGACCTGCTCAAAGTTCAAAAACTTTATTAATCTAAGTTGGTATAAAAAGGGTTATTATAATATTAAGGAATTTATGGATGATAATAACCCCTGGGAATGAGGTGATCGATACCAAGTTATTTCTAATTCGTTTTGTGTGGTTAATTGTGTAACATACTTGATTGTAAAAAAAAAAGTCCCACTGGGTTTCTTGCTGGTTCTTCCCAGGACAGAGGTTTTTTTTTCGAACCAGTGGTAATGCAACAAAAGAGTGACTTTCGAAAAGTATTATTTATAATCTATATTGAATAAAAAACTTTTTTTCTGTTCTGTTCTGTTTCTGATATTATTCGGACTTTACTATACCTAGTTTTACCAGGAGCAACCAGCCACACCTAGTTTTAAAATGAATATATCGAATACACCTAATTTAACCAACTGCAATATGTGTGCTTTAAGAATCTGAGGAATCGGATACGAAGGTTTGTCGCACTGCCAAACGCCGCGCAACCGATTTCAATGCATCGTTTGACTTCTTGGTCAAAGATGGATTCACTTAATCGTTTGTCAAAGTTAGTCGTAAGTAAATAAATAAAAATAAAATAAAAGCCTTTTACTTCTTGCATTATTACACGGTTATCTTATTTCTAGTAGTTATGTTATTTGGTGAGGTAAATTCGATTTATCTAACGCGTAACTAGAAACGAACAGTTTTGTTAGTTTTTTATGCAAGAACCACAGAGTGGGTGAGGGCCTCCAAAGATGCCCATTTTACCCTTATTCCTACGTAGGCAATGCTTGTAGAAATCAACCTATAAAAGATGTCAGCAATCCTATATAGCCTGTCTTTTCGAAAGATTCGTCAAAATTTCGAGCGTACTGTTCCTAACAACTACCGGATAGGTGTAACATAAATGTTAGACATGTTGTCTTATAGCCTACCCGTTGGAAGACACTTCTGATGTCGTTGATCATAGTGAGTCCAGTAAAGTAAAGACACAACCTCTTCTCATCTCTGAGAGGGTTTTAGGTCAAGGAAAAGTCTGCAGTGCCGCGCCAATGCGTGTTGGCAAAATTCACAATTCGAATTTTTGTTTAATTTATCAGGATTGCAGGATTCCTCACGATAATTTTCACCGCCGAGCACGTGGTAAATAAGCACTTAAAAACTTTCATTGGTGCCGGCGGGGATCAACCCCGGATGCTCGGGTATTGTAACTTTTAAAGCAAACCCTGAGCTACCACAATTCATTCTTTCTTCTGAAAATAAAACATTAATTTACCATACAATATAAAGGTATCCTTCTTTATAATAATAGGTCTTTACCTATGAAATTGCTGTTTTTATGAAACAAGTTAACGTAATTTTTTCTATATTTTTATTTCTATTAATCAAAGTAATCATAGTATCGAGCGCCAACCATCTGAGCCGTGGTAGCTCAGATGGTTAGCGCTCGCTGTAAGTTTCACAGTACGCGAGCAACCGGGTTCGATTCCCGCCGGCACCAATGAAATTGATAATTGCAATTTTAAGTGCTGATTTACCACGTGCTCGGCGGTGAAGGAAAACATCGTGAGGAAACCTGCATGTCTGAGAAATCAAAAAATATTTCAAAGACATGTGAAGTTCGCCAACACGCATTGGGGCATCGCGGCGGACATTTCTTGTTCTAAAACCTCTCAGAAATGAGAGGAGGCCTGTGCCCAGCAGTGGGACGTATAGGCTGTAACTTTACTTTTACTTTTAAAGTAATCACAAATTCCATCGATGCATTTTTGCCAACGCAGTGGCAGTTTGTTTATTTCTTGAAGAAATGAGCTGAACGAGAGGCAACAAATTCTTCAAAGGCATTTTGTACAGGCTCTGGGGTATTTAATTTTATCCACCAATTTTGGTGGTAAAATTCAATACCAAATCCAAATTTTGTAAAAAGTAGAAGTCTTTAGGCGCAAGATCTGGTGAGTACGACGGATGACTGAGAGTTTCCAACTCCAGCTGTAACTCAAGACCGTCTGTTGTGCAGTATGAGGTCACGCGTTGTCGTGCAGGAGCAGCGGGGACGAGCGATTGATCAAAGCTGTTTTCTTATATTTACGCGAAGACTACACATTAAATGAAACTAAATTTTACGGATTATATCGCGTTTAATTTTAACGTTTTATTTCCGACGTTTCGGGTGCTTTACAGCACCCATGGTCAAGGGGCACTGAGGTGTTTGACGTCCCGATGTCATAGTTAGCCCGGCTACCTTCAGTTTTAATATTAATTTTGGTTCGATCTACGCAGAATGAGCTAACAGTATCTTGAAGTCTAGCAGTTGTATAATTGGGTTTGGATTTAATTTTATTAATTATAGGATCCCAAGCAGATGGCAGCACCCATCCATCTCCTCTATTGAAATTAGGATGTTTTTAACTTCAATAGCCTCGAATCATCCTTGTAGGAATCGGTGTTCTTTGCGAGGGTTTGTGGTCTATCAAATCTTATGTAGTGGCGGGAACGATCTTGAACATCTTCACACACTGCAGACTTCTGATACTTCGGTGCTTCAAGTCAGCTATATGTTCTTTTATGCGGGTTTTATAGATCATTTTGTTTGTCCTATGTAAAAGAGACCACATTCACAATCTAGCTTGTACACTCCTGCATCTTGTAGAGGATATGACACTTGACGGATGGTAAAATTGACTAATCTTCTTCAGCGGCTTGAAGTATGTTTAAATGGAAGCTCGCTTCAAGATGTAGCCAACTTTGTCTGTGACTCCTCTGACATAGGGTAGTAGAGGCCGGCTTCACTCGATCACTATGACGTAGGCGCGGCACCCAAAGCTTGTTGTCTTGCAATACTTGCTTGACGTGCTGAAGCTCGGTGGCCAGGTGTTTCGTGTCACAGATCCCTTGTGCTCTCTGAAACAAAGATTTTCCCACGGTAGCTAACTGTGATGGATGATGGTGCGATTCACCATTTAAATAGCGGTTAGTATTGGTCTTTTCCTATACACAGTGTGACCAACTTTTAGCAGATGAAAATTAAAAATAAAGAAAGAGTAAGCAGGTATTCTGTGAGAGCTTGGTCCTTCCCCAGTCGAGCTGACCTATTCATGTTACATACAACCTGAATATGGAAGCAACATGGCTCTACCATTATTCATTTCAAATTATTATGAAAGAAAATAAAATTTTAAAGAAATGAAACTCGCAAACCAGCATTGGAACAAACTATTACTAGCCTTATGTTTTAACGATTTTTTTGTAGACAATCATTTTAGAAATGAAATATATAAAAGAAAAATCGAAATATATTTATGTGAAATGAAACTTGAATATTTCATTTTCAGCAATCACAGTTGTTCTTTAAAATAAATGGAACTACAAATGAATTTTAAACTTTGAAGAGTACTATAGGCAAATGATTAATTTATAAAACTTCGACTCGCAATCAATAAACAAGTAATAAAATATTATTAACTAGCTGTGCCCGACTTCGTTCGCACAGAATAGTTGTTAGTAACTTATTTTTGATTTTAAGTTTTATATCTTGAGCCTATTCATTATATTTTACAAATATAAACCACTGTTCTAAATTAAACGGTAAAAGTATAGATATTTTTATACTGTTAGGGAGTAATTTCATTATAAAACCTATCAAGTGCATGAATGATTTTAACACCAATGACATATCCGTTCAAAATTATATAACTGACGTCAGTTAACGTAGATAATCACTAAGATAATGTAAACAAAGAAACTGAAGAAGAGGTTTACAATAACTCTAATTTGTTAAAAAACATAGAGTTAATTCATAAGGCGGAAATGACAATATTATGTTTGGCTATGTTTGCCAATGTTTGACAATTTGTAGCGGCGTAAAAGAATCCATGATTGCTCTTCTTTCCGGGGGTGTAATAAAGGCGACTATGGGAAACGCCAGAAAATGTAATGACTTTTGATATATGGCGTTATAATCGGTTACGTCAGAGCCAAACATAAAACACCCAGACTAGCTACGGACAGCATCGTCAAAGGTGTGAGACGTCTTGTATTGCGATCTTCAATCTGTCTGCCAACCGTGACAATTATAGTAAATCACTCCTATAGTGGGAGAGGTCCATGTCTTGCAGTAGACTTTCTAGCGCCGATGATGATGGAGAAGAAGAATATAATTATTTTGTCATTTTGCGTCATAAAGTTATGTAAAAATGCTTCAGTCTCTGACCTCCTCCAAACTTTAGATCCACTTTTGTAAGTCGCGTACTGTATTGTCATTGCAAAGTTATGGTTGTTTCGTTTTAAAGGAATACGTGGGATAAAACACCCCCTTAACAACATTATAACCGATGGCGATATCTATGTCTACCACGTTCTTTTAACAAACAACTAATTTCAGCCGTGTACCATTGTAAAGATTTGGAGGATTTATATTAAAAGTTAATAATGACATCTGTCCGTAAATGTTACACTAAATTTCTATAAAAGCCCGCTGCTACACATAGGTCACCCCAAAGATTGCCTCATAGGGGAGTTTGGCCATATTTGCTACGTCTGGCAGGCGAGTTGGAAACCGCAATTTTATAAGTTTGATTTGACATCGGGAAGATGCGGCCACTCATTTCCTGTTTTAAATTCCCTCTGCCTCTTCTTACTACACGAAACTCAATGGAGTACAAATCTACTACAGTTAAAGGCGTCAGCACACCTAGTTGGAACCCAGATAACCCAGCTGGCTAAAATAAGTTGGTTCCTCCTATGAACGTGATGTGACGTTCCCAACTCGACGCTGCACTATTGAAACTAAATCTACAGCTTACTTGATGGAACATTGCGATGTTAATGTTAACTTTTTTTTTATAGAATAAGGGTGACAAACGAGCACACAGTCCACCTGATGGTAAGTGGATGCTGTGGCCTATAGACATCTACATCTATCCTCAACTACGAATCAAAATGCAGATGCGTTGTTACCCATGAGGACTAAGATGGAATGCCTCATTTCCAGTAGAAGGGGTTTTCGGATCTCTACACTCACCATACGAAACACAGCAGCCTTAAGCTGCTATTTTACGCTGGGTTTCTGTGAGAGCGTGGTCTTTCCCCGGTCGAGCCGACCCATTCGTGCTACAACTATACTACTAACATAGTTGCAGCATGACTCTACCACGTATAACATACAATTATCGATACTTATACAGATTTAAGTTTTTTCGATATAAACGAAATTTATATATACGGGATATTTTTAAGATAAAAATATAAGACTTGTATTAAAAAATGTAGTTATAGTCTTATTCTAAAATTTTCTATTGAAAATAAAATGTACATTAATACAGTTGTAACAAATTCCTTTAAATAAGTAATGTTCGGAATGTAATACAAATAAAAAACTTTGTTTGGTTATAAATTATAATATAATCAACTTCCGAAATTTCCGAAGTTTCGAAGCAAACGAAGTAATGTATGTATATGCGTTATAAAAGTATCATTCGAAATAGGAATTCAGTTCAGTTCAGTCAGTTTTTCTTTATTTGGAAACAAGTCAATTATAAAAAAAATCTACAACCGTAGTCAAAAATATATTTTTAGTAATCAAGCGAATAAAATCACATTAATTTGTATTTAAGAAGAGATCTTAAAAAAAAGACAAAACTTTCAACGCGATTGATACTTTATGTAATAGAATCTTTAAATCAGTAGGATAATTATAGGTTTCGGAGGGGCCACGGATTTTTGCGAAATCGTTCCCGTGACCCTGCCAATATGCGATGAAGGTGGAACACCATGGGGTTTTAATCGGTGCGAGTCCGACATAACCTGTCCTTGCCGCCGCCAGGCGGGTATGAGTAGGCATTTCCCCATGTAAAAGAAATAGATCTGATCGTTCCCGCATATATATATTATACATCACAACGTTTTTACGATTAATATATTTTAAGAAATAGATAACAAAGTTTAAATTGCTATATCAATTATTCCGCCTATGTGTCATATAGAGACCAGTCCAATGATACTGGTTAATTATTGTACATTTTCTAACTAAAATGTTATTACTTTAATATCTGTGAGAAAACATACTCGTATTAATTTTTGTATAATGTGTTTTAGGTATAAGGTATATCAATAAAGAACATTATTTTACAAAACTAAATCACGATTTCTGAGATAAGATTAAAATGCTCTTAACGACTCAACGCCTTCATTGAACAAATTCGTAATTACATTTCATAATGAAAATCATACTTTTTGGTAGAATGAACCGATTTTTAATAAAACTAAAATTTAACAAGACTAAATGTTACTCGAAAATACGCTATATAATTTTCTTAACCACTTTTTTAGACGTGATACATTCATAAACAAACAGAGAGACAGAGAATTCTAAAAACGATAGGAATATATTTAATTACTTAATTTTAGTCTCTCTCAATCATTTCTGTCAACATAATATACAATCTACAGAAACCTGCAATTTACATTTAGAAATGTAAAATAGAATCATTAGTTTATTTACCATCAAATATTCGAAATAAAATCATTAAAAACATCTGTTGGAATCTGCAATACGGCAGGGAGTTTACCTAAGGCGCTTCTTAAAAAAAATTCGAAGAGTTGATCTCTCCTGTATTTAAGATAAAAATAATGTGTCAAAATAATATTTAGGATAACAATCTGGTACAGAAATCTTAAATAAGTATTTTTAATGTAATCTGATTTTTATCTGTTTTGTTATCCATATAATAAATAAATTAAAACGCTCAAAGGACGAGAGCAATGAATTCCCTTAAGTCATCATTAGACGACATATAATCCGAAGGCTTAATTATAGGTTCTAAAACGTAACGCACCTTAAGTCTATCTTATATGGGTTCGAATCCGCCAATCAACATCTGTCGTGAGCTACTTCTAAAGTGTTCAAAGATAACTTGAACTGATTAAACTCGAGTTTTTTTTACAGGATTTTTTACATGATCAAGACAATGGGCAATATCATTTCATTTATTTTTCTGTACCATTTCTTTCAGGTAAACGGTTCGAGTACATACATGATCAAGATAATGTGCAATATTCCCATACAATTCTTAATAAATTCTCATTTCCCCATTAATCATAACATTAAAATTCATTCCACATTTAATCGCATCTGAACAACCTTAATAAATTAATCAGTTATTAGGTATTCCAAACTCTCACCTAATCAGGTTGATTGTATGTGGATATGCTAACCTCCGACAATTTTCTTTACCTATGTCACTCACACCTACGCACTATCAATACTTTTCATTAATAATTACGTACGCCTTAACTTAGCCATACATTTTCCTTTATATATTATAGGTCTTTTATATTATTTAGGTACATCATTTAATGAAACTCACAATGATCGCAACAAAATTTATATAAATTAATTGTATACACAAGAGGAATTTCAAAATTGTATATACGAAGAAATTATTTTAATAATAAAAAACAAATAGGCTAGATATTAATACTCTACCATTTTCTCAGAAAATAATGAATTATAAAAGTCAAAAGCTTATCATTTGAAAACTTAATCAATATAAAACCAAAAATAAATGAATAAATTACATATTAAGATATACAGTAAGCAACGTAATCATTATTATCATAAACTCAGAAGCGCAAGCGATTTGTGAAAACATTGTTTTAAATTCCAAAGTAGGTAAGTACAAGGAAACGTTTGCGATTACATCAAACTATAACTATATACGTGGTAGAGCCACGCTGTAGCTATATTATGGTTGTAGCACAAATGGGTCGACTCGACCAGGGAAGGACCACGCTTCACAGAATAATACCAACGTAAAATAGCAGCTTAATTTTTCTGTTTCGTATGGTGAGTGTAGTGAACCGGAGACTCTTTTTACTGGAAAAAAGGCATTCCATAGTCCTCAGAAGTGACGACGCATCTGCATTTTGATTATTAACTGAGGATAAATGTAGATGTCTATGGACCACAGGAATCACTTACCATCAGGTGAACTGTGTACTCGTTTGTCACCCTTATTCTGTATATAAAAAAACCAATATGACGAAGGTTTATCAAACAAATTGGCGATATATTAAAAATGGGCCAGATTAGGAGTACCCTTAACCGACGAGCGTGTATGCGTAGATATATGGATGTAAAGGAGGCGAGAGAAGTGTGTCAGGATCGTGCCAAATGGAATTCCGTAGTCTCTGGCTACCCCTCTGGGTGACAGGCGTGAGTGTTTATGTTTTCAATATGTACATTATGTGAATACAAGTAAAATGTACCTTAAAATTATTTTGATAGATCCTGGCAGAGTCGCTATGTAATGTGGAAGTGTGTCAATGAAGGAAAGGCATGATGATCTAGAAATTTATTTAGACTGCTGCTTCCTCTAAAATTAAATCTGATGTAATATATATTTATGTTTGTTTATTCGTGTAGACTACAAAACTACATCACAGTGTATTTTATGGTGATTGTAGAGAAGCGGAGGCTTTGTTTACTAGTAAAGAGGTATTCAAAATTAGTCCATAGGGGTGACAACGCATCTATATTTTTATTCTTTATCGAAGTTAGATGTAGGTTTCTATGGTTCATAATATTTGTTTACCATCAGCTGGACTGTTTTTATGCCACCCTTATAATATAATAATTTTCAAATCTTGTATGAGTATTTTAATAATATTTGATCAAACTTATGTGTAGCTAATTAAAACATTAAAATATATATTTGAGCAGCAAAATATTGATAAAGTATCAAGGAAGGCAGTGTATGTACAATGATAAGCGTAAATACATGCACGATAAGCAGTTTATTTTGAGTACGGTGTTATCAGTAAAACATTAATTACTGATAACATTTAACGTCGTACTGCTAACACTTCTGTCACTTTTAGTTAAGCACTGTATTGGAATAGAAAAAGACATGTCTACTAAAGTTGCAATTGTTACGGGTTCTAATAAAGGTATTGGTTTAAGTATTGTCAAGGGGTTGTGCAAAAGGTTTAAAGGGATCGTATATTTAACGTCAAGAGATGAAGCCAGGGGAAGAGCTGCAGTTGCCGAGTTGAGTAAATTAGGACTACATCCGAAATATCACCAACTCGATGTAACGGATAGAGAAAGTGTTATAAAGTTTAGAGATCATATTCAGGAGCAATATGGTGGATTAGATATCCTCATAAACAACGCCGCCATTGCCAGAGTGACTGGGTGCTATAATTCGTATGAAGAAAATAAACAAATTGTGGAGATTAACTACAAGAGCATTTTAACTATGCAGGAATTGATATTTCCTTGGTGAGAAATAACGGCCGAATTCTCAATATATCTAGTGACTGTGGACACCTTTCCAATATAAAAAATAAATATTGGATAGATACATTATCTAATAAGAATTTGACTTTGACTGACATAAATAAATTTGTTGACTGGTTCCTCGAAAGTTGTAAGAATGGAACGTTCAAGAAAGAGGACATAGCTGATAATGGAACAGTTGCTGCATACAGAGTTGCAAAAGTAGCTCTTAGTGCTGTTACGATGGTGCAACAGAGGGAACTAGAGAGCAGAAACATATCCGTAAATTCAATGCACCCTGGATTAGTTCGCACTGACATGACTCTCGGTGCCGGATTTTACAGTGCTGACGAAGCGGCTGAAACCCCACTTTATATTGTACTGGATGCGCCTGAAAATCTCAAAGGTAGTTATATCTGGTATGATAGACGAGTTTTGGATTGGTACGACTACAATGCTGACTATTATTTTAAAACTGCAACCGTGAATAAATATTTTGCTTCAAGTTAATGTAGATATGTATTATTTCTCCAATAATTACGAAGGTAAAATAAACCATGAGAGTTAATACATTACTTATAATTGTTGCTTGCTTAACTCAATCTTTAATTATCTTTCTCTATAACTGTCTCTTTTTATTTTCATTTAGTGCAAAGAGAAACTTAAATTGATATCGAATTTAAAGAAAAGTCCGTTAATAACTAAGATATTATTTAATGGTACACTCGAATTTGAAACGACCGTAGCCTAATGCCAGGGTGCGGACCGCGAACTCCGGTTGTGGGTTCGAATCCGCCTTTCGGCTACTGTCGTGAACCACTCCTGATACAAGCAATTTAAGCTTACTAATATTAGTAATATTATTAGCATTTATAGTAGGTTAATTAAAAAAATATCGAACTCGCCGCCTATGGTCAATAACGTCGTCATAATACTACACTACTTTTGCCCTTTTTTTCTATTTAATGGCACATGGTGGCGTGTCCATGGTCCAATGGAGTAAGAGCAGAAGTTCAGACTAATTTATGTATGAATTTTAAGTCCTCTTTTCTTTATTTTTTAATGTTTAAAGAAGTTAAATAGATTCTAGCGCAGACATCAAAATTTTATAAAACAAAGGAGAACAGTAAATATTTAAAATAATAAAAAAAAACCATTACTGCCGTAAAATTAATTTCAATCAATATATATTAGATAAATTATGAAAAAAACAATTTTTTTAAATTCTGTGCATAAATGGTTCTCGAGTGGCAGCCTCATACCGGAAGGCGAAGTGTAGGGTGGCTTACCACTAGATGGAGTGACGACTTGGTATGACATGCAGGAAGTCGATGGATACAGGTGGCTCAGGACCGTGCTATGTGGCGCTACTTGGAGGAGGCCTATGTTCATCAGTGGACTTGTGAAGGGCTGTAATGGTGATGACGAAGATGTGAATAAAATAATTCATCATCATCGCCAATGTCATTGCAGTCTATTAAAAGTCCACTGCTAAACATAGGCCTCTCCCAATGATTACAAAAATCTCGCATATTCGCCATAGTAGCAATGCTTAGAATAATTAAAAAAACTGAGGGGTCTGTCCTCAGTTTTTTTTAATTATTTTACTCGTAAGTTGTTATGAGGAACATTCTGCTGCCCATCTCCTGTTTTATTTCCCTCGGTCGCATTTTATGACGCCCAAAGGGGTATGGGGTAGTGGATTATCAATCTACTCAAATATATTACGTAAAATAAGAAAAGTCCGAAACGAAGTTAAAATGTTCTGAGCGCAGAAAATTAAATTTGTCGAATTTTATTTGAATCTTTTTACATTCGTGGAATTGCGACGATGAATGGGAGGCATTTTTCCAAGTCATTTGAATTTATGTTGCGTACTTCTTTTGTAAGTCCGTTGGTCTAGTGATCATAAACGCGGATACTGATCATGAGGTTCCAGGTTCAAGTCCCAGGTTGAGCCAAAAATGTGTTCACTCGTTTTTCTGTCAAGAAATGAGCAGTAGCAGCCAGGGTCAGGCTAAAAATTTGTTTGTGTTTTCCTGCCAAAAAATTCTCAATAGTCAGTAAGTTAATGGTGTTTCACGCCAGCGGCTCGGAAAGTATGTACAGTCGAAGGTCCTGCTCTTGATCTCTCTCCAGTCGTGTGGAAATGCCGTCCCATAAGACTATGAGAGTGGGGGAAACAACAGTGCACTTATATGCGTAAGCACACTCGGGCACTATATTCCTGTCCTTCGCAGATAGCGGACTGGAGGATATTAATAAGACATATAAAATGTGATGCAGACAAAATATACGATAGGTTCGTACAATGCGTGACAGTGGACGTGTACCTTAAAGACCAATGACATAATATTCTTTGTGAAGAATCAAAAGGAATGGACCCAAAGATAATAGGCAGATTCCACAATAAATAACACAAAATAAAAGCTTATATTATTAATATTTACCTTAATATCTAGTAGAACCACACTGTGGCTATATTATGCTTACGTGGTAGAGCCATGCTGCAGCTAAATTATGGTTTCAGCTTGAATAGGTCGACTCGACCGGGTAAAGGACCAGTCTCTCATAAAATACCAGCGTGAAATAGCAGCTCAATGCTGCTGTGTTTAGTATTGTGAAGGTAGAGAACAAAAGACCATTTTTGCCCGAAACGAGGCATTCCATCTTAGTCCTCAGGGGTGGCAACGCATTTGAATTATGATTCTTAATCGAGGATAGATGTCGATGTCTATAGGGCACAGCATATACTTACATAAGATGGACGGTGTGCACATTTGTCACCCTTATTCTATAAAAATATTAGGTCCTTACATATGTAATTGGCGTTTTGTACGGGAGGAATATAAAGTCATTTTTTTTTTGTAAAATATATTTAATTAATCAAAGTATGCACCGTTGTTATCTATGCACTTTTGCCATCTCATAGGTAGTTCATTGATCCCTTTATTAAAAAGCCATGGGGGCGAGAATCAATAAACTCTTTGAAGGCGGTTTGGACTGCCGCATCGGACTTGAAAAGAAAGTAAGAAGTTGTCCAAATTCCGGAAAAAATGGTAATCTGTTGGAGCAAGATTCGGGGAGTACGGTGGATGTCGCAGACATTCCAATTGTAGCTCATCTAACTTAGTGGTTGTTTGTTGTGCAGTGTGTGGTCTTGCGTTGTCGTGAAGCAGCAGTGGCCTAGAGCGATTGACAATCTCGGTTGTTTAGCAGCTAGTTCTTCCTTAATGGTTTGCAGTTGCTGACAATAGATATCTGCCGTAATCGTTTGGCCAGATTTTAGAAAGCTGTAGTGAACGACACCGGCGCTAGTCCACCAAACACTCAGGACTTTTTTTTAGTTACTCACAAGTAACTTTTTTTGAGCCAATTTTCGTTAAGGGCAGGATATGGCTGGATCTCCAGGGTTCAGCCATTGCGACGAGTGCTTCCGATTATCGTACAGTATGCATTTTTCATGACAAGTAATGATTCGATTTAAAATCCCTTCATTATTGTGTCGGTTGAGCAAAGTAACACAGCAGTCGACGCGTGTTTGCAAGTTCGATTCACTCAATTCATGAGGTACCCATTGTTCAAGTTTTTTTTACTTTCCCGTTTTGCTTCAAGTGGATTAATACAGTTTCATCACTTATTCCGAAGCCTGCAGCTATCTCTGAAGTGATTTGTGATGGATCCGCTTCCACAATAGCCTTTAATTCTTCATTTTCTACTTTGGTCTCCGGCCGTCCACGGGGTTGGTTCTGAAGGTCGAAATTTATAGAACGAAAACGTTGAAACGAAAAACGTACCGTGTTTTCTTTTGCGACACCAGCACCGTATACATCATTAATCCTTCGAGCTGTTTCTGCAGCACTGGTGCTACGGTAGAAGTCGTACTCGTAAATATACCGATATTTCATGTTTTCCATTGTGCGGCAATAAGCGACGCCAAAGAATAAGATAATGAGGAAAAAACAAATGAATGACTGTTTTCGAAACTCAAATGTACCAGCTAAATGAATTTATAAATTTGAATTTGGAATTCTTAACCAAAGAGGAGATATTTCAGATCAAAGTGGTCAGTACGGCAAAACGCTAATTTCATATGTAAGGACCTAATAAATAAATAAATGAAATTATAAGTGCATTGTAAACCTGAGTAGACCAGTTCTCAAAAGCAGCACCTGACCGTAAATGGCAGCCATTATATAGTATTCAAAATATAATAACTATATTAGAAATGTGCTTAAGTGTAAAAGTAAAGTACAACGGAGAGGTGTTAAGATGTACATGGACAATACCTAATATGTGTAACGTCCATGTCACACCTATGCCGGTAGTTGTTGGGAGCACTAAGCCGGAAGTTGTTGACGAGTATTTTTACCTAGGATAAATAGTCCGACTAGGTAAGTCCAACTTCGACCGAGAGGGCAATCGACGGAATCAACTCGGCTGGGCAGCGTTTGGGAGATTACGACAGGTATACCTCAAAACTTGAAAAAGAGATTGTACAACCAGTGCGTGTTGCCAGTGATGACTTATAAATCTGAGATGTGGTCCTTCACTGCTGGTCGCTCAGGGAGCTATAAAGGGGGCTATGCTCGTGGTTTAACGGGGAGTAACCAATATTGCCTAACGGATTAGTAAGCTGAAGTGGGAATAGGCCGGCCTTATAGCTCGAAAAATCGACAACGGATGGGGAAGCTAAGTTCCCGAGTGGTAGCCTCGGACCGGTAGGTGACGTATGGGGCGGCCCCCCACTAGATGGAGTGACGACCTGGTAAAACATGCAGGAAGTCGATGGATGCAGGTGGCTCAGGACCGTGCTTTGTGCCATTCTTTGAGGGGTTATATTCAGCAGTGGACTTGTGAAGTGCTGTAATTATGATGATGATGACTCCTTTCTCGACGTAGACACCCACTAAGAAAGAATTTTGAAAAATTCAACCCTTAAGGGTTGAAATATTCTATTATAGCTTGAATTGTATAATATTCTTTATATTGAGAGTAACCGTTATCCTCTTAAGCAAACAAACCCTAGCCTTAAGGGCTGTAATCTTAACGTATGTTATAAAAAGTGTCAGTCATTTGTCAGCTGGTGTTTTAAGGGCTTGTTGTAATAAAAAGGAGTTACTGCCACCGTAAACGAAAGTGAAAAATTTTTATTTCAAAAGAATATAGGAAAATCATATAGTATAACAAAGTCCAATTATAAAAACAGTCGATTTTTAACAAATGTTTAAGCAAAACCGACTGCATAAAAAGTTTACTGACAAGATGAATATTAAAATGTTATACCCTAAGTCGGGTATAATATTTGCCTAAGGGC
Organism: Parnassius orleans; assembly: GCA_029286625.1. Lineage (NCBI taxonomy): Eukaryota > Metazoa > Arthropoda > Insecta > Lepidoptera > Papilionidae > Parnassius > Parnassius orleans. The sequence goes on from JAGSMP010000223.1 coordinate 1,509,488, forward strand.
GTAAGTAAAGTAATTTCTATACATTTGAATACTGATTCTAATAACGCAATTAACGGGAACCACAGGTTTTTTTACATGTTGTATAAACATCCACAATAATAATTAAACACTGTGTATCGCAACTTTAGTAAATGTCAGTAATATCTCAATATCATTCAACAACTGTTTGTCAAGATCAGTGATTATATAATGGAAGAGACGTCTGCTGCAGAAATGATAACAGTTGGAGTAGACGTATCATAGTGAAGATCGCGGTTAAGTAAACGCAGTGTGAGACGCGTCCTGGCTAGATGAAGCGACAATCTACGCAAAGCGGCTGTCAGAAACTGGATGCGTGAAGCCGAAGATCGGTCTAAGTTCGCGCCTCGGGAAAGGTCTATGTCCGCAAGCTGATAATGATGATGATGAATAGAAGAGGCCCGTACAGCTGTGAACTGTGCTAATAAGGAAGAACTACAACAGATCAGGGAAAGTTTTAGTATTCTAAAAATAAGTCAATTTTAAATGCGAATAAAATTAGAAATGTTAGTATTAAAGAATGCGCACGCACGCACGCTTATACGCGTGAGGGAGCGCACACACCCGTTTATAATATGATTTTAAGATTTATTTTAATGTCAAAATTTAAATGTACTCTAAACAATACAACTATGTATGTCAAATCTAAAGCAGAGAGAGCACTCGGTCTCCTAAATACATGTTACTAAATAACCTGACGAGGAGACTCGAAATTCTACCCATTTTAATTTCAAAGAATACCAACGTACAATAGCAGCTTAATGTTTTTGTATTTCGTATAGTAAATGATATAACCGGAGACCCTTTTTGAATGAAAACAAACCATTCTATTTTTATACGCACAAGAGCCATGCTGCAGCTATATTATGGTTGTGGCAAGAATGGGTCGGCTCGACCAGGGAGAGACCACGCTCTCATAGAATACCAGTGTAAAATAGACGCTTAACGCTACTGTGTTTCGTATGGTGGGTGTAGAGAACTGGAGACCCTTTTTACTGGAAACGAGGCATTGCAACTTAATCCTCAGTGTCATGTCTATGAGCCACAGAATCCACTTACCATCAGGTGGACTATGTGCTCGTTTGTCACCGTTATTCTATAATTGAAAAAAAATAGTCCACATGATGTATTGTATATCTTTGTAATAAGTATATAAGCTAAACTGTAGATATTTTAATAAAGAAATTATATTTTTTTATTATTTTTAACAATCTGTTCATCTAATTCCTTTAAAATAACTATCTTGTTAATTTTTTTATCATTTATATTTCCCGGTTATATTGTACCGTTCTCTAATAGCTCTTGACGTAAAGAGTCGTTTTGAGAGTCCTTAGTCGCAATTCTTGTGAGAGCATCGTTTAAAATTAAATTTAAGTCACTTTTCTTTTGACTTTCCTGCAGCGTGAAAATGTCTTCATTGATTTTTGTGTGAAATGCTAATTATTATCTAGAACCATGATCATTGGTATTTGAGACAAAATCATGAAGCTAAAGTACAAATATTGGATTTACGATGATATAAAATTAGAAATGTTATCCATAGTTACTATGCTCTCAAGTTGCATGCATCGCAAGTTATTTGGGATCGATATTGCATGTCTTACTTTCCATTCTCCTCTATTAGCCATCATCTCTTCACTTCTTTTTTACGCATATCATCCCCAACATAGGTGATTCACCTTTTCTTAGTCCTCTCTCACTTATGTCCATCCACTTTCATAAATTACTTAATTACTATGCTCTATAAGCATAATGATAATATAATATTGGTGATCGTAGTTCAGAGTATATTGAAAATGATGATAAGCTAAACCACAGGCTAAAGTAACGAATTTCAATGTCAATTGATAGCTGTTACCCATCAGCATTACTGGTATTTAAGTTTGGTAGTGGTAGAACCGATATAACACAGTATTAGTGAAGATTTGAGTAATATTTGGTGTATTCATGTATCAGTAATCTGAAGAATTCTAACAAACTAATATTTCATATTCACTTTATTCATATACTGACCACTTAACATCGCGTAATATTACCTCATTGGCTGGGCTAATGATATTCGTGGTAATTTATTGCTAAAGACAAAATTACAAGCTTGTTGTCTCATCCTCCAAACATCTTTAACTGATCATTATAGTGTTATCTTACATGTTACTTATTCTTCTAAACAAAACCTGCAAAAGTATTTAAATACGTAGATTTTGAACTTTTAAACGCAGAACTAAAAAATAAGGATTTCAATTCTTTGTACAAGATCAAAGATGTTAATGAAGCTGCTGTTTTTTTCCACAACATACTTCAGTCGGCTATAATGCTAAATTCAAAAGAAGTAAAAATAATGAGACGCTAAAGACTACTTATAAGAGATACAGAAACTATTGCTCACCTCTGTTGAGGAAACTTAAAAGAAACTATTATAAAATTCAAATTCAAAATGCAGAAAAGGACCACAAAAAACTTTGGAAAGCTGTTAAAGAGATTACCTATACAAATAAACCTAAAGAGATACCATTAGAGCTAATAGCTACAAACAATCCGCAAGCATCGGTGAATATTATTAACCATTATTTTGCAAATGTAGGCAGAAATTTAGCTGAAACCTGTGTAAAAATAAGCCCCTAATTCAATACCCTGCTTTAAAGTCATGCTGTCATTCTTTTACTCTTTTATCTACGGATAAGGACGAGGTAAGGAATATTATAACAGGTTTAAAGAGCAATTACTCTGTTGGCCTGGATTTAATTTCTAGTGAAATTCTAAAGGCTAATAGGGATGTCCTAGTATCTCCAATAACGTATATTTGCAATTTATCACTTTCAACTGGAGTGTTCCCGCGGATATACATCATCATCATCATCATCATTACAGCCCTTCACAAGTCCACTGCTGAACATAGGCCTCCCCCAAGGAATGCCACAAAGAACGGTCCTGAGCCACCCGCATCCATTGACTTCCTGCATGTCTTACCAGGTCGTCACTCCATCTAGTGGGGACGCCACACTTCGTCCGCCGGTACGAGGCCGCCACTGAGAACCTTTTTCCCCATCGGTTGTCGGTTCTTCGAGCTATATGGCCGGGCCCATTGCCACTTCAGCTTACTAATCTGTTGGGCTATGTCGGTCACTCTGGTTCTACTGCGGATATCCTCATTTCTAAGTTTATCACGCAGTGAGACTCGAGCATAGCCCTCTCCATAGCTCGCTGAGCGACCTTGAGCTTCCTCATCCGGCCAGCAGTGAAGGACCACGTCTCAGTTCCGTAGGTCATCACTGGCAACACGCACTGGTTGTACAGCCTCGTTTTCAAGTTTTGAGGTATACCTGACGAGAAGATGCCGTAATTTCCGGAACGCTGCCCAGCCGAGTTGAATCCGTCGATTGACCTCTCGGTCGAAGTTGGACTTACCTAGTCGGACTATTTGTCCCAGGTAAACATATTCGTCAACAACTTCGAGCTTAGTGCTCCCAACAACTACCGGCATAGGTGTGACATGGACATTAAACATGATCTTTGTTTTGTCCATGTTCATCTTAAGACCTATCCGTTGGGAGGCACTATTGAGGTCATTGAGCATAGTGCTTAGGTCCTCCAGCGATTCTGCCATAAGGACTAAATCATCGGCAAATCGAAGGTGAGTGATGTACTCGCCATTGATGTTAATGCCGTATCCTTTCCAGTCCAGAAGCTTGAAAACGTCTTCCAATGCAGCGGTGAAGAGTTTCGGGGATATAACGTCACCCTGTCTTACATCTCTCTGCAGTTGGATATGTTTTGTACTCTGGTTCTGTACTCGGATAGCCATCGTAGCCCTACTGTACAAGCACTTCAGCACTTCGATATACCGACAGTCAACTTGGCACCGCTGAAGGGACTGCAGCACCGCCCAAATTTCGCGGATATACAAGAAATCACGAATCCACCCGATTCATAAAAGTGGAGACAGGGGCTGTGTCAATAACTATAGACCGATTTCTATTATTCCCACTATCTCAAAAATTTTAGAACGCATTATAAATAATAGATTGGTAAAATATTTGGAAAATAAAAATCTCTTGTCACATAAACAATTCGGCTTTAGAGCAAATAGATCTACATCAGATGCGGTTTACGAACTTACAAATTACATAGTTAATGATATTCACAATAAAAAAAATAGGTATATTTTTGGACTTGGCAAAGGCATATGACACAGTCTCTGTCCCAATTTTAGTTAAAACACTTAAATACTGTGGTATTAGAGACCTCCAGTTGAAACTTCTACAAGATTTTTTTTAACAGACAGAACGCAATGTGTACAAATTGATACCATCATTAGCGAAGAAATCCCTGTAACCTTTGGAGTTCCTCAGATAATCATTCTGGGTGCAACTCTCTTCCTCGTTTACATCAATGATCTTTGTCAAATGGAAATTCCTAACGCAAAAATAATTGCCTTCGCAGACGACACGGCCCTCGTTTTCAGTGGTAACTCATGGCATGAGGTTTTCTCAAATACTCAGAGAGGAATGAATACTGTTACTAATTGTTTATACAAGAACATTCTAACTGTCAATATTGCAAAGACAAATTACATCACCTTTTCCATTAAGACCACTGTTAAACCAGACCCTGCATATCGAATTGTTTCCCTATGCCCGAAGCTTGTAAACACAGAATCAACTAAATACCTAGGCGTAATGATTGACAGCAAATTAAGTATTCACTATCACATTGACCTTTTAACGACAAGAATACGCAAATTTATGGTAATATTTAAGGCCTTGAGACATGTGGCCCAGGAAAAAGTATTTAAATCAGTTTACTTCACTCTTTGCCAGTCGCAACCTATGTACTGCATTACTTCTTGGGGTGGTGCCTGTAAAACACACTTTCTAAAAATTGAACGAGTGCAAAGAGCACTTTTAAAAGTGAGCTCATTCCTACCATTCTATCATCCAACTTTTGATCTCTATCCAAAATGGAAATTCCTGACCGTCAGACAGCTTTATATTTTATATACTGCACTTAAACAACATTCCCAGTTAAAATATGAAGCAGATAACTTTAGGAATCAGTGCCGCTAGGATAAAGTTTTAACTCTATACAGAACTAGCCTTGCACATCGATTTTACTGTTACCAAAGCAGTAACCTGTATAATAAATTAAATAGGGAACTATCAATATATTCCCTTCTAAAAATTTTATGTAAATTAACTGTCGCGGAGTGGTTAAAAAAATTGGATTACCGTACAGAAAACTTACTTCATAATATTTTTTTCACACAAACGCACATACACCCACACACACGCGCGTATATACAAATACACACACACACACACACACACACACACACACACTAACTCACATGAAGTAAAGGAACTACTGTAACTTTTTAGCACAATTTTATTCTTTTTTTTATATGTAAATTAAATAGCCTCATATATCATAATAATTCATTATAATATCATATAAGTTCTATGATACCTGTAACACTCAATCACGAATAATGCTCTTGTTTATCCTATGGGGTGAGGACCTGGTGATTTGTAATACAGACATTTTATTGCCTACCTCAGACACCAGCTCCTCACATATTCTAGACTATGAGCATACCTGTATTTAAATAGATATAAGTTTTATTATGTATAGTCCGTTTCTGTGAGGAGAAATAAACATTATTATTATTCATTGGTGGCGGATATCTGTCTCATTCGTAACCATACAGTAGTATGTGACAAAAGTTTAAAGCCGAGTTCTTTTTCACCCTCTTTTGCGTTTAGTACGTTTAAGTAAGTTCTCCATTGTACAATATTTTATGTTTTTTGTATTATTATGTATTTCAAATTTAATAGTATAAAGACAACTAACGTGTATGTATATCATAACTTAAAAATTTAAGAAAATTTATCTATAAAAATTATGCCCTATTCACTGTTTTCAACTTAAATAAATACTAACAACATAAACAATTTATCATTAAAATATTGCTAGGTATTAACTAATATGCTCATAAACTTATTTCCCGATTGTAGTGTTATGTTTCACGAACACCCGTAATATTTTGGCTCTAATATTTAGTAACTTTGGATGAATTTTTCACCATCAAACAACCGTCATGATATCATCGGTCACGCAAAAAAATCACCTCGAGCAGCCCTTTACCATTACTGTTTACTGCCTATCAAAAGTCCACTTGCTTAACATTGGCTTTCTCATAGAGATATTTGCCATTGTTTCCACGCTTGACAAGCGAGTTGGTAACCGAAGATTTTTATTTTTAGTTGTAATTAGAAAGACGCTGCTGCTATCTCCTGGTTTGTTTCCCTCAGTCTCCTCTTAGGACACTCATGTGACTAAATGGGATAACAAACAAAATATAGATTGACAACAAAATAATTCTCAACAGGAAGTTCCATTTAAATTTGCTACAGCGATTACTGGCCGAGCTCGAGGCATTAAATCGTGCCATTGTTTACTTCTGCTAAACGATCCATACTTTACTCAGCCATTACGCGGCGACGCTAGACGATACAGACGCCAATCAATTAAAATCAACAGAAACAGAAACTTTTTAATCAATATAGATAATAAATAATACTTATTGAAAGTCTGTCTTATGTTTAATTTACCACTGTTTCGAAAAATACTTCTGTCCTGATAAAACCAACAAGAAAGCCAGCGAGACATATTTTTTTTCAAAAAAGATCTGTTTACAATTGTTGAATAAGATGTGTTATATTTCATAAAATTTAAAAAATATTACTTGTATAAATAGTATTTATTGAATGAATTAACAATATATTTCTAAATCCAAAAAAACAAAAAAAAATCTGGAACAAAATAAACAAGAGAAATTATAAAGAAAATTAATATACTTATGTAACACAATATTTTTTTATAGAATAAGGGTGACAAGCGAGCTCGCAGCCTACCTGATGGTAAGTGGATACTGTGGCCCATAGACATCTACATCTATCCTCGATTGAAAATCCAAATGCAGATGCGTTGTAACCCCTGAGGACTTAGATGGAATGCGCCTCCTATCCAGTAAAAAGGGTCTCCGGTTCTCTACACTCACCATACAAAACACAGCAGTATTGAGCTGCTATTTTATTCCGGTATTTTGTGAGAGTTCCCCGGTCGAGCCGACCCATTCCTGCCATGATGCAGCTATATTATGGTACAACCATAATATAGCTGCATCAAGGCTCTACCACGTGTAAAATTAACTGTGTTAAAAATAAGAGGACAGGGAAACATCGATCGATTTCTAAACGTAAAGGTAAGGTAAATCCTACATAGACATGACTCAATACCACTTTGTAAGATGTGATATAGTAAGTTTCAATAAGAACATAGATTTCGTTAAGCGATAGTAGTCCAATGGTATAAGGTACCGACTGAAACACTAGAAAGTCGTGGATTTAAAGTCGCCATTTGAAACTATCGTTACGCATCTATAGCACAATCTAGCAATCGTACAGCTTCTGTCTATATACATTCAATTCAAAAGTGTTTTTTTTTAATTTGATTTGACAGATTCCACTAAAATCAGATCACGCCTGAAGAAAAGACCATCAACAACCTGTGCGATTTAGGTTCAGTTTTGGTGGCTCGTTGGTCTAGTGGTTTTGAATGCGACTGAAAGAAATCCTCAGTAACAGCCCGGAGTCAGAAAGTTGGCGTTGTTTCGTGCCCCGGAGACCAGTTGGTCCTGAGCCTGGTCTCTCACCTGGGCATTTTAATCCTGTCCTGCACAGATGGCTAGTCTTGTTTAAGGCTGACCGCCGTCACCGACATTCGGATTGGAGGCCATTATTATTACATATTTAGGTAATTAATCAGCAGAGTACACTGAGTACATAGCGTGTAATTAATGTTGGCATTGGAACTATTTGATGAATGAAGTTAGTTATTGAAAATTAGCACACCCCTATATATAATGCTATGTTCCATTAAACAAATAAATGATAATGGTTTGATTCATAGAGTCTAATTGAGTGCGTATGTTTTTGAAGTACATTTAATAGCGCGGTTAATGAAATAAATGATTCCTTACAGATTTCTTGTTATGTTTAAATGTTTGAATGTTATTCCTAAGAACAAATTCAAAAAGGAAATATGCTCGCACGCCGTTTATTTGATTATCTTTGCTAAAGTCGACTTACCGAGAACAGATATGAGGGGAGCACAAGTTGAAACGTTTATATTTGTGTTACAGCTTGTTACAGTAAAGAAACTAATTTATCGTAATAATATACTATAATAATATATCACTATTTAACTCTATTAGACAAAAATACCTTATTAAAATGTTTTACTAGATGGTCTGGAATAGAATATGGTCATTTTTATTCAATATAGATAACAAGAATACTTACTGAAAGTTATTTAAGATTTACCACTGGTTTGGAAAACAACCTCTATTCTGAGACGAACTAGCAAGAAACCCAGCGGAATCATTTTTTAAACATTAACTTACAATATAATATGTTGTACGATTAACTCCTAAGGTAGGAATCATTTTCTGCGCAGGAGGTCCATCTGGGTAGATGCCTCCCTCTTACCTATTTCTGAACGTCAGAATGGTATAGGGAGTCGGTATAGTTACAGGCTATGAGGCATTCTTTCTTAGTCCTAGATAACAACGCATCTATTAGCCTTCTTTGTTTTAAATTGGTTGCAGGTGTCCATGTCCTGCAGCAGTCACATACCATCGGGTAAGTTAGATTAACACAATGATATTATTAAAAAAAAATCAGGGCGAGGTATGTCGTGGTGTCGTCGTCGTTTATTATGGTTTTAGCACGAAAAACCGGAGAAGTACCGCGCTCTTACAGAAAACAAACGTAAACAGTAGCTTAATGATGCTGTGTTTCGTATGGTGACTGTAAAGAACCGAAGACCCTTTTTACCAGAAACGAGGCATTCCATCTTAGTTCTCAGGGGTGGCAACGCAGCATTTTGATTCTTAATCCAAGATAGATGTAGATGTCGATGGGCCACAGAATCCACTTACCATCAGGTGTACAGTATGCTCGTTTGTCACCTTTATCCTATAGAAAAGGTGATCTAGAAATGTAAAAAAAAAATCTAGACGTCTCACACTCACAGTAAAATTATCTATATGAGAACATATAATTAAAATTGAAGTTACTATCCGTAATATATAAATAACTGGCTTCCATTAAGCTGTTAGGTTATTTGCATGCTATGAGGACATAAATAACCATTTTTAAAAATTTTGTCTGTGTGTCTGTCCAGGCTAATCATCGCAATAGCTGAACAGATTGTGATTAAACTTTACAAACAGATAGAGAGAAATTACAAGAGGGATCTAGGCTATAGTTTATTCGAAAACTTGTTTTTTTTTTGATAATACAATAAATTGATAAAGCCGGGACGGGTTGCTAGTAAAATATAAAAAAGTTTTTTTTTTAAATTAAAAACGGGCTCTTTCTTGTCCTCCTTCTAGCCCGAGGGTAAAGATGAGGTCGAGTTTGCCCAGGGGAAGCCTGTTAACACGCACCTTGAAGAGGTCCAGGTTATAGGCAGTCGGAAAAATAACCGATGGTGACCTGCAGTACGTCTGGTACTCCGATAGGCGAATAGAGATTGCGGTACTACAATACTCCATGCATGTTCGGACTTGAGCTTTGTATAGAGTTAAAAGCTGTCCAGGCGTGAAGAATCGCTTCACCGAGTTTTTTGGTCGCAGTATGTACTTTCGACTTAATGTTAGCGCCAAAGTTTTGGTTAGCACGCAACTGTATGCCGAGAAGCTCAAGATGATCAGTAACCTCTACAGATGTACCTCGGAAGGTAGAAGTCAGATGAAATGAATTTCGTTTTGCGGGAAACAGACATGCCTGCCTTTTGGCGGCGATAAAAGTGACCAGATTGTCGTCACCTCGTTGGAGACTAGAGTGAAAATCGCATTTATCCGCTTCACCATGGCTTCTCTAAATGAACGTATTACTGCCCTCCGTCTTTTACACTGGACATGAATCTCTTTGTGACTGTGCTGTCATCTGCATATCCAACAATACCTGGTAGAAGTAGGTCAGTCATGTGCTGCAGGAATAGAGTCGCCGAGAGAACAGACCCCTGAGGAACTCCGGCATTAATATGCATTAAGTCAGAAGAGCAGCCATCTATGACAACCCTGATCGACCGTTCAATCAGAAAGTCTGATATCCAGTTGCGAAATTCGGCTTTCTTAGCAGACTTGCGTGCTAAACCCTGTCAAAAGCCTTCAAGATATCGAATGAAACTGCTAGAGCTTCATCGTTCTTCTCGATGGCCTCGCCCCAAAAGTGCGTGACATACACAAGAAGATTCCAGTGGACCATCCCCGGTGGAAGCCATATTGGTGGTCACTGAGGAGGTCATTTGTTTCAAGGTATGTCAGCAGCTTACTGTTCAGTACCCTTTTTATAACTTTATAGAGTATGGAGGTGATGGCGATTGGTAGATAATTACAAGGATCTGCACGACTACCTTTCTTGGGTATTGGTTGCACATTGGAAAGCTTCCAGGGTTTGAGCACTGTTCGAGTTTTAAGAGAGAGGCGGTACAGGTGCGTCAGAGCAGGAGACAACTCAGGCACACAATGCTTAAGTACCCTTGCAGGAATACCATCAGGTCCACTGGCCTTGATTTAGATTTAGAGATTTGCCAGCATTTAGACGAGAATTGCTCGCAAACAGAGATGCAAATAAATTTGCTTTCTCAGTTGCGGAGTGAGCCAGTGTTCCATCAGGCTTCTGCATAGGTGGCAATGAGGGACGGCAAAAGTTGGATTCGACGGCCTTCGACAGGGGCCAAAATTGCTTACTACCAGGAGGGTAGGAAGCAAGTCTGGTCCCTTTACGGCTGACATGGTCGGTGCCCTGCGGAGAACCAGCTTGCAGGTCTTGGCAGCAGAATAAAAAGCTGTCTTCTTCGCACGAACTCTAATCTAAAAAAGAAAAGAAAACTCTAGCTTTGCGATCGCGAGTTAGAACTCAGTCCTGGTAGGCGGACTTTTTTTAGGCCTCAGCACAAGCACAGTCCGCATTATACCAAGGCCGAGCCTTGTGACCGAGCGGGATCTCAAAGAACAGAATAAAATATTCAATTCCCTGCCGTTTCACGTTCGCAACCGCATCGGCAGAGCAAGAGGGTTTATCCGAAGATAAGCGCACTTACCGGCACGGATATGATGTAAAAAAGTGCCGCATCTCATCCCAGTCTGCTGACTCGTATCGCCATACTCTTCTCGTGCCCACTTGACAGTCATCCGGAAGAGAGATGATGGATACGGAGTTTACCAGATAGTGATCGGATGATCCCAGCATATCTGAGACTGATACCGAGCACCTGTCTGGGTCTGTTGTCAGCATAAGGTCCAAGTAATTGGGTGTATGTCCGGCTACGTCTGGTACCCGCGTCGCTACTTGGACCAGCTGAGTGAAATCTAGTGATAACGCAAGTTTTTTGCCTCTCTCTCAGCATGGTCAATTTTCTCGTTTTGGTGGGCGTTAAATTCCCCGAGAAAAACTAGCTCCGCAGACGGATATGGTTGTTGGGCTTTGTCTGCTATCTCTGTCAGGTGTTCAACGAGCCTGGTCGTCTCCTAGCCTCCGCTGTGCAATCGATAGACACAGGCATAAAGGATTGTCTCTACACCGGTGTCCACCAAAAGCCACATCGCAGAAAACCCTGAAACCTCATAGCAAGTGAGACACTGACAGCAAATGTCATCGTGCACGTACACACAGACCCCAGCGCGCTGTTTGAACTTATTTTCAAGCGTGTAAACTGCGTAGTTGAGGTATGCCACATCAGAAGGAGTAACTATCTATGTCTTCGTTATGAAGAATAGGTGCGGCTTCTCGGTCTCGAGGTGGTGGTGGACTGGATCGCGGTTAGTGTGCAACCCTCTAATGTTTGTAGGTGCACTTTAAACGGGAGGAATTGCCGCCGTTGTTTTACCATTTTCTTCTTAACTTTTTTCATGTTAGTTGGGTGTTTTTGGTGGGGAAACAGTTGAGAAATCGAGATAACACTCAATATACTAACTGAAGACTCAAGATCTTAGCTAACTGATGGGGAAATCATTTGGAGGCCGCGGGACGCCCGAGCCTCCCGAAAATGGCACCGGGTCCTCCCATCCAGTAGCCAACTGGCACGGTGGAGTATTTCGGGATTTTTCGTGAGTTGGCGGGCAGCTTTTGGCACGTAGCTGGCGCACTACTTGGGCCACCAACTACCTGTGGTCGGCCAACGGCAAGACCGTGACTCGGATCTCGCTATCCTCCAGAATGAGTTACCCGGTATAGCTTTGCTCAGCAGTCCAGACTAGTCTTGAGCGGCGCAACTGATGGCCCTTCTAACCCCCAAAGGCACTGGTTCTCCCACTCACAGACGAAACACAGTGAGCTGCTTCGAGTCTGACTGTGACAAAGGGTGGTAGCAAGCCAGGCGGCCCCTTGCGATGCCTACCACCACATGATGGGATCTTCAGCCGTCATCATACGTTAAAGTAGCCAGTGATGCCGTTGCCCGGGGTGGACCGCTTGGAGGTAGATCCCAGCCACCCCAAAATACAAAGGTAAAGTATCTATATATATAAGATGAAGTGATCAACTCATTCCAATGGATTCTTATGAACCATCTAATTATTTATATTATATTAACCCTTTTTATAAAGTCTTTGCCAAATAAAAAAAACTTTTTAAAAAAGAGTCCTTGTACATTTTCTGGGACTTTGTGGTAACAGTCTCGTGGGTGTCTTAAGAGGCAACAGAGGGAAACTAACTGGGTCAGCATAGTTTCCCTAATATCAATTAAAAATAAACCACTTGCCCGCTTGCCAAGCTTGGAAACAACGGCAATCATCCCATCTATTAGGCAGTCAAGGAAGGTTTAGCAGTGAAGTTTAATATACTGTAACGGAATAAAAAATATGTATTATGCAACACTGAATTGAAATAATAATTGTCGTAATTATTCTAGGTCTTATCTAATTTACTCATGAAAAGAACGAAAAAATTGGCAGTAAGTTAAGCTTATAAAAGAAGAAGAAAAAAGTAAAGAAACTTAAGTTCCACAAACGTATTTGCCGGGATATTAATATTCCGAAGCAAGATTCGTAAGTTGTTAAGAACTTTTTTTCTCTTTGTTTTTCGACGGATTATGAAAATCTTACGAAAGTTGTTGTGAATTGTGACGGATCCGTGGCGCAGGGGCTTAGCAATGAGTCGCGGCGCTGAGGGTCGCGAGTTCAAATCCCGCACGGAACACGTATTTGTATGGCCTACAAATAATTATTCCAGATCTGGAGGTTTGTCCTTGTGAAATTCATTTATGTAAACTGCCACAATACAGGAGAAAATCTTAGTCTGGTATAACTTAAAAAAAATGTTCTGATTGACGGGTGAGTTATAAGCCTTGCGGTAAAGATTACGGTGGATTTAAATGCTGTTTGTAGTCCCTGATACACTGACGAGCTAAACATTTATTCTTTAGAGTTTTTGAAGCAACTTACTAAATTACATACAAATACAAATCGTATTTGTATGTAATTTATTATGTGCAAATAAATAATAAATGTATAGGTTTTAAGTTAGTTATAATGGGATTGACATGTTCACGAACAATAATCGTTAAATAAAGAAAGAAAACAAAAAGTTCTGTATTCCAACAAAGTACATAGGATTATGTGTTTTTCTTCTATATATTTTTCTAACTTACTGGGAGTCTGTCTAGGTCGATCATAATCAGACTGGGAGTAGGTCTAGGTTGACACAATAAGCAGAAAGTTTTATTTACAGCTCTTTACTTTGCATGGCTTAATTTTTACTTTCGACGGGTTACTGCCATCAGGACTACAAAAGTGTGCGAAAATGTTCCCATAGCCATGAGGTATTAATTACACCATGCCTTTAGAAGTCCAGAATGAACATTTCGCCACCCCTGCAACAATTAGTGTTGTATTGTTATACTGTATAGTCAGATTACAGATCTATTAACAGTTAAATGTAAATAATTTATTTACAAAACATTGAAATATATACAATATTAAAAAACGAATAAAAAAACTAAAACCATAAACTTAAATTTTCATACAGTCCTACTCCCCGTGGTATCACGTCAAGAACACTGGCTGCGTTTCCTCGCTCAATGACTATACTTAGCCCTTGAGCGAGAAAAGAACCATACTCTTATTACCAGCAGCGACGACCAGTCACAGATGCAGTTACACCTCTCTTAATATATTTAAAACAGTCTGCAATAAATCATTACACAGTGAATAAGATATTTACTCCTTTAGAGTGATATACAAGCAAGTGCGAAACTTCCGAATAACAATATAGAGTTCAGATTTAAAAAGTAAGAAAGTAAGTTACACCCTCTATACATCCCAAAGCTGTGCTTTAATTTCTTAGAGGGTTATTGTATATATTAGTGGACTTTACATCCATCCATCCATTACAGCCTATAAAGGTCCACTGCTAAACAGTCCTCACCCATATATTATCTCATAGGGAGGAATTTGCCTTTGCCACGTTTGGCAGACGGGTTGTGGTAACAGCAGTTTGTGAAAATTGTGTGCAAATTGTGATGTAGAAAGTGAAAACTTATTTGAAACTTGATGAAACGAAAAAGCGACACTAAAAAGAGACAAACGTATACATGTATAGGATTTAGCCTGCGAGAGAATGAGTTAGAATACAGTGTAGTAAGCGACAGTAGTCTAATGGCAAGGTGCGGACCGCGAACTCAAAAGGTTGTGGGTTCGAATCCGCTGTTTTTTATTTTTATAATAAATAAATAATAAATAAATCCTTTATTTCGACCAACAATATTCATAGATAACAAATCAATAAAACAATCCATAGCCTAATGTTAGTATAAAATGAAATAGAAGTTAATATTAAAATGGTAGTAGCAATGGTACTTATCCTATATTACTAACTCAACCTACACCCAGCCTCACATAGCGTATACCAGGTGCGGTTCTCCTGGTGCTGGTGTGTGCACCATTCCAAGTCCTCCAGAGTGGGCTATCCAGCTTCACAGCCAATGCGCTGAGAAGGGTGTTGAAGCTCCTCAATAACCTGCTCATCATGGACGCGTCATAGCGCGCATAGAAGTCGTCCACACGAGCATCCGCAAACAAAGCCGACGCACTGCAGTGTCGAGGCCTCCTCAACATCACCCTCAGCACACTGTTGTACTGAACACGCAGAACACTGTAGGCTCGCTGCGTATAGTCACTCCACAGACTGCACGTGTAAAAGGATTGGCAATACGCCTTGAACAAAGTTAACTTGACTTGAGTCGTACTACGTGCAAATCTGCGAGCCAACATATTGCCTCGGACCAACAGCGCTCGGCGCTCTCTTTCAATGTCGCTGTCGTCATCCAGACGTTCAGTTACAACATATCCGAGGTACCTAAACTCAGCCACTTGACTCAGAGGAGCCCCACATAGCTGGATACGTGATTTGTACTCAAGTGGTTTGTTTTTACCTCTGAAGACAATAAATTCATTCCTTTTTTAATTGTAGCCGAGTCCAGTCTCCTCGGCATATTCTTTACAAATTCTTAACAGCTTTCGAAGCCCGCTGACTGAGAGGGCTCAACAGAACTATGTCACCATGTGGTTAAAAGGAATTTTAGTAATGTTAATAGCATTGCTAGCTTTTTTTTTAAATAGTGTTTCCTATTATTTTCGTCTCTTCTTTGTGCGGTGATTTAAAGATGGTTAATATAAATTGCAACTATTAAAATAAGCAGTTAAAAATTAACAAATTAATTAAATAAATTAAATTTACCATATTCAATAAAATTATCTTATATATCAATCCAATTAATTTCATAAATTCACGCCATCTAGCGTCTTTTGTACTTACCACCTTGAGAGTCAATCAAATTTTGTTCGATAAAAAGACTTTACTTTTAAAATGAGTAGATAGCGCTATTACAAAGCAATTTTATTAGAATTAAAATATTATTTTGATTTATTACACTAAAATTAAGTCTAAAAATAAGGATTGTAATATTTCTATGTTATAATCTTATATTTTATGCCGCACTTGTGGTTTAAAATGATCATATTAAATAAATCATTTGCCGTTAAATATTTTTATTTTATATTTCATTTGAAGATTTCACTTCTACCGCGTGTGAATTGCGCACGTGTGTTTTTTATTTTGAATTGTTATCAGGAAGATGTGCTTGTCATATAACCCGAAATTCACATATCACCCATATATGATGGATTCAGAGTCAGTCCCATAGATGGAAGGAAAACATCGTGAGGAAACTTGCATGTCTGAAAAATAAAAATAATTTTTTTTTTCGAATACATGTGAAGTTCGTGTTCAATGGGGCAGCGTTGCGTACATTTCCTTGCCCTAAGACCCTCTCAAAATGAGAGGAGGCTTAGTGGGATGTATATGGGTTTTAACGCACCTAAAATTGCAATTAACCCTTTCATTGGTGCAGGTGGGATTCGACCCCGGTTTACTAGCGTGCAACGTAAAAAAAACGACATGAAAAAAAGGCAATATTGCAGACGAAATTTCGACGTTGCAAGAACACTATGTGGTGATAAATATTAGGAAAAGAAAAATAAGTGACACGCTACACGTCCTAAGTTATGGCTGAACCTGATACGAAACAACTTATTGCATTCTGAAAGCGTAATTTATTTTCTTAAGTGGGTCCACTGAGGACTGGGACGTTTGACTGGGAGACGTTTGATATGTTTGTAGCTTTATTGTTACTTGATTTGGATTACATTAAACTATACTTGGTGTGAAATTTTTACAGTTTTCAAAAGTTACTGCTTATCTATACATATATTTTTAATTGTTTTTCTATATGTATATTAGTATATATACGTATATATGACTGGTCAGAATGACATAAGGCAGTAAGTAAGTGCCTATTATAACCCTTACACTAACGAGTATTACAATGAAGATGTAAGCCCGTCGGTCGAACGTGGCAACTATGACATAGTAATAATTTCTTATGTTTACGCGAACACTTGTTCAGCAGTGGACTTTAGTAGGCTGTAACGGTAACGGAAACAGATTGAATAAAACTAGTTTTTTTTAAATACGAAGATTTCATAAAATAAATATCTTTAATTTTCTTAAATCTAAATAACGCCACATTAATATATACTATCCGGGCGAAACGGGACTGGTGGCTCGTATAATATAAGTTAATTAAACGCAATGTCTGTAAAACTAGTTTCATTTACTGTGACAAACATTCCACCTATTCGAAAGAGACGAAACGGGCCACACTGAAAAACAGCGACTGTGGTTCGCCACGCCAAATACTGAGTGCGACCCCTTATCGTCACGTTCGGCAACGTCTAGTACTACATATTAACATCTCACATGTAGAAATATTAATTAGAGTACGGAGTGGTGATTATGGCGAAATAAATATTTTCTTTCTTGCTTTCTATTAGGCAATTTATGGGGGCAGTCTATGTTCCACAGTAAACAATTTATAGACTATAATAAATGAATCAATCTATGCGGGAGGCCTACGTTCCGCAGTAGAATATCGATAGACAGTAATAGAATAAATTAATGAAAGAATAAATGATAAGACACTTTTCAAAGGTGGAATTTACACAGGTATCTACTTCAAAACTTTTCTTAATTAAATTACTTAAACGTTTTCCAGCAATAAACTTAACAAAGTATTTCTCGTTTATGGACTTAATTGAGTTTAGCAAAGTGCATTTCCTTGTAAATAGAGCAGTAAAAACTTCGAAGCTTTAATAATGGACTGACGGAATGCGTCCAAAGAAAAAAATTCCAATACAAAATATCTATAAGGATAATTATGAAACTTAACTTTATTAGCTTTATTATGAAAACATTTTGAAAGAAATTGTAATTCAAAAAACTCTTTTTACATGTATGTACGTATGCCTGTTTCTATGTACCCCGTAAATTTTAAGTTTTCGTCAAATTATTGCCCGACTTCAAATAAGGAGACGGTTTTTAATTCGACTGTTATTTTTATATATGGTACGCAATATCATCCCCAATTGTGAACCAATTTTAGTGTATTTTTTATTACTAAGTATGAAAAGAAAAAGAGAAGAATATTTTTATTCAATATAGATGTAATAATTTTTTTTTTATAGAATAAGGGTGACAAACGACAACACAGTCCACCTGATGGTAAGTGGTTGCTGTGGCCCATAGACATCTACATCTATCTTCGTTTCCGAATTTAAATGTAGATGCGTTGTCAGCCGTGAGGACTAAGATAGAATGCCTCCCTTCCAGCAAAAAGGGTCTCCGGTTCTCTACACTCACCATACGAAACACAGCAGCATTAGGCTGCTATTTTACGCTGGTATTTTGTGAGAGCGTGGTCCTTCCCCGGTCGAGCCGACCCATTCGTGCTACAACTATACTATTAATATAGCTGCAGCATGGCTCTACCACGTAAAAAATAATCTACATTGAATAAAAATAATACTTATTGAGAGTCATTTTTTTATTTACCACTAGTTTGGAAAATACCTTTATCCTGGGAAGAACCAGCAAGACACCCAGCGGGACTTTCTTATCAAGGCTATTTATGTTTTTATGTACATACATTACATTTTCATAAATATATTGCGATGCCAAAGTTAAATGTTTATTTCTTTAAATTTTTCTCGAAGGGACTCATTACAATTTAAGTTATAAATCGCACGTACGGCTCTCTTTTGAAAAACAAATATGGTTTCAATGTCAGTCGCATTACCCCATAGCAAAATTCCATAAGATATCACGCTACGAAGGTAACTAAAATTAACTAATTTAGCTGTTTCAACATTGGTGAGACTTTAAATCTTTCTTACAGCATATGCTGCAGAACTAAGTCTGCCTGTTAATTTAGATATATGTGGGCCACATTGAAGTCGGCTGTACAAAATTATTTATTTCATTAATTGTCTTTTTTCCTCTGCTTTTAAAAAACTTTACCCACTACGATACACTAGGATTTGTTCCTGTATCGCGGGGGCAGTTTACATACATAGATTTCACAAGGATAAACATCCAGACCCAGAACAATTATTATTTGTAGGGCATACAAATACTTGTTCCGTGCGGGATTCGAATCCCCGGCCCTTAACGCTGCAACTCATTGCAAAGCCACTGCGCCACCACTTGTCAGTTTCACTTTTTTTTCTATTTAAAAACATGTGACACACGACGGCATTATTATTGAAAGAGTGGCAATGAGAAGTGCTGCCATTTTCAATCTCTTTTTTTTATCGACCAAGTGTTAAACTATAAACCAGTATATGGTGATCTTGCATTACTGGGCAATCACTCGTACTAGGAGGTCTACTTACACTGAATATTTTTAATGTCATTGGCATTATACGCGAAAAAATCGAAAACTGCGAAGCTATGGTCGGGTCGCTGATCAAATAATAAAACTGTAACTATGGCGTCAGTAACTAGGTACCTAATAATCTAGATCTACCTATAAATAATAATATCTTACCTTTCGGTATCCTTAGGAACAGTAAAGAATGAAAAGTCGACATTCCTATTCTTATTTAAGCACCCGTATGCTATGCAGTAGTTTTTAGCTTTTTGACAGGCCATACTTGAATAAAAACTCAAAAATAAATATCAAAAGTGCCTAATTACTTATAAGAGAAAAATATTTTTTATGTTAACTTAAAACGCGCGTCAACTCGAGCGCGCACGTGACAATCTCACGGAATTAGCCCCTCGTAGGGGGCCGCGCAGCGTAGGTATATTCTCATGCCTAAAGCGCGGAGTGAGACAAGCCTGATTATAGTATCAAGTCTTAATAACCTTTTTTAAATTGTTATAGTAATTAATATCAGGCGTTACTTACCAGAAATCCATAAAATTAAAGATTTAAAGTCAAAACACGTGTTGTATTAACGAAAGTGGTGTGCCTTTTCTAGTGTGGTGGTTGGGAAAAGTGGTGACGCTGATAGTACAGACACTTGAGAAGCGTAAGGGGCTGCTCTTCGAACTAGAGACAAATTATTTAATATTTATAGCCCGGATCTAAGTTAAATAATATTAACATCTTAAATATTGTGATATCTAAGTTATAGGTCACTTTAAAAAAAGATTATAAAATCCACCAAATAAGTAAAAATAAAAATCTATAAACACAAGGATAGTAATATTGGACGCCGCTGAGGTGAATAAATAGAAAAAAAGAGTGTGTGTGTGTGTATGTACTTATGTACGCACGTAGGAAGTTATACTTCTTTAGCGTAACAAAACAAAAAAAAACTTGAGAGACAATTACCCACTGAAGTTGTCGTTTTTAGGTGTCAGTGTTCGCGCGCATCGTAACCACTTCATGGTGTCGTTTTTAGGTGTCAGTGTGCACGCGCATCGTAAAAAATCACTCTCATAATTTTTCCCAAACGCCCCAAAAGAAGTATAACTTCAATAAATTGAACGCGTCAAGCACAGGTCGTGTGGTTTTTGCCAGTGACAGCTCTTTGTGTACCTAACGCGGCTTAATACGAGGCCGTTGAATTCGTTGCGGCCTACAAAATCCCAAAAATCAAACTTTTATCATAAATCGAACATTCTGAGGACACTGACCTTTATGTAACAGTGTGATCAATAAATAACAGCTCGTTAGGAACAAGTCCTACTGTGAGGTGGCGTCGTAAGATCCATCACCCTATTCCGCCGTGAGTGTTGTAAGAGGTGACTATGGTACATGCCAAAAAAACTTTAAGGCTTTCAGCAGATGGCGCTATACCATCTCGTTTACGTAAGACATAAAAAGTCGACCGTCACGGGACGCCCGGCAGATGTGAAATATTGCAATAGATGTTAGATGATGGAATTTATGTGTAATGAAAATCAATAAATAATTATGGAGTAAAAACTTTAAAAAAATAGAAAGGCACAAGCAATACACAACTCACATACAGAAGCAACGAAGTATATAGTATAATGCACGCACACACAACAAGTGGCGTAGAGGGGACATGACGGCATAAGAGAGCGTCATGCTGTTTGCCGTCACGGCTTAACGAGTCGGTTTTACTGTAAAGGTGCGCCAATAGATCTTTCACATCAAAATAAAGACTGGCGACGGGCATCAGCATTAAAGGCGCAAAACGTCTGATTATTTATTTAAAGATACATAACATAAACTACAATCACTAATATAAAGCAATTATGAACGTATACAAGATACATGCACAAGAACTACATCATAAACCTAACTTCAAGTACACAGCTTGGTAATGCGATTATGTGTCCGCCTGCCAAGCGTAACGATTACGTGGTTGTTCCCCGTTCGAGCCGACCCATTCGTGCTACAACTATACTATTAATGTAGCTGCATGCAATTAAGAGTTAAAATTATTTCTCGGTCAGAGCTAATTTTGACTGACTGAGTATAGAAGTTTGGGCATAAGTAGTTTTAACTGAAAATATATTGGTTAAAGCTGTTTTGATGAAAACTGGTTAAAGTCACTTTTGACTTTAACCAGTCTGATTAAAGACTAGTTAAAGTTACTAAATGTTTATTGACAATCGATTTTACCTTTAAATAGTTATTTGTTTATTCATTCACTACAGCTTTTAACTTTAATAACGTTTTTCATACTACCCACTTGCCTATTTCTGCTGCCAAGTAACTTTGCTTGCTCTGCTATGTTCCAGTTTAAAAGGTGTAAGTGAGGCAGTATATTTACAAGCTGTGAAGCATGTCGCCTTAGTCCCCCGAGGTGACAATGCATCAATAGCCTTCTTTGTTTAATCAGTAATTTGCAGGTGTCTATGTGCTGCATTAGCCACTTACCATCAGGTGGACTGTAAGTATCTATAATTTAAAAAAATCCTATAAAAACTACGACTGCTGAACAAAGGCTTCCCACATAAATTGTCTCATAGGGGGATTATTATACGTAGTTGCCACTTTTGGCACGGGATGATATTTATGGGGTAGTGGATATTTTACGGCGCCATAAATAATAGAATCAGACGTTACTTTGCCGAAATTAATAATGGTGAATTTGTAATAGCTTAATTTGCTTTACTTTCCCGACGAGATCAACAACGAATTGCTTTTAGACTGCAAAAACTACATTGCACCATTACTAAAAAACTTTTTTCAACGATAGTATATCGTCTAATTCTATTATTTATGGCGCCGTAAAATATCCACTACCCCATAAATATCGTCCCGTGCTAAAAGTGGCAACTACGTATAATAATCCCCCTATGAGACAATTTATGTGGGAAGCCTTTGTTTAGCAGTCGCACTTTTTATAGGATTTTTTTAAATTATAGATACTTACAGTCCACCTGATGTTAAGTGGCTAATGCAGCACATAGACACCTGCAAATTACTGATTAAACAAAGAAGGCTAGAGATGCATTGTCACCTCGGGGGACTAAGGCGACATGCTTCACAGCTTGTAAATATACTGCCTCACTTACACCTTTTAAACTGGAACATAGCAGAGCAAGCAATGTTACTTGGCAGCAGAAATAGGCAAGTGGGTAGTATGAAAAACGTTATTAAAGTTAAAAGCTGTAGTAAATGAATAAACAAATAACTATTTAAAGGTAATTTCATTCCGAATAAGATGGCCATGGATGTGTTCGTTTATACGTACTCGTAATGTTTACAATATACATAGGTATAATAAGGTATTTGTTAAATTCTCACCACTCCATGCGTTGACTCAGAGATGCCTCAAGGCATTTAGTCAGCCCTTTATATTCTTTTGTTATAAGGAATGCAATAAAAAATAAATAAATATTTAAATCCAATAGAAATTTGAAAGACGTAAAATCTCAGAGGCTATGCGCTATCTTGACGCTATTCTCGACATATGGAACACAGCAACATTAGGCTGCTATTTTACGCTGGTATTCTGTGAGAGCGTAATCTTTACCTGTTTAAGCCGATACATTCCTGCTCTAATCATAATATAGCTGTAGCGTGGCTCTACTACCGCCTAGTATTCTATTGAGTTTCAAACCATTAACGAATATTTGGGGATGGGTAATATGTAACTTATCTAATATTGGTCTGGAACTCATATCTTCTAAGTTTATGTCTAACGATATTCAATGAATGTCATATTTATATTAATATATATTTTAATGTATTATATTATATAAATATTATCAATTTAGGTCCTACTGTTTTCCGGTCGGAAGGTCAAAAAGCCAGGATAATTATTTATAGGTTGTGACATAATATATTTCATTATATTCCAAGGATGACAACATATCTGTGGCTTTATTTAATTGAAACTGATTGCAAGTAGTGATTTCTTAAATTTTGCAACCCTTAATTTTTTGGTTGGTCAATGGACTGAAGTAGCTACTTGCTGTTAAAAGTGTAATAGATAATAAGACTTTTTTCATTTGTACCAAAATGATTATTATGACGGGCAGAATTACGTCAACGGTTAAGACTCGTAGACTGAATGCTTAATTTATTCGCCTATGCTGTACTTTATACTGCTAAAAAAGGGGAAGAGTACCACCCCCACTTATATTTTCTACTGTCATTTTTTTTTTCCAAAAACGTTATGAGTGGGTAACGTTTATAACGGTAACTAGTATGTTCTCGTGTATAGTGGAGGAAGTTTACATACATGAATTTTACAAGACAAACATCCAGATACGGAACAATTATTTGTAGGCCATACAAATACTTGTTCCGTGCGGTATTCGAACCCGCGGCCCTCACCACCCCAACTAAACGCTAAGTCACTGCGCCACGGAGCCGTTTCGATCGCACGCTCGTCATTTCTAACAATATTTGGATTTTATTTCACAGTTAAAATTTTAATAGATTCAATTTATTAGCACCAATTCTAGAAGAGTTTCCAAAAGCCAACATAAGCACAAATACCGTCAATACCCAAGCTAATTCATAAGCCGCGAAACAATGCCGAACCCTTTCATGCTCACCCGACACCTGTTGGTGACAGTTTTGGGAAACAGGAAATAAAGCAAAGATTTTTGTATTAACTGGCTAAATAAAAAGCTTGGTTAATTTTGCTCATGATTTTAATTATTTTGGTAAAGATTGATGTCACCACCAAAAAATCTAAGCATTTCCACATTGTTTGAAAAAACAAAACACTTTAAAATAGCTTAAGTTAAAGTAATGTTTTTTGTATTCAGAATTTTTGTAGCAATAAATTTGGATAACAATATTATAAATTGCGTTAAGCATTTTTAAAATGGAACATTGAAGAGCTTTTAAACGATGCCATAATTTTATTTTGTACGGGAAACATTTTAAAAGGAGAAACTTCTGTAACATACAAGAATACAAGAAAATAGATACAAAGGTGATTCGATTAATGTTTCGTATACCTGAAATAAGCTAAAATACTGCCAGTAAGAAAATTTCAATTCGTGATTTGTTGCTCATTAAACATGTATTTTGTATCCGTTTACAAAAATATTTTTAAAATTTCGGATGTAATTACTAATTGACATAAAGACACTATTAAGGAACCAAAGCACATGTACACAAATTTACTAATCGATTATGATGCTAATATTGACGATGAATACTACAAGAGCAATTACGATGTCCTTTCTGACACTTTACATCTTTTGTTTAAGCGAATGTGCCTTAAAATTGACACTGTCAACGTCATCATTATAATCATTT
Organism: Parnassius orleans; assembly: GCA_029286625.1. NCBI lineage: Eukaryota > Metazoa > Arthropoda > Insecta > Lepidoptera > Papilionidae > Parnassius > Parnassius orleans. The sequence continues at coordinate 1,534,175 of JAGSMP010000223.1, forward strand.
ACTTTTTGATTATCTGTGTCTGATCTTATGATACCTCATATTATAATCCATTTAATAAACAGACCACATGAACTCGAAATATTTTGTTTCTCAGACATACAGGTTTTCTTCGTGATGTTTTCCCTAAGCGCCGAGCACGTAGAAAATAATTTGCTTTTACGATGAAGAATTTCTATTGATGTTACGAAAAGAGTATGTATTTAAAACATAGTATCAGTATGAATTTACAAAAAGTATTTAATTAAACGACTCTTTTAAAGGTGTTTGAAATTTATAGAATTAAAATGTTACAGACCTGCGTTGATCCTAACAAAATACGAGTATCTTTAAAGTTTCGAGACAAAGTAGAACTTAAGCAATCTGATCATACAAATTCGAACTTTTGAAAACGGATAGTTTTCAATTATTCTCAAAGGAACGGAACAGAGTTATTGGATTTAGGTGTAAGGGGAAATAAATTCAAAGTGGAATTTGCATGCTTTATTTTTGTTTCATTTCGTTTCAAAATATAGTCGTCTTAGAGTTCTATTAAAGTAAAGTAAAGACAAATTAGACTTGTAGACTTGTTTTCTTGTCCCCGGAGTGAGGTCATAATGCTGGCAGTATACATAATATGTTATGGAGTTAGATATATGTGTATATAATATATTTCTATAGGATAAGGGTGACAAACGAGCACACAGTCCACCTCATAATAAGTGGATGCTGTGGCCCATAGACACATACATCTATCTTAGATTAAGACTCAAAATGCAGATGCGTTGTCATCCCTAAGGACTAAGATAGAATGCCTCGTTTGCAGTAAAAAGGACCTCCGGTTCTCTACACTCACCATACGAAACACAACAGCATTAAGCTGCTATTTCACGCTGGTATTCTGTGAGAGCGTAGTCCTACCCCGGTCAAGCCGACCCATTCGTACTACAACCATAATATAGCTGCAGCGTGGTACTACGTGGTACTACTGCTAATATATCGGATAGTTCCACCTTCATATTAGGATTAACTGCAAAGATAGATGTAAGTGTTAAAATAAATAAACTCGATACATAACCGCTTGTGTGCCATTGTATTAGCTACACCAAGTAATACGATTGTATGTTTATCATCTAATTTTAAGAAATAATAACTTTAATAATATTTTTTATTTCTTTCTTTCTTCAATCAGACAATCAGACCAACTAAAGTAACAATTTGTTTTTGCAAATGAAGACTCTCGCTCTGGGTACTCTGACTACTTGACAAAGCGGCCGTAAAAATATTATGTACGTTAGCATCATCATCATCATCACATCAAAGTCCGCTTCTGAATATAGACCACATCCATAGACTGCTTCATAGAAGATATATTTGTCATAGTTGCAATGCTTGGCAGACGTGTTGGTAACCACAGTTTATTACACTTATATTATACTTCATTATACTTCCAACTTTCCGATAATTTTATGTCAAACTTCAATTTAAAAAAAAAGTTTGGAAAATCCAAAAGTGCACGACTCATAATGCTCATATGATCATCATATCATCATTCAGGTCACTCCATAAAATCCAAGACGTGTTTAAGTATAAATATACTTAAATATATACATCCTACTTACTTTTAGTACGTAGCACTATTATTTATTCTGTGTTTTTAAAATATTGTAATAAAATCTGTGATTATTATAATAATCAAGTATGTATCAAATTTGGTTTTTCGAATATTGTGTATTTGTACAGCGATATTTTTGAGCCGCTGCAAACAACCGATACAGTATCCACTCACGACGGTAGTAAAATAAATTATTACAAGGCTGCTCAAAACACCGAAAATTTTGCGATTTCTCGGCCGAAAAAAAATAATTATAACTAAACAAAAGAAAATTAAACTGCCATTTACATTCCATGGCTTCCCACATGATAGAAAAAGAGATTAAAAAATAGATTGAGTGAAACAAATGATATTTTCAAAAGTTATCGTGTTTACCCCTCCATGCAGACTTGATGAATCCACATCATAAGCCACTAAAACCACTTTTTTATTTTAGCAATTAATCGATTTAAAAAATAAATAATAAGTTTAACAATCATTTAACTTTCTGACAATGTGTTTTTATATCATTTATATGTACAATATGATTGTTAGATACGATTTCAAGTGACAAAACGTTGTAATCTTGGTTTTTAGGCCCTAGTAGAACATCCTACGCGCTTCGTGCTTAAGGCATTCAAAATGAAAAATTTGAGCTAATAAATGTGTTGCAAACTCGAGAACCAGCCAGTCGCCACAAGTAGCAACTGTTCACAAGTATGACGCACGTGACATTCATCGCCCTCCTCAACGCATTTTTAAGGGGGTAATGCTTAAAAATACACTGTTATATTATAAGCTACTATTTTTGTATCTAGTTGTAAATGTGATCAAACACATATTATTAGAATGACATAATCTTATTTGGTAAGACCTAAAAATAAATTGTTACACTGCTAGTCTTCTAAATAAATAAATAAAATACTTTTTAGAATGTCTCTGTCTACGTCATCATCATTACAGTCCATCACAAGTCTAGTGCTAAGCATAATCCCGCAAGGAATGCCACAGTGCACGGTTCTAAACCAATAATGCATCCAACGACTGCCTCTTATTTAACTAATTTTTGTATTTGGAAATTATTAAAATCCAACTTTTACTTCATAGAATTAAATTAAAAACCATCTTATTGTAGGTAAGCTTGAAGTTTATTAATGTTATTACAAAACAATTGCTATAATGTATGTATCTGTTATTGCAATGTGAAAACATATTCACAATGAAGCTTAAAGGTCCGAGAACAAGATCTAAATGCGTATACTAAAGAAAACTATTATTGATATAATGATTGTTATACGGCACACTACCCCACTTCTTATTGACAATAATTACGATTATATGACTAGTTGCACGCGCCTACTTATGTACCAGTTAAGTAAATTTGTTTTTGTCTCAAGTCAAGTACAGATAATATGTCGACTAAAGTGGCCGTAGTTACTGGCTCGAATAAGGGTATCGGTCTTAGTATTGTCAATAGACTCTGTAAAATATTTCATGGTGTTATGTATTTAACTTCGAGAGATGAAGAAAGAGGAAAAACTGCCGTTGTTAAGCTAAGCAAACTTGGATTACAGCCGGAATATTACTAGCTTAATGTTATAGACAAGGAGAATTTTATAACTTTTGGAAATTATACAAAACAAAACATGGCGGAATAGACATTCTTATAAAGCAGCTGTTGCAAACAGTGAAGAACTTTACAACTCTTATGAAGAAAATAAGAGAATAGTGGAAATTAATTACAAAAGTATTATCTATATTTTTCCATTATTAATATTTCAAATGATGTAAGGAACGAATACTGGATCGAGAGATTGTCGAGCGAGGATCTGACAATGAACGATATCAATTACATTTGTTGAGTGGTTTCTGCAGAACTGTAAGAACGTAACGTTTATGAGAGAAGACATTGCCGATGAAGGCACAGCCGCCGCATATAGAGTTGCGAAAATGGCCATAAGTGTTGCAACCATGGTGCAACAAAACGAGCTGCAAGAAAAAAATATCTCCGTAAATTCAATGCATCCAGGCTTAGTGCGTACTGACATGAACCTGGATGTTGGATTTTACAGCGCAGATAAAGCAGCTGAGACTCCACTCAATATCGTGCTAGATGCAACTGATAACTTGAAAGGAGCCTACATTTGGTATTATGAAAAGTTTTACATTGGTATGATTACAAGGCAGATTACTATTTCAAGTCTTCGGCTTTGCGGGCAAAATAGGGTTAGTTATATACATTGTACAGGTAATTAAAACTAATGTTTCCGTTCTACCTACTAATGTGTTGTATCATTGTATAAATATTCATTATTTTTTAATATACCATATAACTATTAAAATATGATTCATTGTTGTATATAATCTTTTTATTCATCATTAATTATTAAATTCTTTTTATCTATTTTAGGATTATAACATTTTCTATAACGATATTCACCTTTATAAATTAAAGGTGAATAGCGAATAATAAAAGTTAATACTGGTTTTAAAATAGTAAATAAAATAAATAATATATTCCAAAAGTGTGTGGCAATATTACGTATCTATTTATTTTATTAATTCTTACTTTAAAAGTAAGTAAAATGAAACTCAACAAAATCTGTAAAATTAGTTTTATTTTATGTATAATTTTCGCGTAAATATAATAATTAATTTGTTATTCATATTTCACCATCATCATCAGCCTGCGGCAGTCCACTGCTAGACATAGGCCTCTCCCAAGGCGCGCCACTTAGCCCGATCTTCGGCTACACTACTTACCACAAGTTCTACTAGCCACAAGGTCAGGGGGCGTCCCACACTACACCAGTAGCCGTATCGTCAGTGTCCACGTTTGGGCATCATAAGTGAGTACGGGCAGAACGCACTGGTTGAAGACTTTTGTCTTTAGACTTTGCGGTGTGGGGGATGAAAAAACCCGACGCAGCTTTTTAAATGTTGCCAAGCCTAACTGAATCCTCCGATCCGCTTCCTTCTCGAAGTTATTCTTACCTAGTTGCAATATCTGCCCGAGGTAGGTATATTCCTGGACAACTTCGAGAGTCTCACCATCAACAGTAATTGGAACTGGCATGACGTGATCGTTGAACATAACTTTTGTCTTGTTCAGTATTTGTGTTTAAATTACTTTATTTTAAATACCAGTATTTTTTTATTTATTACGAATACCACCCCTAAGCTGTCATTGGCGATTATATGGCAGTTGTTTTATTTTACTATACTTATATGAATAAAACTATTTTTTTGAGATTTTATTTAAACATTTTAAAAAGTGACTTTTCGGGTGCCTTACACAGTAAAGGGGGCAAAGGTGTTAAATAAGTCATACGTCCTACAACCACAGGTGCAAGATGGCGTAATCGCGTGCTTGGCTTTGGATTTAATTTGTTTTCTTTGTGTTTATTTTTTTTTCTACAACTCGTAACGACAGACCGACAAGTACCTGGCTTATAGGAGAAAAGCTTTGCATAATTGCTACGCTTATTAAGCCATTGTCGATTACCTTACTATGTCGCACTTTTGTAGCTAAGCGAAATAATGTTAAGGCCGTCTTGTTGTGAGGTGTATAAGTATGTTATCGAGTGAACTGTTACTAAAGCGGGGAGAATTTGAGAGCAAACAACGTACGTGCTATTTTGAAGATGTCTCGGATACTGGCCTGAGCGATTAGATTTTTTTTAATAAATTAAAAATAAAAACTAAAACAACTTTAAAATAAAAATTTAATTCATTTTGATAAACATTTGTACTAGTTTCAAAATATTTATTTTTATATTAATTATAAAAACCAACCAGTTTAGCTTACGGCATCATCAGGGTATATATGAATGATTTTGTTTTTGCACAATAAGTATATTTTAGTTGATTTTCGTACGCTTCCGTAGTTGATGAACGTACGTCTTAATGTCGCCTCTTTTGCTGCTGCGTTATTTTATGCCACACTATCATAGAGCAAATAAATATTGAATATTATCTTAAATTGAATATAAACCAGTAATGATTCTTACCCTGAAAAGCTTCGAATAGCGAATTCAATTAAACCACTTTATTCATTATTCTACAAACAATTGCTTTAATGGTCGCACTGAGTTGGTCTTAACGCCCACGTTTGTTGTTATTCCTCCATTGTGAAGGAAAATGATCGTCTAAATAGGCGCGAACTTTCCTGAAGTTGTGCCAAAAATTAACCTCGCTGAGCCATTAACTGTTGTTCATTATTTTGCGTTAACATCTTCCCGTATCTAGTTCTCATGTAAATTTGTTGTCTTAGATATTTAAAAAGTTTAAGTTATGATGACAAGTATGTCTTTATTAATAACTAGCGATCCGCCCCAGCTTCACCTGGATAGGATATTAATGTGGCGTTACTTAAATTCAAGATATTCAAAGCCTATTTATATTATCTATTTTTTGTACGAGTCGCAGAAAGATCTTTAAGTTTTTAGGATAAAATATAACCTAGATCCCTCCTGGCATTGCTCTCTATCTGTCCATAAGGTTTCATCAAAATTGGTTCAGCCATACCGAAGATTAGCACGCAAAGACATTTAAATTAATGTATGGTTATATACGAGTATGTTTCATTAACTTGCACGTGACCGTCTGAGATTAGATACAGACACTTTATATATATATATATGTATAGGTAAAGTCAACTTGCCAATTCATTTATAAATTCAGTATTGGATAATTTTAGTATCACCCTAAAATTGTAAATGCAGATATTTTTCACCTACAAATATTAAAATGCAAATCATGATATATTTATTGATCATATTGACTGTTGATTTGTTTCATATCATTGTGATATATTTATAATTTATATAGTATATATTTAAGGTGTAGTGGCCGTGTAATTACACCCACTACCCCATATCATCCCGTGAGTGTCGTAAGAGGTAACAGAGGGAAACAAATCAGGAGATTGGCAGCAGCGTCTTCTTAATAACGACTAAAAATATAAAAACTGCAATTGCCAACCCGCTTGCCAAGTATGATAACTATGGCAAATATCTCCCCTATTAGGCAATCTATGGGGGAGGTCAATTTTCAGCAGTGGACTAATACACTGTAACGGTAATATTGTGATATATTTGCTTATCTCATAGGCAATAGTTAAACTTTTAAATGTAAAAACTGATTTCAAGAAACGAAATATGATAAAATATTTTCAACATTTTTAATTCATTTTCAAGTCGGAGCATTAATTCCTCAATAAGTTTTTAATATTTATGTAGCCATATATTAATTTATTTTAAGTTTATTATGTATATATTAAAGATCTTAGCATCAAAATATATAACATGTATATGTGTGTATAATGTATATTGATGCTAAGATATAGCACCAAAATCAGAAGCCAAATTGTCTGGAAATTGTTTTATTCTGTTTTAGTTTTTTAAAGTCGGTTTTTAATTTTTCTTAACATTATTTAAGCCTTTTGAGAAGACTTAGAAATCTTAAGGTAAGAACTAGAATGTCATCTTAATAGATACATTTAAAATTTTATCCCCTATCAAGGATCAAATTTCTCTTCAAATTTAAATGGGATACAATAAAAAAATGATTTATGATCAGCAATGGTATTGCGTTAAATACATGCCAAAAAATATGTACTTATGAGACTTAAATATCAACCTGTTAGCTGGTGACATTGATATGCAGGTTTCTGATTACTTATGCTTAATGATGCTTAGAGCCTACTAGGGGAGATACATGTTTAGACCACATTTTCATCAAATACAAAGATGTTATTACTGCAGCTGTATGCAAATGTTCCTTGACTGATCATTATATGCCTATGGTGGGTGTGAGTCTTGCTGAAAATAAACCCAAATTGAAAAACAGGTACAGAAATTTTGTTGATATCGGCGCAATTGAATTGAACCTTCGCGGTGTGAACTGGTCGACAGTGATTAGCTGTGAAGACGTCAACGAGGCTGCTTATAACTTTGACCAGATTATACAATCAGCTGTAGGTAAACATACCCGTAAAGTTAAATTAAGTCGCACTTAATATAACATCAAACCATGGATTACTCCCGGGCTAATGAAATGTATGCGCCACCGAGAATATTTGCACAGTCAGGCCCGTGCGAATCATAATGACAATGACGTCATGCTTAATCTGACCTACAAACGCTATCGCAATTTCTGTAATGACTTGTTGCACCGACTCAAGGCTGACCATGAGAATGGAGAGCTAAAACACCACAATCGGAATCCTAAAAAGCTTTGGCAGGTTATAAAAAACGTTTGCGAGGTCCCCCAAAAGAGTAAAGATTCTGGGGAACTCTTAAAAAGTGGCGATGACATCAAATCATTATTACATTTATGTAATAGACATTTTGTCTCCTCCGGTCAAAAATTGGCTGACCATATCCTGTCCAACCTTTCAACCTCAGAAGACAAATTAAGTGCTTCCGTTAGGACTCCCAATCATCTGCTCAACTCTTTCTTCCTTAAACCTACTGACTCATTAGAAATCAAGAGGTTGATAGTGATAGTGCGCCGGGGTTTGATGGGTGTACCCCTCTTCTTATCAAATATATTAAAGAGACAATGTTTATTCCTCTTACTCATATTTTCAACCTAAGTCTTGGTATGGGCGTATTTCCTGACAGCTGGAAGTGCGCGGTGGTAAGTCCGATTTACAAAGCTGGATCAAAAAATAACCCGGATGATTACAGGCTTATATCGCTTCTCACAATCTTCTCAAAGCTTCTTGAGAAGATGGTTAATACCCGTCTGTTTTAGTATATCGATAAGTTGAAGCTAGTTTCTAATAGACAGTTTGGGTTCCGGGCGGGGAAGTCAACTGAGGATGCTGTTAATTTGCTAATAACCCAAATTTCACCGAATGTGGATAGTGGGAAATGTAGCCTTGGTATTTTTCTGGACCTTTCTAAGGCCTTTGACACGGTGTCAAGACAAATATTATTGAAGAAGCTCGAAGGTTTTGGAATCCGCGTCACTGCATGGGATTGGTTTCAAAGCTATCTTACTAATCGATACCAAAGTGTGAGAATAGGGCCTGATCACACGAGTTCCCAGCTCCTGGTGACCTTCGGGGTGCCTCAGGGCAGTATTCTCGGCCCGACCCTTTTTTTCTGTATATAAATGAACTTCTGGAACTCAAAATACCTCAGTGTGAAACAATTTGCTACGCAGATGCCACCGTTATCTTATTTCATGGTCGATCCTGGAAAGAAGTAAGAAAGCTGGCCGAGAACGGAATGGGTCAAGTGGTTGGGTGGTTGAATCATAATTTGTACCCTCAATGCGAAAAAATCTAAGTACATGTGCAGAACGACATCAAAGTCCATACTCGTGACATTCTGCAACAATGCGACTGCGAGGGTATTGCGAGAGTGGAGACAATCAGGTATTTGGGTATAGTTTTTGACCACAATCTTTCCTTCAAACAGCATATCTCATACCTCTCAAATCGAGTCAAGAAGGTAATTTATATCATGAAGCTGCTTCGGAACTGTGCTGATAAAAGTACACTACGTACAGTTTGTTTTGCACTCTGCCAATCAATAATACAATATTGTATATCAGCTTGGTGTGGCGCCTCCAAAACTATCATAATTCAGTTGGAGAGGGCACACAGAGCAGTTCTGAAGGTCATATTAAAAAAGCCCTACCGGTACCCTACGGCCAATCTTTATCGGGATACCGAGGTTTTGAGTGTACGCCAGTTATATATTCTATCCGCAGTATTAAAAACACATCGGCAAGTTACTCAGTCGCCTAATTACGACCACTTAATCACTAACCGTATATTTAAAATCCCAATTACAGCTGTCAAATCTGTTTTTGCGCAACGCCTCGCGCAGTTTTCACATCCCTGTATCGTATCTACATATAACAAAATACTTAAAGTCTGCGACATCAAACATTGCACTATATCAAAAGCTAGACAAATAGTAAAAACGTATCTCACCACACTAAACTATAATGACACTGAAAACTTAATATTTAATCATAAATAATATCGAATCATATCCAATCTCTGTTTTACATCAAAAAAAAAAATTGTATCGATATTTTAAGGAATAATAATCAAATAATGTAAGGGACAAAAAGTTAAAAACTATCTTCTTAATTAAAGAAATAATTTATTGGTTTAGAAAAATGATCTAGGTTTAACCATGTAATTAAAACTGATATCCGTACTCCTGGTCCACAAGATACAAGCTATGCCTAGTTTTGGGCCCGCCAGTTAATTTTTATATGTAATAAAAATTAAAAATAATTTAATATAACTTACTGTTTTTGTGTTTAGTTCTGTAACTCTATTTTTAGGAATAAATGTTTTTTTTTCTTCCGGTTTGAAGCCGGCTAAAAAATAAATCGTGGTGAATCTTTGACTTTATTATTTTGACTTTATTGTTCGTGCTGCACCATAACTTAGCTGCAGCGTGACTCTACCTCGTCGCTTGTTCTAGATTCAGTACAACTAAATTAACTTATGACATCTCTATATATAAAAATCAATTGTTTTTTAGTCTCGCAAAAACTCGAAAATGTCTCGAACAATGTTGATGATTTTTTGTGTGTATTTTAGTAGGTCCCTGGACAGTTTAAAAACTCAATTGAACTTGGTAGCTGGCGCTGTTGTCGAGATTCAGAAATCCCCAGGGCAAAGCCAGGGCGGATCGCTTGTCTTTGATAAAAATCTACCCTTACATAACATAAATGAGGTAGGTCATTACTTCGTATGAACTAAGTACGGGAGGCTCGAAGATTTATTGCTTATTGTTCAATCGTAAAAATATCCACCCAAAATTTTATTAATATTATTTAATTAACAAAAAACTTAACTTAAAACTAAAATTATCACACAGTTCTACCCTCCGCGATATAGTACCAAGAACGTTGCCTGCGTTTTCTCGCTGAATAGCTATACTTAGCCTTTGAGTGAGATAAATCCACATTTTATATGGGCTATATTATATACCTATATTACACGAAACTTTCCAATTAGATATATCATTTAAGGGTGTATAGAAATAATTAATTTTCATAAAGTTAATATTCACAGCTATTTTATATACAGTGTGTCTGGTCACGACCTAGCGATAATTTAAGGTTACAAAATATACCTAATTTCATCGACGAAAACACCCATATATGGGGGTCTACCCCCCCTCCTGTCGGAATGGCCGCCATTTAATTTTTTTTTTATTCTTGTAGATACCTCTGCCAAAAGATGCAGATTTCTCTGGACAGAAAGGTCCTACAGATGTAAAAAAAATGTTATTTAAAAGGTAAAAATAGCATTTATCAAATAAAAATAAACATCATGGAAAGTTTTCCCTACAAAATATCTTAAAACATTTACAATGCTAATTTAAGTTAAAAAAATTGACTATTTTTTTTATTTTTCTTAACATACTTCAAAAACTAGCACATTGATACGAAATTTTTTAATACTGTCCTAATACTTAAGGATATTACTTACAAATTGACATTAAAACTATTGTTCTTAATTGCATAACTCGAGAGTTAGGGCTGTTTGAATATGACCCTTTTTCGACGGTCCCAAACCCATGTAGAGCTACCTGCTACATTGAATAGGGTTTATGTGACAAGGACGAAAAATGATTTGTATTATTGTTAGGGCGGTGAATAAGTAGGACAAAAAATCATGTTTGACCAGCTCAGGTATCGAAGATAAATGTTTGTTAGATCAGTTGTCCTCCGCTCTGAGTTGCGATCGCTACTATTCCGTTCCGTTTTGTGAGCTATTCCTTCACCGAGATATTCTGCTGAGTTTGTTGTAGTTTGCAGTGACTACGTACTTTTCGGATAAAAACATGTCTAACTATTCGTCTCATCACATAGCTGACATGCATTTCGTGTATGGCAGATGTAATGGAAGCGCTGCTGCCGCCGTACGAATGTATCGTCAGAGGTATCCCGACCGGCCTACACCCAGTCGACAAACTTTTGTTGACATTCACTTAGATTGTCGCAATATGGCATCCAAAGGCCGCCAAATGAACGCTCCCGCATAGTGTCAGTGCAAGCAGAAGAAGAAGTTCTTCAACTTATTTACCGAGATCCCAGGCTCAGTGTAAGGCGAATAGCAATGATGCTGCATTTGTCAAAATGGGTTGTGTGGAAAATTTTAAAACGCGAAGGCATGCATCCGTACCATTTTCGTCGCGTGCAAGATATTCGAGAGCCAGACTATGCTGTGCGAGCCACTTTTGCTCGTGGTTCAACGGTTGTGTGCGACGTCAACCGAGGTTTTGTAAAAATCATGTGGACCGATGAGGCGACATTTACAAGAGCTGGTATTATAAACCATAGAAACCAGCATTTATGGATGCAAGAAAATCCAAATGCAGTAAGGCCAGTAAATTTCAACATGAATTTTCAGTAAATGTGTGGGCGGCTATGATTGACGACAAATTAATTGGACCAATTGAATTACCAAATACAATGAATGGCCCAAGATTTTAGATTTTCTAAGGAACACATTTAGAAATCATGGAGGAATTACCAGTGATCAACCGAAGGCGCATGTGGCTACAGTTGGACGGTGCACCACCTCACTACGCACGTGCTGAGAGCTTTTCTTAATGAAAATTATTCACCATGGATAGGACGTGGTGGAACGGTAGCAGCCACCTCGCTCTCCGGATTTAACACCTCTGGATTATTTTTATGGGGATGGATGAAGCAAAGGGTTTATGCTACAGTCCCAAATAGCAGACAAGAACTGCTCGACAAAATAATGACGATTGCGGATGACATAAGATCCGACATAGTCTTAATATCAAGGGCCACACAACAAATGGCTGTAAGGTCAGTGGCCTGTCTACAGAATAAGTGGACATTTTGAACAATTATTAAATTAATAATAATACTTAATGCCATTAAAAGTTTCTTAAAAGTTATAGTGTATTTTATTTAATCCATTATCGAAAATTAATAGCGCTTAATGAGGCTCTACATACATAACCTAACCCACGCAAAAGGTCATATTCAAACAGCCCTAACTCTCGAGGTTATGCAATTAAGAACAATAATTTTAATGTCAATTTGTAAGTAATATCCTTAAGTATTAGGACAGTCTTAAAAATTTAGTATCAATGTGCTAGTTTTTGAAGTATGTTAAGAAAAATAAAAAATAGTCAATTTTTACTTAAATTAGCATTGTAAATGTTTTAAGATATTTTGTAGGAAAACTTTCCATGATGTTTATTTTATTTGATAGATGCTATTTTACCTTTTAAATAACATTTTTTACATCTGTAGGACCTTTCTGTCCAGAGAAATCTGCATCTTTTGGCAGAGGTATCTACAAGAATAAAAAAAAATTAAATGGCGGCCATTCCGAGAGGAGGGTGAACCCCCATATATGGGTGTTTTCGTCGATGAAATTAGGTATATTTTGTAACCTTAAATTATCGCTAGGTCGTGACCAGACACACTATATATATATATATATATATATATATATATATATATATATATATATATATATATATATAGATATATATATATATATATAGATGTATATAGATATAGTATATAGATATAGATGTTTTTATATATCTATATATAAAAGGTTCCCGAGTGGCAACCTCGTACCGGTAAACTGCGGTTGCCAACTTGCTTGCCAAACGTGGCAACCATGAGGCTATTTATGAGGGAGGCCTATGTACAACAGTTGACTTTTATAGGCTGTAATGGATGGATGGATAAAATTTTATCTATCGTACCTATCCTCAACTGTCATCGTCTTGTGTTTTTATATTATTATTATTTTTTACTTAATTGTCTACTTTGTGTACACCTCCCCTATTCGTTGTAAACAACAATTCTTTGCGCAAAAAGGTCATTTTAATGTAGACAATAAAGAATATATTGACAGATTGATTAATATAAGATTGATTAATATAATAACAAATATACTTATCTATGAACGCAGTATGTACATAAACTAACCTATCGTTCTATACAAAGTATTAAGGGATAATAATTTAATGGAACTGTCCAATATATAAAATATTTGCATTGACTTTCATTTCCACGACTTCGTATAACTTTGCCGAGTTGGAGATAAACTGGTACGACGCTTAAATCCTGCCTCTATTCTTAGAACGCTGAATCCCGTGAAATAGCCTTTTAAAAAGATTTATTATAATACATAAGACATATAGAACCATATTTATAAATTCGGAAATAAATACAGATTTAAATTTATCGGATTGTCGACCGCATCTTTATAATTTTGAATTGTGGCGGGTGGAAGGAAAAGGGGAGATCTCCCGCCGAGCAAGGTGTTCTGCCCGGGGAGCGGCCAACACTCCGAGTGGTAGTTCGGAGCTATTGTATATATACTGTTTTTAATTCGGAACTTTGATAACGCGATTTAGGCTTCGATGTATTTCGCTTGTGGCGCGACGATAGCGCCGCCACATAACCCCCTGCTCAGACCGTAGGTCGATGGTGCAGTCTAGATGTCGACGAATGTGCAAGTGCCAGGGAATTGCCTTGTAGTCTGCGGTGAGTCGAGAAGAAGGCAAGTTATCTGCGAGAGTGCCGTGAAGCAGAGGCGAGCAGTAAGGTTCAGAGCCGTGCCGAACACTGTAGCGCAGAGAGTAGCTTGAAGGAACAGGAAGCATTATTATAGTGCTGCGATGAACCTTTGTCAAGCTAGATGGCTTGCAGGATGTGAAGACTTCATTGTCATATAGTAAAAACGGAGAGAGCAACTTTAAGCATTTGTTTAAATTGCCAATATTTATAAAAAAAAGTATTGGTAAATCCAATTATGCATGCCTTAAGCGCATTAAAAAAATACTTATAACATGAAAATACACACAAGTTTCCACTAAAAACCTTATAACTATTACTATACTTCCAATTTTCCGATAATTTCATGTCAAATTTCAATTAAATAAAAAAGCTTGAAAAATCCAAAATTGCACGACTCATAAGATTGTGAAAAAAAAGGAAATTGTAATTCTATTCATCAAAGAGTTCCAGTAGCAGTCACCGAAGTACACCTTCAAGTCACTCCATCAAGTCCGGAGGTAAGGTCTATTCATAACTAACAAAACGAGGCCAAACTCGGCACACCTAGTACTATTCTCCGGGGAGTTCCAGTAGCATTTACCGAAGTATACCTTCAGGTCAATCTATCAAGTCCAGAGGTAAAGTCTCATCGTAACTAACAAAACGAGGCCAAACTCGGCACACATAGTACTACTAGTCGAGGAGTTCCAGTACCATTCACCGAAGTACACCTTCAGGTCACTCTATCAAGTCTGGAGGTTAGATCTTATCATAACTAACAAAACGAGGCCAAACTCGGCACATCTAGTTTTACTCTTCAAGGAGTTCCAGTAGCATTCACCGAAGTATACCTTCAGACCATTCTATCAAGTCCGGAGGTAAGATCTCATCATAAATAACAAAACGAGGCCAAACTCGGCACACCTAGCTCTACTCTTCGAGTAGTTCCAGTAGCATTCACCAAAGTGCGCTCCTAGGCACGTGCATAGTTTGCCTTAAGGATAATCCGCCACTGTCCGGAGGTAAGGTCTCATCATAACTAACATAACGAGCATAATCTTGGCACACCTAGTTCTACACGTCGAGGAGTTCCAGTAGCAGACACCAAAGTACACCTTCCGGTTACTCCATAAAGTCCAAGACGTATAAGTATATTTATATATAAATCATACGTACTTTTAGCGAAACAAAATATTGTAATAAAAATCTGTGATTATAAAAATAATAACCTTGGTCAAGTATGTATGTATCAAATTTGGTTTTTGGATATTTAATAATACATTTATTTACATAACATACTACTCCACGTGGTATCGTGCCAAGAACGCTGGCTGCGTTTCCCCGCTGAGTGCCTATACTAAGCATTTTAGCGAGAAAAGAACCAGCCCCTTATCACCAGCAGCAACGACCAGTCGCGGATAGAGTTCCTTTGGGAACTTCACCACACGTGGACCCCACGGACCGATAGTCTCT
The DNA here is from genome assembly GCA_029286625.1 of Parnassius orleans. NCBI lineage: Eukaryota > Metazoa > Arthropoda > Insecta > Lepidoptera > Papilionidae > Parnassius > Parnassius orleans. Next base: position 1,549,761 of record JAGSMP010000223.1, read on the forward strand.
ACAGCAAATGGCAGAAATATGTAGTTATCTCTCAGACACTCATATTTGCGCCACTTACACAGTTCAGCTGCCTCTGATGCCACCCCGGCTCTTAACGAGGTACTCCTGAGATGAGAGGCCGCCAAAGTGTCTACGCAAGTAGCATCCTACACTAGGGCTTTACCTCTCTCCCAAGGGATCAATGTCATACCGTCGGGTCTCTTGCCATCGTCTCTAAATATTTCACAAGGCTCTAAAACAGAGGGAAAATTTATAGAGACAAGAGCCCTTCGGATGTCATCATTCAAAGAACCGTGCCGTGAAAACCTACCAGCACTTTCCTTACATGAAAGTCCGTGGGGCCCAAACTTGTCGACGCTGCTACCACAGGGTAACTGATGGGGTTAACAAATCTCCGCTCCTAGTCGGATTCCTACGGTGATGTGCAAGATTTCCCCATCAAGTAATGTGCCGAGATTACTTGATGGTAAAGCGTGTAACCAGTGACTTAGTCGAAACAACTAGAAGGCGTGCCTGATCTTGGTCACTATGGAAATTATAAAACAAATCTTTCTGTACGCTCTGTACCAACGGAATATCCCACTGTTTTTGTTGGTTAACTTCCAGTGGAACATTTTCGCCGGGACAGAGCGTTTGCCATGTCTGCCCTGCCTCCTTAGCAAAGCACAGGTCTACTTTATTATTTAAAATTATGTTACATAAGTCACTAACACTATCCACGGAAGCAAGGAAAGCAGGCAATGCAATGCTAGAAAGATTTTTCACAGCAATACATCCAAATTTTATAGGTAAAGTAGCTTGAGTCCAGGCTGTTGTATTAAAAGTTATTTTTTTTCTATAGCTATTTTAAGATTATTATCAATATCTTTTAAAATATCCGAACATTTCCAGACTGGACTCGAGACGAGTAAATATGTAAATCTAGGTACAAGGAGACAATATTTTAAAATAGTAAGAGCAATATGGGGGTTTCATTTATACAATTTATCAACGTGGTTTAAAACTCATCAAATTTTGTTTTTAAAACAGGTTTAATACTATTGAAAAACAACGGGGCACCTATCAGTTATAGTAATTCCGTACTGACAGTTTTTATTTCTGGAGAAATATGATTGAAATTTTGAATTAAAGCGTCTCTGTTAGAACTAAATAAATTATTGGAAAAAACATTTCACATTTATTGCTATTTATTTCAAGACCAATATTTTTAAAATTTCGAAAAATATGATTAAGATCACTGAGGACGTCATCTGCTCTACCTCCCGGTGTACCGTCGTCCAGGTACCGGACATTTAGCTTGGATTTCAAATTAGAAATAAGGGGTTGAATTCCCAAACTGAAAAGTGCTGGACCTAGTGGGTCATCCTGCTAAACACCGACAGCAGAATCGATAATATGCTTTTCGTAAAATAAGTTAGTATTTTGACTGTAATATTGCCAAACATAATGATAAATTTCGGGGGTATTGTATGGGGATATTGTGTTGTGGCTAATCAAATATCAAATAACCCTATCAATAGAGTTAAAAGCATTCCTTAGGTCAACCTTTACAAGAACATCTACATCAGTGTTTGTTAAAAATGTACGCACTGAATGTACCGCCGCCTCACAGCCACTTCTAGTGCCAAAGTCTAGTTGAGTAGGCTGAAATTTTTTCTTAAGGTTAGAGATTATGTGCCTGCAAGCTAATTTTGAAGTGAAGCGTCGAAATGTGCAAACATAAATTTAATTAATTAATTTTATTTTTTGTATTTCCAGAGCGATCGATATTTTTGCTGCCTATTACCGCTGCTGTAAGCAAACAATACGGTAATCCACTCACGATGGCGGCCGAGCCCGAAGTGCGAGTAAGCTGTGAGGCAAAGAGTCTTTGGTAAAATGAATTATTACAAGAACTGCTCAAAACACCGAAAATTTCGGCATTTGTCAGCTGAAAAAATTAATTATAACTAAACAAAACAAAACTAAACTGCCATTTACATTCCATGGCTTCCCACATTATAGATGAAGTGATTAAATAATAGATTGAGTTAAACAATTCATATTTTTCCAAAGTTATCGTGTTTACCCTCCATGAGGACTTGATAAATCTACACCATAAACCACTAAAACCACTTTTTTATGTAAAAATAGCAATTAACCAATTAAAAAAAATACATACATAAACACTCACGCCTGTCACCCAGAGGGGTAGGCAGAGACCACGGACTTCCATTTGGCACGATCCTGACACACCTCTCTCGCTTCCTTTACATCCATATATCTACGCATACACGCTCGTCGGTTAAGGGTACTCCTAATCTGGCCCATTTTCAATATATCGCCAATTTGGTCGATAAACCTTCGTCTAGGGCGTCCCTTTCCGACTCTGCCGTTCACTTCTGCAGCATAAATTTGCTTTGTCACTCTTTATTCGTTCATTCTTTCTACATGACCAAACCACCGAAGCTTTCCTTTCTTAATCCTGGTCACAACGTCATCTTGCAAACCACACTTTTCTCTAATCACACTATTTCTCACCCTGTCATTCAGATTCAGCCCTAGCATACTCCTTAATGACCGCATTTCTACAGCATTTATTCTACTCTCATGCTTCTTCTGCCAGACCTAACTTTCACTACCATACATTAAAGTAGGGACTAACACAGCATTATGAATTGCCAAATGTGCCTTTTTTGACACATTCTGACGCTTCATAATAGCGTGTAGAGCCCCATTTACTCTATTTCCTGCGTTCACTCGTCGTTCTATATCCTTATCATATCTACCATCCCTGCTAAATAAACATCCCAAATATACAATCTCATCCACTTGCTCAATCAACTCCCCTTCTATTCTTATTTCACATAACGTTTTACTTTCTTATCTTTCAAAAACCATAACTTTCGTTTTACTTGCGTTCACTTTCATTCCCCTTTCTTTTAATGAACTGTTCATTAATGTAACCATCATTTGCAACTCGGCCGCCGACGACGCGAGTATGACTTGATCATCGGCGTACAAAAGGCATTTGACGGTTAACTCACCCATTCTTAACCCGCATTCTTCAACTTTCAAATTTTCCAAACAACTGTCTACAAATAGGTTGAACAGCCACGGGTAAGCCACACAGCCCTGTCTGACACCTTTATGGATGCCAAACCAGTCCGAGTAGACCCCGTTGATCCTGACACAAGCACTTGAGTCCCTATAAAGAGAGCTTAATGCCTGTATCAAACCAGCGCTCCAACCAAATGAGTTCAGTGTTTGCCATAACACATTCCTGTCCACTCTGTCATAAGCCTTTTCCAAGTCCATGAAAGCACAAAAAACTTTCTGGTTTTTGGCCAAAAACTTCTCCGCAATCATGCGCATGGAAAACACTTGATCCTTACACCCCATTTCCATTCTAAATCCAGCTTGCACATCCCAAATTTTTCCATCAGTTTCTTCCATAACTCTTTCAATTAACACCTTAGCATACAGTTTACCCACAATGCTAAGCAGTATCAGCTTGCAGCAGCAGCACGGTAGTTTTTACAGTCCTGCTGTGACCCTTTTCCTTTATATATTGTGACTGTAACGGCTTTGCACCAGTCTTCCGGTACCCGCTTCAGTTGCCAACATAAATTAAACAAGGTGTACAGCAGGCCTGCCACCACTCCCTCTCCAGCCCTTAGCATTTCGAGTGATACTCTTTCATATCCGGCTGCCTTACCTGCTTTCATACTTTTCATTGCTTTTATTATTTCATGTACACTTATGTCCCTACCTCTCTCCACTTCTTTCGGAATTTCTATTTCATTTAACTTACACGACACGACACGATTCCTTCCATCTCTTTAAATTCGAAACTTCATCATTCAGCATACAGCCATTCTCGTCTCGTATAGCATTCATTCTAGGCTGTTTTGAATTTCCCTTAGCAGTTTTTACGAGTTTCCAGAACATTTTAATATTTGCCTAGAAGTTATCAGATATCCCTCTATCATTCTTATCCGTTCTTTCTTGCTTTTTCCTTTCAACAACTTCTTTTATTCTCTTATTTATAATCTAAGTGAAATGTTTTTTCCAATAATCGTTTTCTGGGGGACAGAACGTGACGGGTGGCGAACCTCGTCGCCGGTTTTTCTCCCGGAGATTATTCGCACCCCCGCCCCATTAAAGGGGCGCCGGGAACTCGGGGCCATTTCTTTGAATTGTTGGCTCATGGTGCGAACTAAGGGGTGGTAGAATTTACGCCGCTACCATACGGCGAGTAGCCGAGTCTATCCTTTCGGCTTTATCGCTCGTTTAGCACCACCCGGGGGACACGTGTAGGGTGGGCCTAGGGTTAGGTGGTCGAAGCCTACGGACGCGAGCGACTCATCCCCCATAAAAAAAATAAGTTCAACAATTATTTATCTTTCTGACAAGGTGCTTTTTATATCATTTATATGTTCAATATGATTGTTAGATACGATTTCATGCGACAAAACGCTGGAATCTTGTTTTATAGGCGCTAGTAGAACATACCTACGCGCTTTGCGCTTAAGCCATGCAATAAAGCCATGTACATGCTTCTGTCTTCAATTTGTACAGTTTCTCCAGTTATTTAATGTAGGCGATCTCACGTGTGCTTCAGTCCGTACAATTTTGTTTGTTGTTGCCCTGCTTATTTGTAAATACAGGAACAATGCATGTTTTGCTAAACCATTTGGATGTGATCCAGCTGGATAAATATTGTTTATTTGTTTTGATATCCACAGTATATCATTACAAATGGCCATGGAAGCAAACAACTTGCTTAACGTTCTGTTCTAAGCACATTATGAATGACTAGCTTTAGCCCGCGTCTTTGTCCGCGTGGAGCTCGATTATTGACTACATTTGAAAAATCACAGCCAAATCTGTTTTACTTCTATGTTTTCCCGTGAGGTAATTTGAAACTGCCACACGTATAAAGTTAAAGAGAATACTACCTTTTCTAAATTAATCGAGATCGTTATAGCGCAAAAACAAATAAAAGTTAACGTTAAAATTGTCCCATTGGAAGGGACTACCGAAATGAAAATTTTCCTGTGTCCTAATCCAGGCTAGCACTGTTATTTAATACATAATATAATAAGATTTTAATGTGTTTGGATTTTTGTTACATATAATATTTAGAATATTTTTATTTTGTTCAAAACTTGAGCCGTAGCAGCACAAGGGCAAGGCTCACGTTTAACACAAACATAATAGGGCCGGGCCAGCTTTTTGAGAAAGTAAAGCTTCAACAACAAAAAATAAACTATCAAAGGTATTTTTCTACTATGAATGAAATCTAAAGGAAAAAAAATATAAGCAAACTAAAATAATGGGCATTTCACAAACTAAATGGATATAAAATCAGTCAAAATAATGTAAACTTTCAAAACATACATTAATTCTATCAGTCGCATTTCTAATGGTTACACCTTGTTCATGCCACATCCAGTTTGTAATAACTCTGTAGTTAAGTTTTGTTATGTTTATATAATTTCCTGTATGTGAGAACCCTATCTTAAAATGTATGCATTACCCTTGTATGTTTTCAAATATGTTAAAATATTTTTCATGTAATTTAATGTATGTAATATTTTATTAGATAATAATAAAATTTAAGAGGCTGTCTATAATATTGAAACTACTGGCTTCTATTAAGTTAAGGGATTATTTGCATGCTATTAAGTCATAAGCAACCATTTTTTTTAATTTGTCTGCCTGTCTCTCCGGGCTAATTTTCGGAAAGGCTGAACCGATTGTGATTTAACTTTACGAACAGATCAGAGAATCAGAGAGAACAGAGCAACATCAGAAAGGATCTAGGCTACATTTTATCCGAAAAACTTGAAGATTTAAAAAATGCTATAAATCTATACAAATATAATAAACTGCAAGAGTTTTTTTGTTTGTTTAAACACGCTAATCTCTGGAACTATCAGTCCAATTTAAAAAAATATTTTTGTATATTATAGCCAGAGTGAACAGAAATAGTATAGGCTATCTAGCATTAGGCTACCTTTCTCAACTAGCCTTTAATATTGAATTTTGTTAAGCAAGTCAGAAAAAAAGCGCTCCCGAAATGATTTATCCGCATGCGCTGGCGTAATGGTTAGTGATACGTAAATACAATGTTCTACAAAAATATAGATCTTTACTCCATCTAAAAAAAAGTCCGCGATACCATATGCCTATTTCTTATACATAAGCCACAATAAGGTATTTTGTGACAAAAAATTATTGATAGTTAAAAAGTGATTAAGATAATTATTATTGGGCATGGCATATTAATCCTTACGAACGAAAATTACTTCATCATCAAGACAATTTTATGAAGATAAACTTTGCTCTTTATATCATGTTATTTGGGTTTTTCAATTTTTGATTTAGATTCGGGCATAGTTTAAGAATTAATGAAAAATTAAAATAATTCAACACTCGGCTCGACGCGCGAACGACGCCTAGCCTTAGCCACCCGATAAGAACCGAGAGAAACTGAGAGAACCAAACAACAAACATTTTTGTAGTTAACGCGTAGTTTTAGACTTACTATTACTTTTGCGTTAAGATGATTGTAGTTTTATGCTTTCAAATATTAAGTTGATTATTTTGTTATGTCTTTATGTGTTACTTATAAATACTTTTCACCAAATATACGATATATGAGCAGTGGTTGCTCAGTGGTTGGTAAGCGCTCGCTGTAAATTTCACAGTACGCCAGCAATCATCATGCTTACAATTGTACGACAAAATTTTCATTTCGCTACTTGTCCTTTAAATGTGGGATTTAAAGCCAAGAATCCCGAAACGAAGAAACGACGAAGAACTTATGTGTATACTGTGGTTTCTACATAGTGACGTATGTACTCGTGAAAGAATACGACGTTGAGTTTAGTAAACTACTACTAAAATATTTTACGAAGAATTCCAGCGAATAATGTAGCGCCACCGAGATGGATCATCTAACGTCACGTCATGTCTGACGAATCAGTGCTGCTCACACAAAAAAGTAGATTGTCCTTAAATGAAGTAGAAATATATTTCAAAACGTGTAAGTGGCTTAATGGTTGAGTGATCATCTTTCCACTAATTGAAACTGAATTCTACTGAACCACTAAAAAATACCACCTGCCACTAAAATCAATATTCGTCAACTAAAAAGGGGGGTTGAAACTACCAGTTTTAGTGGAAAATCCACTAAATTGGCAACACAGGTCGCGCGGCTCAGACGCGTGATATACGCGGGTGAAACCGTGGGGCACAGCTAGTTAATAAAATAAATGGTCTTTGATTATCTTAAATCTTAATAACGTTACATTAATAGATTCTATCCAGGCGAATCCTGGGCGGATGGCTAGTTTAATAACTAATGTATGTAATTCTTATATGATATAAAAATCTTAAACCAAAAAAAATATAAAAATTTAAATTCTTTTATTAATATATAAGGAACTAGTACTGAAACATTTGAATACAGGGGTAGGGTAAGTATATAAAGCAATAGAATGTTGTTTTATTAATTTTCAAATAATATATCAAGACTATGGAATACTTTTGGTGAATTAAAGTTATAGAAGACTTTCATCGTTTTTTTTTGAAGTTTGAAAACGTATGTAGCCTTCTTTAATGAAATAAGTTGCTGGTTCCATAGGTGGTATCCCAGTAAATGCAGTTCTAATTCTATAAACCACTTAACTATAAAATGTAACATATAATAAAAGTGAATAGAAGGAATTTCAGAGCCAAAAGAATTAAAGTGCTCAATAGTGTTAACCAATGTGAATTTCCGTTCTTACCCATTTGTTTAGTGCTAAGTCCTTTATCATGGCGCAAGGCTAATCTTTCGAGAAACCTAGACAGCAAAATAAACAGCAACATTAAATTTAATAGAGCTAATGTAGTCCACCTATATTAGTGAAATTATCAATTATGAAATTACGTAATGTTTTTATTAGTACTTATTAGGAAGACGCTGCCGCCGATCTCCCGGTGTGTAAACCTTTGTCGCCTATTACGACTCCCGCGGGATAGTATGGTGTAGTGAATATTCTTACACCGCCCACTACATTGCCAACCCGACTGCGAAGTGCGGCAACTATTGAAAACATTCCTATGACCTTTGAGGCATCTATGGGGAGGCATATGTTCAGTAGAGGACTTTTGATGGGCTCTAATGGTAATGTTTTTACCATTATCGTACAAAGTACCTTTACTATTTAAAATGTATTTTCTTTTCTAATAACCCTTTTAATATTCTGTTTGGTAAAAAAGCTATCACAACTGTAACATAAAAGCCAAGAATTGTTATTAAAAGTAGTTTTTTATTTTTATCACCACTTCGAAAAAAAAACTGTGTCCTCGAAAGAACGAATCTGTGGCGCAGTGGCTTAGCAATGAGTTGCAGTGCTAACTTGCGGCAGGTTGGAATCCCGCATGGAACAAATATTTGTATAGCCTACAAATAATTTTTCCTGGTCAGGATGTTTGTCCTTGTGGTTTATGTATGTAAACTGCCCCGCGATACACATTATTATACATACATTTATTAAAAAAATGAATTTATCAAATTCTGCCGTGACGGTCACCTCAAGCGAATTGTTGTTGATATTTGAAATTTAAAATTGACAAATTAATTAGAATTTGTAAGGTTGATATTATACTAGTTTGACATTATGCATTATAACATGACCATGCCTGTATATTTTTATTTTTTTCTCTTTTTTACACCCTAAATTTATTGACATTATACCGTTTTATTAAATTTTGATATGAAATGTTATTTTAATTTTATAATTTTAATTATTCAATTGCATTTCGACGTAATATTTGCATACCGATAAATCGGTGAAACATGCATGTTCACACTATGTTGCAAGATCTAAAAATGTACCATGTTTTATGCAAATAAATATTATTATTATTATTAAAAGAGAAAAGAGAACAAGCAAGAAATTCAGCGGGACTTCTTTTCAGCTAAAACAATTTACGAAACTCATTTAAGAAACGCTTGGAAGCGATCGCCTCCCAAGGGCTATCATCAACCATGTTATCGTTTCTATTAAACCTATATAACCCTTTTTTAAAACTCTCTAACAGCTATTTTTATATAAAAAAAACTTTGTAAGTTGGCGTTGAGCGTATACATAAGCGAATAACTGTAAGAAGTCATCACCACGAATCCTCCCGGTAGGATTGTGATCAAGCACTGGCTTATTAATACTGGCAACATAGGAAAAAAACTAGTAGCACTAGATTGTGTTTTATTCTGGTGGTTATAGATTTTTACGTTTTAGAGTCATGCTGCAGCTATATTAGGGTTGCAGCACGAATAGGTCGGCTCAACCGGGGATGGACCACGCTCCCACAGAATACCAGCGTAAAATAGCAGTTTAATGCTGCTGTATTTCAAACAACAACGCATCTGCATTTTGATCCTCAATCGAGGATAAATGTAGATGTCTATGAGTCACAGTATCCACTTACCATCAGGTGAACTGTGTGCTCGTTTGTTACACTTGTTCTATAAAAAAGAGTGTATATCACAATTTTTAATTAAACCGCTTTTATGTTTGTGAATATACATAAAATTGTCTTAAATATACTGAGTAAATATACTGTATTACGGTAACAAAGTACCTATAATATGATTTCAGTTTATCGATCGTAATTTGTTTACTGTTATCGTATCGTACGTGTCCAATTAACGTATTGCTCTGATATCAGAGTGAATTCATTTTGCTATCTATTAATTAATGATAAAGCAACTTGGTACAGCGATAAATCAGAGGTAAGATTAAACAAAAATAGTGAAAGTGACGTCACATATTCTTCCCTATTATACCGTTACAGACTATCAAAAGTCCACTCCTAAACATAGTTCTCACTCATAGATTGCCTCATAGAGAGGATATTTGTCATAGTTGCCACGCTGGCAGGCGGGTTGGCGACCACAGTTTTTTTATTTTCTAGTCTTTATTAGGATATTCCCTGGTTTATTTCCCTCTGTGTTGCTTCTGCAACACCCACAGGACGACATTAGTTACTGGACTTTCTGGATATTCTTACATCGCCACTACACGGTCAAAATATATAGGAGGCACGTATATATTATGATGATTTAATACTCAAAACTTCATTAAAACTTTGTTGTCACACTTGGCATCCATAGTTTTTTATTTTTTATTTATTAATTTTGCATTGCATTCTCTATTGGAAAAGATTTTTTTTAATATAGAAGTGCGGGCAAATTAGCATATGGTTCACCAAATAGAATAGAATGGAATATTTTTTATTCACTATAGAAAGTCATTTCTTTTACTTTACCACAGGTTCGGAAAAAACCTCTGTCCTGGGAAGAAAAAGCAAGAAGCCCGCGCGAAAAGAAAAAGTAAGAAAAGCGGGACTAGAAAGTGTGAACCGCCGCCCACGAACAATTGCAACAATAGAGGAATTGCATGTACGTTACCGTTGGTAGAATGTGGCGGCTGGAATTAATCCAAAGAATACAAATAGCGGACTTAGTACCATTAGGTATTATCAAACAGTTAACCGGGATTGGTCAGAATTTGGCTTAGTGTTTTTAGTAGTTATTACGAAGACGCTGCTGCTACTGCTGAACCTCCTGGTTAGTTTCCTTTTGTCGTCTTTCGACATTCACGGGACGATATGGGGTAGTGGATAGATTCTTATACCACACTACACGGACAAATTCAAAGTAACAAATTAATTCTTTATAATTGAAAATCATTAATTATGTTCGGTTTAGAGTTCTTGTAATTTTGAAATGATATTATATTCTTTTGATTTATAATCCGTTTAGAATAAGCCGAGGCTGTTTCGATATTTTTTTATGTGAAACGTGGTAGGACCATGCTGCAGGTGATTATGATTTTGAATATTATAATTAAATAATATAGCTTAGTAATACTTAAATGTACATAATATATTATATTAATGTGTGATAACTTACCTGCTTATTGTCTAATATTAAGTTTATTTTAATTATTTATTGGATAAAAGATGGCGCTACTATTATTTTAAGCGCACTATTGCTGTGTTATTGTAAAGCCACTTACCACAGAAAACACAGTAAATAAGAAATAATTGTTTTCGTGGTAGAGCCATGCTGCAGCTATATTAAAATTATAGTTGTAGCACGAATTGGTCGGCTCAACCGAGGAAGGACCACGCTCTCATAGAATACCAGCGTAAAATAGCAGCTTAACACTGCTGTTTCGTATGATGAGTGTAGAGAACCGGAGATCCTTTTTACTGGAAAAGAGGCATTCCATCTTAGTCCTCACGGGTGACAACGCATCTGCATTTTGATTCTTTATTGAAGATAGATGTAGATGCCTATGGGTCACAGCAACCACTTACCATCAGGTGGACTGTGTGCTCGTTTGTCACCATATCGTATAAAAAAAAAACTGCATTTTGATTCTTAATCGAGAATAAATGTAGATGTCTACCAATACCATCTACATTTATTTTCGATTAACCATCACGTGGACTGTGTGCTCGTTTGTCACCTTTATTCTATAAAAAGTCAAAAAGAACTTATGGCTTCCTACAGATGGCGGTATAAACATTTATATTCGAAGCGTGCCCAAAGGTTATTGTGATCGTTTTGCTTGGGAAACACCAAGAGTGACAATAAAGGCGAATCTTTTTTACAATTGGAAAGTTCCATGTACGGCAGTCGACGTTTAAGGACTGATGTTAGAGAAATAGTGTTATCCAGTATCAGTTTACATAGTTGCCTTATAATTGACAATTTCAAGTAAGGACTCCGTGGCGCAACGGTAGCGCGTCTGACTCCAGATCAGAAGGTTGCGTGTTCAAGTCACGTCGGGGTCAAACTAGTTTTGAACAAATTAAGTGTCTATCCGCTGTTTGAAATAAATTATTTTTTATAACGTTTTATAATATTGAAATGACTCAAAAACAAATAATATTAATCATTATTATTATTTGGATAACATGACATATTATATGTTACATAATACATTATTATATTTGCTAATATAATAATATATTGTGTACAGTATGGTATATGATAATAAACGTTAACGTCTCTCTTTTACGTATTCTGAAGAGAAAAGGTTACCTCTTGTTAGTCGACGTAAAAAAGAAGGATCTTCGTCAATTATTGTGAACCGATTTTGATGATTAAATTTTTTATTAAATAGCTTATACTTCAAAAGTGGCCCCAGATATATCTGGAGAAAAGTTTACCCCCAAAGGTGATACAATAGGGGATGTAGTTTTAATAGAACAACTCAAAGGGTTAACAAAGTAACTCTTTATAAAAAGAAAAGTGCGACTATAAACTTCTAAAAGGAATAAAATAATATCACATTCTAAACTCGGAAATAAATTTTGTATATACTGTTTACATTTATTACATTACACAATGCTAAGATAGAATGCGAAATGATTTTTTAATTTTTTTGTAGTTTAAAGTCGACTTTTACTTTTTTATAAATAGTTAAAAATATTCAGCCAGTTTTGGTAACTTTATCTCAGTAAAAGAGCTATAGACAATCGTCACTTAGTCGACTTTGATACGTGACGTCATCGCCTACTGCTGTACAGTCACTGTTGTGCTATGAAAGCGTGAAGGTAAGACGTTTAAATTTGAGATTTATAATGTGCTCTCTACAGTTCATTTTATAAATTTGAATGAAGGCATCACCCGTCTTTATTCATAGTTGCCACTTTCATTATAATTTTAAACAAGTAATAAAATTAAAAATTTTGTACAACCGACTTCAATATAAATTATTAAGGACAACTCAAAAACTACTGGTTTGACCTTGATAAAATTTATATGAAACCACATGAGAAGCACCAGAATTCAAGAAAAAACAGAATTACCTAAATCGGTTTACCTAGTAAAAAGTTATAAGGTAACCACACATAAATAAAACGTACAGTCGAATTGAGTACCTCCTCCTTTTTGAAATAGGTTAAAATACGACGAAATGACGACCAGTAGTCTTCTTTATTTAATGCTGGATGGTTGCAGTGGTCACGTATCTTGTCATCATCACATATCACATATCGCTAAGTCTTTTTAAGGCGTCACTCTAAGTAGGCAAATATTTAAATTAGGGAGGATTAGAAATAGCCCTGTTGTGGTGTTTTAAGAGATTCCAACAATTTCTCCGTTAAACAATGGATAAAGTTATTGACTAAAATCAAACTGATTTTAACGTGGTAGAGTCATGCTGCAGCTATATTATGCCTGCGACACGAATGGAACAGACTATCCGGGGAAAGACTACGCTCTCAAAGAATATTAGGGAAAAAAAGCAGGTAATGTTTCTATGTTTCATAAGGTAAATATAGCAAACTGGAGACCCATTATACTGGTAATGAGGCATTCCATCTCAGTCCTCAGGGGTGATAACGCATCTAAGACTGAGTAGATTTTTTTAAAATAGAATAAGGATGACAAACGAACACACAGTCTACCTGATGGTGAGTGGATACTGTGGCCTAATGACATCCACATTAATCCTCCATTACATTTTAAAATGCAGATGCATTATCACCCTTGAGGAATAAAATGTAATACCTCGTTTCCAGTAAAAAGGGTCTCCGTTTCTCTACACTAACCATACCTGTATATACATGTGAGAGCGTGGTCCTCCCGTGGTTGAGCGGACCCATTCGTGCTCAAATCATAATGTAGCTGCAACATGCCTCCACCATTGATTGCCTCATAGGAGGGATATATGTCATAGTTGCCACGCTTAGCAAGCGCATTGACAACCGCAGTTTTTTTTTAAATTTAAGTCGATATTAGGAAGACGCTGCAGCCCATATCCTGATTTGTTACTCCTTGTCGCCTGTTACGACACCTCCGGGATGATGTGGGGTAGTGGATACTCTTACACCGCCACTAGGTACATGGTATAAATTCATTTTAACAAAGGTATAATAGTATGTTATAACGTAGATAACTTGTGAATAACCAATTTTGGCATTTCGCCAGGTTCCTAGCCTATGTTCTTAGTGAAAATTAATAGCTTACATGGAATTGCACTTAGTGCTCTCTTCTCACTGCTGTGCTTTGAGACTATAGAATGTTCTAGTAAATGATGTATAAATCTCACGTTTAAATGTTTTAAGTAAGCCCTGTGATTGAGAGAAAACTTTATACAGAAAAACGTCATTAGATATTTTATTTAAGTAAAAAATCACATGGGCCATCGTAGGTTTATCACTTACTCCATCAAAAATCAAGCAAAAGGTACATTATCAACCCTTAAGGTTATAATGAAATCTTTCACTGTCACTTGAAATGACACGATTACAGCATAGCAATATAAGAATTTGTTGCTTCCATGAACATGACCTGTTTAAAAGACGCATCTATTTAAAAATTTCTATCGGGTTATTGACTTTGACTTTTAAACACGTTCTACATTCTGAAGTATGCGCTAAACTAAAGGCTGCTAACTCAATGATGTTTTGGGGTGAATAACTGGCTGAATTATCGTATTTTTCAATTCGTCTTTATCAAGTTTTGTCTACAGTTTACGTAATGATTATTCATCATCTTGATAGACGGCTCCGTGGCGTAGTGGTTTTATTGAATTGAGTTGTCGCGAGGATGGCCGCGGGTTCGGATCACGCAAGGTACAAGTATTTGTATTATATCTCTCTATTATCATCACTTTCTATAATACTAAAGAAGCTTGTAAATAGACGACTAATTAAATACCTAGAAAATAACAAATTTCTTGCTCATAATCAATATGGCTTTAGAGCAAATCGTTTTTGAGACGATTTTTTTAAACACTACTAAACAAAATTTCTATTTTTTTAAAACCGCTGATTTCAATCCACGTAACGAATTTAAAATAATAATTCATTCGCATCCTTGTAATACAAACTATAACATTCATTCAACATGTGAGTGTCCCATTCTAAGTAAAGCTGACAAAATTAGATATCTCGTTATAATAGTTGATGATAAGCTTAATTGGGCTCCACATATTTCTTTTATTTCTAATAAAATCAGAAAGTTTACTTATGTTTTTAAGAATTTAAAAACGGTTGCAAACAGAAACCTATTACTACAAACGTACAAAGCGTTATGCCAGAGCGTTATCAGTTATTGCATATTATGTACCTGGGGCTGCGCTGCTAAAACACATCTTATAGAATGAGAGCGAGCCTAAAGGACTGTACTAAAAGTAATGCTTTCCCTTCCATACAGATATTCGATAGAAATGGTATATAAATTAACTGAAGTACTAAATGTTCGCAAATTATTCATATATCAATGTCTTCGACGCTTTCATAGATGTAGTGTTCCGCAATTACAAAATTCAAAAAGAACTCTTTGTATAAGTATCCCGAAGGTAAAATCCATATTCGGCAAAAGGAATTATAATTACCTAGCTCCCAAGTTATATAAAACAGTGTGCACAAGAAAGGCTTCAAATATGACTACGATCAATGCGAAAATTTAACAGCTCCATACGAATAACTTTATGTGCAGTAAACACTCACACACACCCACCCAAATACACACACACACGCGCGATCGCGCGCGCTCTCGCGTATGTAGTGTTAAAAATGAGTAGGTACTAAATATATGATAATCTTTGTGTCGAAAGTAAATTTCCTAATGTACTTTCGACACAAAGAGTTTCTGAATGGGAGTCAGGTTTTAATGACGTTGTATGAAATAGAAGTGTCAAATTAAGATATTTACTATTATAATAATAATTATTATATGTATTTTTAAACCTACAAACAATTGTTCAAGGACTGGAAGTGTCCTTGTCAAATTTATGTATGTAAATAGCCTCCCCGATAGAGGAGAAAGTCCTAGTTTTCGGAAAAACCTAGGAATTGTGTCAATTAAAAGTTTGGCTAAATAAAATGACGTGTAGTCAATAATACTTACGCAACGGAGCTGTGACTCTACAGTACTGATTGCATCGGAAACAAAGTTAATCCAAATCATTAGGTGAAGTCCATGTTCAGCTGTGGACTCGGAATGATCTGCAACAATGAAGATGATCTGTACTTTGAATAAAACTATTTGTTCATTCCAAAATCATTAATTAAAAGCTGAACGTACTCCGGGTAAACTTTGACATCTGGACATCGAACACCTATAAGTCCTCCCATGACCATGGGTGCTACAAAGTACCCGAAACGTCTCAAATTAAAAATAAGATTTTTTATTTGTTCGCGTAAACGTAAGAAATCATTATAATCTCTATTGCATGACTACAGTTACTAATTTATATCAAAATCCACTGCTGAATAAAGGCCTCCTCCATAGTAGACTCATAACGGGAAAATTTTCCATAATTACCACGCTTGGCAACAGTAGTTTTTATTATTACTGAACTGCTATGAGAAATACTCTGCTGCCCATTTTCTGTTTCAGTTTCTACCTGTTGCTCTAAAGAAATACACAGGATGATAGATTCTCGTACGCCGCCACTACACGGCTATTTTTGTATATTTGCAAAAATAAGAAAATTTCTACGACTTTTCACAGCCAACCAAAAGATTTAATTTTTCAACATTTCAAGTGTTGCAAGAATATAAATCATCTTGTGTTCAGACGCGGAGTGGATATGTCTGCAACCACCGATACAATGCACCATAATGAAAATACAAGTGCAGAGGAACGCGATATGAAAGCAAATAGTTAACAAGTAATAGACGGCTCCGTGGCGCAGTGATGTAGCGATGAGTTGCAGCATTAAGGGCCGCGGTTTCAAATCCCGCACGGAACAACTATTTGTATGGCCTGCAAATAATTGTTCCGGGTCTGGATGTTTGTCGTTGTGTGGTAGAGCCATGCTGCAGCTATATTAGTAGTATAATTGTAGCACGAATGGGTCGGCTCGACCGGGGAAGGACCACACTCTCACAAAATACCAGCGTAAAATATCAGCTCAACGCTGCTGTATTTCGTATGGTGTGTTTAGGGAACAGGAGACCCCTTTTACTGGAAAAGAGGCATTTGATCTTAGTCCTTGCGGGTGACAACGCATCTGCATTTTGATTCGTAATCGAGGATAGATGAAGATGTCTATGGGCCACAGCAACCACTTACCATCAGGTGGATTGTTTGCTCATTTTTCACACTTATCCTATAAAAAAAATATGTGTGTAAACTGCCCCTGGATACACGATATATTTTTTTTATAGTAGAAGGGGCAAACGAGCATGCGGCTCGCCTGATGGTAAGTGACTACCGCCTCCCATGAACAACCGCAACACCAGGGGAATTGCAGGTGCG
Organism: Parnassius orleans; assembly: GCA_029286625.1. Taxonomy (NCBI): domain Eukaryota; kingdom Metazoa; phylum Arthropoda; class Insecta; order Lepidoptera; family Papilionidae; genus Parnassius; species Parnassius orleans. Next base: position 1,567,027 of record JAGSMP010000223.1, read on the forward strand.
TTGCCGGCCTTTTAGAAAGGAGTAAGCTGTTTCCTTGAAGGTCCCTAAGTCATATCGGTCCTGAAAAACAATTCCACAGAGAAGTTATACAAGGAAGAAACTCCTAATAAAACGCACAGTGGTGTACTGCCAAGCATCCAGATGGTGAGGATGGTATCGTGAATTTTGACGTGATGTGTGTGAATTTGGCGGCTGGAATTAATCCGAACAATTCCTCAGAGCACTCCCCGTGGTAAATGCGAAAGAAAATGCAAAGAGATGCAACATCTCCTCGCAGCGCCAATGAATCGAGCCGATCGGAAAGGACTCGGTCGTCGACGATTCGAGCCGCTCTGCGCTGGATGCGGTCAAGTGGAAGTACAGTATTCCATGTGAGGCCGAACTTGCACTTTGTAAAGTTGCAAGCGATCTGCGGCCATGAAATACTATCCAGCTCTGCTGAGCATGCCAAGCTTTTTAGTGGCCAATTTGATCTTCCCTTCCAAGTGACCATGAAACTGCACACTATTCGAGGATTCCGATGCTAGTTGAGACAGCAAAGGGGAGTGCATTGAAACGGAGGAGTTACGACAAAGGGGTTCTTTTTAGCGGTAAACGCGCAAACTTGTATCTTCTAGGAATAGAACTGGACTAGATTTAGTCGCCCCCAATCCGATAAACCGTTTAATAGTGGGTAGGAATACCCACTACCCCATATCTTACTGTGGGTGTAGTAAGAGGCGACAGATGGATACTGAGACTGAAGAAGGGCAGCGTCATCTTTCTGATAACAGCAAATTACAATAAAAAATCTACGGTTGCTAACACGCTCGGCAAGCGTGGCAACTATGGCAATATACCCCACATGATAGTTACGAAGAGACGGCCCCACGTCCCCGGCGGCCCCGCTATTCCTGGCTACAGTAGTGACCATGGTAACGGCGGGGCAGGGCGTGCTAAGAATCTCCGGTGTAAGTTCGTTTGCCACCTAAGACCACTAGATCTCGCATCATACAACGCACGCACCCTGAGGACTGACTAGAAAATCCTGGAGCTGGAAGAAGAGATAGACAAGTTGCGCTGGGATATTCCTCCACACGGTAATCCTCGAATCCGGCAAGTTGTTTTATCACCGGGAGGGCGACCATCTGTCCCAAGGAGGTGTCGGATTTATCGTCCACAAGTATCTTGTTATCAACGTAATAAATATTGTGAGCGTGTCGACGAGGGTTGCGTACCTTATACTCAGAATCACCAAACGGTATTTATTGAAGGTCATACAGGCTTAGGCACCAACTTCGGCACATCCCGATGAGGAGGTGGAGGAAATGTATGAGGATATTTCTAAAGACATGCATTCCTCCAAAACCCACTATACGGTGTTAATGGGAGACTTCAACGCAAAACTAGGCATAAGAGGTGAGGAGCTAAAGGTAGGGAAATTTGGAATAGGGCAACGGAACCCAAGGGGCCAGCAGCTGGCCGACTTCATGGAAAAAGAGGGACTCTTTATGATGACCTCTTTCGTCCAGAAGCGGCCCCATAGGAAGTGGACCTCGTCGAGCCCCGATGGTTCGAAAAAAAATGTGATTGACTTCATTATGATGACCAGACGACAACTGTTCAGTGATGACTCAGTGATGGCGAGGGTGAAAACCGGCAGCGATCACCGAATGGTGAAAGGCACACAGAACCTAAACGTAAAGTTGTAGAGGTCACATCTAATGAAGTCAACGCTTCGTCCCCCTCATGCTCTAATCCAAAGTCCCGAAAACTTTCAGCTCGAGCTACAAAACCGTTTTAGTGCCAAAAAAAGATTGCAATACAGTGAACGATATTAATGACAAGCTCGTGGAAACTGTCCATGCGGTCGGAGCTAAGTTCTGCAAGATCCGCCGCAGAAGAACACAAAAGCTCTCCGATCATACTCTTAATCGCATGGCTGTTAGACGGGAGATGAAGCTGCAGTCTTTAACAGCTTTGACAGCATACATGCAACTGAACAGACAGATCTCCAAATGTATGCAGCGGGACTGACGCAACTTTAATACCTCTCGTATTGAGGAAGCACTCAGAACAGAAGGCTCTCCAGCAAATTAAAAAGGGCAAGTCCGAGGATGTAATTACAGTGGAGCTTCTGAAAGCGGGTGCAAAAGCGGTACTTGAAGTCCTTCAGAAGTTATTTAATTCCGTTCTGCAAGGTGGCACTACACCGGAGGCGTGGAGCAGAAGTGCGGTGGTCTTGTTCTTCAAGAAAGGTGACAACGCTCTCTTGAAGAACTACAGACCGATTTCCCTTCTGAGCTGCGTCTACGTGCTGTTCTCGAGGGTCGCTACGAATCGTCTCGCACGCAGACTCGACGAATTCCAGCCTCCCGAAAAAGCCGGTTTCCGAAAAGGGTTTAGCACCATAGACCACATACACACCCTTCGGCAAATTGTACATAAGACCGAAGAAAATAATTTGCCACTTTGTTGTGCGTATGTAGACTATGAAAAAGCCTTTGATTCCGTTGAAATTTAGGAGGTGATGCAGTCCCTGCAGCGGTGCCAAGTTGACTGTCGGTATTACAAAGTGCTGAAGTGTTTGTACAGTAGATCTACCATGGCTATCCGAGTACTGAACCAGAGTACGAAACCTATCCAACTGCAGAGAGGTGTAAGACAGGGTGATGTTATATCCCCAAAAACTCTTCACCGCTGCATTGGAAGATATTTTCAAGCTACTGGACTGGAAAGGATACGGTATTCACGTGAATGGCGAGTACATCACCAACTTCGATTTGCCGACGATATAGTCCTTATGGCAGAATCGCTGGATGACCTAAACACTATGCTCAATGACCTCAATAGTGTCTCCCAACGGATAGGTCTTAAGATGAACATGGAGAAAACAAAAGTCATGTGTAACGTCCATGTCACACCTATGCCGGTAGTTGTTGTTGACGAAAATGTTTGCCTGGGATAAATAGTCCGACTAGGTAAGTCCTACTTCGACCGAGAGATCAATCGACGGATTCAACTCGGCTGGGCAACGTTCGGGAGATTTCGTCACATCTTGTCGTCAGGCATACCTCAATACCTCAAAACAAGTTTGCTCAACTAGTGCGTGTTGCCAGTGATGACCTATGGAGCTGAGACGTGGTCGTTCACTGCTGGCCGTATGAGGAAGCTCAAGGTCGCTCAGCGTGTTTCTCTGCGTAATAGACTTAAAAATGAGGATATCCGAAGTAGAACTAGAGTAACTGACATAGCCCAACGAATTAGTAAGCTAAAGTGGCAATGGGTCGGCCATATAGCTCGAAGAACCGACAACCGATGGGAAAGAAAGGTTCTCCAGTGGCAGCCTCGTACCAGCAGGTGAAATGTAAGGCATCCCCCCACTAGACGGAGTGACGACCTTGTAAGATATGCAGGAAGTCAATAGATGCAGTTGGCTCGGGACCGTGCTTTGTGGTATTCCTTTTCTTTAGAGGCCTTTGTTCAGCAGTGGACTCGTGATGGGCTGTAATGATGATGATGATTATGACTTCAGACACAAGTTTGTCCCGGTACTAAGCGACGTTTTTCCGAGAAATATTGACACGGCCGGTATATAAGGCATCACCAATGCTGTCGTCTGCATAGCAATTAATGTTACCAGTTTGCAACATATTATTGATATGCAGAAGAAACAACGTTGGTGATAACACTCGGCTTTGTGGAACACCAGCGTTATTAGGCTTGTAATCGGAGCATGCACAGTCTACTACGGTTTTGATGCTCCAATCAGCAAGGAAACTGATGATCCAATTGCACAATTTCTCGGGAAGCCCATAGGAAGGGAGGGCTTTGTGCCAGACCCGATCTAAGGCCTTCGCTATGTCCAAACTAATGGCCAATGTCTCCCCCTTGGACTTTACTTAATTTAATAAATTTATTATAAAATATATTAATAAAATTAAATTTATTATTTAAAATTAATAAATTTTATTTTATTTTTTTTAATCTTTTTATTTTCGTCTTTCCGGTTCAAAATGTTCACTTATCGGCCTAAAAATAGTTTTATTTACTAATTTCATACCCTTTCTGTTACTGGACTAGGTTTTGTAAAGTAAGTCCACGGAACTTGACTATTTTTTGTCATTAGTTGTTTATTTAGGCAGTTCTCGCTTCAAGTGGCTGTTGAAGGTACTCGAGGCGAAATTTACGCCTCGAGTACCAATTAATGTGTAATGTACCAATTAATGTGAACTGCAACTTCATTCCGAATAGCATCTGTTGGGAACTGTGTGTTGTCGCTATTTACAATAAAGTTTGTGGGTTTATCAAGACTATATTCTGTAAAGGAGACAATTATAGGCTCATTCTCTTTTAACTTGATTGTGGCCGAGTTCACAGGTAGAGTTTTTTATAGAACTGAAGTGACAAACGTACTTAAAGCCTACCTAGAGGTAAATGGCTACTGAAGGTGACAGATATGTGATCATTTCAGTTCAAAAACTGAAAATCAAAATTATTTTTATTTTCTCCCAATCATCGTCATAATCATTGCCGCCCATCAAAAGTCCACTGCTAAACATAGTTTTTCTCCAAGGAATGCCAAAAAACACGGTATCTGAGTAAGGTTTTTTTATAATCCTGTCCTGCGCAGATGAGAGAAGAGAGATATAGAAATAGAAAGGTATTTGTATATATTAAAGATTTTATGTTGAGCATATTTAAATTATATACAGTGGTCGTAATATATATTTTTTAATTTGAACGATATTAAGGTTCTTTTATCAAAGAGATAAAATATTAAGATATTTCAGGATTATGTTCTATAACGTCAGCTGCGAGCGCATATAAATACTGGAGTGTATGGTATATGCCTTGACAGACTAAGGAACAGACTTGAAAAGGAACATTTGAAATCATACAAAATGCACAGCTTACTGACAATCTGTCTATAATTATTTGTTGGCAAAATTTAAAAAATCTTTGGCAAGAATTTCTACGCTGTGACAATGTATGAGCACAGACTAATATGTGTTTCACATGGGCAGTATGACCGTAAACAACGAATATTACTTAGGTATAAATTTTAGCTTTCTGCATTACTTCCATACACTCACTATATAATATGTAGTGTGCTCGTATGCAACATAATTCTATTTAAAAAAATTTTTTTTCGTTTAAAATTTAGTTTCGGAATCATTGATCACTCTTTACAAGCAGGTTACTGTTATGACTCAATTTTTGAATTTATTTTGTTCATCCAGTTTGTAACGTACAGCCGATTATTTCCTTTTGACAATCCTGGTCGAAAATTAAACGCCCGCAACATGTCAGTCGCAGGTTTAACATTTGATGTTTCAAAGGAAACTGGAATACCTACCAGTTTGATATTATGAAGAGTTCGTCGCTATCGTATCTAAACTTTCCAAAGCATAAAAAAATACTGTGACGAGGCAGAAAGGTACTTTTCACCCGACTGCCCCAGAAGGAGGGTATGTTTTTCAAGAGTATGTATGTATGTATGTACAAGTATGTATTTTCTGTGGCATACTCTGTAGCCTAAATGGCTTGATAGTCTTTTAACATAATATTATCAGGTGTTAAAAACCATCAAGTTACATTCGCCTTAAATGTGGGAGTGACATAGGATATAAAATGATTCTCTTTTCATTAAACTTTTTTACACATTCTTTGTATGTTGTTGCTTGTTTTATAGAAGAAATGGTGACAAACGAACACACATACCAACTGACGGTAAGTGGATCTGGGGTCTATATTCACCAACATCTCCTTGCCCAATAGACAATTCTCAAAGTCATCTCTAATGACTCCAGCACGGATTGGAGTCTAATTCATTTTGTCATCTTTATAATAATTTGAAGACGATTATAAGGCGACAGTGATCTTATGATTAAGAATATGAACTGCGAAACTCAAAAGTCGTGGGTTCGAAATCGCATTCTATTACTGCCGTGAACCAGGAGTGGTTCAACAGAGTAATTCACGAGCACAAGCTTAGTTTAAGTGGTGGAGAGGAGTATTAATTTTTTTTAAGAAAGTATTTTATCTTAATACAAAATACTATTCGGGAGGTCAATGCTCAGCATTGGACCAATAACAAAAATAATTAATATTTCTCAAACTGTATGCTACCCATCCTATTAATGCAAGACATTGTAGTAACATTATCAATTCGCAATAATATTTTGATTGAATTTATATTACTAACAAAACACTTTAGAGCCGGAAAAGCTGTCCGTAACTCTAATTCGTTAATATGCAAAGATTTCTCTTGATCTTTCCTCTCATGTGTCATAAAATATTTCCAAATCATATTCATCAAAGTTTAGCAGATAGAAACAATGATCAATATGGTTTTTCCACTAAAGCATGTCAGTCTGAAGACTTTTAGGAAGCTTTACGATTTGTTCGTAACTAGGGTTGCCCAGTAAGCAATGATATTTGAATTGCTCAAATCGTTTAGTGTATAACCATGAATATTTAATCGCAGGGCATGCGGACACTAGAAGTCCTCAGAGTTGAGCAAATTAACGAAGTTTACATTTACGTAGTTTAAGGAATTTAGAAATACCCGCTTTAATTTTTAATTTTTTAGAATCAAGTAATTTTATCACCTTGTTCTTGGAATCAAAAATGAAATCCAAAAATTTACATTGATGCATGGTTTAAGCTTTGTATAAAGTTTATTGTAAGATTAATATTACTTTTGCATTCTAAAAACGAACATCCAATACAAAATATATCATCAAGGTATATCACAGATATCATTCCATTAATTCTTAGAAATTCTATTACTGGCTGAGGTAATTTAGTAAAAACATAAGGTGCTGTGCACAAACCGAACGGTAGGGAATTAAATTCAAAAAGCACATCATTATATTTAAACCGAAGGTATTTTTTATGAGATTTATGGATGGGTACAAGAAAATAGGTCTTTTTAAATCTGGAAGCCATATAACTGTTTTGGTTTGATGCTGTACGGTAGTCCTCCATTTTAAAATGTCACGTTTCAACGAACTTATTTAAGCATTTAAGATTCAATATAAATCTATGTTCTCCGTTCGATTTTGGCACTAAAAATACACAGTATATGAATTTTCCTTCTTCATGTGTGCAGTGGGATATTGCACCAATATCTAAAAGAGTTTTTATTGACTTATTAAAATTATGAGCTTCGTGGAAGGTTTTTGGATAAACGTTAGGATTACTAGTACGATATGGCGTACGTTTGAATGGTATTTGATAACCTTTTACCCAAGACAGACTAGTTTTGTCTGAAGTAATTTCGGCCCATTTATGGGCAAAATACTGAAGTCGTCCCGAAAATGGTACCTCGTTTATGTCCGGCGTGGCATAGTCTGCTTGGGTGACGGCGGCCGGCGCGAGGTGCTGGCAGCCTGCGGCCCTCGCTTAGAGTTGTAAATTTGCGTCTGCAATTTGTTGTCTACCTTGCGATGTTGGGTTAGGTAGTTTAAATGGCCAGTGTTCCTGATGGTGCTGAAATTAGAGCGAGTAAGTAACTTTGTTTTGGGTGGTTTTGTGCATCACCCAATTGTTGAATATTTTTTGCAGCTTAAACTTTTTCAGTAATATTAGCTCCAAACAAAAGATGATCTCTTTTCGTTTCTTGGGGAGCCTCCTTTAATTTCGTATTAATAAAGGAAATTATGAAATTTCTACGTGTTCTTGATTCTATAAAATGATTATCGCAAAGAATGCGACAGGCGTCGTTTAAAGGTTTTAAAAGTTTTTGTTTTCCCGTTCGAAATGATACATATAATAGAGCTGCAATGGCGACGCCTAGCTGCTTTTGTTTAAAATGCGACGAGTCTCGTTTTATAGAGGTCTCTGTTAGGGCTGCTTTAACCTCCGGGCTTAGAGCCGGTGCAATCAGAAGGTCACAGTTGGAGGGTATAAGGTAAGTTTTAAAAGACTTTCTTTCACGTCTTTTGCCAACCATTTAGTAAGTATGTCTTGCCATCGATTTGCTATATCCTTATGTATCGCTGGACCCATTGGGGTCTCAGTCTTAAGTGCATCATCAAGCAACACCAGTATATCTTCGTCGAGTTGTTCCTCTAACACCGTCGGCTGTGAAGGTTCACTACCAGCTGAAGTTCCAGGTATTGGAGAAGTTGATCTTTCGTCAACTTGCAGTTGCGGTGACTGTGGTGCCACTCTCGGTCCCGGCGATTTCGGAGAAGGCGTTAGGTAACCAGCTACTGGAGAACCATCACATGACCTGATGGGCATATGTAGGTGAACCTCCTCTTCGACCGGAAAGAGCGACTCCGCGCATGACTCTGGTAACAAAGCGTGACACGTGCTCAGCGGATAATGCAGTGAATCTGCGGCAAACAGTTCTTTATTAGAATTTTTGTAATAAGAATGTGACAGTATCTGCCCAAAATTAGCAGTACGCATCACTTTTTCGTGACAGAGGTAACCTAAATACGGTGTCTCATCACAACATATTCTATTTAGATCAATAATGACGGTAGTAGCCCAAATTTAGCAGTACGTATCAATGTATTGAATCTAAATTATAAAACTCGCCGTTTGATTCCTCCAAAAACAAATATTCTCCAGTATTGAAAACTTTGGTTAACTGCTTTTCTAGTTTTAAATTTTTTTTCTTAATTTCTTCTTCACTTTTTCCTGTATTCTTTTTCTTCCCATTTTTGCCGGAAATTTGTTAAACTTCTGTACAATAAGGCTATAGAGACGTGCGAAGCCTTGAGCCGGAGACACAGAATGGCTCGAATGGGAACACGCGACACAAGCTAGTGAGTTAGTGTTGCCAGTATCAGAAGGGATACCATATAAAAAGGAATTACTACTTTTAAAATCTGTGCAAGCCTAATACACGGAGATGCTACTAAAATACGTTAACAATAAATCGCAAAGAATGAAGCCGTGAAACATAATAAGTAATTACAGATGAATAAGATTTATTTAGAATAATTAAATGAAACCAGTTTTTACGGATTTGATCGCATATATTAACCTTTTTATATTCCCAACGTTTCTAGTATTTGACCCCACCCATGGCCACGTCACAAAGTTATTGTTAACCACGGCTACCTTCCCTTTAAAATTATTAATTTGTAGTTCGATCTATGCAAAATGAGCTTATAGTACCTTGAAGACTTGCGTGTGTGCGGGGATTGGGATTTAATTTTATCAATAATAGATTCCAATCTTCCATTAAAATATATTTCAAGTCGCCGAAGAGGATTAGTCAGGTTTTACCATCAGTCAAGCGTAATATTCATCTTCAAGATGCAAGAGTGGACAAGTTTGATTTTAAATGTGGTCGCTCTTACATAGGAGAAGTTAAAAGGTCAATAAAAACCCGTGTAAAAACCGCATGGCTGATGTGAATAAAGAGAAGAAGAAATTTATTTGGAACAAGTTTATTAATTAATCAATACAATAAACATAACTAAAAGTGAACAAGCGGTTAATTCTAAATATTATTTCCCATATACAGGTACAAATACTTGAAATGCAAAATAACAATTTAAAAAAATCAAATGGTTGTGTAAAAATATCGACTACCGCATATCATCCTGTGGTGTCGTCTTCATCATCATTCATCATCATCAACATCTTGAAACAGAATCAGAATCAGAAATTTATTGCTTTAAACATGGTAGTGCAAAGATGTTAACATAGTGGTATGTCCTCATGTTTGACTTATAATTGTCATGCAAATTTAAAAGTAGTTACATTTAATCTCTTAGAATAAAAATAAGTTAATAGACTCACAGACAGAACATTATTATATGTAATATTTTATAAATTGTATAATATTTTATGTCAAATTATTCAATCATAAAATAAAATAAAATAAAATAAACACAGAAAAGCTACAAACAAAATTAAAATTCAAAACCTCTTGGTCATCTAAGTATTCCTGGACTGAATAAAAGCACCTAGTGAAAAGCCAGGAACGTAACTCTTTTAAACAATGATAATGGCGAGAGCTTTGAAACTTGGATGAAGCTTATTATAAATTTTAACAGCCATACAATAACAGCTTCGTCTGTATAGTTGAATTCTTATTCTAGGTTGCATGATCCTTTCTCGATGTCTGGTAGGTTTATTTTTGTTTTGCTCTCTGGTGACAAAATAATGAGAATGTTGTCGACAAAAATACACATTTGTTTTATATACAGGCACAGTGGTAGGATTCAAGTTTTTCTTGAAAATGGTTTACAGCTTTCAAAAATGTACTCTGCAAATAGCCTAATACATTTTTTGGGCTATGAAAGCCTGGTTTACATCCGCTGAACCTCCCACAATATAATTTCGTAACTTAATAGTGATAACATAGTGTCTGCGAACATGTAACATTTATGTTGAGTTGCATTTGGTAAGTCGTTAATAAATATAAAAAAAAGGCCCCAAGATACTGCCTGTGGAACTCCACATGGGTTGATTTGATATTTTGACCGGAAAATACACTTTCTGGATTCAACGACTGTTGTACACTTTCTGGATTTAACGACTGTTGCTCGCTTCCTGATAGCCCACTGTCAATCATGGCAACTATGGCAAATTCTCCTCTATGAGGCAATCTATGGGGGAGGCCTATGTTCAACAGTGGACTTAGATGGGCTGTAACAGTTTTTAATGTCATTACATCACTTTACAACACATAAGCCCAGGAGTTGCCATAAAGCACGTCCTAATACCGACTCTATCAACTCCCAATATATCTTATACGATCTCCAATCCGCCTCGTTGATGAACGCCTAAACTAAAAGGTACGATTTTAAGACTTGTTCTCGGGTCTTTACTCACAATCCACGACTATTTTTGCCACCAGGGCGGCACCACTTAGGAATAAGGTGAAATATTTGACATATTTCATGGCTTGAGAAGTTATTTTGTTAGAAACGTGTAGAGATTAATGTTTATTTCCGAAATATTTGATATATTTTATGTTAATTAGATTAGAAATTATAAACTGAAATATGGATATGCCGAAAAGTAGGATAATCAAAATGGATAAATCTGTAAAAAATTAAAGAACACGCTATAAACTGAAAAACTTATGTTTTTATAACGCACCTTTTCGATGATGATGATAATGTCTTTTTTTATTAAGGGTCGGAAATGAGCACACATCTTCACTTGATGGTAAGTAGATACTGTGGCCCATTGACATCTACGTCTATTCTCGATTAAGAATCCAAATTCAGATGCGATGTCAACACAGTAGCATTGAACTGCTATTTTACGCTGGTATCCTGCAAAAGCGTGGTCCTACCCGGTCAAGCCGACTCATTCGTGGTACAACCATAATATAGCTGCGGCATGGCTCTACCAGGTTCAAAAATGTGTGACCATATGCATGATAAATAAGTTCACCTCAGTCCCAACTGGTGACATCTGATTAGCGTACGATTATTAACCCTCATTGCGTGAAGCTCCAATGTCGCTGTACACAGTAGATAAAGCCCATCAATCGCAAACAAAGTCTCTAGTCACCCGGAAATGATGCAACCGCAGTCGATTTCAATGTGACAGTTTAGTATTACTCAACTACGACTGTATCGAATGTGTGGTACTTAAATGTAGGTATTATATGAAATTCATAATAAAATGTTTCTCTTTATAGAACGCTCAATATAATAATTATAATAAGCACTATAAGTACTTTCCAGAAGCCGTATTCGAAAATGACTGCGCCAGGCTCTATTGGGACCGGACCGTCATCAAAAACATGACTATTCTTGCTTCTTAAGTCTGATATTGTGCTGATGGACAGGGCACAGTCGAGGATATTTTTAGTCGGCATTACCATTCTGTGTGACGAGAACCTCGTGAAAGCCACAACATAATATATAAGCGAATAAAATATATCTGGACCTGGCAGACGAGGTAACCAACATGTGAGGTGATCTGCCGACCAATTATTCCTGTGGTCGTTTCTGCGAACGGACTAATCGATCAGCCTCTCGGTCGTCTGAGGCTTCTGGGACTCCGTGACGGACCGCTCCGGGTTCATATGCAAAACGGTGCTCCTCGATACCGCCCGCATCTGCCGGTTTCTCCTTTGCCACTAACCCTCGGCTGTTTGGTCTCCCTGCCCAACACTCCTATCTTGTTAGGTTATTATTTATTTAATTTTAATTATTTATTTTACTTTATTTAATGTATATTTATCATTTTATTTTTTATATTTAGGTATACAGCCCAAAGATGAGAAAACTATATTGATACCCCAAAAATAATTAACTTTATTTCAGACGTGTAAAATGGTTAATATTTTTATTTATTTATTGTAAGTTAATTTCTCAAAATAAAAAAAATAGTAATTCATTTTAAAAACAATATCAAAATTACCTGTTTAAATTAAATATTATTATTGAATCGATTTTACATTTTATTGCTTATGCATATTGCAGGTGAATCTAATGCAGTCTTGCAGTCAATGCAGTCTTAATGTGATAATATAGTTGTTAATTATAGGTTATTAAAGCGATTCCTTTAAAATTATTAATTTATAGAGCTTGGGTTGGCTTCCTGAAAAGAGTTGGCATGCTGCCACTGGCAGCTTTTCTACAAAATCAATATAATACAGCTGCAGAAAGAAGATAATAGTTGTAACATTTTGTAAGCATCTTAAAAGTTAGAAGACATGTGTACTTTAGCTGGAATATTTTGTGAGAACTGAACATATAATATAACTTTTATGGGCTGGTCAAAAATAAGAAAATTGAAAACGGTACAGGTTACTTCTTCCTGTTGCTAGGTAGAAAAAAAGAGAGTGAAAGTGCTATCTACATTATAGTTCATTTCTTTATTCCATTATAAACCCACAGCTCCAACGATGAGGTAGCCATTTTTGATTTTTAGTTTTGTTTATGTTGGGTCTATCCATAAGACGAGTTGAAATACACTTGGTGGTACAGTATTGTTTTACAACTTTGTAAACAATTTCATATTTTATTGTATTTTTGCCGACAAACTGACTTACAGTTTGGAAAAATTTAAAAATGTAGAATGTAAACTCTTTGTAACAATAAATAAAAAAAATACTAGGACACCCCTAGCTTCCCGTCTAGTTCTACTCTTAACTATTTCTGCGGCTAAGCAGCTGTGCTTTCTCTGCGTTCCGGTCTGAAGGATGTAGAGAGCTAATAAAATGACAGCTTATTTATTGTAATTTAACCTTGAATAAGTGGTGAGTACTTTATATTTTCTTTAATAAAATTCAAGTTACAAAAGAATTTACAGTTCACCTGATGGTCAGTGAAATTAAGTGACAAATGAACTTACAGTCCATAAGTGGCTACTGGGACTACAGCACATAGACACCTGCAAACAAATAACGCTACTGATGCATTGTCACTAGCCCGAAACACGGAAGTCAGACAATGTAACTGCTTCTTGGCAGAAGGAAAGTGTTAGCATAAGTATTTTAAGGTAATAAGTGGTCAACGTAAATACTTCTAGTGTTAATTTTGTACGTGGTAAAGCCCAAGCTGCAGCTATATTTATAGCATAGTTGTAGCACGAATGGGTCAGCTCGACCGGGGACCACGCTCTCACAAAATACCATCGTAAAATAGCAGCTTAATGCTACTGTGTTTCGTATGGTGAGTGTAGAGAACCCTTTTTACTGGAAAGAGGCATTCCATCTTATTCCTCCAAGGCTGACAACGCATCTGTGTTTTGATTCGTTATCGAGGATAGATGTGGATGTCTGTTACAACAACCACTTACCATCAGGTGGATTGTTAGCTCGTTTGTCACCCTATTTCTATAAAAAAATTAATAACGTTGCTTGTTTTTTTTTAATAATCACATAAAAACGATTCGGTTGGTCCCTTTATTTTGAACTATAATTTTAATTTCAAATAAAGTTTCGTAATAACGTTAATATGTCAGCTCTCTTATTGTTCGGGTCTCAGGCAGAAATTAAAAAAAATCAGGTCAAAAGCAATTTTAAAAGCGTTAGGAATAGATCTATAACAGCGAGCACAGTGCAGGCTATGGCCAAGTGCCAAGTCGTTCAAATTTACAAATCCCATGAAAGTGTAGGTTATAAGGTATTAATCAAACTCTTGCTTTAGGGATTAGCGTTTCAGTGAAACATCTAAGCCGAATTCTTACTTTGTTAAAATTTAAAATTCATGTTTTATTTTGGTCCGAGAGCTCATGACGCATTTTTTCATGAAGTGTTTGATGCATCATGAAACTTTGTTGAAAAGTATCAGTCCACTCAATAAGCAGGTATATGACTGTTTGCCTGGCCTACCTGGGTACACCTGGTACTGTGTGCATACAGGTAAGTCAAAAATTTTTAAAAAGTGTTTGTTTCAAATAATTATAATGACTATCCGTCAGCTAAGTAGATAAAAATTAAGAAAAAAACTGGTAGTCACTTCTGAAGGGTCGACATAGGGCAAACTACTACAAAAGTTGTATTTTCAAAATTCAAAAAAGTATTTGATTTAATCTGCCATTTTTACAGCGTGTTTATTATATATATATAATAAAAAATTCTCACAAAATGGCAAACAGTTTCTCCAGGGGTTAATAATTTAAAAATATTTAAATAAATCTTGCGTGGACAGGAGACAAATGTGCTACGGGTTGTAATGAGTGCGACAGAGAGCGACGGTCGCCGATATGCCCTTAGTCATTCTTCGCGCTCCCATTGGCTGCGGATCACGTGATCTTGTACAGCTGTTACAATTGAAATGAAAGATATGCATAGGCATGATATTACACATAATTATATTATATAATATATTATAATATATTATTTTAATTATATTATATTATTTTATACTAACTTTTAATATTTATATATTGAAATATATTTTATTGGATTAAATTTCAAGAAAAGTAGATACTAATGAAGTTTGCCAAATACTAACAAATAATTACAGCTAATGGAAATAAGGAAGTTTCGGGTTGATAGAAGTAGATTTTTTTAATTATCTCATTGGTTACTAGGAAAAATTTTGACAGTAAAAAATATCTATATCTATCGTTGACGATGAAAACCTGGATTGGAATTAAGAGATAAGTTCACTGGTAAAACGACACCACTATTTATAGCTTATGTTCTTGTAGAATTTTAACAATGTTTGGCACCTTTGTAATGTATTTTCAGAATGTGATAACACTACAACATTTTCACTTTACATACACAAACAGATTTCATTGTAATCGATTGCTTGAATTATTAAGAACTATTAATCCAAAATAGTGTATTTAACAACTGATTTTAATGTAAAATTACAAACAGTACAGTCACAAGACGCAATAAAGAATAGACGAAAATTCTTTAAGTAAATACTATTCTGCCGGTACAGCTGTACAAGATCACATAATCCATAGCAATAGGGCGCGAAGAATGACTAAGGAATATCGGCAATCGTCGCTCTCTGTCGAACTCATAACGACCTGTGCACATTTGTCTCCTGTCCACGCAAGATTTACTTTTTATTTAATCTTTAATATACTATAACTTAATTATCATACAGTCCTATTCCTGTGCTATCGTGCCAGAACGCTGGCTGCGTTTCCTCGCTGAACGGCTTTACTTAGCTTTTGAGCGAGAAAAGAACCAGCCCTCTTATAACCAGCAGCAACGCGGATAGAGTTCCTTTAGGAACTTCACCACACGAGGACCCACGGTCCGATAGTTTCTACAGCCAAATGGCACAAATATGTAGGTAGTCATCTCTCAGAGATACATATTTGCACCATTTACTCAGTTCAGCTGCCGCTGATGCCGCCCTGGCTCTAAACGATGTACCCCTGAGATGAGAGTCTACGCAAGTAGCATCATACACTAGGGCTTTACCTCTCTCCCAAGGGATCAATATCATACCGTCGGGTCTCCTGCCATCGTCTCTAAATATTCCACAAAACTCTAAAACCGAGGGAACATTTATAAAGTGAAATTGTTAATTGCAATTTTAAGCGCTAATTTACTACGTGTTTGGCGGCGAAGGAAACATCGTGATGTTACTTGCATATCTTTTACTGCTCTTTGGTTTAGTGGTCTTAAACGCGACTAATTATCTTGAGGTCCTGGGTTCTGAATTGCGAGTCGTCAAAATCTCGAAATCAGTTATTAAAGTTTTCTGTCAAAATTTCAGTAGCAGGCCTGAAGTCAGGAATTTGGCGATGTATGGACCCAGTGCAGTGCCTCGAAAAGCAAGTAAGGCCGTTTTGTCTTGCGCCTCACCTCTCATGGGAATATAAGAGTGAGGTAATAGAGATGCAATTGCTTGCACACATACCTCAGGCACTACAATGCTGTCCCGCGCAGCTGGGTAGTCTCCATTGAGACCCACCGTGACCGAAATTCGGTCTTGAGGACATTAAATAGTTATTATTATCTTAGAAATAAAATCTTTCGAAGACGTGTAAAGTCTGCCAACACGCACTGAAGCAGCGCTGGGAATTTATTGCTCTATAAACCTCTCAGAGATTAGAGGTTGCTTGTGGCTAGCAGATGGTCACATAAAGGTTGTAACCTATCTTATTGGATAAATTCGAATTATTTGACATTGAAATATTTAATATGTACTCGGTACTAGCATATACAAAGTCTCTTTATTACCAAGTTTAAATATTTTATCAAACAAAAACTGTATAAAAAATAAATGAATACATATTGTAATATAAATGAATACATGGATGATAATAACCCCTGGTAATGAGGTGGTCGCTTCCAAGCTGTTTTTTCTAGTGCGTGGTATATTCTACTTCAATATTATTGGCTATGTTTTAAGTGATCTAAATCTTGTATGAGTCTAGGTAGCATCAATGAACCCTTAAAAATATGTAAGTGTATTAAAAGAAATATATAATTCTAACTATGTAAGTGGGTAAGCCGGGGCTTTAATTGTTCCATACACTATGTTTGGCACCGACGTTAGAATGTGAAATTATTTTATTATTCTTAGTTCATTGAAGTCGGTTTTACATTTTATTAAAATATAGCTGTTCCCCGCGAATTCGTGGCGTGGAATTTGTTATGATTGGATTTCATGGTTTTAATTTTTTAACTAATTCTTTTACTAAAACAAAAATAGCCTAAGTTACTCCTTATAACATCAGTTATCTGACAGTGAAAATCCCGTCGAAATTGGTCCAGCCGTTTCAGATTCAGATTAGCAGATTCGGATTAGCAGGAATAAACAGACAGACAGACAGATAGACAAAAATTTAAAAAATTGTTTTTTTGTTATAAGTACCGTAAATACTTTCATATGCATTTAGTAAAAAGCTGTTATTTTGAAATTATAAACAGACACTTCAATTTTATTTGTTATTTGTATAGAGTATAGATTAATTTTATACTACCCATGAACCTATAAACAATTTATACGTTCATGAATACCCATAAAACATTTATTATTTTTTATTTATTTTTAACTTCATATTATACACTCTAATGTTATAGGCGGACTTTATGTCCGAGGTATTATCTCCCAATCTACCTTAGAGTGCAGAGATAAAGAGGTAAGTGTAAATAAGAAGTACAGAAGTACATATATAACTGAATACATATAAACATAATGAACATATATACAACAAGACCTCATCTCATTGCTGGGAATGTCTTGGCGGATATCACATATCTTCGAAATATATATTTGTTTTAATTTTCAGGCATGCAGGTTGCCTCACGATATTTTCCTTCACCGCCGAGCAGAAACTGCTAATTATGTTTTAACATGTTCCGGGACTGCGTTTTATGCGCAATTCATTAGAACCGAGACCCTTTTACAGAAACGAGGAATTCCATCGTAGTTCAGGGTGACAACGCATCTGCATTTTGATTCTTAGTCAAAGATAAATGTAGATGTCTGTGGATCACATATCACTTACCATCAGGTGGTCTGTGTGCTCCTTTGTCACCCTTATTCTATAAAAATGTATAAACGACTCACTAAAAGTAGAAAATCCTACTGAGTAGATATCGTTTTAATTATAAAGAATAATATTACGTGTAAACATCTAACTTAAAAATAGGAAATCAAACGTGCTTCATCATCATCGTCATAATCATTACCGACAATCACTAGTCCACTGTTAAATAAAGGCTCCTAAAGGCCTCTCTAACGTGGTAGAGCCATGCTGCAGCTATATTAGTAGTATAGTTGTAGTACAAATGGGTCGGCTCGACCGGGAAGGACCACGCTCTCACAGAATACCAGCGTAAAATAGCAGCTTAACACTGCTGTGTTTCGTATGGTGAGTGTAGAGAACGGAGACCCTTTTACTGGAAAAGGCATTCCATCTTAGTCCTCACGGGTGACAACGCATCTGCATTTAAGTTCGCAAACGAAGATAGATGTAGATGTCTGGGTCACAACAACCACTTACCATCAGGTGGACTGTGTGCTCGTTTGTCACCCTTATTCTATAAAAAATGTATGTTAAACGACTCCACTAAAGTAGAAAATCCTACTGAGTAGATATCGTTTTAATTATAAAGAATAATATTACGTGTAAACATCTAACTTATAAAATAGGAAATCAAACGTACTTCATCATCATCGTCATAATCATTACCGACAATCACTAGTCCACTGTTAAATAAAGGCTTCTCTAACGTGGTAGAGCCATGCTGCAGCTATATTAGTAGTATAGTTGTAGTACGAATGGGTCGGCTCGACCGGGAAGGACCACGCTCTCACAGAATACCAGCGTAAAATAGCAGCTTAACACTGCTGTGTTTCGTATGGTGAGTGTAGAGAACCGGAGACCCTTTTACTGGAAAAGGCATTCCATCTTAGTCCTCACGGGTGACAACGCATCTGCATTTTGATTCTTTATTGAAGATAGATGTAGATGTCTATGGTCACAGCAACCACTTACCATCAGGTGGACTGTGTGCTCGTTTGTCACCCTATCCTATTAAAAAAAAAAGGAATGACATAAAGGACGGTCCTGAGCCATCTGTACCTGGCGACTTCATCTTTTACCAGTTCGTCACTCAATGTTGTCGGCGGGGCCCAACAATTCGCTTACCAATGCGACGGCGAGAACCTTTCATGACCATCGGTCGTCGATTCTTACAGCTATAGGCCGGCCATTGCCACTACAGCTTACTGATCTGATGGGCTATGTCAGTTACTTTATTCCTACTGCGGATATCCTTATTACGAGTCTATCACGCAGAGAAACTCTGAGCATAGCTCACCCGTAAAGAAGCAACCGTACTTATTATTTACGATTATAATACTTAATAATAATAATAGTAATATCCTCCAGACCGAATTTTGGTCACGGCGGTCAGTCTCGATGGAGGCTAGTCATCTTCGTAGAACAGGATTATAGTGCACCAGTGTAGCACAAGCAGGTGCACTCTCTATTCCCTCACTCTCATAGTCAGATGGGACGGTGAACCGACTCGACCGGAGAGATCAGGCGCAGGACTTTACGAGGCACGGGGATGAAACACCGCCAACTTTCTGACTCTGGGCTGCTACTGAAATTTATTGGCAGAAAAACTCATTAGCTGACTTTTTTTGCGACCTGGATTTAATCCGAACTATAATAATTATTATAGTTCAGTCACATGAGTAAAGAAACCGTACCGTAGTTCAGATGAGACATCATGTGACATACAATATCTAGGACAAAAGTCATTTGCTTACAACACATAAAAACTCAAATCCCACTCCTAGATTAATTCATTGAAATACTATACCAACAAAATAGTGACGATGCCACGGACTATGCAGAATGCGAGAGAAACGCATGTTGATCGTCACTTGAAGCCAGTGGAAAAATCACCGCGTTTTCAATTAATTTAAAAAACCTATTTTAAAATCTATTTTATTTGTAGTATCAGTGACACTAACTTATAGCGACGGTGAAAGAAAATCTGTCATCTAGTTTCAATAGGCAGTGATATAAGGCGACTATGAGAAATTCCAGAAAAATGTTATGGTTTTCGATAGATAATATCGGTATAACCCAGTGAACGCAAATAAAACATGGAAGCATTCCTGGCCCCAAAAATGACTCAACGCAAATTGAGCTGCAGTAGGCGTGGCTTAATTTTGATTAATTATAATTTGTATTGCACCTTAATACATAAAACGTTTTTGGTGGCTAGTGACGAGCACAATGGTATATAATAAATGTTGTAAGTGACTTATATACTACTTGACTATTATAATTTAACGTTAAGCAATAAAAACCAAAAACTATCATGAAATAAGGTCATCCATCTTTCGTCTGTGCGTTCCGAGTAGTAATAAAACATAATAAACTATTAGTGAGTTTCATTATCACGTGGTAGAGCCATGCTGCAGCTATATTAGTAGTATAGTTGTAGTACGAATGGGTCAGCTCGACCGGGAAGGACCACGCTCTCACAGAATACCAGCGTAATAGCAGCTTAACACTGCTGTGTTTCGTATGGTGAGTGTAGAGAACCGGAGATCCTTTTACTGGAAAGAGGCATTCCATCTTAGTCCTCACGGGTGACAACGCATCTGCATTTTGATTCTTTATTGAAGATAGATGTAGATGTCTATGGGTCACAGCAACCACTTACCATCAGGTGGACTGTGTGCTCGTTTGTCACCCTATCCCAAAAAAAAAAATTGTGTCAGCTTGTTTGAATTACTGTGCCATTCTGCGCTCTTATGATTTATTTGTATTCACTGATATTGGGATATCATCAGTTGATTTCATTTCGGCGCGAAAGAAACGTTGAAAGTGTGAACATCTGCTGTCTGCCAAATGTGGCGATAATGTCAATCTCTCTACAACCAGAAAGACTACTCAGATGTGGAACCTCCTAAAATGGTTCAGCCTTTTGTACAGCTATGCTGCGACATGGTCTAATGAAGAGAGAAAGAATATACTTCGACCACTTTGATAATTGAAAATGTATAGAGTCTAATATTAATCAAAAATCAAACCCGACTTCAAAAACTAAACAGTTTATCTGTACTCGTATATTATATAATTTCCACGCAAAAGCTTCTGAGTCAGTGCTAAGTAGTGTACCTTAGAATTAAAACGCCGATTTTAGAAGCTATGTGGATATTATCCTAATTTTAGTTTTGATGACGGTTATTACTTTTATTAAAACTATCTGTGCCCCGCGGTTTCACCCGCGTATTATTTAAGGCGCTGCACAAACCTAGACACTTTTGTGTCTTGTGTGGGATACAAGCTACCAATCAATATTTTATTTTCATGTAATCAATATGAAACCAGTCATTCCTTGCGCAGACATAGACACTTTTTGTGTCCAGTTGCTTTCACTTGACAGATACCGACCGCCAATCAAAAAGTGTTTGGTGTAGGTAAATGGAAAATTTAAGTCATCAGTTGCAGACACAAGCAACACAAAACAAATTACGCGCGACTTTAACGTGTTGATTTGCCTGTAAATATTGACGGCGACGACGTCTACGTCAACGTGTAATCAACACAACAAGCAAATGTAATGTTCCTCCATCGACATCCAAGGTGAAGCTGACGGAAAACAAGCAACGAATTGTTACCAGTGTCCAGAAGTAGCAACCGGCGACTGTGTCCGATGCCGCTACGGACACAGCAACTACGGTTTCCTGATGGTTTGCCGTGTTGGTAACTAGTGTCTAATTACTGATTGATTAATTGATTTATAGTATTTCAATAAAGACAATATTTTTAGTAACCTTTTCATTTGGTATTAAATATATGGTTTTCACCGCATCTTGTTCTAGATAAGCCAACATATAACTGGCCATGGGAAAACAGCATTCACTTAAATTGTGCTGGAAGTCTGTCCTGTGCTTTATTTATAGTGACTGCAAACGATACTTTACGGAAATTATATTCTTTTAAAACTAAATGGTAAATTTGTAGGTATCATAGGATTCGAGGTATTAATGTCGTTTGCCCAACTGCTGGCCCAGTCAAAACTATAGCAATTATGATATTATTTCAAAGAAATTTAACTTGAAGCCTAGTCCGTTACATAGACTTGGTGGCGCAGGTTTCAATAAAATAATGGGAGTGCCACTTCAAATATAAGGGCCCACAAGGATTCATATGAATATAAGGTTCATGATACAAGGGTTCAATGAATATAAGGGCAGCCCAAGGATTCACAGAATTTAAAAATTCTGAGCAAGGTGGTTTATGTTGTCGCCTGATCATTTGACCATTATTTTATCGTTGATGGCGTCAACGGTTGTATTTTGGCAGCTAAAATTTTCCTTTCACATATCCATTGATAATTTTTTGATTTATATTAGCAACATCCGGGTATACTCTAGAGATTAGGTCTTCAGTGATGGTTACGATTTCACCAAGGTCTTTATCAATGGATTTTTTTTTCGGTTGACTCAGGTACTTTCCCATTACCAATCAATAATAGCTTTTTTGGGAAATCTGTGTTTCCTCCACCC
The DNA here is from genome assembly GCA_029286625.1 of Parnassius orleans. Taxonomy (NCBI): domain Eukaryota; kingdom Metazoa; phylum Arthropoda; class Insecta; order Lepidoptera; family Papilionidae; genus Parnassius; species Parnassius orleans. The sequence goes on from JAGSMP010000223.1 coordinate 1,589,415, forward strand.
AAGTGACTCCTCATGTTGGTATACAGCTCCAAGAATTCAACAGATTTCCACAAAGGGGAAGATTTTAAGCAAAATTTAATAATATCTGCTCTAGTTCCCCTGACTATTACAGGCAAAGTTTGTATGAAATCACCAGAAAACATAAAAGTAATTCCACCCATAACTTTTGTGTGCTCCTATCTCTCTGAGAGTTCTGTCTAATGCCTCTACGTGAGATCTATGAGTCATGGCACTCATTCCATATTAGACTAGCATCTTGCAAGATTTTACCCAACGGGCCATTTTACAGATAGAGCATTAACAGGTCCTGATTTTCATTTCGAACTATTTAATATGTCTTCACACAAGTAATCACAATTTTTTCCATAATTACATTGGCTCTAATGGCTGGCAAAATATTAAGATGATGGCAAATAATTCTCTCAATTTGACTGCCGACTCAGAAATAGCTCCGTCTGAAAGTGTATTTTCCCAATGTTCATCTCCTTTTAGTAATCCTTGTTCTTTGCAAGCACCTTGAGGCGTGGCTAGCATAATGCTATTTACAGTTCTAAGATTTTCAAAAGAAGTTGGTCCACGTACATTCATTATAGCATTATTAAATAAAAATATTCTGTTTGAGTTAAATGAATATTATAAACACGACCTAAAGCTGCGTCTTTTTTACCAGGGTATCAATTAACATCCCGCCCACGTTTCCTTCTAGGAAATTTATTTTCCCAGACGCAGAATCGTCATTTCTGCAGAGTTCAAAAGCCAATAAGCGTCGATGCAGGTGGATTATTAACGCGTTCTTGAAGGTTGTCATCATTTAATTATATTTTTGTCCATTTTGCAAATGGACCGCTAAATGGATGACTACTGAGTAGCGCTTATGGATCGGAAACTGAAATATTCTCCAAACTGTGATGTACTTGCAAATATATTTTATTGCTTTGAATGTGCGTTGAAAATTCGTAATAGAACTGGATTATATGGAACGACCCATCTATTGTCTAGATTCTCACATTTAGGACTATTTCCCCACAATTTGATGCTCTACGTATATAGGTTGGGTAACCATCATCACCAGTTTGTGTCTCAGAAATAAACTTCCTTGAATATTTTTAGTACACATGTTTTCTTTCATGCAGGGTGACGTCGGTTATTTGGTCCAAGGACCGTGAATCATGTTTTACATCACAAAGTGATAAAGTTCAGGATCTTGTTCTTTGTCAGGTATTTCAGCCCGTATTATAACATCTATAGAATCTGTTTGAGTTTTGTTTGTAAGCCATAGCAAAATATACGCATGTGGTTACCCTTTTTTTTGTCATTCTACGCTATAAGCAAAAGCCTTAGTTGTGCAAAAATATATTTTTGTTAATAAGTCCATCATTTTCTTGAGTTTTAAATGAAAACAGAACCAAATCCTATCTTGTGATTTTGATTTGGAAATAACTCGATTAACTATTATGATTATTTATAAATTAACCGTTCAGAACGACCTTAATTTTATATTAAATTTACATATTTCCTAAGTACATACTCAATTACCAAAAGTAAAATTCAAATTATTCAATCATAGGTGCACACAGTCAACGTCAAACTCTGCAAGTCACGTTTGTAACGAAAAGAGCTGTTCATGCATGCTAAGATGCGCGAAATAACTTCTTTCCACCAGAGATGTGCGAGGTAGCTGGGCGGTGCGAGGATGTGTGAGGCTGTGTAACGGTGTGAGCGTTTCCACCAGAGATGTGCTATGCAGCTGAGCGGTGCGAGGATACGTAATGCTGTGAAACAGTGCGCAGATGAGTGGTGCGAGGATGTGTAGCGGGCTCGTTTTAGATGCGAGCGGGGTGAGGTGTGGAGCGGGCGCGCGCGCCGCTGCTCGCTAATTCTTGCATCCTTCCTAGCACAAATCCTCGCAACACATCCTCGTACTCATCCTCGCACCCATCCCTCGCACGTCCTCGCCACACACTTCCCTTGTTTTGTATATAAAAACCTCGCTCCGCTGAGCTGTTTCACCAGAGCTGCGCTGAGCGGGCTAGGTAAATAAAGTGATTCTATTGGTTCTTAACAACACATCCTCGCTACGCATCCTCGCACATCCCTGGTGGAAACGCAGACTTATTGCGTTCACTGCTGGTTTCTCTCCGATCTCATCGGGCGGCTAGGGTTTATTCGGTGGTTCGCGCTCCGAGTAGAGTGTTCATTATTTTAATTTTTCATTATCTCTTAAACTATGCGTCCAAATAACATAAAAAGCAAAGTTTATCTTCATAAAATGTCTTGATGATGAAGTAACTTACGTTCGTAAGTTAATATGCCATGCCTAATAATAACGCTCATAAATCACTTTTTAATTTTCAATACATTTTTGTCACAAAATACCTTGTGGCTTATGTATGAAATCTCCATCTAAAAAGCACGGACTTTTTTGATGGAGTAAAGACCAATATTTTGTAGATTATTGTATTTATGTAATACTAAACGTTACGCCAGCGCACGAATAAAGCAGTTAGAGGCGCCTTTTCTTCCGACTTGGCAAAAACCAATATTTAAGGCTAGCTGAGAGATATAGGCTAATGAGATAGCCTATACTATTCCACATGAATTTGGCTATTATATACAAAAGGATTTTCAAATCGGACTGGTAGTTCCAGAGATTAGCACGTTTAAACAAACAAAAATTTCTTCCGCTTTATTATATTATAGATTTATTTACACTTTAGTGGATTATAAGATTAAGAATGACCACCTTAGTTTATCACTTCAAATAATTAAAAATCTAACTAATATTGCGAATAAGTCTGATATTGTGCTGATGGACAGGGCACAGTCGAGGATATTTTTAGTCGGCATTACCATTCTGTGTGACGAGAACCTCGTGAAAGCCACAACATAATATATAAGCGAATAAAATATATCTGGACCTGGCAGAAGAGGTAACCAACATGTGAGGTGATCTGCCGATCGAAATTATTCCTGTGGTCGTTTCTGCGAACGGACTAATCTCGATCAGCCTCTCGGGTCGTCTGACTCCGTGACAGATCGCTCCGGGTTCAAATGCAGAAAACGGTGCTCCTCGATACCGCCCGCATCATCCGCCGGTTTCTTTCCCTTTGCCACTAACCCTCGGCTGTTTGGTCTTCCCTGCCCAACACTTCCATCTTGTTGGGTTATTTTTTTTTTAATTATTTATTTTACTTTATTTAATGTATATTTATCATTTTATTTTATATATTTATGTATACAGCCCAAAAAGATGAGAAAACTATATTAATACCCCCAAAATAATTAACTTTATTTCAGATGTGTAAAATGGTTAATATTTTTATTTATTTATTGTAAGTTAATTTCTCAAAATAAAAAATAATCATACATTTAAAAACAATATCAAAATTACCTGTTTAAATTAAATATTATTATTGAATCGATTTTACATTTTATTGCTTATGCATATTGCAGGTGAATCTAATGCAGTCTTGCAGTCAATGCAGTCTTAATGTGATAATATATAGTTGTTTATTATAGGTTATTAAAGCGATTCCTTTAAAATTATTAATTTATAGAGCTTGGGTTGGCTTCCTGAAAAGAGTTGGCATGCTGCCACTGGCAGCTTTTCTACAAAATCAATATAATACAGCTGCAGAAAGAAGATAATAGTTGTAACATTTTGTAAGCATCTTAAAAGTTAGAAGGCATGTGTACTTTAGCTGGAACATTTTGTGAGAACTGAACATATAATATAACTTTTATGGGCTGGTCAAAAATAAGACAATTGAAAACGGTACGGGTTACCACTTCTTCCTGTTGCTAGGTAAAGAAAAAGAGAGTGAAAGTGCTATCTACATTATAGTTCATTTCTTCATTCCATTATAAACCCACAGATCCAACGATGAGGTAGCCATTTTTGATTTTTAGTTTTGTTTATGTTGGGTCTATCCATAAGACGAGTTGAAATACACTTGGTGGTACAGTATTGTTTTTACAACATTGTAAACAATTTCATATTTTATTGTATTTTTGCCGACAAACTGACTTACAGTTTGGCAAAATTTAAAAAAATGTAGAATGTAAACTCTTTGTAAGAATAAATAAAAAAAATACTGGGACACCTTTTCTGCCTAGCTTTCCGTCTGGTTCTACTTTTAACTATTTCTGCGGCTAAGCACCTGTGCTTTCTCTGCGTTCCGGTATGAAGGATGTAGAGAGCTAATAAAGTGACAGCTTATTTATTTAGCAATTTAACCTTGAATAAGTGAGGTGAGTACTTTATATTTTCTTTAATAAAATTCAAGTTACAAAAGAATTTACAGTTCACCTGATGGTAAGTGAAATTGAAGTGACAAATGAACTTACAGTCCATAAGTGGCTACTGCAGGACTACAGCACATAGACACCTGCAAACAAATAACGCTACTGATGCATTGTCACTAGCCCGAAACACGGAAGTCAGACAATGTGTAACTGCTTCTTGGCAGAAGGAAAAAGTGTTAGCATAAGTATTTTAAGTTAATAAGTGGTCAACGTAAATACTTCTAGTGTTAATTTTGTACGTGGTAGAGCCAAGCTGCAGCTATATTTATAGCATAGTTGTAGCACGAATGGGTCGGCTCGACCGGGGAAGGACCACGCTCTCACAGAATACCATCGTAAAATAGCAGCTTAATGCTACTGTGTTTCGTATGGTGAGTGTAGAGAACCCTTTTTACTGGAAAGAGGCATTCCATCTTATTCCTCAAGGCTGACAACGCATCTGTGTTTTGATTCGTTATCGAGGATAGATGTGGATGTCTATGGGCCACAGCAACCACTTACCATCAGGTGGATTGTTAGCTCGTTTGTCACCCTATTTCTATAAAAAAATTAATAACGTTGCTTGTTTTTTTTTAATAATCACATAAAAACGATTCGGTTGGTCCTTTTATTTTGAACTATAATTTTTAATTTCAAATAAAGTTTCGTAATAACGTTAATATGTCAGCTCTCGCTATTGTTCGGGTCTCGAGCCAGAAATTTAAAAAAAAATCAGGTCAAAAGCAATTTTAAAAGCGTTAGGAATAGATCTATAACAGCGAGCACAGCAGCCTTGGCTATGGCCAAGTGCCAAGTCGTTCAAATTTACAAATCCCATGAAAGTGTAGGTTATAAGGTATTAATCAAACTCTTGCTTTAGGGATTAGCGTTTCAGTGACATCTAAGCCGAATTCTTACTTTGTTAAAAATTTAAAATTCATGTTTTTTATTTTGGTCCGAGAGCTCATGACGCATTTTTCATGAAGTGTTTGATGCATCATGAAACTTTGTTGAAAAGTATCAGTCCACTCAATAAGCAGGTATATGACTGTTTGCCTGGCCTACCTGGGTACACCTGGTACTGTGCATACAGGTAAGTCGCAAAAAAATTTGCCCAAAAAAAAGTGTTTGTTTCAAATAATTATAATGACTATCCGTCAGCTAAGTAGATAAAAAATTAAGAAAAAAAACTGGTAGTCACTTCTGAAGGGGTCGACATAGGGGCAAACTACCACAAAGTTGTATTTTCAAAAATTCAAAAAAAGTATTTGATTTAATCTGCCATTTTTACAGCGTGTTTATTATATATATATAATAAAAAATTCTCACAAAATGGCAAACAGTTTCTCCAGGGGTTAGTAATTTAAAAATATTTAAATAAATCTTGCGCGGACAGGAGACAAATGTGCTACGGGTTGTAATGAGTGTGACAGAGAGCGATGGTCGCCGATATGCCTTTAGTCATTCTTCGCGCTCCCATTGGCTGCGGATCACGTGATCTTGTACAGCTGTTACAATTGAAATGAAAGATATGCATAGGCATGATATTACACATAATTATATTATATAATATATTATAATATATTATTTTAATTATATTATATTATTTTTATACTTACTTTAAATATTTATATATTGAAATATATTTTATTGGATTAAATTTCAAGAAAAGTAGATACTAATGAAGTTTACTTAAATGCACAACAATAATTACAGCTAATGGAAATAAGGAAGTTTCGGGTTGATAGAAGTAAGATTTTTTTTAAATTATCTCATTGGTTACTAAGGAAAAATTTTTGACAGTAAAAAAATATCTATATCTATCGTTGACGATGAAAACCTTGGGTTGGAATTAAGAGATAAGTTCACTGGTAAAACGACACCACTATTTATAGCTTATGTTCTTGTAGAATTTTTAACAATGTTTGGCACCTTTGTAATGTATTTTCTGAGAATGTGATAACACTACCAACATTTTTCACTTTACAAAATACACAAGAAACAGATTTCATTGTAATCGATTGCTTGAATTATTAAGAACTATTAATCCAAAATAGTGTATTTAACAACTGATTTTAATGTAAAATTACAAACAGTACAGTCACAAGACGCAATAAAGAATAGACGAAAATTCTTTAAGTAAATACTATTCTGCCGGTACAGCTGTACAAGATCACATAATCCGTAGCCAATAGGAGCGCGAAGAATGACTAAGGGTATATCGGCAATCGTCGCTCTCTGTCGAACTCATAACGACCTGTAGCACATTTGTCTCCTGTCCACGCAAGATTTACTTTTTTATTTAATCTTTAATATATACTATAACTTAATTATCATACAGTCCTATTCCCCGTGCTATCGTGCCAAGAACGCTGGCTGCGTTTCCTCGCTGAACGGCTTTACTTAGCTTTTGAGCGAGAAAAGAACCAGCCCTCTTATAACCAGCAGCAACGCGGATAGAGTTCCTTTAGGAACTTCACCGCACGAGGAGCCCACGGTCCGATAATTTCTACAGCAAATGGCACAAATATGTAGGTAGTCATCTCTCAGAGATTCATATTTGCACTATTTACTCGGTTCAGCTGCCTCTGATGCCAAGGCCCCGGCTCTAAACGAGGTACTCCTGAGATGAGATAAGTCTACGCAAGTAGCATCCCACACTAGGGCTTTACCTCTCTTCCAAGGGACTAATATCATACCGTCGGGTCTCCTGCCATCGTCTCTAAATATTCCACAAAACTCTAAAACCGAGGGAACATTTATAAAGTGAAATTGTTAATTGCAATTTTAAGCGCTAATTTACTACGTGTTTGGCGGCGAAGGAAACATCGTGATGTTACTTGCATATCTTTTACTGCCTCTTTGGTTTAGTGGTCTTAAACGCGACTAATTATCTTGAGGTCCTGGGTTCGAATTGCGAGTCGTGTCAAAATCTCGAAATCAGTTATTAAAGTTTTCTGTCAAAATTTCACAGTAGCAGCCCGAAGTCAGGAATTTGGCGATGTATGGACCCAGTGCAGTGCCTCGAAAAGCAAGTAAGGCCGTTTGTCTTGCGCCTCACCTCTCTCTCATGGGAATATAAGAGTGAGGTAATAGAGAGTGCAATTGTGCCTTGCACATACACTCGGGCACTACAATGCTGTCCCGCGCAGCTGGGTAGGCTCCGTTGAGACTGGCAGCCGTGACCGAAATTCGGTCTGGAGAACATTAAATAGTTATTATTATCTTATAAATAAAATATTTCGAAGACGTGTAAAGTCTGCCAACACGCACTGAAGCAGTGCTGTGTATTTATTGCTCTATAAACCTCTCAGAAATTAGAGGTTGCTTGTGGCCAGCAGATAGTCATATAAAGTAATCTATCTTATTGGATAAATTCTAATTATTTGACATTGAAATATTTAATATGTACTCGGTACTAGCATATACAAAGTCTCTTTATTACCAAGTTTAAATATTTTATCAAACAAAAACTGTATAAAAAATAAATGAATACATATTGTAATATAAATGAATACATGGATGATAATAACCCCTGGTAATGAGGTGGTCGCTTCCAAGCTGTTTTTTCTAGTGCGTGGTATATTCTACTTCAATATTATTTGGCTATGTTTTAAGTGATCTAAATCTTGTATGAGTCTAGGTAGCATCAATGAACCCTTAAAAATATGTAAGTGTATTAAAGAAATATATAAAATTCTAACTATGTAAGTGGGTAAGCCGGGGCTTTAATTGTTCCATACACTATGTTTAGCACCGACGTTAGAATGTGAAACTATTTTATTATTCTTGGTTCATTGAAGTCAGTTTTTACATTTTATTAAAATACTAGGTGTTACCCGCGAATTCGCCGGCGTGGAATTTGTTATGATTGGATTTCATGGGTTTTAATTTTTTTAACTAATTCTTTTACTAAAACAAAAATAGCCTAAGTTACTCCTTATAACATCAGTTATCTGACAGTGAAAATCCCGTCGAAATTGGTCCAGCCGTTTCAGATTCAGATTAGCAGATTCGGATTAGCAGGAATAAACAGACAGACAGACAGATAGACAAAAATTTAAAAAATTGTTTTTTTGTTATAAGTACCGTAAATACTTTCATATGCATTTAGTAAAAAGCTGTTATTTTGAAATTATAAACAGACACTTCAATTTTATTTATTTGTATAGAGTATAGATTAATTTTATACTACCCATGAACCTATAAACAATTTATACGTTCATGAATACCCATAAAACATTTATTATTTTTTTATTTATTTTTAACTTCATATTATACACTCTAATGTTATAGGCGGACTTTATGTCCGAGGTATTATCTCCCAATCTACCTTAGAGTAGTGCAGAGATAAAAGAGGTAAGTGTAAATAAGAAGTACAGAAGTACATATATAACTGAATACATATAAACATAATGAACATATATACACAACAAAGACCTCATCTCATTGCTGGGAATGTCTTGGCGGATATCACATATCTTCGAAATATATATTTGTTTTAATTTTTCAGGCATGCAGGTTGCCTCACGATATTTTCCTTCACCGCCGAGCAGAAACTGCTAATTATGTTTATAAATATGTTCCGGGACTGCGTTTTTATGCGCAATTCATTAGAACCGGAGACCCTTTTTACAGGAAACGAGGAATTCCATCGTAGTTCTCAGGGGTGACAACGCATCTGCATTTTGATTCTTAGTCAAAGATAAATGTAGATGTCTGTGGGTCACAGCATCCACTTACCATCAGGTGGTCTGTGTGCTCCTTTGTCACCCTTATTCTATAAAAAAATGTATGTTAAACGACTCCACTAAAAAGTAGAAAATCCTACTGAGTAGATATCGTTTTTAATTATAAAAGAATAATATTACGTGTAAACATCTAACTTGTAAAAATAGGAAATCAAACGTACTTCATCATCATCATCATAATCATTACCGACAATCACTAGTCCACTGTTAAATAAAGGCCTCCCTAAAGGCCTCTCTAACGTGGTAGAGCCATGCTGCAGCTATATTAGTAGTATAGTTGTAGTACGAATGGGTCGGCTCGACCGGGGAAGGACCACGCTCTCACAGAATACCAGCGTAAAATAGCAGCTTAACACTGCTGTGTTTCGTATGGTGAGTGTAGAGAACCGGAGACCCTTTTTACTGGAAAAGAGGCATTCCATCTTAGTCCTCACGGGTGACAACGCATCTGCATTTAAGTTCGCAAACGAAGATAGATGTAGATGTCTATGGGTCACAGCAACCACTTACCATCAGGTGGACTGTGTGCTCGTTTGTCACCCTATTCTATAAAAATGTATGTTAAACGACTCCACTAAAAAGTAGAAAATCCTACTGAGTAGATATCGTTTTAATTATAAAAGAATAATATTACGTGTAAACATCTAACTTATAAAATAGGAAATCAAACGTACTTCATCATCATCATAATCATTACCGACAATCACTAGTCCACTGTTAAATAAAGGCTTCTCTAACGTGGTAGAGCCATGCTGCAGCTATATTAGTAGTATAGTTGTAGTACGAATGGGTCGGCTCGACCGGGGAAGGACCACGCTCTCACAGAATACCAGCGTAAAATAGCAGCTTAACACTGCTGTGTTTCGTATGGTGAGTGTAGAGAACCGGAGACCCTTTTTACTGGAAAAGAGGCATTCCATCTTAGTCCTCACGGGTGACAACGCATCTGCATTTAAGTTCGCAAACGAAGATAGATGTAGATGTCTATGGGTCACAGCAACCACTTACCATCAGGTGGACTGTGTGCTCGTTTGTCACCCTTATTCTATAAAAAAATGTATGTTAAACGACTCCACTAAAAAGTAGAAAATCCTACTGAGTAGATATCGTTTTTAATTATAAAAGAATAATATTACGTGTAAACATCTAACTTATAAAAATAGGAAATCAAACGTACTTCATCATCATCGTCATAATCATTACCGACAATCACTAGTCCACTGTTAAATAAAGGCTTCTAACGTGGTAGAGCCATGCTGCAGCTATATTAGTAGTATAGTTGTAGTACGAATGGGTCGGCTCGACCGGGGAAGGACCACGCTCTCACAGAATACCAGCGTAAAATAGCAGCTTAACACTGCTGTGTTTCGTATGGTGAGTGTAGAGAACCGGAGACCCTTTTACTGGAAAGAGGCATTCCATCTTAGTCCTCACGGGTGACAACGCATCTGCATTTTGATTCTTTATTGAAGATAGATGTAGATGTCTATGGGTCACAGCAACCACTTACCATCAGGTGGACTGTGTGCCGTTTGTCACCCTATCCTATTAAAAAAAAAAAAAGGAATGACATAAAGGACGGTCCTGAGCCATCTGTACCTGGCGACTTCTTACATCTTTTACCAGTTCGTCACTCAATGTTGTCGGCGGGGCCCAACAATTCGCTTACCAATGCGACGGCGAGAACCTTTCATGACCATCGGTCGTCGATTCTTACAGCTATAGGGCCGGCCATTGCCACTACAGCTTACTGATCTGATGGGCTATGTCAGTTACTTTAGTCTTACTGCGGATATCCTTATTATGAAATCTATTACGCAGAGAAACTCTGAGCATAGCTCTCTCCGTAAAGAAGCAACCGTACTTATTATTTACGATTATAATACTTAATAATAATAATAGTAATATCCTCCAGACCGAATTTTGGTCACGGCGGCAGGTCTTGACGGAGACTAGCCATCTTCGCAGAAAAGGATTATAGTGCACCAGTGTATGCACAAGCACAGGTGCACTCTCTATTCCCTCACTCTCATAGTCCGATGGGACGGTAAACCGACATGACCGGAGAGAGATCAGGCGCAGGACTTTACGAGGCACGGGGATGAAACACCGCCAACTTCCTGACTCTGGGCTGCTATTGAGAATTTCTTGGCAGAATAACTCAATAACTGACTTTTTTTGCCCGACACAGGATTTGATCCGAACTATAATAATTATTATAGTTCAGACACATGAGTAAAGAAACCGTACCGTAGTTTAGATGAGACATCATGTGACAAAGAATATCTAGGGACAAAAGTCATTTGCACATCACATACATAAAAAATAAAATCCGGACTGTAGATTAATTAATTGAAATACTATACCAACAAAATAGTGACGATGCCGCGGACTATGCAGAATGCGCGAGCAACGCATATTTGATCGTCACTTGAAGCCAGTGGAAAAATCACCGCGTTTTCAATTCATTTAAAAAAATCTATTTTAAAAATCTATTTTATTTGTAGTATCAGTGACACTAACTTATAGCGACGGTGAAAGAAAATCTGTCATCTAGTTTCAATAGGCAGTGATATAAGGCGACTATGAGAAATTCCAGAAAAATGTTATGGTTTTCGATAGATAATATCGGTATAACCCAGTGAACGCAAATAAAACATGGAAGCATTCCTATTTAAAAATGACTCAACGCAAATTGAGCTGCAGTAGGCGTGGATTAATTTTGATTAATTATAATTTGTATTGCACCTTAATACATAAAACGTCTTTGGCGACTAGTGACAGCACAATAGTATATAATAAATATTGTAAGTGACTTATAATTTAAGGTTAAACAATAAAACCAAAACTATAATGAAATAAGGTCATCCATCTTTCGTCTGTGCGTTCCGAGTAGTAATAAAACATAATAAACTATTAGTGGAGTTTCATTATCACGTGGTAGAGCCATGCTGCAGCTATATTAGTAGTATAGTTGTAGTACGAATGGGTCGGCTCGACCGGGGAAGGACCACGCTCTCACAGAATACCAGCGTAAAATAGCAGCTTAACACTGCTGTGTTTCGTATGGTGAGTGTAGAGAACCGGAGATCCTTTTTACTGGAAAAGAGGCATTCCATCTTAGTCCTCACGGGTGACAACGCATCTGCATTTTGATTCTTTATTGAAGATAGATGTAGATGTCTATGGGTCACAGCAACCACTTACCATCAGGTGGACTGTGTGCTCGTTTGTCACCCTATCCTATAAAAAAAAATTGTGTCAGCTTGTTTGAATTACTGTGCCATTCTGCGCTCTTAATACCCTTGATTTATTTGTATTCACTGATATTGGGGATATCAGACCCAGTTGATTTCAACCGGCGACGAAGAACAGCGTTGAAAGTGTGAACATCTGCTGTCTGCCAAATGTGGCGATAATGTCAAATCCTCTCTACAACCAGAAAGACTACTCAGATGTGGAACCTCCCTAAAATGGTTCAGCCTTTTGTACAGCTATGCTGCGACTTCCATGGTCTAATGAAGAAGAGAAAGAATATACTTCGACCACTTTGATAATTGAAAATGTATAGAGTCTAATATTAATCAAAAATCAAACCCGACTTCAAAAACTAAACAGTTTATCTGTACTCGTATATTATATAATTTCCACGCAAAAGCTTCTGAGTCAGTGCTAAGTAGTGTACCTTAGAATTAAAACGCCGATTTTAGAAGCTATTATGTGGATATTATCCTGAATTTTTAGTTTTTGATGACGGTTATTACTTTTATTAAAAACTATCTGTGCCCCGCGGTTTCACCCGCGTATTATTTAAGGCGCTGCACAAACCTAGACACTTTTGTGTCTTGTGTGGGATACAAGCTACCAATCAATATTTTATTTTCATGTAATCAATATGAAACCAGTCATTCCTTGCGCAGACATAGACACTTTTTGTGTCCAGTTGCTTTCACTTGACAGATACCGACCGCCAATCAATGTTTGGTGTAGGTAAATGGAAAATTTAAGTCATCAGTTGCAGACACAAGCAACACAAAGCAAATTTACGCGCTGACTTTAACGTGTTGATTTGCCTGTAAATATTGACGGCGACGACGTCTACGTCAACGTGTAATCAACACAACAAGCAAATGTAATGTTCCTCCATCGACATCCAAGGTGAAGCTGACGGAAAACAAGCAACGAATTGTTACCAGTGTCCAGAAGTAGCAACCGGCGACTGTGTCCGATTGCCGCTACCGGACACAGCAACTACGGTTTCCTGTGATGGTTTGCCGTGTTGGTAACTAAAAGTGTCTAATTACTGATTGATTAATTGATTTATAGTATTTCAATAAAGACAATATTTTTAGTAACCTTTTCATTTGGTATTAAAATATATTGGTTTTCACCGCATCTTGTTCTAGATAAGCCAACATATAACTGGCCATGGGAAAAACAGCATTCACTTAAATTGTGCTTGGAAGTCTGTCCCTGTGCTTTATTTATAGTGACTGCAAACGATACTTTTACGGGAAATTATATTCTTTTAAAACTAAATGGTAAATTTGTAGGTATCATAGGAATTCGAGGTATTAATGTCGTTTGCCCAACTGCTGGCCCAGTCAAAACTATAGCAATTATGATATTATTTCAAAGAAATTTAACTTGAAGCCTAGTCCCGTTACATAGACTTGGTGGCCGCAGGTTTCGTAATAAAATAATGGGAGTGCCACTTCAATGAATATAAGGGCAGCCCACAAGGATTCATATGAATATAAGGGATTCATATGATACAAGGGGGTTCAATGAATATAAGGGCAGCCCACAAGGATTCACAGAATTTAAAAATTCTTGAGCAAGGTGGTTTATGTTGTCGCCTGATCATTTGACCATTATTTTATCGTTGATGGCGTCAACGGTTGTATTTTTGGCAGCTAAAATTTTCCTTTCACATATCCATTGATAATTTTTTGATTTATATTAGCAACATCCGGGTATACTCTAGAGATTAGGTCTTCAGTGATGGTTACGATTTCACCAAGGTCTTTATCAATGGATTTTTTTTCGGTTGACTCAGGTACTATCCCATTACCAATCAATAATAGCTTTTTTGGGAAATCTGTGTTTCCTCCACCCAAGTGACTCCTCATGTTGGTATACAGCTCCAAGAATTCAACAGATTTCCACAAAAGGGAAGATTTTAAGCAAAATTTAATAATATCTGCTCTAGTTCCCCTGACTATTACAGGCAAAGTTTGTATGAAATCACCAGAAAACATAAAAGTAATTCCACCCATAACTTTATTTGTGCTCCTTATCTCTCTGAGAGTTCTGTCTAATGCCTCTACGTGAGATCTATGAGTCATGGGCACTCATTCCATATTATTAGACTAGCATCTTGCAAGATTTTACCCAACGGGCCATTTTTACAGATAGAGCATTAACAGGTCCTGATTTTCATTTCGAACTCTATTTAATATGTCTTCACACAAGTAATCACAATTTTTTTCCATAATTACATTGGCTCTAATGGCTGGCAAAATATTAAGATGATGGCAAATAATTCTCTCAATTTGACTGCCGACTCAGAAATAGCTCCGTCTGAAAGTGTATTTTCCCAATGTTCATCTCCTTTTAGTAATCCTTGTTCTTTGCAAGCACCTTGAGGCGTGGCTAGCATAATGCTATTTACAGTTCTAAGATTTTCAAAAGAAGTTGGTCCACGTACATTCATTAATAGCATTATTAAATAAAAATATTCTGTTTGAGTTAAATGAATATTATAAACACGACCTAAAGCTGCGTCTTTTTTACACCAGGGTATCAATTAACATCCCGCCCACGTTTCCTTCTAGGAAATTTATTTCTTTCCCAGACGCAGAATCGTCATTTCTGCAGAGTTCAAAAAAGCCAATAAGCGTCGATGCAGGTGGATTATTAACGCGTTCTTGAAGGTTGTCATCATTTAATTATATTTTTTGTCCATTTTGCAAATGGACCGCTAAATGGATGACTGCTGAGTAGCGCTTATGGATCGGAAACTGAAATATTCTCCAAACTGTGATGTACTTACAAATATATTTTATTGCTTTGAATGTGCGTTGAAAATTCGTAATAGAACTGGATAATATGGAACGACCCATCTATTGTCTAGATTCTCACATTTAGGATACCTGTATTTCCCCCGCAATTTCATGCTCTACGTATATAGGTTGGGTAACCATCATCACCAGTTTGTGTCTCAGAAATAAACTTCCTTGAATATTTTTAGTACACATGTTTTCTTTCATGCAGGGTGACGTCGGGTTATTTGGTCCACAAGGACCGTGAATCATGTTTTACATCACAAAGTGATAAAGTTCAGGATCTTGTTCTTTGTCAGGTATTTCAGCCCGTATTATAACATCTATAGAATCTGTTTGAGTTTTGTTTGTAAGCCATAGCAAAATATGCGCATGTGGTAATCCTTTTTTTTGTCATTCTACGCTATAAGCAAAAGCCTTAGTTGTGCCAAAAATATATTTTTTGTTAATAAGTCCATCATTTTCTTGAGTTTTAAATGAAAAACTCTTGGAACCAAATCCTGTCTATCTTGTGATTTTTGATTTGGAAATAACTCGATTAACTATTATGATTATTTATAAATTAACCGTTCAGAACGACCTTAATTTTATATTAAATTTACATATTTCCTAAGTACATACTCAATTACCAAAAAGTAAAATTCAAATTATTCAATCATAGGTGCACACACAGTCAACGTCAAACTCTGTGCAAGTCACGTTTGTAACGAAAAGAGCCGTTCATGCATGCTAAGATGCGCGAAATAACTTCTTTCCACCAGAGATGTGCGAGGTAGCTGGGCGGTGCGAGGATGTGTAGCGAGGCTGTGTAACGGTGTGAGCGTTTCCACCAGAGATGTGCTATGCAGCTGAGCGGTGCGAGGATACGTAGCAATGCTGTGAAACAGTGCGCAGATGAGTGGTGCGAGGATGTGTAGCGGGCTCGTTTTAGATGCGAGCGGGGTGAGGTGTGGAGCGGAGCGCGCGCGCCACTGCTCGCTAATTCTTGCATCCTTCCCTAGCACAAATCCCTCGCAACACATCCCTCGTACTCATCCCTCGCACCCATCCCTCGCACACGTCCCTCGCAACACACTTCCCTTGTTTTGTATATACAAAAACCTCGCTCCGCTGAGCCGTTTCCACCAGAGCTGCGCTGAGCGAGGCTAGGTAAATAAAGTGATTCTATTGGTTCTTAACAAACACATCCCTCGCTACGCATCCTCGCACATCTCTGGTGGAAACGCAGATTTATAAATGCGTTCACTGCTGGTTTCTCTCCGATCTCATCGGGCGGCTAGGGCTTATTCGGTGGTTCGCGCTCCGAGTAGAGTGTTCATTATTTTAATTTTTCATTATCTCTTAAACTATGCGTCCAAATAACATAAAGAGCAAAGTTTATCTTCATAAAATTGTCTTGATGATGAAGTAACTTACGTTCGTAAGGATTAATATGCCATGCCTAATAATAACGCTCATAAATCACTTTTTAATTTTCAATACATTTTTGTCACAAAATACCTTATTGTGGCTTATGTATAAGAAATCTCCATCTAAAAAAAAAGCACGGACTTTTTTGATGGAGTAAAGACCAATATTTTTGTAGATTATTGTATTTATTTAATACTAAACGTTACGCCAGCGCACGCGGATAAAGCAGTTAGAGAGCGCCTTTTCTTCCGACTTGCTTAACAAAAACCAATATTTAAGGCTAGTTGAGAGTTATAGGCTAATGCGAGATAGCCTATACTATTCCTCATGAATTTGGCTATTATATACAAAAAGGATTTTTCAAATCGGACTGGTAGTTCCAGAGATTAGCACGTTTAAACAAACAAAAAATTTCTTCCGCTTTATTATATTAAATTATAGATTTATTTAGTACACTTTTAAGTGGATTATAGCAAGTGAATGACCTGCCTTAGTTTATCACTTCAAATAATTAAAAATCTAACTAATATTATAAAGGTGAAAGTTTGTGAGGATGTATGGATCTTTGTTACTCTTGCACGCAAAAACTACTGAACGGATTTTAATGAAACTTTACAATAATATAGCTCATACATCAGAATAATACATAAGCTATAATTCATTCATATTGTGTAAATTGACCAAAATATAACGATAAATGTTAAGTCTGAAAAAATCTGTCATCTACGAGCTATTTTGGCGTGAACACGTATCACGCAAAAAACTGTGAACCGATTTGGTTGGGACTTTCATTGGAATATAGCTGATGTTATAAGAAGTAACTTAGGCTACTTTTATTTTAGGGTTCCGCGCAAAACAATTCCACTAGTATTTAAATAATTTTGCATTCCAAAGCCGATGCTAACATATATATGTGTGCCAGAATTATAGCCTCGACTTCAGAACAAGAAATTATTAAATTATTTTTAGGTTTATGAAGTCGGCTTTTACATTTTATTAAAATATTAATATTTTGACTTTTTAAATGTACCTAGAAGTATCACAAGCATAAACTGACAACTAGAATGCCTTCTAAATAGTTACAATAAAAACTTCATCCCTTATCTTTATATGTAACTATAATTAATAATAATTCTTCTGTCCGTGTCTATGTGTCTGAACTCTTCCTAAATGGCTAGATCGATTTTGATGAAATTTTTAGAGTGTGATTAAGCTGATTCAAGAATGTGGCGCTGTTGTCGAGATCCAGAAATCACCCGTGTGAAGCCGGGACAGATCGCTACTTTTATTAGGGATGGAAGTTTTTCTTCAAATTTTAAATGGAACCACATTTTTACTATAGCCTATTTAATTCAAAAAAGATAATATAAATAAAAAAATCGTTAAACATAAATAAAAACACGGGTCGTTTAAATAACCTGTTTCTTTTAGAAGTACCGGTTAAAATGAGTGTTATTACGTCACTTTATATAATCATAATCCTTTGAAATTCGGAATAAACGCCATCATTAGCCTAATAAGTGTTAATGGCTTTGAAGAACACCTGAAATATGAGCGAACAATTTGTGAGTAATTCGTGAGTTATTATCCATCTAATGACTTTCATAATGACGTACCTCGGTAATGGTGCTGAAGGCTGTAAATTTTAACAGCACTTTATGATAGGCAAAGCTCTTTTAATGGATAAAGTGATTATAATTTTATAATGTGTATAATATAGCAGTGTAGGGGTGGTGTAAGACAATCAATTACTTTAAGTCATTCCGTGGGTGTCGTAAGAGGTGTCAGAGAAATTCAAAAATATTTTTTTCTATTAGAATAAGGGTCCACCTGATGGTAAGTGGATGCTGTGGCCCATAGACATCTATATTTATCCTCAATTAATAATCAAAATGCAGATGCATTGTCACCCCTGAGGACTGAGATCGATCGAATCATTTCCATTAAAAAGAGTCTCTGGATCTCTACACTCACCATACAAAACACAGCTGCCATTTTACACTAATATTCTGTGAGAGCGTGGTCCTACATCGGTAGAGCTGACCCATTCGTGCAACACCCATAATATAGCTGCAGCTTGGCTCTACTAAATAATATATTATAACATGGTTAGGAGCAGAATAATAACATGACTGCGATTACGAACTAGGTGGTAAGACTCTTTTTCTGGGCAGCTACCACCCTTTTACCTATGTCAGAAGCCAATAGCTGTGCTGTGTTCTAGTGTAAAAGAATATAGTGTATAGAGAGCTAATATAAAAGAAGTACACTATCAGGTCATTCTTTCAAGTCCGGAGGTAAGGTCTTATCTAACAAAAACAAAAAAGGTCTAACAAAACGAGGCCAAGCTCGGCACATCTAGTTCTACTCTTCGAGGAGTTCCAGTAGCATTCATCGAAGTACACCTTCAGATTACTCCATAAAGTCCAAGACGTATCACAAGTCCACTGCTGAACATAGACCTCCCCCTAGGAATGCCACAAAGCACGGTCACGAGCCACCTGCATCCATTGACTTCCTGCATGTCTTACCAGGTCGTCACTCCATCTAGTGGGGGGACGCCCTACACTTCGCCTGCCGATACGTATAAGTATATTTATATATAAATCCTACGTACTTTTAGCGACAAAATATTATAATAAAAATCTGTGATTATAAAAATAATAACCTTGGTCAAGTATGTATTACTGGAAAATAGGCATTCTATCTTAGTCCTCACGGCTGACAACGCACCTGCATTTAAATTCGCAAACGAAGATAGTTGTCGATGTCCACAGCAACCACTTAACATCAGGTGGACTGTGTGCCCGTTTGTCACCCTTATTCTAAAAAAAAAAATCGCTAAACTACGAGTACATAACATTTGTTTTCGAGTTATCCTTAATAATTTATATTGAAGTCGATTGTACAAAAATTTTAATTTTTCACAATTGCTGTGAGAATGAATCTGCAGCCTTCGCTGTATGAAGTTGGCTACAGGTATCCATGGACTGCGATAGCCAGTTACCAGCATGTGGATCAGTTCGTCTGTCACATCAGTTTCATAAAAAAATACCGGATACCAAGAAGTGCAATTATGAATATAATTTGGTTCCTATAATACTTTCAAGTAACACTTTCAATTATCTTGGTCACATTATAACGAGCGATTTAAGAGATGATTGTGATATAGAGAAAGAACTTAGGGCGCTGGCGGTTAAGAGCAATATGTTTACACGGTGCTTTGCTCGACGTACAAATGACTTAAAAGTCACTCTTTCAAAGCATTCTGCCAATCTTTTTACTCGATAGGCTAATAACGCTTTTAGGATGCTGTTGAGACTGCCACGGCACTGTAGTGTTTCGAAAATGTTCGCGGATGCTAAGACCGATGGAGTTCATGCTGTCATGCGAAAGAAATCATGTTCAATGTTACAGCGTCTGCGTAACAGTAACAACAGCATTCTGAAAATGATCGCAGCGAGGCCAGATTGCCACTTTCAATGATTGAAATGTTAATAAATTATATATTATGTAGGTATAAATTTAACGTCACTAACATAGTTATTAAGTAAAGATTGTTATTAACATACTTAATATGGACTAATTAATGTATGAAGAAAAGTTGTTATTATTATATTATAAGATTAATCTATTAGGGAGGCCTTAATACAGAAGTGGATAATCATCAATTATATTTACTAAACACACACAAAGAAAATAGATTTGCGTTCACAAATAAGGCATTAGCTTTCACAATGCAAAGTAATGCAGGTCATTTTACTTTTTGCGCGTTACAATATTGAATCACGTAGCAAATTGCTTATGTGCTATTCGAAATGTTCTAAACGATGCTTGAATACGATTGGAAAGAACAACTGATTTTATTTCAAATAATAATAGAACGTTATTAAGAATGATTTTAAATCGATGCTCGCCTGGCCAAATTTCGGACACGGTGGCCAGTCTTGAGACTCTATCTACGCAGGCAAGCGCGTATGCACTCAATCGCATAGTCCAAGAGGACGGTAATCCGACCCGACCGAAGAGAGATCGGGCGCAATCCAACAGCTTTACGTGCTTTCCGAGGCACAAGGAAAACACCGCCATCTTCTGTACTGCTACTGGGAATCTCTTGACAGAAAATCCCAAGAACAAATTTTGGCCCGATACGAGATTCAAACCCGGAACCACCTGATCGCGCTTATGACCAGTAGGCCAAAGAAGCAGTCAAAGTCTATTTGACAGTATATTGCTCGTTACACACACTTCGACAAATGCTGTTTTCGTTTCCGTGGGATTGATGTTTTATTACTTTATACTTGACTATAGGATTTCCAATCTACCACTTTCTTAGAATATATTTGACCATTTATATCAATGAAGTATTTGAATGGTATTTATCACAATTTGATAAATTCTTAATATTGCAATCCGGAGTCACACTGTAACTCATTGTAAGAGCTTTAATTTGCCAACAGACATATTCCCTTTTTGAGACGTGTTAGTGCTACGTGCACGTGTCCCCAACAATAGCTTCCAATCTCTCACGAGGAAATGGAAATTCTGTGATCCAAAGTCACGTCCACGTACGCGGTTTTGTGCAATGTTTGTATAAATTTAAAATTGGGGATATGGAGGAAATAGCTTCAAAGAAATTTTGGGATTGCGTTAAGAGGTTTTATTTTAGCCGACTTCAAAAAAGAGGGAGGTCTCCATTTGACTACCTTTTTATGTTTTTATGTATATATGATATTGGTTATTCTATTTTATTAAATAGATTTAATGTAAAGGGTGATTCCATATAAATTTGGAGAAAATTCCACACTTAAGGTAGTAAAATAGGGTTAAATTATTAATGGAGCTATTTAGAAATTGAAATTATGATATTCCTGGTCTACTAAAAAATAAAAATAAACTTTTAATAAGAACTAGCACCGAAACTCGGCGTTACCCGGGTCAAACTATATCGCACAGTTAATGGTTATTATACTCTCTCCTTGTACGAGACGTTCTTTACTACATGTAGTACGCCGTATTTTATACCAGTACCATCACAGTTATCCAACCTCCTAAAAAATTTTTGGAACGACAGAATGTATGCACAACACTATATCCACCCGCACGTCAAATGCAATGTCATTACGTTTTTTTTTGCCAGCCGTCACGGTGTGTTTTTATAAATTTTGTTATAAAAATCAAATATGTTTAGTGTAATATTAAATGTTTTGTATCCAAAACCTACCTCAACTGTATTTATTATATGCTTGCGAGGTAATATTGGGTTATACTTTGGAAAAAGAAGATATTCAAATGGAGCAAACTGATTAAAGGTAAACAAGAATCATCTTGTTTCGAAGGTACGTGTAAATATCTAAAAAATCACTTATTAATAGTCAGATTCACTGTGTATCGAAACACTTAATAACAAGTATGATTAATTATAAATGAAAATCCACTATTGCTTTAATAACATAACCTCGTCATTCGTATAATATGAAATAATAAATAGGTATTTCCAACCAATAAATGTAGGTTGAGATATATATAGAGATACGTTGAGAAATTGAGTGATATATTTAATGTTTTTCTTACTTTCGTGTTCAATTCGTCTTTTGAGCATTTAGTTTGGGAGTCGCCATTTATCATAGTCATTGGGCAAAATTGCATACGCAGGTGATTTTGGGACAGTATTGGGAAAATAGGAAAAGGAAAATACTCAGGCTGATACACTATTACCATCTTGTTGGACAATATATTATCCAATACTGAGATACAAAAACAAATACTATGGGCTTAAAACTGCTGGGAAAAATATTCATATGAGTTATATGGATATGTTACAAACAGACCATTAGAACTATTACTCGCATATATATGGGTTCATGTATATATAATAAAATAAAATAAAATGCCATCAACATCTTGGGACAGGATTTTCTGGTTTCTGGCAGAATTACTGAGGACTTAAAACTGTTGGAAGGAATATCTAGCATAATTTATATAAAATGCTATATACAGACCATTAGAGCTATCACTTAGAGGATATACATGGTATAAATTACTCAGGCCATTAGATCTATCACTTATGAGGATAGACATGGTTAACTATACACACATTAGAGCTATCACTTAGAGGATAGACATGGTTAACTATTCAGACCTTAGAGCTATCATTTAGAGGTTAGACAGGTTTTGAATTGACATACAAAGCTATCACTAGAAAGTAAAACATTGTGCTGTACTGGGATTTAGAATAAAATAAATAATGTTATAATTTTTATTACGATGGTCATTAATATTATGAGTACAACATAATGAAAAAGTTGTTACAAAATTACAGATGTAAAAATATCAGAAAGTCTCATGGGGGTTCGTCAAATAGAAGTCCAAAAATTATCAACATAAGAGAACCCCCACATGATTACTGGGCATCAAGATAGCAAATTATATTACAACATACCAAACATCTAAAAGGGGCAGCAGGTCCCGAAATTATATACCCTGAGATTGCAACTAAACTTTTCATTATTTTATCAGAAAATTCTGATTTGGGAAAGAAATAAGTGCTATTAATAAACTTAACTTATGGTTTTATTAAGGTTATGTAAAACTTGAGGACCCTTAAAAATTGGCAGAACAAGTAAGAAATAATAACTGAATTCTGGAACGAAACTACCCTGTTGCTCAAGGTGGAGTCAGTTATTCCCAAACAAATTATGAGATTTATAAATACATGTTAAAATTTAAATACAGTATATTATTACATATTATTATGTAGACACTTTTAAAAAGTTACAAGTTGTGTCGAAGGGGAGGCCTATGTTCCGCAGTGGACTTATAGGCTGCAACGGATGGATGGATAATATGACATGGAAGTAAGAAGAGATGTGATATGAGAACCGTTTTACCTTGATATTGAATATCAAGAGGTTACAGGTTTAAATAGTCTTAAAGATTATAAATTTTAATCTAAATGTTTAGAAAAATCTGAAAGATTGAATATAAGATATTATTTTAATTATATCCTCTTGATTTACTTGGCTCCATACGGAGCTTATGAAGCCAATTTTGGCATGTCTGCAAAACAAAATAATATTGTCCACCATCAGATGGAATTGCAATAATTTTCTTAAATTATTAAAAGAATAATAAAAGACAACAGTTAGCCTATTAAATTTTCTATGACCTTAGTTTTAATGTAAATTTTAAGAAATTAACAAACTATAATTAAAAACTCGGTAACAGAAAGTAAACACCGAATTATTGTTATTAATTTAATACAACTATTTAAAAAGAAAGTCATTGAAATCAAAAAATAGCCTATGGAGCAATTTTCTACTGTTAGGCAAATTCTAGCCATACCATAATTAATGAATTAAATTTAAACAAAGACACATTGTTGCATCCGAGATGTATTATGTAGCTTAGTATAACCTAAGTTACAAGAAAGATAGCAGTGTTTAGCATCAGTAGGTTTTAAATATAATAATGAGGTGCAAAATGCATCAATGGCTTACAGCGGTACATAAAATATCTTTCGGGAAAATATAAAACTTACAAAATTCACTACTTAAGACAATTGTACATTGAACAATTAAAAGAAATTTCAAAACGATTACAGTAAACAATTTTACTATTATAAGGTATTTAAAGGTTATGACAAGTTAAAATATAAGGGCTCGCGTCCGTGGCTTCGACCACTTAACCCTAGGCCCACCCTACGTGTCCCCGGTGGTGCTAAACAAGCGACAAAGCCGAAAGTATAGAATTGGCTCCTCGCCGTGTGGTAACGGCGTAAAAATACCACCCTACTTTCGCACCATGAGGCACAAATTAAAGAAATGGCTGAGTTCCCGGCGCCCTTTAATGGGGCAGGGTGCGAAGAATCTCCGGAGGAAAACTGGCGACGATGTTCGCCACCCGTCACGTCCTGTCTCCCGGAGGGCGAAAAGTGGATTGCGGAAGCCCGTCTGGCTACGCTGAATGTATGTGGAGCAATTAATGATAAGATGGATGAAGTATGCGATTTGATGTATGATAGAGGAATAGATGTGTTATTTGTAAATGAGACGAAACGGAAGGAAAGGATGTCACTACACATGGCATGTATACCGCGTACTGGTCTGGGGTAGACGAGACCGAGCGGGCATGCCAGGGGTCGGTATCATCCTTTCAGAAAGAATAGGTCAGTGTGTGAAAGAGTATGAATGTGTAAGCGAGACTGCTATGGATACGAATAAAAGTGGGCTTAAATAAGTTGTTTGTTCTAGGGTCTACGCCCCAGACATGTCTAAGCCCACTTATATCCGAGAGCAGTTTTGGGAGATGGTAAGGATGGTGCTAATGAAATGCAAGGGTAATGAAAATATTGTTATATTAGGAGATTTTAATGGAAGGGTTGGCGTGAAGAGGCTTGGTTATGAAAGCATATTGGGAACGTTTGGTGATGAAAGTATAAATGAGAATGGTGAAAGCCTCCTCACCGTATATGTGGAAAAATCTTTTGTGACGAACACTTTCTTTCGTCATAAGAAGGTTCACATGTATACATGGGAAAGAGGTGATGATAGAAGGATGATAGATTTCATAATTGTGGATGAAAGAATGAGGAGCGCAGCAGTAGATACAAGGGTTTACCGGGGTCCAACGTAGGGACGGATCATTACTTGGTCTTATGCCGAATTAATGGTCTATTCAGACGTTGGCGGCATCGGACATCTGTCTACCACTGCGTTACAGCGTATAAGAACAGAGAGGTTACAAGATGTAGGTGCAAAAGAGAAGTACAAATGTAGACTGAGAGAAAATATAAGTGGTATGGATGAATTGTGTATAAATGATTTAGACTTGGAGACTGTGTGTATAATGTCAAGAAAGGTTTGGTGGATGCAGCTACCGAAGTATGTGGTGTAAGTAAGAGAACGAATGAAAAGAAAAATAACACTTTATGGTGGGATGATGAGGTACGGATGGAAGTAGAAGGAAAGAAGAGAGCATGGTTAGATTTAATAGCAACCAAGGCTAGTTATTCTAGCGGTATGAATGATGATATTGAAAGAAAAAGGCAGTCTTTAGACATCTAAATAACGGGTAAAGTAGTTGAAAGGAAAAGCAAGAAAGAACGGATAAGAATGATAGAAGAATATCGAATAACTTCCAGGCAAATATTAAATTGTTCTGAAAACTCGTAAGAACTGCCAGGGGACATTCAAAACAGCCTAGAATGGATGCTATACGAGACCAGAATGGCTGTATTCTGAATGACGAAGTGTCGAGTTTAAGGAGATGGAAGGAATACTTTGAAAGCGTGTTTATGGGTGATGAGACGTTTGAATTAAATGAAATAGAAATTCCGAAAGAAGAGGAAAGAGATAGAGATAAGTATAGATGAAATAATGAAAGCAATGAAAAGTATGAAAGCAGGTAAGGCAGCCGGATATGGTAGAGTATCACTCGAAATGCTAAGGGCTGGAGAGGAAGTGGTGGCAGACCTGCTGTAAACCTTGTTTAATTTGTGTTGGGAACTAAAGCGGGTACCGGGAGTCTGGTGCAAAGCCGTGATAGTCCCACTATATAAAGGAAAAGGATCGCAGCAGGACTGTAAAACTACCGTGGTATCAGTCTTCTTAGCATTGGGAAAACTGTATGCTAAGGTACTAATTGAAAGAGTTATGAAAGATACTGATGGAAAAATTTGAGATGTGCAAGCGGGATTTAGAAAGGAATGGGATGTACGGATCAGGTCTTTTCCATGCGCATGATCGCGGAAAAGTTTTGGCTTAAAACCAAAAGGTTTTTGTGCGTTCGTGGACTTGGAAAAGGCTTATGATAGAGTGGACAGGGATGTATTATGGCAAACACTGAACTCATTTGGGATGAGTGCTGGGTTGATACAGGCATTGAAGTCTCTGTATAGGGACTCTAGTGCTTGTGTCAGGATCAACGGGGCCTACTCGGACTGGTTTGGCATCCATAAAGGGTCAGACAGGGCTGTGTGGCTTCCCGTGGCTGTTCAACCTATTTATGGACAGTTGTTTGGAAAATCTGAAAGTTGAAGAATGCGGGTTAAGAATGGGTGAGTTAACCGTCAAATGCCTTTTGTACGCCGATGATCAAGTCATACTCGCATCGTCGGCGGCCGAGTTGCAAATGATGGTTACATTAATGAACATTTCATTAAAAGAAAGGGAATGAAAGTGAACGCAAGTAAGACATGGTTTTTGAAAGAGAAGAAAGTAAAACAATATGTAAAATAAGAATAGCAGGGGAGTTGGTTGAGCAAGTAGATGAGTTTGTGTATTTGGGATGTGTATTAAGCAGGGATGGTAGATATGATAAGGATATAGAACGACGAGTGAACGCAGGAAATAAAGTAAATGGGGCTCTACACTCTGTTGTGGAAAGTCAGAATGTGTCCAAAAGGCACGTATGGCAATTCACAATGCTGTGTTAGTCCCTACTTTAATGTATAGTAATGAAAGTTGGGTGTGGCAGAAGAAGCACGAGAGTGGAATAATTGCTGTAGAAATGCGGTCATTAAGGAGTATGTTAGGCTGAATCTGAATGACAGAGTGAGAAATTGTGTGATAAGAGAAGAGTGTGGTTTGCAAGATGATGTTGTGACCAGGATTAAGAAAGGAATGCTTCGGTGGTTTGGTCATGTAGAAAGAATGAATGAGGAAAGAGTGACAAAGCAAATTTATGTGGCAGAGGTGAACGGTAGAGTCTGGGAGGGACGTCCTAGACGAAGGTTTATCAACCAAATTGGCGATATACTGAAAATGGGCCAAATTAAGTACCCTTAACCGACGAGCGTGTATGCGTAGGTATATGGATGTGGAGGAGGCGAGAGAGGTGTGTCAGGATCGTGCCAAATGGAAGTCCATAATCTCTGCCTACCCCTCTGGGTGACAGGCGTGAGTGTTTATGTTATGTTTATGTTAAAATATAATTTATATGTTAAGTACATAGTAAAAATGGTAATCTTAAAAAATATGTTTTGTTCAGTTATTTTATGTAGGGTTTCATACCTACCAGGTTATTATTACCTTCATATAGTAAAATAACTATGGTAAACATACATACAATAGAGTTATGTCTGACAGATGCATAAAATAGATTACCAAAGATGTTAGCAACAAATTAATTTGTTGTAAAAAAATATGGAAAAATACTTATACACATAATTTTGATATGAATAGCTACTCTATATTTGTGCATAAGCCAATTAGGTTGCTATCAGTAATATAAGGTTAATAATGTTGTGTTTTTAACAATTATGTACATAATAATGTATATGGAACGTATCCAGTTGCAAATTTTCGATCTTAGATGGTAGTGAATAATATTGCAAATAATAAAATTATTAAAAGCATAGTTTTTGAAATAAAACGGACACTTTTCAATTGGCTGGAAAGAAGCCATTGGAACTGAGACAATTTTTGGGTCTTAGTCCTTCATTGTGAGGAAATTACATATATTATTATTGGATATGATCGGATATGATTTATATTATTATTGGATATGAAAGTAGCATATGTTTATAATTTTGAAAACTGTAGAATACAATACAAAACCTTTAAAACAAAACATTTCTCAAGTTATAAGATGTTAAAGTAAAATTTACTTAAATTAAACGGGAACAGATATTCCAGATTATTGTGTTTTCACAATTATAGTTCTTCTACGGGCCAACTCTGCTGCAATCAAGCTGGCCTTACGTGTATAAGGAAATGTTATAAAATAAAGATAATTTATTTTATGTTATTAAATCAAATATGTAATATACATATAATACCTTCAAATTTTTTATATAAAATAAGGTAAATTGCAAATTTTCCATTCATTGGTATTGTAATTCGCAACCTTGGCTGAAACATCTACATGTTGTAAAGAACGTCTCGGACAAGAAGAGTATAATTGAATGGTTAAACGAACTTACCTTAAGTGAAGTTCAACCATAATTATACAAGCTCCTTGTCCGAGACAGTATTCAACCCAACCCTCCCTGGGTTGGGTTGCTCATCTAATCAGTGGTAAAGTAAAATGACTTTCAATAAGAATTACACATGTAATCTATATTGAATAAAAATTATTCTATTCTATTCTAATCCTTGCTTTAAACATAATAACATTGCATTTGACGTACAGGTGGATATAGTGTTGTGCATACATTCTGCCGTTCCAAAATTTTTTGGAGCTTGGATACTGTGATGGTACTGGTATAAAATACGACTTACTACATGTTGTAAAGAACGTCTCGGACAAGGAGCTTCGTATAATTATGGTTGAACTTCACTAAGGTAAGTTCGTTTAACCATTCAATAAAATCAGTTTTTCTATCTTATATATGTACACAAATCTTTGTACGTTGTATATAGTGTATACGAAATCGACTGATTAATTAACTTATTAAAATAATTATGAATCAAATTTGGAAGTAGTTTGTTTAAATAAAAAAAATATGTTTTATTGAATATATAAATATATACATATTTACAGTTTTATAAACGATTATATTTTTTTTAATTTTTATTTACAACGCTTGCTTATATACTACATTAAATTTGTTGTTTAATATTTGGACTGTAAATAAACAATCTGCGAGGTGACCCAACTCTTGAGCATGCGATGTACAATTGACCGTGCTAAAAGCATGGTTCTCTCAAATTAACGCCACAAAATTGGAATGTTTGGCCCTGTACTTTATTGATGGTCATACTATAAGCCAACTTGTTTGGGAATTGTAATCGCTTAAAATTGAAAGGTAATCCAGTTGATATTAAAGGTATTTGCGGTATAAATACCGTTTATCCTTTTTCTTTACCCGTTATTATACTGACCTCGATGACGTTATTCTGTAGTTGTTTGATTCTAAGTTTTGTACTATTACACAGTTTCGGCGAGTTCAGATTTCGTAGTAAAATGATTGGTGAACCAACTTTCAATTTAAGACAGTGTAATGGCATTCCTGGTACATTCAACGAATTTAAAAATTCGGTAGGGAAATTGACGTTTTCATCTTCATCAGTCATTTTATCGATCGACATGTAAGTTTTCTCTTCTCCCGGAATCATTTCTTGTATAGTGCTGTTGATTTTGTTGACAATCCTGAACATTAAAATAATGTAGATATTTATAATCTTGAATTTTCTAGACCGATAATAATTATTTTTTAATCATTTTTAGTGCTTCGATATAATTATGACGGAATTCCCCAGATCATTCATGAAATTTTGAGAAGACTCCAAACACTCTTAGATCGATATGAATTAATTTTAATCGATTTTAAGCATTTTCAATAAATTTTAAATTTTTTTAGATTATTTAAATAAAAGTTTAAAATGATCTAAAATATTTTAGATCCACTACAATCATTTGCAAATATTTTTGAACATTTAAATGTATTTTATAATTTTTCAGAATGTTTTAGAATTTTTTGAAACCATCTGGAACATTCTATCGTGTCTAAAATTATTTTTAAATAATATTGAAGATTTCAATATATTTTAGAGCTTTCCTGATCAATCTAGAAATATTTAGAATATTCTAGATCGATAACAATTATTCTTAATTAATAATTTTCAGTGTTTCAATATGTGATGGAATTTCTTAGACCATTCGTGGAATTTCTAGAACAATTTAGGACATTCTGGATAAACCACAATCACTCATTTTCATAATTGTAAAATATCCTAGAATATTCTAGAGCATTCTGGAAAAATCTGAAATATTGTAGAAAAGTTCTCGATATTATCACGCACAAAACTTAATTTACACCATTCAGCATAGTCTTGAGCTTATATGAGTCGTACAATGTGTTAGAAAAGGATAGAAGTATCTCATTACACATTTTTATCACCCAAATCCACTCACTTCCACCCACAGCAACCAAACTCCCTTACTTGCAAGTGCACACGTGGGGCCTTCTACCACTGCAACTACAAGTGGGTGGCAGTGGGTGGTCTTAGAGAAAAGGCTGGACATACAGACGAACACTTTCCTTTTATATTTATATTGATTAAAGTCGACTTCAAACTATGTACTAATAATTATTTCATTTTCTGAAGTTGGGGATTGAATTCTTCTTTACAATATATTTTAGAATCTAGATACTTCAGAACGATGAGAATGTAATAATTTTATTATATTTATTTGTTTCAAGTTGGCTTTACTTTTTATTAAAAATATTTTTCAAAGACCTACAGGGCCTGGCTTATCAAAAGCTCAGGCCTTCAACAATTAGTGGCAAATACATTTAAAGAATTGTGAAAAGAGCAATTACTAGACCGCTAGCTAGCAAATTTGCATGGTACTCTCTGTTCCGCAAGTCCAAACTGGTTATTATGGACAAACTTTCAATATTTTATAAAGAAGTAGGGTGACTAATGAGCTCACAGTCCACCTGATAGTAAGTGGATTTTGAGAACTATAGACAACTACGTTCATTTTCGATTGGAATCAATATGCAGGTGCGTTTCACCCTGAGTACTAAGATAAAATGCTTCGTATCCAGTAAAAGGGTCTCGTTTCAGTAAAGAGCGTTAAAGCTAGCTATACGAAATTCTAGATGGAAAAAAGATCATTCTTTTTAATAAGCTTCCACTTCAACTTATATACGTTGCAGGGCAATGTTGCTATATTAAGTTACAGCTCGAATTAGTCGACTCAACCTGGGTAGAACAACGCTCTTACAGAATACCAGCGTAAAACAGCAGCTTAATGCTGCTTTCTTTCGTATGGTGAGTGTAGAGAACCGGAGACGCTTTTCACTAGAAATGAGGTATTCCATCTTAGTTCTCAGGGGTGACAACGTATCTGCACATTGATTACCAACAAGGATAAATGTAGATGTCTATGGGCTACAGCATTCACTTACCATCAGGTGGACTGTGCAATCGTTTGTCACTGTTATTCTATAAAAAAAACATAATTCATTTCTTAACGAAGGCAGATTATAAACGTCCACCCATCACTAAGTTTATGGTGTTTATAACAAATAATAAAGAAAAATTTAAATGAAAATAAAATGTATTAAAAAAATCACTATTTATTTGTTTTCAGTAAGCTGTCAGCTTCAAATAAGCTCAATGCTTGGTCCCCTATACAGAGTTCGTTCAGAGTAATACTAAAATGGCGTTTCATAATCCATTGAGATTCGCCGAATTGCTTTGACTAAGCTATAAGGCTATTGGTTCCTCGTTCAATACAAGTTTGGTACCAACTTAAACAGCTCACTTCAAGCGCGTTAATATGATCGACTTCTTTTCAAACTTTGTATATATTTGGAGTCAAATTAAATAAATGAGTATTTTTTTCTGCATTATTTCTTGTCATTTATTAACTTCAAAATACATTGAATTAAACTACTTTTACGGATTTTATCGCGTTTAATTCTTTTAATTCCCGACGTTTCGGATGCTTTGCAGCACCCATGGTCACGGGAGACTGAGGTGATTGACGTCCCGATGTGAAAGTTAACCCGGAGTACCTTCAGCTTTTGAATTATTATTTTGGTCCGATCTACGCAGAATGGTTGGGTTTAGTTTTAATTTTATTAATTACAGGATCCCAAGCAGGTGGTAGTATACCCAGCCTCCTTCTCTATTGAAATTAGGATGTTTTTTTTAAATTTCAATAGCCTCACGTACCATCCTTGATAGGAATCGATATTTTTTCGCGAGAATCTGTGGTTTATCAAATCTAATGTAATGGCGGGGCCGTCTAGGATATGATCACAAACTGCAGACTTCCTGAACGTTGGTGCTTCACGTCAGCTATGTGTTCTTTTACGCGGGTTTTAACCCGCGTAAAAGAACACATAAGTTAATTAAACGCAATATAATCCGTAAAAGTAGTTTAATTCAATGTGTAGTGTTCGCGTAAATATAAGAAATCATTATTCAAAATACATATTTAAATTATGTTTTATCTTTTAACAATTACTTTTAGGACTAAATAGTAGTGTTCCTATTAATCTTAAATAATATTCACAGATATCCATTATTCATTACAGCCACTGCTGAACATAGGCATCCCCATAAATTGCTATAGTTGCCACGCTGGACAGGCAGGTTGGCAACCGCAGTTTTAATAATTGTAAGTTGTTATCGGGAGGATGCTGCGGTCCATCTCCTGTTTTAGTTTCCATCAGTTGCCACGACGAGTTTGCATACGACACCCACGGGACGATATGGGGTAGTAGATATTATTGCACTGTCACTACGCTGTTACAGACACAGGTATTACATTATAATCATAAATCCAATCCTAAGTATATCTATAATAATCTAATCGGAAAATAGCACGCCTCGCGCAGAATATAATAAGATTAAAGTAAGGCAGATTATACACGATGCTAAACTACTGAAGTAGAACAAAATCTGTGCAGCAGTGCGGGGCGCGAGTTCAGAGGCACAAAGCACTTTTATGACACAGACTAAGTAAGTTTTAGTCCGTGGGCTCTAACGCGTGTTTTGTGGCGTATATTTTAGTATATACTACATAATACTTCAATATGCTACACTAAAAGAACGGAACTACCATCAGTACATTGGAATTTGTATGTGTTGTAAACTTAACTACTATAATCACAGACTGTTACAGGCATTCCATCTTATTCCTCAGCGGTGACAACGCTTCTGTAGCCTTCTTTATTTGAAGTTGATGGCAGGTATCCATAAACTGCAAAAGCACTTTTCATCAGGTTTTACGTGGTAGAGCCATGCTGCAGCTATATTAATTGTACAGTTGTAGCAAGAATGGTCAGCTGGACCGGGAAGGACCACGCTCTCACAGAATACCAGCGTAAAATAGCAGCTTAATGCTGCTGTGTTTCATATGGTGAGTGTAGAGAACCGGAGACCCTTTTTACTGGAAAAGAGGCATTCTATCTTAGTCCTCACGGCTGACAACGCATCTGCATTTAAATTCGCAAACGAAGATAGATGTAGATGTCTATGGCCACAGCAACCACTTACCATCAGGTGGACTGTGTGCTCGTTTGTCACCCTTATTCTATAAAAAAAAAAAAAAAAAATCAGGTGGACTGTTAGTTCGTTTATTACATCAAATGAAAAAAAGAAACTAATTGGTAAAAACATTCAATCATTTCAGCCTATCAAAAGTCTCCTACTTTACATAAGCATGCCCATAGATTACCTCATAGGAAGATATTTGTCATAGGGTGTTTTATCAGAAACATGCTGCTGCCCATCTCCTGTTTCATTTCTTTTCTGTTGCCTCCTACGACATCCACGGGATGATATGGGGTAGTGGATTATCTTACACAACCACAGCAGGTATTCTTGCAACCGCAGGTATTGCAGTGTTATAGATGTACAGTTACGCCCTATCAAAATTCCACTGCTGAACAAAGGCTAGATTACCACGGAAAGATATGGATTAGTGGTTATTCTTACACCGCCACTACACGGTCAAGAGCCACGTTGCAGGTATTACAGCTACAACACGAGCGTCACTCGACCAGAGAGAATAATGATCGCAGAATTGATCAGAGTAGCAGCGTTTGCTGCTGCTCTGTGTTCTTTAAGCAATTGGCGAAAACCGTAGGCTCATTTTACTGTCGATGAGGCATTTTACTATAGCCTATATCTTTATAGGCCATAGCACTGATATCATAGCTCGTATGTGTAAAAACTTCAATTTGTTGCTTTCAACGCTACTTATAGCTTTTTCACATCCATTTATATAAATAATAATTTATGCTCACTTTCTTCGCAAAATTTCTCATACTTAATTAAAATATAACTTTATTTTTAAGCAGTGGTAGAAAGATGCGTTACTATGGCAACTACTATATAATTGAACGCATATTCGTAAACAATGCGCATAATCCCTTACTCGCAGACCAAGTGATATCAAAGAAAACATTCGGGAAGCCAAAGTTGAATTTGATAATCCATGTCAAATATTAGGTCTTCAAACTAGGCAGTATTAGAAGGGCAATTTCAAAGGTAAGAAAATATTACAGATAAGTAATAGAGCACCAACTATTTTGATTAAGAAAGCGTACAAACACAAATTGCCAATCATAGATCGGATTTTTACATAGCTAAATCAAGTTCACACTAACAAAAGTATTAATATGGATATTACAGCGTAATTGCGAGAGACGTCATCGGTTAAAAACATAATAGAATAAAATTTTCTCGATAGAAAAATATTACAAATATACCTCTTATTTTCATCGTAAACCGATTTGTTCTGGTCGTGGTGCATATTATCAAGCAAAAAAATGTAATGAATGGCATCACTTATATTATATCTAGTGCTGTTATTAGGGATTTTTAAAAATTAATTACATTTTTCGAGTTATTAAATTATTAAATGCATTTGGCAGTTACTATATGTTTATTCCGTGCAATAAATTCTCGTCTATCTCACGTCACGCGAAGCGTCAAGTACATAATATGTTTTGTTTCACGCATCAGTCGCAATCGCTCAATTGAGACGTGAAAACTGTGTTTCTGTACACCGCGACCACGCCAAAAAAGATCGTGTTATATACGTTGTACATGAATAAG
Organism: Parnassius orleans; assembly: GCA_029286625.1. NCBI lineage: Eukaryota > Metazoa > Arthropoda > Insecta > Lepidoptera > Papilionidae > Parnassius > Parnassius orleans. Next base: position 1,624,452 of record JAGSMP010000223.1, read on the forward strand.
TCGATAGGAATATGGCGAACAACAAAGCGCAATAACGAAATTGTCGTATATATGCATTTTTCTTAGAGTAGACTGGCCTGAAAATATCGATTCTTACTACTTAGAGAATAGTATATTCTTTGCTTACTACTAATTTCAAGTGTTATCGTCATCAGCGCGTAATAAATGCTAAACAATGTTATGTCTGCTGTTGTTCGCTAAATTACTAATGTTATTCACAATTACTCATACATATTTCGGAAGGTAATAAATAAGCAAGGCGAATAATAAACTCAACTTCAAAAACTATGCATAAGCAACGTATTTATTGTAAAAGAACGACAAATAAATAAACTAAAATAAATTAATAATAATAATATTTCCAAAATTAAGTATAAAAGAATAAGTAAAAAACAAACAATTAAATTAGGCCCAACCAGAAATCGAACCCGGGACCTTCCGGTCGAGCCAACCCATTCGTGTTACAACTATACTATTAATATAGCTGCAGCATGGCTCTACCACGTTAAAAAACTCCGCGAGTTGCTCACGTTCTACACCTATAGGTTCCGGTGGTCGTCTACCGGTACCGCCGTTGATGGGCGTTCAATCAAAATGCACGAACTGTAGATGAATGGCCAGACGGTGGCCAGCGGTGGCTCGAACTGTTACCGTCTATCGTCTATATAAACTGCGGAAATCTTCTGATCGATTTGGCAACCGGTTAGTCACTACGGTTGTTCACGACGGTTGTTCACTATTGGTTGTTCCTAAGTTGTTCGCCGTTAGTTGTTCACTATTTTCTTCAGATTATTTCTTCAGTTGACTATTTCTTCCAGTTATTCGGTAGTGATTTTCTACAATTCAACCGATTTTTTGCGCCAATAAGGACTCCTCCGGAAGCGGGGAGGAGGTGGTGAATGCTCATAGCATACCACGCAGCCAGCTGCGTGGTTATGAGACTCACTTTGAAGAAGTGCCTTACCCACTAAATACCACCTGTGGGAACGGCTTTGGCCTGTATGGCCTTTCCGCCGAATCAGAGACGACCCCCTTAGGGAAGGGGCGTGGGGCTGCTCCGGGATGGAGTGCGGTCAACCAATACAGCCGCAAAGGGCGGTGGTGCTGGAGTGAAGATGTGGAAGTCGCATGTGCGAGAATGCACTCACCGTACAGGGACAGCCAGCACGTCTGCCTGCCACAGGGGCGGCGGTGCTGTGGAGGCAGGAGGGAAGGCGCTCACCGTACAGGGACGGTGACGCGGGCGCACAACATAACTGCAGGGGCGGCTGAGACGGAAGGCTCCCAACGTGCAGGGACAGTGAGACACAGCTAGCACGACCGCATGGGGTGACTGTGCTAGCCGAGGCGGGAGGCACTCACCGTACGTGTACAGTGAGCGTGGACAACGAACACAACCGCACAGGGCAGCGGCTCTAGCTGAGGCGGGACGGCACTCTCAATCATACAGGGACAGGGCGTGGTCAGTTAACACAACCCCACGGGGCGGCGCTAGCTGAGGGGACAGGATGGGACTGACGTTCTATTCCTCGACTGAACTGACTGAGGAGAAGACCTGTATGGGGACAGGTGCTGGCGGACTCCGCTGGCACACGACCGCACAGGGCGACAGTGCAAGCAGAATGGGGATTTGAACTCAACCAGTACGTTGTCGTCTGCATGTGTGCTATTTAGCACACAACAGGTCTCGGGCCTCGGGCATCTCCCCTTTACCCGGAATCTCCTCGCGGTGCATCACTATGCACCGGTCGTGGGAGCCGTTATGGCGTTGTTGGTATATTCGGTGGTCCGGGGTTCGATTCCCCGGTCACTGTTAGTATAAAATTTTTCAAAATTATAAAGTCGTCTAGTATGCCTACATGGGCGGCTAAGTCGGCTACAGGGCGGCTAAGTCAGCCTAGGCGCTAAGTTGGCCTATGGGCGTCTAAGTTGGCCTGTCTGCGGCATTGCGGGTTATTACTCGACTCTCTAATCGCTATAGAGGAGTTCTCTTATGAGGTCGCCCGTCCGGTGGCCGAGCATGTATAGGTGTGAAATTATGTAGATGTTCATGTGGCCCGTTGTCGGCGCGGTCAAACATGCCGTGCGCTAATCAGACCACAAATTCGATTGTCTTCATCTTCAAGTTGGCCGTGACGTCATTCCGGACGTAGCGACCTGCACCGACGATGGTCCGTAGTGATATATCTGCTGGACCTGGTCGCCGCTTCTGACGATCGCTCAGGAGCGCGTACCAGGCCGGCGCAGTGTATGTTAGTCTAGATCGTATGTATATTTTATATAATTTCAGTTTTGTTTTCGGCGGTAGCTTGGATGCCAGGACGGGACGTAGCGCTACCCGCGCACATCTGCCGTTGCGGACGACGATATCGACGTGCGCGGTCATGCGCAGCATCCGATCTATCCGGCATCCAAGATAGGTCGCGGCCTTCTCGTACTTGATCTCCTGGCCCTGGGCATCAAAGGTGGTGAAAGTTCCTGAAGCGGCGAGTGAGTGGAGCGGTCGTCTTGCCAGCATTGACGGCCATCCTCCACTCGTCAAGCCATGGTGGTAGCAGGTCAGCCAGGCGCTGCATCCTGGCAGTGGCTATGTGGGCTCTTCTGACGATGTGGTAGGCACTATCGTCCGCGTATAGCGCCAGTTCAACATCTTCTTCCCATTCGCGCAGATGGTCCTCCAGGGTGGGGATGTCATTAGTATAAGCCGCGTACAGGATCGGCGATAGACAGCTGCCCTGTGGCACGCCGGCTCTAATGGTCTCGCTGCGGACTCGGCGTCCTCTACACAGACGTAGAACTTCCCTATCTCTAAGGGGTGACGCCACTAGCTGCAACATAGCAGGAGGGCTTGTTTGTGCTTCTAGTTTATAAAGTAATGCAGAGTGCCATACTCTGTCGAACGCCTTCTCTATGTCGAGAAAGACGCCCAACGATGTGCGGCCGCGGTTGTACTCGGCCGCAGGTAGTGCAACACCCTGGTCAGCTGTGTTGCTGTTGGTGGCCCTCCTGGATCCGTGCTGTTCCGCCCGAAGTTGTACGCACGGGCGGAAGCCAGCAGCAATCTCTCCACAGTTTAGCTAAGTGCGGTAGTAGCGTGATCGGCCTATAACTGGCTGCTCTACGCCTGTCCTTCCGGTTTTGTGGTACGATCACTTTGCCGATTTTCCAGTCCTCCGGGAAGTGGGATGTCCGCAGTATACCATTGTAGAGTCGACCTAGCTCTACAAGTACTCTATTGGGCAGCTGTCAGGTGCTGCGTTGGTTATCCGTCGTGCCCCGGCGCCTTCCTGGGTTGCAGGCGGGCTACTGTCCTCCACAGTACGGCGGGGATATACCCACTCTCCTGCAAGCGGTGGCGCGGGCGTCGACAGGAACTCCTGTACGCGGCTCTCCTTCCGGGTATGAAGTTCCGCGAGACTCCGCACTTGCTGGGTTCGGCATAAATTGCTCCTCGAAGTGCTCTGCTAGGATATCCGCTCTGCTTTTGGCTCCTTAACAACGTTCGCCCGCGTTGTTGGTCAGCGGACAAACAGGGGATCTGGTTTTGTTAACTGTCGGTTCAGTTTGTAGGCGACGCATCTTCCTCCTCTGCTTTTGATATGCCGCTCCCAGGCCTCTCCTCTGTGGGCCCGGACTGCAACCGACAGTTCATCTGTTAGGGTGTTCATTTGTGTTTTAGTCTGGGGCAGCAGTACGCGCCCAGAGCTTCCTAGTGCTCTTTTACGTTTGAGCTGCACGCATATCTCGCGGCAGCTCTTCCTCCTTCCTGTGGTTGGGACGATCGTAGGAGCCTCGTGTGTGGTCCTGTGTCGTCTTTGTGATTCTTATTGCAGCAGCCTCTACGTCGTCCGCTGTATTGGGGTGTAGATTGGAGGTCTCTCCATTAGGTGTCTCTGGTAGAGTCTCCAATTAATCTTCCTTCTAAGAGCTCCAGGCAGCGTAGTCACTGCTTTGAGGCCAGGGTGATTAGAATCAGGAGGTGCTGTGAGTTCAGGTCATGCAGCACCTCTACCACTAATGGGCAGTTGACGTTCCTAGAGACGATATCCAATACATGGATTTCTTCGTGGGTCCGTAGGGACGTGCGTTGGTTCCTCGGGACCTAAAACGTCGTAGCTGTTTCTCATCGTCTTCATACAGTTCACGACCCGGCGGGTGATCACTCTGGACCCCCACGCCGAGTGTTTCACGTTTAGGTGCCCGCGACGATGGTGGGTTCTACGCCTTCCATTACCGTGCGGATGTCTGAGGAGCAGAATGGAGTCCCTGGCGGGCGGTATGCTGCGTAGATCATAGTTCCTCGCCCGCCGCCTCCATTTTTATGCCAATAGAGCGCATCGTTACATATGTTGGTAAGTCCAGTTCTTGGTGGACGATGTCTCTCCTCACTAGAACCGCCGTGCCTCTGTAGGCGGTCCCTTGAGGATTGACCTCGTCCCTTCTGTAAATATGGTAGTTTGGCAGCTTAAGATGCGTTGATGGATTTAATTTGTCTCTCCCAGCAATATCACCTGTATGTCCTGTTGCTGGGCGACTGTACTCGAGTTCATGGATCTTATGTTGTATCCCGTCTGGATTCCAGTATAGTAGGCGCAGGTTACTCGCCTCCGTAATGCCGAGCCAGTAGCTGCGCCAATGCCCTCATTATGGCTGTTATTGGGTCGGTCCCGGCTCGGATGTCGGCCAGGACCTGTGTGCCGACTTCTATGGCTATGCCAACCAATCTGTGTATGGCGTCGGAATTTTCCACATTCGCTGATGGTGTTTTGTTTATATGGCTCTGGTCTCGGCTGGGCTTGGGTCTCTCTTCTTATAGTAGAGCGCGCTCTAATCGTAGAGCAGGGCTCTATGTTCAAATGAAACCTTTCTGGTGCTCTACCTACAGTGGTTTAATTCCTTAGCGGTAACCTGCGCATTGGAGGCTATCGTGACCGCTGGAGTAAAGGTAGAGGTAACGGTTTGAAGAGGTTGTTGTATTTTGCTCTTCTTCCTTCTCCCCGCTTTTCTTTTTAGTACTAGACGCTCTGTAGCGTCGTTGCGAGGGCAGGAGAGTCGCTCGGTGGTTGCTCTCGTATCAACTTCGACGACTTCCATCTGTTGTTGTTGTTGTGATTGCGGTTGCGGTTCCGGGGGTGGTGGGGGCTGTTGCCTCTCTCCCTCTCCCACTTATGGTTGCCCACCCTCTTCGTTGATCTCAACGGTCCTCGGGCGACTCTCTGGGGTCCGCTTTGGAGCTTCGGAAGCAGACCTGGAAGTGTTATCCCTTGCTTCGGGCAATCCTCCTCAAAACCGGACATCGGCGGTCATGATCGTCATTATTTTCCTTTAATTTGCGCATGTGGGTGCTTTGTCCCTACCCTCGGGCATTGGCTTGCGGCGTGTTCCCCGCGCAACGGACGCATTTAATTGGACGGAAATTGCCAGGAGGCGTGTCAAAAGCCTGGCGGCAGTGGCACTGTGCTGGGGCCCCTCGTCCTTGCCAGGCTTCTATCCGACTCCTTTCATATATAGAGCTCGTTTATGTTATACAGTTCTTTGAGCCTTTCTTGGCTTAGATGGTCCAGTTGCGCGAAGTACAGGCACCCAGCCTGCCTCTGCGGGGGATTGCCTTCACATAGCGGATAGGAAATCCTAGTGCCTGGATAGCCTCCCTATTGCCTTAGTGTCCGTGTCGACTGGCAGCCCCTAATGCCCACTTTTGTGGTTTCTCCTCTTCAGGGGTGCAGCAGTACCAGGACATGGCTGGTATGTCTTTGGTTATCTCCATCAGATATTTTGTATGGCGGAATCCTTCCGGGCTCTGGGGCATGCACCCCTTCCCGAACGGACGAGCGTTCGGAGGGTGTCTAACTTCCTGTTGAGCACCTCGAAGTGCTTCGTCCAGTTCAGGAGGCATTCTGTGACTATCGGTGGATATCTGCCCTTCTCAGCTTCCTCGGTTGGTTGAGGCGCTTCAGCCACCTTCCTTGGTACTGTCAGGGCTGCTGACAGTTGTGCGTAACTAGTTGATGGTCGTTGGCCATCGTCCAGTATTAATCTAGACGGGTTTTGTGAGTTGTCCGTCCGAGGAGCTAGGGTAGCATACGTGGTGCTATCCCAGCCGTATGATTCCTCTCCTCCTTGTTTATACGGGCGCGTTGCTACGTCGTTCCGGTGAGATAGGAGGTTGGTTTCCTCGGATATGGTGATTTCGGCGGAGATTTATAGCCTCTAATTGCTACCGCAGGAAGTTGATCTTCTTCGTCCGAAGATGTTGGTAATGACGAGTCGGAAGACACGACGCATTGTCTTTTCTCATACATAACACTTCGGTTTCTGGTGGCGTGTGCTTCCTGGCTGATTTCTTCGCCCGCTGTGGTAAGGGCGACGGTTCGCGTTCGCTCGTGCACTCAGGCGCGGTGAGCGCGTGGCGGCGCTCGGTGAGGCTCCTTTGGCGGCGATGAAGGCTTCCTAGTGGTTTTGGTATCTGGCTAAACGAGCTCACGGTCCTTGATCGTTCCGGATTCGCGAGATCCTAACCATTAACGGCCTATCAATATCCCTGGACGATCCGGGGTTTCCTAACGCGAGGTGGGGGCTCCCCTTTCTCCTTGCCGGTCATTATAGTTGTTGCTACTGTTTTGGTTGTTGTGTGTGTCCTGTCTATGACCCACTTAACGTGGCTGGGTAGCTTAGCAAGCGACGCGCGCGACGTTCGGAACAGTGGGAGCGAATAAAGGTGGTCGCAACAATTGGGGCACTACCTACCTTTTCTTTATGAAGGGTTGAAGATGCTTGGGAGCACTCGCGCACGACTGACACAAGGCACGGAACGCGGCAGTGCCAAGAATCTGCCAAAGGGCCCGTGACCTCGACGCCTCTCGGGTATACGGACTCAACGATCAGCGAAGTATGTCGTACCGGCGGTTGCTTGGGACCACTGCTAATCCACAAACAACACACACTTGATTCTTCGAACTCAACCGAGCTCCGGGTCGCGTACTCCGGAGCATTACCGTAAAGTGGCCGCTTGCCATTACCCTACTTGCCTCTTTATGATTAACTAATTTCACTATCAAAATATCATAGTCTACAACTTTTATCCTAGTGTGTCACACATGGTTAGATTAGTAATTTAATTATCTATTAGAGCATTATAGAGGTTTTATAACAAGTAAAGAGTTTAAAAAGTTATTAATAATAATATCCCAAATTTAACATTAATTTGGGTGCATCGATTCTTTAATTTAACTATTTATGGAAAATAAAGTACATTATATTTTGACGGAACTAATAAAAGGATTTTCCATCGATCTTAAACTACCTATACAACGTGTTACAAAATACCCCATAAAAAAATAATTAATTATCAAAGCCAAAAATTTTGTCAACCCTAGTAAGCTGTCATGTCAGGAACCAGATTATTTAACAGAAAGGCCTATGCCTATTTTACCTAATAATTGTCTACTTTAATAGTTTTCTATTTTCCATTAATAAATGTTTGCTACCTCAATACAGGGATGTCATTATACTCAAGTACTAGGCTTCAAAAATGTCAAGTTGAAAAAAAAAAATGTTGTCAATTTCAAATCTTCTATTCCATATCCTACAACTGTTTCAGTTTTTTTCCAAAATTTTTTAAAATAACGATACTTTTAACTCGGAATATTACGATATGATGTTATGCGTAGGCCATGAAGATAGCAATTTAATTCGTGCTCATGCGAACTGTATCGGCAACGATTTATCGATGGTGACCATTGAACAGACGGCTGCCTTCGTAGCAGTAATATAAAATATATATAATAAATAACTGGAAGTGGACGTCTAAGCACAGTCGACGCCAGGCAGGCTGAATTAGTGTTAGAGCATTTTGAAGAAGAGCCGACCACAAGTACGAGGCGAGCCGGAACAAGATTCGGTATAAACCATGTTGCGGTTTGGCGAATTCTTCGTGACGACAATCGTCACCCTTATCACTATCGCCATACACAGGGCTGATACCCTCCATTTTTGCACCCAGGAGAACTTCTGGGAGTGGTACCTCAGGCAGTTAGAGAAAACCTAATTACGTAAACTATGTTCTTTGGACGGACGAGGCAACATTCACGAGGTCAGTACTTTCAAATATGCATAACGATCACGTTTGGGTTCGCGTGAATCCACATGCTTCACAGGGCAGATTCCAACACCAGCGGCTGAATGTGTGGGCTGGCCTTATGACGGGCATGTCATCGGTCCCGTCATTATGCCATCACGTCTGAGCGGTAGCAACTATCTAACGTTTTTACAAACGAAATTCGAAGAGGCGATTGACGACTTTCCTGTGGCTGACTGGGATTACTTTGAGAACCAAAGAAACATGGTGTTTCAGCATGATGGAGCTTCAGCACACTCCTTTTTGTCCAGGTCCCTAGGTAAAAATGAAGTCCTACCAACTAGTACTATTAAAATAATACAACTTTAATATTAACTGGTGTATTACAATCTTAAAATGGTGAGAGAGCCATCCTCCAGCTATATAGATGGTATAGTTGTAGCACAGAATGGGTCAGCTCGACCGGGAAGGACCACACTCTCACACAATATCAGCGTAAAATAGCAGCAATGCTGCTGTGTTTCGTATGGTGAGTGTAGAGAACCGAAGACCCTTTTTGCTGGAAAAGAGGCGTTCTATCATAGTCCTCGGCTGACAACACATCTGCATTTAAATTCGCAAACGAAGATAGATGTAGATGTACATTAACTCAAACAACCACTTGTCACCAGGTGGACTGTGTGCTCATTTGTCACCTTATTCTTTAAAAAGGAGAGTAATAAAATGTTGTAAAACAAAGAACCCGTGCCTGTTTCTCTGAATTTATGTAATCTAGTCTCGTTATAACCACGAGTACGTCATTTGACTCGTTGCTCTGAAAAAAGAAGGCGGCGCTTGACATTTAAGTTTTATATTTTATATCTTTTATATTAATCGAGTTATAAGATTCAAGTATAGCTGGAGATACCAACTTTATAGGTTAAGAACCGCTGGTGAACATTATAGTAAACTAAGCCTTATAGGTATAAGTTTAGATAACCGTCTTCTATCTTCAAATTTTTTCATAAATACGGCACTTTTATGAGAATTATCTTTAATAAATATTTTAAATTGTAACCAAGATATTCCTTAAAATAAAATATGCCCAATAATTTGATGAATGAGTTTGTTTCACTTTTAATACACTTACCTATGGATACTTGCTGAAAGAACTCCTTACCCAAATTGACTCCTAAACGAAAAGAAGAATGGTACAATTAATAACATAGAATCTGGCGTTACTTTGCGGAAAAACATTATATTAAAGTTAAAATTAATTAGCTAAGAGCTAAGTTATCAAATAAAATGATGAAATGAGAAATCTCAGATGAAGTAGACTCTGCGGTGGCTAACCGCTAAGCTTAGATAGTGGTGGGTTGAAGGATTGTACATTGCTTCTAACCTATTTAATTCGCCATTCAGTGCATCCAATGCTCTTGTATGGTCTGAGGGATATGGAGCTGGTATAATTACATTCTGTGAAACCCACCTTACATTTGACATTGAGGCAACTACGTCAGTTCACCAAAGTCTGGTGGACCTCTCGCCTGTATGGTCCTCTCACGATGTAGAAAGGATGTGCCTTAATCTTCACGCTTGGCTAAGGATTGAAGATCGCAGTATTACGTCTTTCACCTTTGACTCAGCTGATAATTTTTACGTCAGTCGTAAATGAGGCAGGTGAAACGCCATCAATTGGAAGCCGTACGATTTTTCTGGCATTTCTAATAGTCGCCTCCTACGACTACCATGGGACTAAAATGAGGTGATGGATTCTCTTACGCCGCCACAACACCGTCTTAAGGTTTTTGTTTTATTTATAGTATATGGGTGAGAATATAGTCCACCTGATGGTTAGTGCATGCTGTGTTTCATCATTTATACTTGATTATGAATCAAAATGCAGATGCGTTATCAACCCTGAAGACTAACATGGAATACCTCGTTTACAGTGAAAAGGGTCTTCGATTATCTACTCGCATGAAACAGCAGCATTAACGCTTTCACTGTCCGATTTACAGACACAATATTAAGACAATAGAAACGAGCCATAATGTGGGTCACTGGACAGTGAACATGTCATGCTGCTATTTTACGCTGGTACCTATTCTGTGAGTGCGTGGTCACATAGGTCAAATGACCCATTCGTGCTACACCTATAATATAGCCACAGCGTGGGTCTACCACGTATGATTTTTTTTTAAAGTTTGTGAGACAATACTCTATTGTATTATATATAAATAATGTATGTAGTATACGTTGAATGTTATTTCAGGCAAGTTTTGCAAATGTACCTGATTGAATTATTTTCTCCTTTTTTCATGTTATTTTCTACAAATACGAGTATGTGGAAAAATAAGAGCTCGCTTACCAAATTGCAACGCTGGAGCGCGTGGAATAAATCTTGTTTGAAAGCAGTCTCTTGTGAATTACGCTAGTCTGTTTTATCACAATTTTTCTTTTCTTAGCTCATACTGAATGTTTTCGTACGTTTTCTTAGTATTTATCATAAAGGGCATTTGAAATGTAACTTATCTCATTTGAAAGGAACTACGCTAGATGTGTAGGAAAAATATATAGTATGCACTTGTGTGTGCCGTTAAGGCAGGTATAAATAAGTCCTTCAGTCAGAATTTTGTTTTATTTCCATTATCTATGGGTACGCAGACGACAGCACAGTTGTGGACAGATACCAACCATGTTCTCAGGCAAGCCGGAATCAAATCCAGTCCGATAGAGAGGTTGAGCGTGAATCTCACACCACAGGCAGTATCCGATGCGGCGATGCCAACCTTGTAAAATTCAACGCCTCTAAAACACAAACATATTTTTCAATGCAAAAGGGTAAGCTCACCTTGACTCCTTCTTTCCGAAATGTACCACTGGAATACACCGACCGCCTTGAGTTGTTTGGGGTTGACATATCCTCAAACCTGAACTTCGGACGGTTCATTGAATCAAGGCCAAAGCAGCAAAAAGCCAGGAGTCCTTGCGAAAGTGCGGCTGGACAGCTATACAACTTCACGCCGGGACAGCTGCTTACACTATATAAAGCGCAAGTCCGGTCGTGCATGGGATATTGCTGCCATATATGGGCTGGTGCTGCAAAATGCCACCTAGCAGATTTGGACTATATGGAAAGGCGTGCTGAGGAGGCTTATTGGTGACCCGAATCTGGTTAAAACCAATCTTAGCAGCCTCGAACACAGAAGCAAAGTAGCCAGCCTTTCGATTTTCTACAGAATGAATTTCGGAGTGTGCGCAGGGTTGCATGACTGAATTCCTCCCTCTCCCTTCCATTATCGGACAACCAGACATTCGGCTAGTTTCCACTCGTTCATTGTTGACTTACCACGCATTCGAACATCACCACTTACCATCAGGGGATTGTAGTTAAGCGCTAACCAGAGTAGTAAAAAAAACAGTCTTAACGGAGATAGCCATCTCCGATCATGTTCGTATGTTGCCGTTAAGACAGGTAATAATAATGTCCTTCAGACCGATTTTCGGTCACGGTGTGAATCTCACCGGAGACTAGCCATCTGCGCAGGACAGGATTGCAGTGCACGCATTCTCTGTTCCCTCGCTCATAGTACGATGACTGGACCAACACACCAGGACCAACGGCTTGCTTTGCGTCTTCTAGGTGGTAGGACTACCTTTTCTGCCTAGAGTCTGTCTGGTAAGAACCATCTTCTTACCTGTTTCCTAGCTGGCTGCCGTCAAATAGCAGAGCTAAAATAATTACAGGCTATGAGGCATTTCATCTTAATTCTCAAGAATCACAACACATCTGTAGCCTTCTTTGTATAAAGTTGATTGCGGGTGTTACATACCTCCGATTTGTTTGCTATAGTTGTAATATGAGGCAATATATGGCGAAGCCCATGATCAGCAGTTGATTTTGATAGGCTGTAATGGATTAATGATAAATTAAAAGTACCTGGGATATCTTCCGCCTTTGGCGTTTCCATCGCCGAGCAAACTTGTTAACATCTTGTGTATTTTTGCAGAGTAAGGTGACAAACAGGCACACATTCCATCTGATGGTAAGTGGATACTGTGACCAATAGTGTATCATCAATACCTATTAAGGTTTAAACACATTGGAACAGCACATGGGACTTGTTGTAAACTCTTCCAGAAATAGGAGGAGATCTTTGCCTAGCTGGTGGACGTAAATTGGTTTCAAGTTTTGGACATTTATTTATTTATTTATTTGATATATTTGCTTAAAACATGGACAGATAAAGATAGTAAAGTTTTAAAGCACGACATGTTTTGCTATGTTATTGTATATAGCATGCAAATTTACATAAATAGCACATACAAATGAAATTTTTCAACCAAAACACAGAACAATTAGACTAAAACAATTAAAATCATAAATAAATAAAGATAGTTAATTCATTTAAAAATATTAATTACATTTAACAAATAGGTCTCTGATGTCATAAAATTGCTTTTCATTGATATAAGTCAATAATTTTTCCTAAATAAATTATTATTATGCGATTTTATGTCATTTGGTATTTTTATAAATTCGAATACATGGTTAAACAGCTTTTACTATATTTGTTTGATCGCGGTACATCATCTAATACAAGTCTATTTGCATTTCTTTTTAGCCTTATGTTCATATCATATGCCTTTGTAAACAGATTGTTATGTTTATGTACGAAATTACAAACTTCGTAGATATACAGAGATGGTAGTGGCAACAAACCTAGGCTCCTAAATATCGGTTTGCAGGACTTATCCGTGCGATTCCACCAATAGCTCTAATGCATTTCTTTTGTGCAGTAAATAATCTTTGTTTATCTGTACCATTGCCCATATTACGATACCATAACGTAGTAAAGATTCTATATAAGCGTGATACGTTACGACAGCAAGTTTTTTGTCTGTAACATTTTTACTTTATTAAGTGCATAAACAAATTGGTTAATTCTACTGCATAGGTGATGTATGTGACCTTTCCAGCTTAAATCTTGATCGATTATTACTCCTAGAAATTTCGTTTGCGTTACTTCTTTCAATTTGTCGATGTTAAGATTAAAATTGTATTTGTGTGTTTGATTTATTAAATTGAATATAAGTTGATTTATTAAGATTAATTTTAAATTGTTTCTGTCTAACCAATTAATAATTTTATCAATTGTGTTGTTAATGTCAATTTCATGATTACGTATTGAATTATTTTGTTTCTTATCAGTGCTTACAATTATTGAAATATCGTCCGCGAATAATATACATTTATGATTAGTGACTAGAGTTATATCATTTATATATAGAAGAAACAATATTGGACCCAACACGCTACCTTGAGGAATGCCGTGTTTGTTCTCTTTATAAGAAGAGATGAGAAGGAAATATTTCATCTCCTACAATCTTTTTATTACGACACATTGTCCACGGTTAGCTAAGTAGGAAGATATCCATTTAAGTGGAAGTCCCTGACACCGAACATTTCAAGCTTTCGTAATAATATGCGGTGCGCAACGAGATCGAAGGCTTTTGATAAATCAAGAAATAATCCTGTGGTTAAAAATTGTTATTTATTTTGTTAAAATTGAACTAATGAGCTGAAATGTGGCTAATGTTGTTGATTTTTGTATCTGAAAGCCATATTGGTCATTTATTAAGTTGAATTTCTCGCAATAATCTAGTAGTCTTTATACATACATTTTTCTAATATTATTGACAATATTGGTATTAATGTAATTGGACGATAATTGGTAATATCATTTCTCTTGCCCTTTTAAATAATGGCTTTACAATCGACAGTTTTAATTTTTCGGGAAAAATACCACATGAAAATGACAAGTTAATTAAATATGTCAAAATAGAGACTAATTCATTGACAGACTGCTTAATTATTTTCGTATTAATACCGTCATATCCTTCCGAGTTAGTGTTATTTAGAGATAGGATTTCTTTTTAACCTCTTCTTCTGTCATGGGCTTAACAAACATTGAGTTAGGTAGTGATTTCTCATTACTAGTATAGTTGTTTGGTTTATTCATTGTTGTCAAATTATTAGGGAAGTTAGTAAAATAATTATTGAAAATCGAAGCTATGTCAGTAGGATTTTTAATCAGTTCATTATTTATTTTCAAATCCGTAACGTCATGGTCGAAGTTTGAATTTGAGATTGCATTTTTTATTACAGACCATGTAGCTTTACATTTATTTTGCTTTTGTATGAATTTTATAGTAGAATTTCTTTTCGATCTTTGAATACATTTTTCAAAATCTTTGAATATGTGATGTAACTTTCATTTAATTCTGATTTATTCCTAGTATCTATATCGGAGTAATCTTTTAGTTTTACAGCTTTTCTCAAACCTCGACTTATCCAATTGTTTTAGTGTAATTATTTCATCAACTTGGCTTTTTTAATTTTTAATTGGAATCCATAAGGTCTTTCTGGGTTTTCATATAGCGACTCTTAAGACACCCAAGATACGAAACGATTCTCTTATACTGTCAGTGCCACCACGCGTAATAAAATGCCCTCCCTATAATTTACGTTCAATTAACCAAGTTCATCCGTAGTGACCCAACTTTAAACATTAACATGTTATTAGTTGTTTATTGGAGCAGTTCCAAGTTTGGATAACGGTCGTCAGGGTGGAAATTAATGTAAATTGGGGACATACCGGCAGTTATGTACCTGTTTAAATTATTGTGGGAGTGTTTGGTTAATCCCTTTTCATAATACGTATTACAATACCTTCTCTATTGTGAATAGGGTATGTAGAGATGTGCCTTTTAGATGAGGTTATTAATGCATTTGCTGTGTTGTGACGTAAACCCATTTTACCATTTTTTTGTAGCAGCGGCGTCAAAGAATCGACTACTCTATATCATGTGGGTATCCTAAGCAACTGCGGTTGCCAACCCGCCTGCCAGGTTGAAATTAGCATGGGTTAATCATGAGAACCCATTCTCCATTTCATTCTATGCGTGTCCATGTTCATGTGTCGGTTTTAAAGAGTTTGGCAAAGGGTTCTAATGAAGTCGGTGAGGCGAAGATTGGGAAAACCAGAAAAATGTTACGGCTTCAGATAGATGATGGTATAACCGTCTTGTTTAATTTTCCTATATTACTTACTAGCTGATACCCACTCGCTTCACTGTGGTATCGCTGGGTTAATATTTTATTGAGAAACCTATTAAATTTTATTTTGATGGGACTATCGTAAAATCCGTAGTGAAAGTTCTTAGTGAGCGTCTACATGGCGCAATGAGTAACTGTACTAAATTTCAAATCAATCGGGTGTATAGTTTTAGAGATCTCGTGATCAGTCTGTCTGTCAGTGGTATTTCGCTTATATATATTATATATAGATTATATGGTTTGTAGCACGATTAGGTCAGCTCGATCGGGGAAGGATTATGCTCTCACAGAATACCAGCGTAAAATAGCAGCTTAGTGCTGTGTTTCGTATGTTCATTTTGATTCTTAATCGAAGATAAATGTAGATGTCTATGGGCCACAGAATCCACTTACCATTAGGTGGACTGTGTGCTCATTTGCCACTCTTATTCCATAAAAAAAAAAACAAGAATAATTTATAACAATAATAATAAAATCCGATAAACATAACATTAATAATTCATTGGATACAGTTGTCTGTGCTGGACGGAACTTTGCGAAGCTTTGACACTGGAATCGCAATTTGGACTATTGTTTGTTATTAGTTGTTTATTGAGGCATTCCTCGCTTTGAGTAGCCGCTGAAAGTAATCAGGCGAAATCAACAGTAATTCGAAATGCAAATTCAAGCCGTAACATCTGTTAGAGACTTGGTTTTAGAAAATTTTGTGTGGTATCTTCAAGGTCGTTACTTACGCAAAAATTGTGGATCGTTTAAGGCTTTATGTATCAGTTATGATCAGGGTGTTGATTCTTCCGCTTCCTATAAGATTGTAAAGGCAAACGTACATACAGTATACTTGATGGTAATTGGATACTGCAGCCCAAAGACAGCTGCAACCGACTTCAAATAAAGAAGGCTGCAGTGTTAGAGAACCAAGATGGAATGACTCATAGCCTGTAATTATACTGAACATGCTTGGCAGCAGTAATAGATAACAGAGTGGTAGTAAATTAAGAATCAAAATGCATATGGCGTAACATCTTTGAAAACTGAGATGGAATGCTTCGTTACCATTAAAGGTTTACCAGTCCTCTACAATCGATAAAGCTAGTGTAAGTTTAGGTTAAATATTTGAAACAGGCGTTTCTTTGCAGTAATTCATGTCATTAATAGATTTAAGTGTCTATGAACCGCAGTATGTCCACATACTATTAGGTGGATAAATTACTCGTTTGTCACCCTTATTTTCATTCGCTATATTACACGTGGTGAGATCATGTTACAGCTATATTATGGTTGTGTGAGAATAGGCCCAAACAATACTTTTTTAGGACAGGTGTAACGTACTGCGTGTGCTATTACTGGACACAGTCTAGCCGTATACCCATATATTTATTATGTTACTGCGTATAAACAGGATCATTGAAAAATTACCTTAAAGTTCTTAAATAATTATAGTTAAGAAATTTGGCACTTTTAAGCAAAAGATAAATCCTATTTATTCTCGATCCCATTCGATTTTCGAAAATCTTTCCTTATTCCTTGTCTAAATTATAAAGGAACCTCTGAGCAAAATTTTAGCGTTATAGGTCCAAGATTTTGTTTGGGCGTTGATGAGTTAGTGAGTGATTACAGTAAGTGAGTCAGTAAGTGAATCAGTAAGTTATCTTTTTATATATCAGGTAAGTTGCTATTGTAGTATTTCGTCTTTCGAACTTAGCTGAAACAGAAGGTAGCCGGCAGCGTCCTACGATACTTGTCTTGTGATAGCGAGTGAAAATAATAATAAACTGTTGCCAAGCGTGGCAACTATGGTAAACATACCTTAAAAGATGCATAATTCTTTAAAGATGCGAATAAATAGTTTAAGATGTATGTATAATAATTATGGAAAATAATATGTTAAAACTAGCAATGCTAAGAAATATGTCAGTTATTATTTAGTAGTAGAATAAAACTGCCCTCTTTTAAACTGCAATGCCCCTACGGGTCGTCACTTGATTATATTGTATAGAAAATATACTAAATAAACAGTTGAATTACAAATTTTCGGTAAGCAGCCGTTGCTTCGTAGAGGCGTCTAGAGTCTGACATAGTAAACAGTGTAGAAACCACTCCTCTACTCTCGTAAATTCAACGAAATGCCGCTGTCACGGTGGAGTCTGGCCGAATGCCAGTCATTTAAATCGAGCGCCTATTGAATAGAGGATTAAGATTTAGCTATAATTATTTCCTCATAAAATAATGTATTGTTCCAGACCGAATTTCGCTCACGGCGGTCAGTATAGAATAGAATTAAATAGTTTTATTCAATACCTTATAAATGTATAATAACTAAAATTAAACATTTTCAAAACCCCCGACACAAAACAGCTGATGATCTTGAAACGGTGAACCGATTTTGATAAAACATGTCGAAACCTGCTTTTAAATAAAAAACCTTTGGGTGCGGTTTTTCGTTTAAGGTCTACAGTGCCACAGACAGACACACTGACAGACAGACCGACACACAAAGCGGTCAAACTTGACACCCTCTTTTGCGAGGTTAAAATTAAAGTTTGGTTTGTACGTATTTTATACGCTGCCATATCGTTCATCAGATTGCGCTAAAACTTTGCCAACTTATTGCTTACACTTGTGCGAAGGTTATACAATTAACTTACACTTGGTGACGCGCGTGTCGTAATGACAAGTTTTTGAAAGTTATAGATCATGCAATTTCATGTTGTTATTGTTTGGAAGAGTTATATTGTTTAATTACGAATGATATTATCATTCGTAATTAAACAATATAGTACCTTTTCCTAATTTAAAACGATATTTCCACAATTATTTCTTCTACGGCCCCAATGCGCCGGCATTATATAAATAATAATACTAATTGAAAGTCATTTATCCTTACCACTGGTTCTGCAAGAACCTCTGTCCTGGTAAGAACCAGCAAGAAACCTAGCGGGACTCTTTTTTTAAACATTAATTTATATTATATACTTAGCGGTCAAATACCGCAGGTCTACTTCTCCAGAGGATGCCTCGTTTAAAGGAGAAACTCGTGTCATATTGTCGGTATTGGTGTGTTTCCTAGTGAAGGTGGTGCTGGGATTGGTTGCAGGGATAGTGCACGCAACTGAGGGAGAGCAGGAGGCATAAGGCACATCGTTTTTTTTTGTTACGCGGATCTTAGCTAATTCATTTTAACATCTTTAACATAATGTATTTCCGCAAAAACGCCTGATTCTATAAATTAATATAGATTTTTAATATAATGTCTAATATCAAGTAATAAAATAACAATATTTGGTTTTTTTTTCAGAAACTACAATATCTTTTCCTACGTCACGGTCAAGCTTTGTTAATGATGTTCAGACAAACGTCTTCCCAAATAGCTTAGTCAAGCGATTTAGCAGCAAATGAGTATACTCCATTTGAATTTGCTTAGGTGGAACTGGCTCATTGCCCATTGACCATTGTATGGAGTGGAGTGGAGGAAGCGGTTTTATTCGGATGAGTGTTTGTTTGTATGTATTTAAAAATGGATATGTTTAAAAGATCATCATTACAGCCCTTAACAAGTGCACTGCCACATAATAAATAATAGTACTACGTATAGAAGTTGCAATCCTTTGATGTTAACTTGGTAGCTTGCCGACGTTTTGATAGCCTACATAATTATTATTAATTAGATAAATCGCGCACGCAAGCTAAGTAAAACTTTATCGCTGCGCCAGTATATAAGTATCTATTTTGACTATGATCGACCATATTTCCGCTACTATGTGAGTTCTGTGATGCCCAACATGCAACTTGCAGGCCATTCGCCCGGAATCGCGATTTTTGCTCGGAAGAAATAGGTAGATAGTGTAAACAACAAATAAACCCGAGAAGGTCATTATTCCTAACAGAAATGTGATCGTATTCTACTTAGTAAAAATCTTCTGATCAAAGTTTTAATTTCAGTATTTTGTGTTATTATAACTTAAAATATTTTAATTACAAAAGACAAGTATAGATATGTAAGTAGGTACTTGGGTAGTGAAGTAAATTTCAACTAAGTTTTGTAATAAAGTACTTAGGTTACTTCTGTAGTTAAATTATTACTGAATTATTTTTGCCATAAGTACCCATCTAACAAAACAATGAAAATATTCACCTTTCATTATCCTTCGGTAACTTAAAAATGAAATATCTGAATCCTTTTATTTTCTCTTTAAGCATCCATCCACGAAACAATTATAGTAGGAACGACGTTTTGCCATTATAATTTATCGAATAGATAGGTAATATACATACAAAATATATATTATTCTTAAATTACATTAAAATATTATATGCTACAATTAAATATACTAAACACTAAACAAAAACTATTTCGACGAGTATTTCAACAAGTATTTACTATTACTATTTACGTAAATAGCGTTAAAAAGTTTAACATTCAATCCTCTAGAACGCGCTAGCCCCGACCGCTTTGTATCGGGGCGCCTCGCGATTCAGAATAAGTATTATTTCACGTAGGTAGCAAGAGTGACAGGGCCTGGCACTGCTAACGTAGCCCTCCCAAGGAATGGCACAAAGGACGGTCCTGAGCCACCTGCCATACATCGACTGCATTGCTATATCTTACTGCTATATCTTACTAGGTCGTCTCTCCATATCTATCTCACTTCCTTCAACTTCCTCATGCGGCCTGTAGTGAAGGACCACGTCTCTATGTTTAAAAAATGAACCTTCTAAGTATTAAACGATATACACCATGATGTATAGCATAGACATCATTCCATGTGATGTTTGTGTTTGTGGAATATTACTCATGTGCAGGAAAATTCCTGCCGTAGGGGTAAGGTTTTTGAACAAATAAAGCAAAGTAATTTATCTTAGATAGCATAAGTCAATCGTTTGCCTTTGGTGACGGCGTAAAAAGGCAATCATGTTACATCCGTAAGTGTCATAAGGGTGACTAAGGCAGAAAGATCTTATGGTTCCGATAGATATATGAAATTATTTTATTTTTAGTTCTTTGCCTTTATTTGAAAGACGACTTGACTTTTACTTTTTATTAAAAGTTATTTTCCTATTGAATGGATTAAGAATATCCAATAGCAATGTTCTTTAAGTAGTTGCATTAAAATCTATATTCCCTATTATGGGTGGGACTCTATCAAATTTATACGTTAAGTATAAACTATTAAAATCAAAATAATCATCAATCGGTCACAATTGATTATGATATCGCGTAATATACATATAAAAAAAATAACACAGTGTTAACCTCCTCTTTTCTGAAGTCGGGTAGAAACTATTTAAATGAATGGAAATGACATACCTTAACAATAAGTCACCTAATCGATATTAGGCTTTTCTAAAGTATACTATTTTGTTATAGTTTTTTGTAGTTATTGATTTACCATAACCTCGCAGTTATACACCTGTTTGTCAAAATCAGACTGAGAAAACGTCATTGATTTAGATATTGGAACGAGTTCCTAATCGGACAGTACAATTTGACGGACGGGGCTAGGCGAGAAAAAGTAAGATTTTCCGTCACGACCCATTCTGACGTAGTGTAGACGGCCTTAGCGGCTATAAGGAAGCGAAATGGAATAATATCCATCTCCCTCGCACATTTCTTGTCTTGCCATGAAAGAAATATTATTTTAAATGACGCTTTATTTTAATAGACGCTAGTAATTAATTTATTTGTATTTGTTAATAAATAATACAATACGTTTATCAATAGTAATATACTTTTTACGTGGTAGAGCCATGCTGCAGCTATATTAGTAGTATAGTTGTAGCACGAATGATCGGCTCGACGGGGAAAGACCACACTCTCACAGAATACCAGCGTAAAATATCAGCTTAATGCTGCTGTGTTTCGTATGGTGAGTGTAGAGGACAGGAGACCCTTTTACTGGAAAAGAGGCATTCCATCTTAGTCCTCGGGTGACAACGCATCTGCATTTTGATTTTTATTGAAGATAGATGTAGATGTCTATAGGTAAGCAACCACTACTTACCATTAGGTGGACTGTGTGCTCGTTTGTCACCCTATCCTATAAAATAAAAAAACTACGAAAGAACTTCGTTCCAACCAGTGTTCCACACTCACGCATGTTTTTATTTTTATAAATATTACAAAACGCTAACAAGCATCTCCTTATTCTACAACCACCTCCCTTTCACAACTGACAACCATACGCTCGGTAGATTTCCATTTAAAATCGACCTCCATGGATTCAATTACAGCAGTTAGCAGTCTTCAAGGTGAGAGAGTGCGGCTTACATAAAGCCAGTGCGTAACCAATAATTGTTATGACTGTGACAATAATTAGGCCGTGCATAACCTTATTTAACGAATAAAATATGCATTTATTGCATTGAAATATGCTTTTACATATTTGCAGGCGGGTGTTTTATTTTGAGTTATTATCAGAACGATGCTGCTGCCGATTTTCTATTCAGTTTCTCTTTGCCTTCTTAAGACACCTACCTGATGATATAGAGTATTGGGTTCTCTTATGCCGCCACTACGACAATTTAATTGAGAATGCCGACAGGTATTAAATCCATCCATTATCGGCAAAAATTTGCGTTATATCGATGAGAAAGCGCAATCATAATATTCTGTAAAAAATTTAGCAACATAAATACTAATTAGTAGGCATGGCACTCGAGAAAGGAGCTTGTGACACTACCGACTACCTCTGATTTACCTCGGGCAACCTGGGATTTTCCTATGATTTTCCATTTCTTTTTATCAAACGCATTACCCTAACAACAGTTTAGAAGCTTCTTAAGTGGCATGAATGTTTCACAAACATAATGGAGAAACGACCAGACTTTTTAGAATTAAAAAGACTCCTTAATTATAGAATAAAGGTGGCATACGAGCACACAGTCCACCTTTTTTTTATAATATAAGGGTGACAAACAAACACATAGTCCACCTGATGTTAAGTGGATGCTGTGGCTCATCTACATACATCTATATCACCCCTGAGGACTAAGATGGCAGCCTCATTTCTAGTGAAAAGGGTCTTCGGTTCTCTACACTCACCATACTGAAACACTGCAGTATTAGAAACATGTTTCATTAATATAGCTGCAGCATGGCTCTACCACATTCAATAAAAAGAAATTCTGCCTCTCTTTCTTACTACTCGTTTTTGGTATCTGGCTGCTGAACGGTACATATCTTTTTGATATCTTATAAAAACATTATTTCCAATGAACTGCGCATTGTGAGAACTGAAACAATAAAAGATTAACATGTTTACACTCGGACTGTAAGCTGTCAAATGCTCCCAGTTAACTATGCTCTTTAAATGCATACTCACAGTGTGTCGGAGTGTTTCTGAAACAATATCAAGGATTTGCATAGTAAGCAGACGTTCAACTTGAATATTTTAACATAATGCTAACCACAGTAATGCTAATTTAGTTTTAGTAGATAAATTATCATAAAACCTTCTGCTTATTTAGTCGTAGTTGTATCTCATCCAAAGACTTCTTTGTATATTACAAACGACAAGCGGTAAAATTAAAATTTTGTACAACCGACTTCAATATAAATTATTAAGGATAACACAAAACTACTGGTCAGACCCATTATTTATTTATTTTTATTTTATAGGAATTTATATGGTACCATAATAAGCACTAGATTTAAGAAAAATGAATCATCAAAATCAGTTCACCTAGAAAAAAAGTTATGAGGTAACCCACATAAAAATACAGTCAATTGAGTACTCCTCCTTTTTGAAGTCGGTTAAAATTGTGTCACAGCCGTGGATCGCGCGTAAGTGGCTGGCACAGTAAACATACCACGCAGTTGTGTTTTCATTTATGACATTGACTGTTTTTAGGCAAATACGAAATATTTTATTTTTTTTATAAAAAAAAATGGGTGACAAACGAGCACACAGTCCACCTGATGGTAAGTGGTTGCTGTGGCCCATAGACATCTACATCTATCTTCGTTTGCGAACTTAAATGCAGATGCGTTGTCAGCCGTGAGGACTAAGATGGAATGCCTCTTTTCCAGTAAAAAGGGTCTCCGGTTCTCTACACTCACCATACGAAACACAGCAGCATTAAGCTGCTATTTTACGCTGGTATTCTGTGAGAACGTGGTCCTCCACGGTCGAGCCGACCCATTCGTGCTACAACTATACTATTAATATAGCAGCAGCATGGCTCTACGTTAAAAGTTTCATAATTATTTGAAATAAATATCAAATCACGTTGACAAATTGCTCATAAATAATGATAGCGTTTTCTTAGTCACATTAAACAAAATCAGCGTTAGATTGTCGACAAAAACGTAAAAAACAAAACAAAAAACTAATGTAATGTGATGTTCTCGCCTGCTCGCACCACTATTATACCCCGTCATGTTGCTACATGATTTATTATATTATATTTATGGCATAAATCATACTCGCCTCTCACAATACCCATGGGCTGAAACAGGGTGATGAATTTTCTTATGCCGCTACCACATAAATGCATCAAATTTTTTATGTCAAAGAAATAAAGGTATTTAATTTCATTTAAGTTTACAGGTAATAATGATACAGCAGACGAAAAACTAAAATATGTCCTCTTGTTTAGAATAATAGTGACAAGCTTGCACATAGTGCACCTGATGGTAAGTGGATGCTGGCCGCAGACGCAATCTAAGGAATAATCATTATTTTGTTACCATTGAGGACTAAGATAAGAAACCATAGTTCCAGTGAAAGGGTTTCCGGTTCCATACACACGCAACACGAAACATAGCGGTATTAAGCTGCTATTTTACGCTGGTATTCTTTGAGAGCATGTCCTTCCAGTCTAGCTGACCCATTCATGCAACCATAATATAGCTGAAGCGTGACTACTACGTCAAAGTATACTTAAATACAGAGGCAAACTCCGGCTGGGATACAAACTCGTAACAGCTTATTGGTTGGTCAACTACTAAGCCAGGTGGTCCAATAAATCAGTATCTATATAAAATGTCTGAAGTGCTATAATAAATAAAAAATAGCCTTTATTCTACTAATTACAAAATGTTAACAAAAGCTTTATAAAATAAATAATTATTTTTTGAGTATAAATTAAATATTTAAAAATAGGTTAAATTATGCTTTCAGTAGTAGACATCTCTCGAACGTAGGCCGCCCACAACTCCTTCAATTTCTCTCTGTTTTATGCAATCTTCAACCAATGCTTTCCCGCTCTCTCCACTGGAATGTCACACCATCCTTTCTGGGGCCTTCTTCTTTTCCACTTTTCTCCTCTTGGTTCCAATTCCGTAAACCTTTTAACTCATCTTTGGTTTTCCATTCTGCATAGTTTATGTAATTAAATTAGAGCACATAGTTAACCGCGTACCGGTGGTGTAAGAATATCCATTACCCCATTTTGTCCCGTGTAGTAAGAGTCGAAAGAGGGAAACTGAAATAAGAGATGGACAGCAGCATCTTCCTGATAACAACACAAAAATTACAAAAAACTGCGTTTCCCAATCCGCCTGCCATAGTAATCCTTCCTATTAGGCAATCTATGGGGGAGGCCTATGTTCAGCAGTGGACTTTTATAGGCTATAATAGTAGACCGATAACGGGTTTAGATCCTCGTCAGCAAAACGAAAATCTTAATTGCAATTTTAAGTACTGATTTAGTATAAAGTTATGAACGTATAAAGATATCTCAAAATGCTGTTTATGTCACTCAGCGAATTATGAAGAGGACTGTTTTCGTGGTTTCTGTATTTCTCCATTATCGGAAATTATGCCAGAGTATTTGACATAACTTATCAAATCTCTAGGCTGAAGTGGCAATTGACCGCTCATATCATTCTTGAATGGCAGCATCGTAATCGCGTAGATTATTTACTCTCTAGATAACGCCTCACGTAACGAACGATGCAACAAAACTGACCAGTGTTTACAAGCGTGTGCGTGAGGCACGCACACACGTTTAGCGGTTGCTATGTCTTACACCAGCGTCATTTGTATCTGGAGTTACCAGCTAATGAATCTATCCTGATAAAATGGGGAGAAACAGTAAAATTATGTCATGTTAATAAAATCATAAATTATAATATTTTAATATGGTTTTTTCAATTGTGTGTTTAGTTGTCTGTTGAATTAGAATCTAAATTTTTTTGTATAAAAAATATAACCAAATAAAAATCGATTACGCCTTTACAAAATATGTTTTATTATTTAATGTATGGTGTCGACTTATAAAAAAACTAGAGGTTGGCCGGCGACTTCGCCTGCGTCATAGTTAAATAATTTATCCTAAGTTATTCTAAAAACCATGTATCCAAATTATCACATTCGGTTATGACAATTATTATACAATACTATTTAGTAATACTATAACAAAGAGAAATAATAAAGAAAAAAATATTTAAGACTACATAAAAAAACACCCGACTGCGCGGAAGCTTGCAAAACAAAAACAATCGGGTCCATCCGTTTAGGCTGTAGGCTCAGCCAAACAATTTTTAATATACCACCACGTACATACACACACCTTCCTTGATGTATTTCGTCCTTCTGGTGCAGTCGGGTAAAATGAACATACATCAGCTTTTAAGATTGGCAACACCAAAAACGACGCGTTTATTTTGTGAAAAAATTATGAATTTATTAGTTTTTTTCGTAAATTACTATAAGTTTTGAGTTACTTACCGATGGTAGGATATTTTGTTAGTTGTTTGTAAACGTCCTTTGTATGCAGATTTTGATCGCGCAGCTTGTCATTTCACCAAAATAATCTAACGCAAAAATGAGCACAATTGTCACTGAGTAGCGGGAGCGCTTTAGAGGCTAACAGCTAGCTGATATTTTTATCGACGCTTTTGAGCCGCCGTTACTCTATCTGGAGAGTAAATAATCTAAGCGTAATAGTAAGCAGTGATAGACGACTCTTCTATAATATAACGATAACACGAGCAGGAAGTTGTTGGATTCAAGTTATTTTATAAGTTAGAAGTACGGATGAACATGGAGCACACGGTTCTGATAGCAAGTGAATGCCGTGACACATAGGCATAAATCTATCCTCGTTTAAGAATCAAAATCCAGATGCGTTATTCTCACTGAGGGCTAATATGGAATGCCCCGTTACTAGTAAAAGACTCTCCAGTTCACATACTATACTAATCAGCAACCACTCGGCAAATATTGATGAGTCGGGTTGTGGCATCAGTTAATTGTTGATCCATTGGCAATTATTGATATGAACGGCTTATGTTGATCTAATGTATGTTCCTGCAAGCTAATGTGGCTTCCATCAGATCAACAAGTGCTGTCCCTCTGGTTACAAAATTACGAACTATTCATAGCATTATATAATATTAAACAAATCTTCTCCGTCAACATCTGTATATATTTCCATAGTATTATATGCACTTTTTTCACCAAGAATGGGTTGTCTGGGACTATAGAAACATCAAATAAATATTTGTTTCGTGTAGAATCCTTTGAGTGGTGGCAAACCCTTTGACATAATATAAAAATATTAACATTTAATAAAATAGAAGTCGACTTTAAAGAACCAATAAAATGTAATAATTTCATTTTGAAGTGAGACTTTAATTCTTACATTATCAAACTATAAAAATTAAAGCCGCACTTCACATACCCTCTGGTTAGCATCGACTTCAGAATGTGACATTGTTATATACTTTTTAGTTCTTTGAAGTCGGCTTTTACTTTTTATGAAAAGTTTTTGTTTTACTATTTTGTGTGGACTAAGGAATATAACTATTCTATTCGCGTATAGTGGCGGGCAAGAATACCCACTACCCCATAGCTTCCCGTGAATGTCGTAAGAGGCGAAAGAGGGAAACTGAGGCAGAAGATGGGCAGCAGCATCTTTCTGATAACAGCAAAATAACAATAAAAAACTGCGGTTGCCAACCCGCTCGCCAAGCGTGGCAACTATGGCAATATAACCACACATCACATCGTCGGTGTTGTCACGCGTTACGTAAACAACGTTTTAAAATTATATTCTAAGCTGTTTCTCATTCAGAGTATCAAAATTTAAATGGTGATCTAATAAATACCATATAGTGTACATAACTTTTAATGGTGATAAATATACTAAAATCAGTAATAAAAAACTTGTTCCCTACATTGGATTATCGGCGACTTTTGTGCGGTGGATTGATATTCTTATTGCGACGGTCTCCAGCGTGAATAGTACTCGACATTCACTTGTGTAACGATAAAAGTGTTCCTTTGGCTTGTAACGTTCATAAGAACTAAAAGTGCAACTGTTATCATAACAAAAGTGAAGGTCTAATTATTTCAATAACAATATTTAATATAATTCTTATCTAATAAATCTAAAGATGTCAAAAGTGATTTGGGGTTATTGTACACCACACGGTGATAATAATGAGAAATAAATTGTATGTAAAAATGTAATAAAAATATCAATACACATGTATGTGCCTCAGTATTCCGCATATAATGTTGAGATACGATCCTTTGGTGTTGTCTTCTATTAGAACATTCTTCAAGCCTTCGAAGAAGATTAGTCAGTTCTTACCATCCGTCAAGTGCAATATTCCTCTACAAGATGCAGGGTGTTAAGCTTGATTGTGAATGTGGTTTCTCATATAGGGCAAACAAAATGATCAATAAAAACGCGTAAAAGAACACATAGCTAACGTGAAGCACCAACGTTCCGGAAGTCTGCGTTGTGATCATATCCTAGACGGCCCCCGCCATTACATTAGATTTGATAATTCAAAAATTCTCGAGAAAGAACATCGATTTCTGCCAAGGATGATACGTGAGGCTATTGCAATTAAAAAAATCCTAATTTCAATGGAGAGGGAGGCTGGGTACTAACACCTGCTTGGATACTGTAATTAATAAAATTAAAACTAAACCCAAGCTGCAAGACTTCAAGACGCAGTAAGTTCATTCTGCGTAGATCGGACCAAAATTAATAATTAAAGCTGAAGGTACTCCGGGTTAACTCTGACATCGGGACGTCAATCACCTCAGTCCCCGAGACCATGGGTGCTGTAAAAGTACCGGAAACGTCGAATTAATAAAAATAAGTTATTAAACGCGATATAATCTGTAAAAGTAGTTTTATTCAATGTGTAGTGTTCGTAAATATAAGAAATCATTATGTATCTCGAAGTTCATGTCGCGAGGCGCAGACGCGTGATATACGCAGGTGAAACCGTGGGCACAGCTAGTTAAATATATTGTGGGTTATAAACTTTATTAAAATTATACATAAATTCACTTCTCTAAATTTGTATTATCAAAATACACGTATATAATAAATAGTGGTTTGAGAACAAAAACTAACTTTTTATCAGCAAATTGTTTGTTGCGATTACGATGTAATGGTAGTCACGAAACTTGGTTAAATAAATATATTCTTAATGAGCTTTTGATCAACGATATATTGTCTATAGAAAGGATAGAGGATGCTGAATATTGTTCAAAAAGATGGACGTGGAGTTTTAACCGCTGTATCCAAAAATAAAGTCTCGCATGTTTGAGTGGGAATCTAAAGTTGAAAATCTCTGGGATGTAATAGATGCAACGGTTTCAAACACTATTCGCAAGATAGCCCTTTTTGCCGCCACCAGTACATTATTCTTTGTTAGAGCATTTTTTAGATAATTGTAGTTTTTTCTTCAAACAATGTAATAATAATTTACCTAGTATTAACTGGAGTTTGTTAGGACATGTCGCAAACTAACAAGACTAAATCAATTCTTAATTGACTTTACACATATGAATGGTTTACACCAACTTAATCATATAGTTAATGCGTCAAACCGAATTCTCGATCTTGTTTTATCTAACTTGCCATCTTGTACTGTGAGCCGTTCTTATAACTCATTAAGCATTATCGATCAATTACATCTACCTGCAGGTTGATATTACGTTGATGAATGAAACAAAACTCTGTGTTAAGTTAAGCTTTTACAAAGGGATTATGAAAACATAAATAAAGAATTGTCAAAGTGCAACTGGGAATATATTTTAAGGGTCATCAGAGTGTAGATGTAATGCTTGAAATATGCTATTGTAAAATTAACGCCATTATTTCAAAGTTTGTCCTGAGAAAAAAAGTAATGATAAATACCCACTATGGTTTGATTAAAATCTCATTAGAACCCTTAAAGATAAATATAAAATCAGGTGTCGGTTTAAAAATATGGACCCTATGGATGAATTATTGTTAAAATTATTAAGTTTTCGTTGTGAAAGAATGGCAACAGAGTGCTATAACCGTTACGTTAGCATCCTGGAGAAGCAAATAGCTATTAATTCTAAATAATTTTGGTAATTCATAAAAAACAAACGCGGTGGTACTAGTGCATACCTTATTTCAATGACTGACGGAAATGTAACTGCTATAGATGGTGAACAAGTATGTGAACTATTCTCATCTCAATTTGCATCTGTATATACTGATGGGGTTGGCAATGCTTCAAATAATTACGTTCACTCTAATTATTTAAATTAGTTAGAAAACTATAGTCTACATCTTGTCTTCTTGTTCTCGATAACGAATCACTTTTAAACAAATTAAAAGTATTGACTATAATGAAGGTCCTGGCCTGATCCACCCGTTATTATAGCGGCATTACTAAATATTTAGTATCTCCTGTCATTAATTTACAATAAATCACTCTCAGGCGTGTTCCCAGCTAAATGGAAAATTGCAAAGGTTATTCCTATTCATAAATCGGGAAATGAAGATTCAGTCAAAACTACAGGCCCATTTCAATACTGTCTTCATTTGCTCTAATTTTTGTAGCTTTGATATGTCCATTTCTACAAGATCATCTTAAGCAATTACTTAGTGATAAGCAATACGGATTTGTTCAATGTAGATCAACAAACTCTAATCTGGTAGCTTCACTGAAACTCTTTATGACCTTGATGCTAATAAACAATTGACGTCATATATATGGATTTTAGTAAACTTTTGATCGCATTTCACATAGTGTACCTCCTAAAGAACTGTCTGCATATAAATCTGTAATGGTTTAATGAAATGGATTTGGTCTTATCTAACCGACCGTACTTTTTATGTGGTCATCAATGGATTTAAGTCGAGTTTGCGTAATCACATCTGGCGTACAACAGGGATCTCTGGGCCCACTTCTGTTTAATATTTATATTAATGATCTATATTTGTACTAAAATTATGAATCTTACATGTATGCTGATAAATAAAATTTTGAGATAATTGAAACCACAGATGCGTAAACTCCAGTGTGATCTCGACAATCTCTTTCAATGGTGTAATTTGAATAAAATGGATCTCAATGCCAAAAATGTTTCTACGTAAAATTTGCTCGGAAAATGAATTTAGTTTACTACAGTTATCACATAGGCAATAATAATTTACAGGAACTAAAGGAAGCCAAGAATTTAGGCGTCATATTTGACAGCAAACTCACATTTATACCACATATGGAATATATTACAAAACGTGCCACCAAAATGTAAGGATTTCTTTACAGAAATATTAAAATTCCAGTGCATGTTGTAATCACCTATAATAGTTGTAGCACAAGTAATACTCTATCTACGTGACATCACTAGGAGGTGACGGATTTATCGTCCACAAGTCTCTCGTTAACAAAGTTGTGAAGATTGAGTGTGTCGACGAGGTTGCGTACCTTATACTCAGAATCACCAAACGGTATTCGCTGAAGGTCATACAGGTTTACGCAACTTCAGCACATCCCGATGATGCATTCCTCTAAAACCCACTATACGGTATTAATGGGAGACTTCAACAGAACAACTGTTTACTGAAGTCTCAGTGATCGCGAGGGTGAAAACTGGCAGCGATCATCGATGATGAAGGCACACTGAACCTAAACTTAGAAGTTAACTTAGAGTTAGAGTTACTTATTAGAGTAACGTCTAATAAATTCAACGCTCCGTCCCCCTCGTGCTCTGACCCAAATTCCGGAAACCTTTCAGCTCGAGTTAAAAAACCGTTTTAAGTGCCTAGAAGATTGCAATGCAGTAGACGATATGAATGACAAGCTCGTAGAAACTGTCGGAGCTAAGTTTTGCAAGACCCGCCGCAGAAGAACACAAAAACTCTCCGATCACACTCTTAGTCTCATGGCTGTTAGACGGGAGATGAAGCTGCAGTCTTCAACAGATTTGACAGAATACAGGTAACTAAACAGTCAGATCTCCAAATGCATGCAGCGGTCATTTCAGGGCAAGTTCACTTACGCAACTTCAATAAAGCTCGTATTGAAGAAACGATTGTCTTTGATCTGTCTGCCAGAAAGAGCCAATAGTTGAAGCTGAAGACCGAATGTGGCAGCATCGTTTCCGGGACACCTGATATTTTGAGTGAGATTGAGAGGTTCTATGGGCAGCTGTACACATCATTGTTGGAGTCACACGCAAGTATGAGTAGCGATGCGAGAGCAAGTCTTATCCGACATTATTCCGATGATATTCTGGACGTCAGTCTGAGCAAGATTAGAATGGCTCTCCAATAACCTAAAAACGGCAAGTCCTCGGATGAGGATGGAATTACAGCAGAGCTTCTGAAAGCGGGTGAAAAACCGATACTTGATGTCCTTCGGAAGCTCTTTAATTTCGTCCTCCGTGGTGGCACTACTCCGGACGCGTGGAGCAGAAGTTCGGTGGTCTTGTTCTACAAGAAAGGCGACAACGCTCTCTTGAAGAACTACAGACCGATTTCCCTTCTGAGCCGCATCTACGTGCTGTTTTTGAGAGTCATTAAGAATCGTCTCACACGCAGTCTCGACGATTTCCAGCCTCCCGAACAAGCCGGTTTCCGAAAAGGCTTTAGCACCATATACCACATACATACCCCTTCGGCAGATTGTACAGAAGACCAAGGAGTACAATCTCCCACTTTGTCTTGCGTATGTGGACTATGAAAAAGCCTTTGTTCCGTCAAAATTGGGCGGCGCTGCAGTCCCTTCAGCGGTGTCAAATTGACTGTCGGTATATCGAAGTGCTGAAGTGTTTGTACAGTAGGGCTACGATGGCTATTCGAGTACAGAACCAGAGTACGAAACCTATCTAATTGCAGAGAGGTGTAATACATGGTGATGTTATATCCTCGAAACTCTTCACCGCTGCATTGGAAGACGTTTTCAAGCTACGGATTCAACTCGGCTGGGCAGCGTTCGGGAAATTGCGGCACATCTTCTCGTCAGGTTTACCTCAAAACTTTAAAACGAGACTGTACAACCAGTGCGTGTTGCCTGTGATGACCTATGGAACTGAGACGTGGTCCTTCACTGCTGGCCGTATGAGGAAGCTCAAGATCGCTCAGCGAGCTATGGAGGGCCTGCTCAGGGTTTCTCTGCTTGATAAACTTAGTGAGGATATCCGCAGTAGAATCAGAGTGACCGACATAGCCCAACGGATTAGTAAGCTGAGGTGGCAATGGATGGCCATGTAGCTCTAAGAACCTAACTAAAAATGAAGGAATATAACAATCTTAATGTCCTTTATGTCGAGACATCCCGAAGTATAACCTAAGTATTTATTTATTTTGACTTACTTTTAGGCTATGTCGGTTACTGATTCTACTGAGGATATCCTCATTTCTAAGTTTATTCTTTTTTTTTTTTTCTACAGAAGTGATAAGGTTTATTGAACGAAACAAGAAGAAGAAGAAGAAGACATATTATTTAGAAGGACATATTAATAATTTCTGCATTTTGCAGAACATCAATTTATGAACAAAAATTGCTATCTAAATATTAAAAATAAAAATATAAATAAAAATGGATTTCAGCAACAAAAAGGCCACCGACTCAACATAAGGCTACAGTAACAGAGTTCCGTAGTACTGATATTCTGTCGCCTCTACACTATAAGTCTACTCGCGAGCGATCGCTGGACATAATTTAGTACCTATTTATAAAATAAAATTACTAATAGCTTAATCAAAAGCATAGTAATTTAACATAGATGGCATAAGTCATCGTTTGCCTTGTGGTGACGGCGTAAAACGTCAATCTTTTACATTCCTTAAGTGTTGTAAAGGTGACTATGGTAGAAAGATCTTATGGCTTCCGATTGATATATGAAATAATTTTATTCTTTGCCTTTGAAAGCCAACTTGGTTTTAATTTTTTTAAATAAAAGTTATTTTTGTTAATTGCCAACAATATCACAATCACAATGCAGTTTTTTTTTATTTTTGTTAAAATACTAGTAATGCTATTAGCATTACTAATATTCCCTTAAACCACTCCTAGGTAGCTTAAAGTGCATGTGTTAGGAGTGGTTTACGACAGTAGTTGAATGGAGGATTCGAACCCACGAACTTTTGAGTTCGCGGTACGCACCCTGCCATTAGGCTACTGTCGCTTTAAAGTTTAAGTAGTTACATTAAAAACTTCATCCCTTATTATGGATGGGATTACTTCTCCAATTTTATATGGGACCACCCCTGAAGTATAACCTATTCAATAAAAGAATCATCAAAATCGTTTCTCAATTGGCTACGATATCGCGTAACATACATAAAGAAAACAACACAACGTAAACCTCTTTTTTCTGAAATCGTCTAAATCTAATAAAATGACCGGAAATGACAAGTATTATGAACGGTAAGTCACTTAAATGATATGATTCATTTTTGTAGTTTACTATTTTGCTATAGTTTTCCATTAATTTTATTGATTTACTTAGATAACCTCGCATTTATATTCCATGGTTGTCAAAATTGGCCAGAGAAACACGTTATAGTTGATTTAGATATAAAAAGTAGTAAAAAAACGTAAAGAAGCATCCCCTTGTTCTACAATTCCTCACTCCCTTTTCACAAGTGGACAACCATACGCTCGATAGATTTCCACTTTGTACTCAACACTCCATGGATTCGATTAAAGCTGTTTGCATCGCCGTTCATAATGCATACAGCAAAGGAGTGGAATAATTAGATTACAACGCGGGTGTCTTCAAGGCGAGAGTGCCGGCTTACACTAAGCCAGTGCGTTACCTATACATTTATTGAAGATATTGATATGAATGAACAAAATATCCACTTACATATTTGCAGGCGGGTTGGCAACCGTAGTTTTTTATTATTTTATTTAATGTGCTTTATTATTTTGAGTTGTTAAAATTACGACGCTGCTGCCTATTTCCTTTTTCAGTTTCTCTTTGTCACCTCTTACAACACCCACCTGATGATGTAATATGGAGTAGTGGATTCTCTTATGCCGCCTCTACACGACAATTTAGGTGAGAATGCCAACAGGCATTAAGTCTACTCATTTTGGTAACGCACCCATTCTCGTAAGATTTGTTATTTTTTTTACGTGGTAGAGCCATGTTGCTATATTATGATGGTCTTAACATCAGGGCTCAACACCTCACAGGTCTGTCACCATATTAGAAACTGGATAATGACGTTAACATGAGAACTGAAGATCTAAACAAACGCCACTAGAAGCACACAAACACACACAAACACACACAAACAAACAAACAAACACACACACACACACACACACACACACACACACACATTCAAGTAAATTACACTACACTATTATATTTACACTAGAAAATTTTGTTATTTTATTCTTCATCTTGAACATTGTTTAGATGTTAACTCACTGTTCTTGCTTACATTTGTTAAATGTATATGTCAATAAAAACATTTATTTATTTATTATTATTGTAGCACGGGTCGGCTCGACTAGGGTAGGACCACGCTTTCACAGAACACCAGCTTAAAATCGCAGCTTAATGCTATCGTGTTTCGTTTGGTGAGCGTAGAGAACGAGCGTAGTGTAGAAAGCGTAATGCGGTAGAGAACCGAAGACCCTTTTTACTGAAAACGAGGTATTCTATCGTAGTCCTCAGGGTGACATATATGTGGATAAATGTGGATGTCTATGGGCCACAGTATTCTTACCAGCAGGTAGACTGTGTTCTCGTTTGTCACCTTAATTATTAAAAAAAACATGCGTGAGTGTCGTGGAACACTGGGTTGGAACGAAGTTCCTTTCGTAGTATATTATTATAGATAAACGTATTATATTATTGATTAACAAATACAAATAAATGAATTACTGGCGTCTATTAAAATTAAGCGTCATTTAAAATAAAATAATATTTCTTTCATGGCAAGATAAGAAAAAGTGAGGAGATGGACATTATTACCCCTTCCTTATAGCCGCAAGGTCGTCCACACTACGTCAGAAGGGGTCGTGACGGAAAATCTTACTTTTCTCGCCTAGCCCTCACCCGCCAAATTCGTACCGTCCGATAAGAACTTCATTCCAAAATGCATTATTTTGATGAGAAAGCGCAATCAGGATGTTTTGTAAAAATAGTATAGCAGTTCATCCGATTGAGCACAATTAGTAGGTATGGTGCTCGACAGTCTTCTCAAACGACGTACTAAGCCCCACTACGTCTGATTACTTCAGGGCTAGCTGAGGATTTCCACTGTGGATTAATTATTATTTTATCTAAAAATTACCCCGACAACAGAGTAGAAGCTTTTATGTGGCTCAGATGTTTCACAAACATAATGAAAAACTTAAATTATTTAGAGGCCATACAAATTGTTACACTACAGTATTATATTTGTATGGCCTGGCCATCCGGGAATCGTAATTGTAGTCAAACGCTCAGTAACTGCGGCTCTGGTCGCAGCTTATATTAGTTTTCTACCGCAGGATTAGAAGATAAAACCTCATTTGGTTTGCTATAATGCACGATTAGATGAAGAATTTTTTAACATGTCAGGCTAAACGATATATGGATAACGAAGCCAGTTGACACTAATGCAGCATTAAATATCATTGCTTTGAAAAACTGTGGAATATTAATTTTTTCCGGTACGAATTTTAATTAAATTTGAGCACACACATATTTAACCGCATAGTGGCAGTATTTTTTAATAAATTAGATTGATAAACGAGCAAACAGTCCACCTGATGGTAAGTGGGTGCTGTGGCCCATAGACGTTTATTTATTTAGGTATTTATTAAGTACACCAACGATTGTTGCAACAAAACAGAAATAGTATGCAAATATCAAAAAAAAAACAAATTGCACAATCTAATAAAGGTATAAACCGCATGCTTGTGATACTAAAACGTTACCTAGTAATTCTAAAACATAAAATACCAAAACTTAAAGAATGACTTACACCTATTTACCCACTTCTACATCTACCATCTATATCTATCCTCAACTAATAATCAAAATGCAGATAAGTTGTCACCATGGGGACTAAGATGGAATATCTTGACTAGAAAAAGGCTCTCTAGTTCTATAGTAAAATTATTTTGTCCGTGCAGTTGGGGTCATAAGTCATAGCTCGGCCTCAGCCCGGCTGGGGCGGTGAGCATGTTGCGCGGGCGCAACGCCATTATCGATAACAACAAATGAATCATCGAAGGCAGGTACACGCGGCGGTGCGGTATACAAGAGTGGTGCGACATTGTTATGTTATGAGTCATTTGTTTTCCATTATACCCCGCCTAATACCTGAAAATTGGTGTGATAATTTAGTACATATATTATATAATAATTTATTATATAATAATTTATTTTAAATCATTATTATTCTTATTTTAATAAATACGTTGTTTTATCTATTTTTTTTTCATTTATCACTAACCACATAATGACAAACTAAATACACTGTCGATAACGCTTATCGACAACAATAATAACATCACTATGCTCACACCCCTAAGGCCCGTGGTGTGGGAGAGAGACAGAAATACTCCGATGATTTATGACCCAAACTGCACGGACAAAATGATTCTAGTATAGTCACATATTGTACTAAACACAGCAGAAACTACTCGGTAAATATTGATTAGACGGTTTGTGGCATCAGTCAATTGTTGATCCGAACAGTTTTTGTTAATCTAATGTATGATTCTGCATACAAATGTAGATTCTATCGGATCAACAATTGCTGTCCCTCTGGTGGCAAAATTACGAACTATTCATATCATTTTTAATACAAAGTCTATATATATATAGTGAAAAAGTAATCTTGAAATCTTGAAAGAAATCTTGAGTGAAAAAGCGTATATAATTAGCTTTACATACGCTTTTTTCACTCAAGAATGGTCGTCAGAGACTATAGAAACCGGACATGACACAAATACTTGTTGAGTGTAGCCTTAGAAACCATCGTGTGCTGGCAAACCAGGCATACTATATAAAATACTAGATCACGTATTAACACTAGTATTATTTGCTCATGATACCTCTTTAACTTTCAAAGTCGAACGGCAGTCAAGGAGGTTGAGTCTTGTGGATACCACTGTTTTTCTTGGTATTACTATTGACGCGATGCTTCAACGGGGTCCCTTAAATCTAAATTAGCAAGCAGACCTAGTTCTGCAGCATATGCTGTAAGAAAATTAGAAGTCTCACCAATGTTGAGACAGCTAGATTTGTTTAGTTTACTTACTTTCATAGCGTAATGTCTTATGGAATTTTGATATGGTGTAATGCGACTGACATTGAAGCCATATTTGTTTTGCAAAAGAGAGCCTTACGGGCGATTTATCATAAATTGTAAAGAGTCCCATATAGAAAAATTCAAAGAAATAAACATGTTAACTTTGGCATCGTAATATATTTATGAAAATGTAATGTATGTAAATAAAAACATAAATAGCTTTGATAAGAATAAGGATGTTCATACTTTAAACACTAGGAACAAACATAAAGCTTGTAATGCCACTTACAAGACTCCACAGAATTAGTAATTCATTTATACGGCAATGTATAAACTTTACAATAAAATCCCAGAAAATATATAAAATTTGACAATGAACAAGTTTACATGTTTCATTAAAGAAAAATTGTTACAGAAAGGGTTATTATAATATCAAAGAATACATGAATGAAAATAACCCTTGGGAATGAGGTGATCGCCATGTTCGTTTTATTAAAATTTATTTCAAAATTGTACAAAACTATTGTAAAATGAAATATGTTTAAAAAATCAATTACGTTGTTACTATTTGGTTACTTGCGAGTAAGGAAAATTTTGCATTCGTTGTACGCGATTTGGACTTGATCCAGCTTATTATATTTTGCTGATTTGCAACAGATAAATTGCATTTTGTCATGGGGTTTGCAGAATGTTTGGCAGCTTGTTTTGCTAAAACAAGAGAAAACGAAAGAATTAATACAAAACACGTACGGAAAGTCACAAATAAAGAGATTTTAATCTCTTTGTGTTGAATTAATAACACGATATATTAACGTTCAATCTATCTATCTACACACAATTTGTGTCTCTGAGGAATAAAATGGAATGTCTCATAAACTGTAAATACCTGTTTCTCTATACCCTTCAGACAGAATACAGAATACAGTTGCGTAAGTACTGCTATTTGGCGGCGCAAATAGGTTAGAGGTATTACAGACGGACTCCATCTCCGTACGAGCAGAAAAGTCAATATGAGCTTTAAAAAACTAAAAGTAGGGGTGACAACAGCACAGTCCACCTGATCACAAGTGGATGTTCTATATGATATGTAGATGCTACGCCACCTACCATGGATTAGGAATGACTATGTAGATGCATCGTAACCCTAAAACTAAGATGGAATGCCTGAAAAAGGTCTCCGGTTACGTTATCTACGCTCACCATACATAACAGTAGCATTGAACTGCAAATTCATGCTGGTATTCTGTGAGAGGGTGGTAATTTTTTGGTTGAGCCAACCCATTTGTGCAGCAACTACCTTTAAATAGCTGCAACGTGGCTCTACCACTGTTAAAAACATACATACCTAATACTTCTCTTTGGACCTAGCTATTCTATTGAAGTGTAACGTCATGGGCAAATCCTAGCGACGTTGTAAATAAAATTATTTTATTCTATCTTGGCGACCCTGATCAGAATAATAGGATAAAGTTATTAAATTATTGTATTTTCATCGGTCCTTGATACGAGTGCAAATTTTGAAGTCAATCGGCCGTCTACAAGTTGGTAAAAATTATATTAAAAGATTCCGTTACACAGATAGTTAGATAGATACACGCGAAGCTACTATTAAAAGCGTGTTAAAAATCGAGTCGTTTGTAAATACACTCGTGTGAGAACGGCTTTACTTTAATTGTGGATAGCTTTGCATATATGATAGAGCTCAATTTACTTCGAATATTTTATTGAAAGCCGTGACCATATTGTATGTACCCAATCTTTTCAAATAAGACGGGCGGGTTTGTCGTTATTATATCACATTAAAAATTCAGTCCCATAAAAATATATCAACCTAAATGGAGGCTATAAATAACGAATTTTATGATGTCCTTGTAAGAATTTTTATGCAGGTTGAAAGTTTGTGCCATGGAATACTTATGCTCGTAAAGTTTGTGACACGCGTAAGATAACGGAAACTAATTCTATTATAGTAACGTTTTCTTATTGTGTTACCTTCAAGTACATAGGGTGGAGCGTGGAAAAAATGTAAAATGAATTTAAAAAATTAATCATTATAATTGTTAGTAATCTTAAAATGTTGGTATGTCGTGGATGAAGCCATGAAAAGACATTTTGAGAGTAAAGTTGTCAGTAAATACAATCTTAATCCGACGCGAAATTTTAATGTTATCTTCTTTTCTTTTTATAAAACTGAAGTGACAAACAAAGCAATGCACCTTATGATAAAATGGCTTCTGCAGCCCATGGACAACCTACTTCAAACAAAGTGAACTACATAATGCGTTTCATCTCTGAAGATAAAGATGATGTCTCACAGCCTGTAATTATACTTGCTATGTATATAGTATAACCCTTCAGACCGGAACACAGCAGCGCAAGCACTGCTATTTGGCGGCTGAAATAGGTAAGAGGGTGATATCCACCCAGACGGACTTCTAGGCGGAAAAGACCTACCACGCTCATCGCATCATAGCCTCTTCTTCTATATCAGCTCAGAGGGTCCAAAGTTTACTGCCGGACATGGGCCTGTTCTGTTGTATCGATCCGTAACTCTTTAGTGTTTGATTTTTATTGTCTTACCCGACGGAACGGAGAATGTGTATGGGTTTAGGGTGAAAGTTTGTTTGGTGTTTC
The DNA here is from genome assembly GCA_029286625.1 of Parnassius orleans. Taxonomy (NCBI): domain Eukaryota; kingdom Metazoa; phylum Arthropoda; class Insecta; order Lepidoptera; family Papilionidae; genus Parnassius; species Parnassius orleans. Next base: position 1,664,705 of record JAGSMP010000223.1, read on the forward strand.
TTTGTTGTGTGTGCAACAGAATTTCCATTTATCTTCAAAACAGGTTGACCGATTCAGATATAGTTTACTATAAAGGGTTTGTGATTCATCGCCGATGGTGCTTAGATAGGTGTTATGATGTTAACTCACCAGGGGTCGCTGCAATAAGCATATTTGTGCAAGCGAATGTTCTCATTTATCTCCAAAATGGTTTGACCGATTTAGATATGATTTTCTGTAAGGGGTTTTTAATGCATTGGCAATGGCTTTCAGATAGATGTTTTGGTGTTAACTCACCAAGGGGCGCTGCAATAAGCATATTTGTGCAAACGAATGTTCCCATTTATCTCCAACACGGTTTGACCGATTTAGATACGGTTTTCTGTAGTGTTTGTGATTCGTCGGCAATGGTTTTCAGATAGATGTATTGGTGTTAACTCACCAGGGGGCGCTGCAATAAGCATATTTATGCAAACAAATGATCCTTTTATCTTCAAAACGGTTTGACCGATTTAGATATGGTTATCTGTAAAGGGTTGTGATTAAATAGGTGTTAAAGTATTAACTCACCAGGGGTGATACACTTATTGGATTATGCCTAACCAACCATTTTATCATGGTAGCTTCAATCGATTAAGCGGTCATCAAATTGGATTAGGGCTTTTTGGGCAGCTCTCATCTTCCAACTGGTCTCTTATTAAACCTTCCACTGAAAACCCCAGACTACTCCCATGCTGGCATTGACTAATCCTTCGCTGACCTTGATGTTCATGCTTAACACCACTCGTGTACCCAACATTCTCTGCCTTTAAATGAACTAAAATTTTGCATTTTATAAGTTTGTGACTAATTGAAATTACGTGGGTACGTAATATGTCTTTTCTTGATATAAATTGAATAAAACTATTTTACGGATTTTATCGCGTTTAATTTTACTTTTTTGATTCCCGACGTTTCGGGTGCTTAACAAAATTAAACGCGATAAAATCCATAAAAAAATTTTATTAATAATAATTCGCGTAAATATAACAAATCATTGATATAAATTGTTGCATCTCTTAGTTTATCCATATTAAAATTGGTAACGTGGCAATAGCAGCCCGACGGATTCACTTGGGTTTATATTACCTAATAGGTAGTTGAATATGTGTACCTATATTCGATGTTATTGTTGTGTCTATCGCCATGACAAACGAATAGGTAAACAAAGGTAGGAAAGGACTAGGAAAGTCATAATGATTTGTTTATTATGACAGACTTAGAACAAATCAACCCTTTTCAAATGCTTTTTTTATCTTTCGTGACTTACTTCCTTTTAGTCGGAGGTTTTCAAAATTTTATTTAATCTTTTTTGATTACAACTGTTTAAAACAGCGTTTTGACGGCTCCGTGGCGCAGTGGCTTAGTAATTTGCAGCGCTGGGGCCGAGGATCAATCCCGCACGGAACAAGTATTTTATGGCCTACAAAAATTGTTCCGGGTCTGGATGTTTGTCCTTATGCAATTTATGTTTATAAACTGCCTCCACGATACAGAGAAAATCCTAGTGTAACGTAACGTTTTTAAAAGAAAAAAACTGTTATATCCGTCGTGGGATTGTTAAAATTTTAATTTTGCATTTTATTTCTTTTATTTTATTTGCTTGATTTTTACGACTAATTTACTAAAATTAAAGTAATTATATTAAAAAATGAAGGCCATTTCCAGTATTTTTACTCTTATTTAGAAATCCTTGCCTTTATTATTTCAGTTTGCATAATATATTCTACGACTGGATCCACTCGTAAGTTGGGAGAAAATTAATAAGTGTTTACACAATTTAAACAAAATTTCTTTAAATAAAGACACTAAGAATATTTAAAATAAACCAGCTGCAGCTATATTAGTAGGTAGTATAGTTGTAGCACGAATGGTCGGCTCGACCGGGGAAGGACCACGCTCTCACAGAATACCAGCGTAAAATAGCAGCTTAACACTGCTGTGTTTCACGGTGAGTGTAGAGAACCGGAGACCCTTTGGAAAAGAGGCATTCCATCTTAGTCCTCACGGGTGACAACGCATCTGCATTATGATTCTTTATTGAGGGTAGATGAGGTGTAGATGTCTATGGGTCACAGCAACCACTTACCATCAGGTGGACTGTGTGCTCGTTTGTCACCCTATCCTATAAAAACATGTTTATATGTAAAATGTAAGTGTTTATTTATATTTGTTCAAAATTGTAATTTTTTTCTAAAATACTTATTTGACCCCGACGTGACTTGAACGCAACCTTCTGATCTGGAGTCAGACGCGCTACCGTTGCGCCACGGGTCGTTGCATACCTAACTAAAATCACAAGTAAGTACCTAATAACCTAAGGCGATATACGGTAAAATATCGACGCTTGAAAATAATAATAGCCAAGCGACACATTGGCAACTTTACGCTAGAGCATTTTAAAGTTTTTTTTAAATAAAAAATCGCCTATTAGTCATAACTATTCGATTCAACGAATTTTAGATGCAAATTAAAGGCTTAGTAAAATGGCTTAAAGATTATGAATTTTCTCAATATTTTATGAAATAGTGTCGGTTAGTTATAATTTCATCAAAATCCCAAACATGTAAATGTTACTTACCGACTTCAAAATTTTATTATAAATCAAGTAAAATTATCATTATTTTATAATTGTATTTGAAGAAAAATGACGCATCCAGATGTAACGCATGTTTGACATATAGGTAAAATGATCAAAATAGAAATCAAAAAACTTTTCTGCCAGGCAATTATAATCATAGTACAAATTAAATAAGGTTAGTATAGGATTTTTTTGAACAAGTAACAATGAATTAAGGTTTTACTACACAAAATCAAGGACTTTCGGGCAAGGTTTTGACGGACATTGTCATCATCATTATCATTACAGTCCTAGTAGTAATCTACAATCACCCACTGAGTATGGCCCTCCATCTGATGAGGATGAATTGAGCATAATCCACCACACTGCTCTAGTGCGGGTTGATGAAGGTTTTAGGTCAGTGACTAACCCTTTGTTAATGACGTCTACTCGTATATATACCTGTAACATACGAATATTGCAGACAAATCTCTCGCAAAGTGGATAGCCGATCTTATAAAGAACGTGGGCTGTCGTTGAATATTTAAGATATCTTAAATCAACTGTTTATAAAATAAACTAAAATAATTACTATTATACTAATACTATTACTAAAATAAGTAATTATAAAATCAGTATAGGTAGGTAAACACAATTTTAACTAAGAAAAAATTGCTGTCAAGTTTTAAAATATTCTAAAATTACAAAAACGTTTCACAATCGAAACAACAAGTGAAAATATTTTGGTTATGATCAAGTCCTAACAATTTAGAGCTTTAGTTAGGTACTACTTATTATGTATATATGGCATATTGGCTTACCTATGCGACAATTCGGTGAAGACTAATATTTTGTTATCAACAGCCACTCAAAATCTGTTTTACAGTACGTATAAGCGACAAAACAAAATACATGCAACAGGTTAGCCCATTTTATAAAAATTTCACATAAAATAGTTATCTAAGTAACAAAAACCGTAAAAATCGGCAGGTAAATATTACCAAACGACAAAATATATTCTTTTAGGCGGGAAAAATAATACTATATTACGTCTTTAAGTCCATTGCATTTAAAAAAAAATACTAAATGAAAATGAGTACATAATTAAGGTGTGTTAAAAGTCTTGAATGACGAGACCAAAAAAATTTAATCAGTAAAATTTCCTAAGTAATGCTTATTCCTAAATACCGTAAGGAAAAAAATACTTTATGTTTAACCATTATTAATTTGAGTCAAGCAAAATTACTAAGTGTATTAAGTTAAAATCGAATACCTACTAAGTAAATATTATTCATAAATCAGTGAAATTTTAGCCGCTTGGTCGCCGAAAACTGTGAAAATGATTCGTTTTAGTTACTAAGCGACAACAAAACTCTTCTAGCGATACTAGAGTATGACATATCGACGCAGAATTTTTGCCGGTTTTAATGATGTATATAGCTCAATATCGCCCAAAATGCTTGGTAATTATTGCCTTTCAAGCGTCGATATAGTTAAATCTTTGAAAACCTTATAAAACGAAATACTCTCATTACGACGACCGGATTTTTTTCTTTTATACATGATTCGAACTAAGAACCTCTTTTTAATGAGATAGCTAGATGATAGACGAGATAGATATATTCCAAGGAGAACATGAAAAGAACATGCAACAATCGATCATGCCCAAATAACGGATAGTGTGTGAAGTGTGACTAGCATAATAGTCATTTGTGTAAAACTCCACTACTTGGCATGGGCTCTTCTCACCTTTGTCCGCTGGCCGTCGTTGATATGGATATTACGTACGGTGTAAATAAGATCATACGTCGTCGATATGAGTATTTTACGTACGGCGTAAATGAGATCATACGTCATCGATATGAGTATTTTACGTACGGTGTAAATGAGATTATACGTCGTCGATATGGGTATTTACGTACGGTGTAAATGAGATTACACGTCGTCAATATAGGTATTTTACATACGGTGTAAATGATAGTATACGTCGTCGATATGGGTATTTTACGTACGGTGTAAATAAGATTATACATCGTCGATATGGGTATTTTACGTACGGTGTAAATAAGATTATGCGTCGTCGATATGGGCATTTTAAGTACGGTGTAAACAAGATTAAACCGCCATCTAACGAAACCCAGAATTTCTATTTTTGGTTGATTGATTTTTCTAGCAATTTTCATATTCGCCTCTTGAGACACCCACGTGACAAATTGTGATGGGATTTTATTTCACCACACGACACTACAAAAGTGTGACTAATGAGTTAGTTGTACTAAATGTAACTATTCTGTATTTTACGCGCGATAGATTTCATTCTACTTCTATGCGTATATGGTGTGGCATTTTTATTGGTTAAGTAACAGTTATTGGTCTTTCATCCTAATAAATTTCTTATCACGAGTGATATTTTTTCGAACGAAATCTTAACGCACTGTTGGATTCAATTTATCGGTCGTAAAATATTTGAAACATTAAAGAAAAGCAGAATACAAAGGTTATACGACCTTTCTGATCGGACCGAAGTCTTGGTAAGGCAAAAAAAAAAACGACTTTCTTGGGGAATTATTTATACCATGAATGATGTTTATTTACGATATATACGAGGGTGGATTGAAAAGTACTCGGCTAACACAGATCCATTCAATTCTAAAATCAAATCTACCCACATTATTTAATTCAGTTCAGACTAGTTCATTGTGTGAAGTTCGAAACGTGTGCGATAATTAGTTGTGATTTTATAAATTTATTAACAAAGTAATCGGACATAATTTCCGCGATGGAGCAAATCGACAGCGTGCCGTCATTAAGTACCTCCATAAGAAGGGCTATCATCAAAAGCCATCCATGATGACATGGTCAGTACATTAGCGATTGTGCTCTGTCATATTCATCCATCAAAAATGGATAGCAGAATTTAAGCGTGGTAGAGAGTGTGAAAGATGAACCCGCTCTGGAAGGCCTTCGACGTCAACTACTGACGAAAATATTAAAAAGTACTTGATTTAATAATGGAAGACCGCAAATTAAAAATTAGAGAGAGTAGCCGAGATTATAGGCATCTCTTATGAACGAACTCAAAACATCATTGTCAACAGTTGGGTTTCCACAAGGTGTCTGCGAGGTGGGTTCCGCGACTGCTTTCAGTTGAACAAAAAGGACGCGATTGACTATTTCACGCGACTGTTTGGAGTTATTTGAAGCCGATGCAGATGATTTTTGAATCGTTTTGTTACTATAGACGAAACATGGGTTCATTACTGTACACCGGAAACAAAACAACAATCAAAACAGTGGAAGACCTGGTTCACCACCCCTAAAAAGGCTAAGTCGATTTTGTCGGCAAATAAGGTGATGGCTTCAGTATTCTGGGACTCGAAAGGTGTGATTATGATTGATTATCTTGAAGGGGTCAGACTATAAACTCTGATTACTACTGCACCTTACTACGTCGTTTACGAGAGGAAATAAAAAAAACGTCGAGGAATGCTCAGAAGAAAAGTCCTGTTTCATCAAGATAACGCCCGTGTTCACACGTCAGTACGGTCAATGGCTGAAATTCACAACTGTGGCTTTGAACTGTTACCGCATCCGCCGTATTCACCTGATCTGGCACCATCAGACTTCTTTCTGTTCCCTAACCTGAAAGCACTTGGGAGGTCAAAGATTTTCGACAAACGACGAGGTCAAAGCAGCTGTAGACGCATGTTTTGACTCTAAGGAAGAATCATTTTTCAACGGTCTAAATGCTTGGAAGGAGGTGGCAAAAGTGTATTGAACTTGATGGTGATTATGTAGAAAATAAAAATATTACTGATTTAGTATGTGTTTATTTTCTTGGTTAGGCCAGTACTTTTCAATCCACCCTCGTATATATAAAAGCCTGGGAATTCATTACTGCTTATCAACATACGCTGTTTATAATATGCTTGTCAATAGATTAAAATTGAATCCTTTGGGCATTTTTATAAATAGACAATTAGCTACATTGATATTTTTTTAGTATAAACCTATTAAATGACCTTCATTGTATGTTAATAATAAATTAGACATTAATAACATGAAGCATTAAAATTACACTACGTATGTCACTTATTGAAGTTGAAAAGAATCCGAAACGGTAGATGAGCTTTGGCATCTCACACACTTAATCATTTTTTTTTATAGAATAAGGGTGACAAACGTGCACTCACGTCTCCCTTATGGTAAGTGGATCTTTATCTTTTTCTTGTTTAAATAGACATGGACCTCTCATAAAAGGGAGAATTTCCCGCGGACGGATTGACTGTTTAGATGCCTGGCGCGTTTGAATATATCACCCTAAGCCCTAAACAAAGCTGTCACCGGTATGAGTATTTAATTTTTGGCATATTATAAGAATTGGTTATAACGCCATCTGTCGGAAGCTCAGTGATTTTCTTATACTTTAACTTCATAGATATCTTTTGTATATTTACGTCTTAAAAGTATGTAAAATTGCAAAATTTATTTTAAGATACTCATTTGACCCCGACGTGACTTGAACACGCAACCTTCTGATCTGGAGTCAGACGCGCTACCGTTGCGCCACAGAGTCACTGAGTAGTAGATTGATTAATGATATTATATGACGATCACGACTTGACTGCCTCGTTAGTTTAGTGGTCGCAAACGGGATTGCTGATCATGAGGTACCGGATTCGAATCTCGGGTTTTGTCAAAATCAGTTATTGGGTTTTTCTGTAAAGAAATTCTCTGTGAGAGTGCACCTGTGCTTGCGTACACACTCGGACACTATAATCATGTCCTGCGCAGGTGGCTAGTTTCCATTAAGACTGGCCCCCGTGACCGAAATTCAGGTCAGGATGACATTATTATGACGACCACGAAGAATATTTGATTGATTAAGAATATATCCGACTTTCGTGAATGAAATACTAAGTGTTAGAAAGTGGTACATTTTAAATTTGTTGTTAACAAAACATAAAACAACTTTATACGACTGCAAAAGTAGTAATAGACGAGGAAAAGCTTTTGAATTAACTCTAGTCAAGACTAATTTTGCTAGTCACCAATTTAAAAGACAGGCTGGTTATTTATACAATGTAGTCAACAAAAAACTAAACATTTATTCACTGAACTCTAATGAGTTCAAAAAGACAGTTACAGAATGGCTCCTCAAACTTAAGTATGATGAGGTCGAGGCATTATTAAAAGTTATTAAATAAATTTTACATACGCAGACAAACACACACATGTGTACATATACACACACAAACACACACACACACACACACACACACACACACACACACACAAGCGCGTGCGCGCACCCATAGACTCAAAACTCACATAAACTCGCACACTTATACAAAATCCTCATTAAATATATGCTTAGTTTCTTGTGTCTTTTATTAATTTATTGTGTGTTTATTTAATTCTTGCTATAGAAGAGCGGGGCATCCTGCCACAAGTATATATTTACTTAAAAGGATGTCCCACTTACTCCTATACCAATATAATGTATGATCTTTTTAAAGAAATAAACAATTTTTCATTTTCATTTTCATTCATTTATTTATTACCATATCAGTTGTACGGTAAATCAGCACTTAAAACGGCAATTATCAATTTCATTGGTGCCGGGAGAATCCAACCTGGGTTGCTCGGGTAACTACATTAGGTTGTTAAATGTTACCATATCTATAAAAATATGAAACTTTCACCATCGCACATTGCGATACAATTTTGTGATACCATCCACACGATTACGGGACCTTCAAGAAAAGAGCTTACTCATTTTGAAAAGGCCTGCAACAGCACCTGCAATTCTTCTGGTGTTGCAGAAGTTCATGGGCGGCGGTAGTCACTTAACATCAGGTGAGCAACATGCTTGTTTACTCCCACTTATATATTATATATAAAAACTTTGATAAAGAAACTATTACAGATATGATGTGTGAACATACATGATTAACGTAGACCATACCTTCGGTATTCCTTCTAACGCCGTTAAGTTCACGTTCTGCAGTCATTTTGAGCGATTGCTGTGTCGGTGATCATAAAATGGCTTAGCGCCTTCTCCGCGCGAACACAACGGATTTATAGCAATGGCGGAAGCGACTGAAAATAATACTCGACTGACTTTTATGCCGGCTTATTCAAATTTTGAATTTTTTTTTATTTACTAAAGTATAACCGTGTAGTGGCGGTGTAAGAATATCCACTACCTCACATAGTACCGTGGGAGTCGTAAGGCGATGGAGGGAAACAAACTAAGAGATAGGCAGCAGCGTCTTCCTAATAACAACTAGAAAATAAAAACTGTGGTTGCTAACCCCCCTGCTCAGCGTGGTAACTATGGCAAATAAAGTGCCTTATGTGTCAATCTATGGACAGGGCTATATTCAGCAGAAAGGATAGATAGATGAATGGAAAATTTTAGAAACACTATCAAATATTCACACCATTCGGTTCCATTCGGTCCTTAGATGGAAGATTTTTATCGACCAAAAGGACCTTATGAGTATTCTTAAAATTAGGCTCCGTAGCGCAGTGGTTTAGCAATGACTTGCAGCGCTGGGGGCATCGGGTTCGAATCCTGCACGGAACAAGTATTTGTATGGCCTACAAATAATTTTTTCAGGTATGGATGTGTGTTGTTCTTTTGAAATTGCAGGAGAAAATCCTAGCGTGGGGGTATTGTTTAAAATAAAGAAAAAAAAGAGTACTCTTAACCAACGAGCATGTATATGATGATAATTCCGTAATCTCTGCGTACCCCTCTGGGTAACGGGCGAGAAAGCTTATGTGTGTATGTATGTATATTAAGTTATTGATTTAACCCTTAAATTTTTTTGTGATAATAAAACTTAATGGTGTAATTATATTAAGTACTAGCTGTACTCCGCGGTTTCACTCGCGTATATCACGTGTCTGAGCCGCGCGACCAGTGTTGCCAACTTAGTGGATTTTACACTAAAACTGGTAACTGGTTTTAATGTAAAACTACCAGTTTTAGTGGACGAATATTGCCTTTAGTGGCGTATGGTTTTTTCTAGTGGTTCGGTAGAATTCAGTTTCAATTTGTAGAAAGATAATCACTCAACCATTAAGCCACTTACACGTTTCGAAATATATTTCTACTTCATTTAAGGACAATTTACTTTTACTGTGTAGACAGCACTGATTCGTCAGACATGGCGTGACGTCAGATGATCCATCCCAATGGCGCTACACTATTCGCTGGGATTCCTCCTAGAATATTTTAGTAGTAGTTTACTAAACTCAATGTCGTATTCTTTCACGAGTTCATACGTCACTATGTCGAAATCACAAACAAGAAACGACGAAGAACTTATGTGTATACACATAATTTCTTCGTAGTTTCTTCGTTTTAAGTTCTTAACTTTAGACTCACATTTAAAGAATTAGTTCAAGTGATTGAAAGAACTACTGGACAAGTAGCGAAATGCAAATTTTGTCATACAAATGTAAGCATGATGATGAAACCGATGATGATGGTGCCGACGAAAATGATTCAACTAAAGAAGACGATAATAGCAGTGAATTAAATAATATATTCTTGGTGTTGACTGACTTGTTTATTTTCTAATTGTATTTTGATTTATTATTTACATAAAAATTTAATGTTTTGTTAAAAGTTAAAGTTACAGCTTATATACTTCCCACTGCTGGGCACAGGTCTCCTGTCATTTCTGAGAGGGTTTTAGGTCAAGGAAATGTCCGCCGCGCTGCCCCAATGCATGCGTGTTGGGCAAACTTCACAAATCTTCGAAATATTTTTTTTCTTATTTCTCAGATATGCAGGTTTTCTCACGATGTTTTCCTTCACCGCTGAGCACGTGGTAAATCAGCACTTAAAATTGCAATTAACAATTTCATTGGTGCCGGCGGCTTTTGAACCCTGAAATTTACAGCGAGCGCTTAGCCCCTGAGCTACCACGGCTCATATATCGTATATTTGGTGTAAAGTATTTATAAGCAACACATAAGGCATAACAAAACAATCAACTAAATATTTGAAAGCATTAAACTACAATCATCTGAACATAAAAATAATATGTAAGCACTTAAAAAATTACTAAGTCTAAAACTACGCGTTTACTAAAAATTTTTGTTGTTTTGTTTCTCTCAGTTTCTCTTGGTTCTCATCAGGTGTTTTTCTCATCGGGTCGTTTGCGCGTTGAGCTGAGTGTTGAATTATTTTAATTATCCATAATCTCTTAAACTATGCATCCAAATAAAAAATATGGAGCAAAGTTTATCTTCATAATATTGTCTTGATGATGAAGTAATATTCGTTCGTAAGGATTAATATGCCATATCTAGGTAATAATAATGCTCATAAGTCACTTTTTAATTTTCAATATTTTTTGTCACAAAATATCTTATTGTGGTTTATGTATAAAAAATAGGCATACGGTATCGCGGACTTCTTTTAGATGGAGTAAAGATTTATACTTTTGTAGGTCAATGTATTTGCGCATCACTAACCATTACGCCAACGCACGCGGATAAATCATTTCAGGGCGCTTTTCTTCTGACTTGTAACGAAAATCAACATTTAAGGCCAGTTGAGATATGTCGTTAGATAGCCTATACTATTTCTCATCAATCTGGCTATAATATACAAAAATCATTTTTCAAATGGGACTAATATTTCCTCAGATTAGCGTGTTAAAACAAACAAAAAAAACTGTTCCGCTGATAAAGTCAGATCAAATAGTACGATATAAGTTAGAAAAAAGTTTGTACAGCTACATCATGTCATCTCAATTATAATGCCCGTATAAATTCAGATCGTCTTCATATAAAATTTAATATAAATTAAATGTGACATAAAATGTCTATAAACCTATCATTCTCGTCTGGCGTTAAGTCTTCGCCGTTAAGTTTATGTACCATGGACGTTCTCTTATGTATGTATCAAGCGATTTTGATGATACGGTTCGTAACCTAGCATAACGATTCTTTAATTTTACGATCAAAGTAGAGAATTTTAATGAGGCATGTACAAAGGAAAACATCTGAAAACTAAAAATTAGCGATATTCGTTGTCGACTAAGTTATTGGTGCGGTGCGGAGGAGGAGGAGGAGGAGGTGTCTATGGGCCACAACATCCGCTTATCATCAAGTGGAAGTCTTATATCTTAACATCTATATCTATACATATAATGTTTGTCTGTATTATCGAAATATTTGCCTTTTATTGAGCTGAGGGGAGGGTTATTTTTTTACTTATTTAATTTAATTTTCAAGTATCTTGCCATAATAGCATGCCATATTTGCATGACATTAAAACATAAAATTTTTAAAATATTTGTATATCTGTCTGTTTGTCTGTCCGGGCTAATCTCCGGAATGGATGCACCGATTGTGATGAAACTTGACAAACATATTGAGAGCATTGCCAGAAGTGACCTATTTTAAAAATACTACATGTTTTTACCACGTTTTTATTTACTCGCCTTCGTGTAAGTTTTTTTTTATAGAAGAGGGGGCAAACGAGCATACGGCTCACCTGATGGTAAGTGACTACCGCCGCCCATGAACAACCGCAACACCAGGGGAATTTCAGATGCGTTGCCGGCCTTTTAAAAAGGTGTAAGCTCTTTTCTTGAAGGTCCCTAAGTCGTATCGGTCCGGAAAAATCGCTGGTGGTAAATAATTCCACAGAGAAATTGTATGAAGAAGAAAACTACTAGTAAAACGCACAGTGGTGGACTGCCAAGCATCCAGATGGTGAGGATGGTATCGTGAATTTTGACGCGATGTGCGTTCGTGAAATTTGGCGGCTGGAATTAATCCGAACAATTCCTCAAAGCACTCCTCGTGGCAGATTCGATAGAAAATGCAAAGAGATGAAGTCCGATCGGTTAGAATTTAGTTATTGATTTTAAACTAATTTTCCGATGAGCTAGAGACTTTAAATTTTGAACATAGCTCAGAATCGGATGACAATTTAAGTATATGACGTGGTATCTATGCTAATATAATAAAGCGGAAGAGTTTTTTATTTGTTTAAACTCGCTTATCTCTGGAACAACCAATCCGATTTGAAAAATTCTATATATTATAATTAAAATGTATATGATAGCTAGATTCATGAGGCAAAGAATAGGCAAAGAATATCCTTATATATTGATTTTTGTTAAGCAAGTCAGAAGAAAAAGCGTCTCCAAACTGATTTATCCTGTATCGTAATGGTTAGTGATACGTGAATACAACGATCTACAAGTATAGACCTTCACTCCATCTATAAAAAGCATCTCTTATACATAAGCCAAAATAAGTATAAAAAAATGTGTCCGTGCCATTCATGGTGTTGGCCCAGATGTCTTATGCCGACCTCTATCTTACCCGTGCCTTGTATTAGAAGTTGCTAAGTTTGTAAAACAACACGAGAAGAGTTTTTATAAACTTAATAAAGAAGTGGTATCCATGAACACGAGATACCCAGATCGGATAGTAATTAGTGAAATACCAAAAAAAGCAAACGCTTTAGCAAAAATTGTTACCGGATGGGTAAAACAATATATAATAATATAACAAACATAATGAAAGATCTAGGAGGATCATTTAAAAAAATATACCAGTGGCTTCTTCAAAATACATTTTACTCGGTAAATGAGTTTTAAATTACTGATGACAACTTTTATAGGACTATAGCTCATAATTGTTTTTGGCGGGATTTCCAAACGTGGCGGTCGATTTAAGCCAGGTTATCTGAGACTTTATCCTGAACATTGTACAAATACGGACTTCAAAGTTTTGTTGAAAGCCAGGACCAACAGGTTAAACTTGAAATAAAAGCCCAGTTTATTTAAATCATATTTTACTTCGGAGGTGAAAGGTGTGGTAGCTTTACATAGAGTTAATGCCAACAAAATTGCGGTTGTTTTAAACAATACAACACTGCAAATAATTTCATCACAAATACAGACTTTTTAACAAAGCACAACTTGAAGGCGCATATTCCTGCAGCGCAGATAGAAAAAACTGGAATCATACGATATGTGCCTACCAACATTTCGAACAAGGAGTTATATACAAAATTGTCTTCGATCTATGAAATTATTTCAGTGAAGATTCACGAAAAAAAGTCGGTCAAAGTACTGTAGGTCTCGAGACTGTCAGTATAACTTTCTTATCAAATGTTCTGCCCGACAACATCCAATATGACCTATTTTCGTTCAGGGTGTTTGAATATGTCCCGCCGTTGCAGCAATGCTACCGGTGCTTCAAGTTCAACCACCCTGCGAAAATTTGTAATGGTAAACAACGTTGCTCGATATGTGCTGGGGAGCATAATTTCAGAGACTGCGATAAAAAAGAGAACCTGTGTTGTGTCAATTGCAGTGGCCCTCACCTGGCCATTTCCAAATCTTGCCCAATAAAAATGAAAAAAATACTTGAAAAAAAGGGTAAAATTACTTATGCCTCTGTGGCTAATACAATTAAGTCATCTGATTTTCCGTCTTTACCTGCACAGTCGAGCAACACTGTTAAGACCCTACCATCAATAAGCCAAAATGTACATAAATTAAATAAAAATGTAAAAATTGTAAATAATGTAAATAAAACAGTGCCTGAACCTTGAACCAAACTCAACTTAAGGCTCAAATTGCAAACAATAAGAATATTCTGATGGCAATGGTCCAAACTTTAGTTGAATTGGGTAATAAAACAGATAATGAACCTGTGACTACACTGTTCATTAAAGACTTACTTTTAAAAAATCTGTCATATTAATGGACAGTACAGTACAGAACATACAGCAGTTATGTATAGCTCAGTACAATATTCAAAGTATACATAGGAAAAAACCCTTATTGTCTAAATTTTTAGATGAGCAAAATGTTGATATCTGTCTACTCAATGAAACTTGGCTGAAAGATACTCAGCATTTTAAAATTTCGGGATATAATTTCCACTATCATAATGCCCAAAATGAGCACGGTGGAGTAGCAATTTTGATCAAACCGTATTTTAAATATAATATAATTCAAACCAGATTTTACCAAGATATTCAGACTTTGGCATTATCGTTATATGTAAGTGGTAAACAATTAACGATTTTATGTGTATACTGCCCTCCCTCGAATGGTAACTTCAGAATAAGTAAATTGCGTGATATAATTAGAGATTTGCCTAAGCCAAGATGTGGCTGGAATTTCAACGCTCACCATGTGGCATTTGGGTGTATGACCACGAAAGTCAGGGTCAACAGTTATACGATCTAATTGATGAATTTGATCTATGTGTCCTTAACAATGGTAGCTTCACTACTATTAATTATCCTAAGCGAAATCCATCGGCTATTGATGTCAGTTTTGTAGTGCTCAATCACTCCACTATGCGAATGGTGGGTGCATGATGATTGTATGGGAAGCTATCATTTCCTACGCTTACTCGTGTTTTATTGTCCGTTGATAGATACCAAATTAATCCTCCCATTGAAAATTCTTATACAATAAGACAGACTGGACGAAATACAACAAGCTGTCTATAACTGCTTTTTCTAATTTTAAAGTTAATAATGAGAATACATTACAGTCATATGACGAATTTATCGAAAGGCTTGATACATAAGAGGACACTGTGCCAAAGTTTGTCAAAGCAAATAGCTATCGTTGCAAACCTCCAGCACCTTGGTGGAGTGACGCATGTGAACAGAGTGTTATTAAAACTTATGAGCTTTAAAACTGTACAGAAGGATCCAACCATTGATAATTACATTAATTACAAAGACTTAATGCTGTTAAGAAAAAGACTATTTCAGAACATAAACACAATGGTTGGGCGAACATCTGTAATACTTTTAACAGAACTACACCTGTTAGTACTATTTGGAAATACATCATTATATATATATAGTTATTTAAACGAATAAAATGCAATAATAGAACATATAAAGACGAATTTGTTGTCCTTCTCTTAGAAAAATTATCTCAAAATGGATGTAGGGTTATTGATAATCTAGAAAGTTATTTTCAAATTAATAACAGCCTTCAGAAGTCCAGTTTCCTTCTAGAACCCTTTACTTGGAGTGAGTTTTGTACAAGTTTACAATCCAGACGAAACACAACCCCTGGTTTAGATGATTGTCCATACATTTTGATCAAAAACCTAAATCAGTCCGTTCAAAAGAAACTATTAGCTAATCTTAATGCTCTTTGGCACTTAAAAAAAATTCCTGAATCTTGGAAAACACAGTGTGTAATCCCTCTACTTAAGCTTGACAAGCCACCTGAAGATCCTAACTCATATCGTCCCATATCATTGTCATCTTGTGTTGGAAAGCTTAATGAAAACATGATAAAGATGCGTCTTGAGTATTATGTAGAGGCGAACAACATCATTCCACATGTTCAATATGGCTTCCGGAGAGGGAGAAGTTGTGCTGACAGCTTCATCTCTCTCTTGTCAGATCTGAAATATGCCAATAATAATAATAAGTCTAGTGTTTGTGTTTTTCTGGATGTTGAAGGTGCGTTTGATAATGTAGATCCTGGCATTTTGGTTCAAGTTCTTTCTGACACTGGTATACCAGGCATACTTTGTCATTGGTTATTTAATTTTTTAACAGATAGAACTTTGTATATAAGGCATAATAATATTCTCCATGGTCCCAGAAGAGTCTCCAAAGGTACAATGCAGGGGCTACATTATCTCCATTGTTTACAATATATACTAGTCAAATTCTTAATTTTGTAAATATAGAAGGTGTAATATTTTACAATTTGCGGATGATCTTGTAATATATTGTACAGACCATAATGTAGATATAGCTGTATATAGTATAAATAATGCTTTAGATCAATTGTACATATATTATAATAACAAGTTGGCTCTACAGATTAACCCCAACAAAAGCAAGGCCATGATTTTTAGTAAGGATTTTCCCTCTAATGGCATACTCTACAATAATCATCCAATTTCAGTTGTATCTAACCATAAATTCCTGGGTGTTGTCATTGATAACAAACTTTGTTTTGATTTACACATCAATCACATTATAACTAACTCTCTTAGGGCTTAAATATTATAAGATGTTTAGCTGGTGTGACTTGGGTGCAGACCCCAAAGTTTTAAGTATGCTATATAAATCTATAGTCAGAAGCCACTTCGACTACAGTTGTTTAGCCTACTCAAATAGTAGTTGTGTAAAAAAACTAGACATAATTCAAAACAAAGCTCTGCGAATTATTTCTGGGGCTATGTGTTCAACTCCCATACGAGCTATGAAGTTGAAACCAAAATAATGCCACTGTGTCTTAGAAGACTTCTGCTAATAGAGAGATATTTACTAAAGCTGTTATCTGGTAATGATAATGTTCTCCAAAAAATAGTACCTTTTCCTGTACAACGCTCGGCCCAGCAGACTTCGGGAGGTGAGCTTTTACGAGTTATTTCCAGTTCTGCCTCTCATTGTACAGCAAATGAATGAAGATTTTAAAATGTAATTAAACAAACAAAGTGGACATACTACACATAATTGACATTTTTGTTATTAACTGACATGGTATATAATATTGTTTAAGTTAATTTTCTTTATTTGTTTATTATATTTTTTTGGTATTTGTACTTTTGATATCTTTAGAATATAATTGGATGGATTGTTTGTTGTTGCTAATTTAATAATTTAATAATGATTGATTTTGATGTGTTAATTTTGTATAACTATAATTTCTAAGAATAAATAAATGTGCATGTCTCCATTAGGGACTCAGTATGTATACATAGTATTTAACAGTATCTCATGTAACATACATACTAAAAAGCAAATAAATAATTAAATAAGGTATTTTGTGACAAAAAATATTGAAAATCAAAAAGTGATTCATGAGCGCTATTATTGGGTATGGTACATTAAACGTACCAGGCAAATTGAGAAGGGTAAAAATGTGATATCACACATAAGAAACTATTACGGTAAGATAGTTAGGCAATATTTAACTCCGCCAATATTTAATAGAATAGATTTTATAAGAGATCCGTCCAAAGACATAAGCACTGCAACATTTAAGAAAAGACTGAAAGATACATTCCTATGAAAAGTATAATGTACTACCTTTAAGAAGTATTAATTAAAGATAGAGACATTTATTGTAATAAATATACCTAAGATAATTATGTATGTAACATAAAATACATATTAATGTATAAGAAAAGAGCGCCATTATCGCCAAAAAACTGTTGCACAGTTTAGCAATGTTTATTATTATTGTAAATGTGTGTATTTTATATGAATAAAGGTATAAAAAAATCCTTATGAACGAAAGTTACTACAATACAAGACAATTTGTTGGACGCGTATTTTAAGAGGTAATGACAAATTTAAGTAATTCAACACTCAGCTCGACGTGCCAAAGACGCATACGCCTAGCCGACCGATGGAAACCGAGAGAAACTGTCAGTGAACGCCCGTGCGAGAGGTGTCATAACATATATAAGTAAACGAAGTATCCACGTGCCATTACATTTACCACGTGCCCGGCGGTGAAGGAAAACATCCTAAGGAAATCTGCATGTCGGAGAAATAAAAAAAAAGATTTCGAAGACATGTGAATTCTGCCAACACGCATTGGGGCAGCGCGGCGGACCCCATGCCCATGCTCTCAAAAGTGAGAGGACGCCTGTGCCCAGCAGTGGGACGTATTAGGTAAGGTACAAAAGTTTCTTGTCTACCCATTAGATTAACCAAAGATAAAAAAACTTTCAATCATTAAATTACTGTACTTTTCGTTTCCGACTCACAAAAAAATTTAATATAAAATTATTTAATTTTGTTACAGTGATATAGCCTTATAAAGTCAGAGTGTCGATTTCAATTTTGAAATGCATAAAATCGTAAGCTGTAATAAAATGTTTAACATAAGAGGGGAAGACACCGGCGGAAATCAAACAGCGTTTGAATGCTGTGTACAGGCATTCTTTCCATTCGTACTCACCCATAAAAGAATGGGTGAAACAATTTCGCTTGGAAGAGAATCAATTGATGATTAACCGCGCCCAGGACGACCATCCGAGGCCGAGACAAATTTAATGGATGAAAACATAAAATTTGTGGAGAAGATAGAACAGGAAGACAGACAGAGGCTAAATACTTATTAATTAAGAATTAGCAGTTATGACAGGACTTTCAAAAACAACAGTGTTCAGAATCCTACATGAACATTTGAGTATAAATAAGGTCAGTGCAGTGCTAGGTAGGTCCCAAAACTTCTTTCCCCTATTCAAAAACAAGAACGAGTGAAGTGCCGTACTCAGTTTTTATCCCTTTGTGAAGGCCGATAGAAAGAAGTTTTGGATTCAATTGTTACGGGTGATAAAAAATTGATGGAATGGCGTCATCCAAGCTCAACGCGGCCAAAAAAAAGCAAAGGTTTAAAAAGATTATGGCTACAATCATTTTGGATTACGAAGGAATTTTACTGGTGGATTTTAAAGAACGCAATACAACAGTAACAGGCGATTACTTTGCTTCTTTGCTACATAAATTGCGGGATGCTATTAAGAAAATATCAAGAGAAATTGTCGCGAGGAGGGTTGTTGCTTCATGACAATGCTCCGGTCCACACATCGGGTGATTCCAAGCCTGCCATTAAGGATATCGGTTTCACTGAGCTTGACCATTCACCATATAGCCACGACTTGGCCCCTATTATATTATTTATTCTTTAAATTGAAATCCAAGTTAAGGAGAAAAAAATTAAACACTGATGAGGAGGTGAAGTCAACAGTTTTGTCACATTTTGAGGAAAAAAATTCAGACAATTTTTTTAGGGTATAGAAAAGTTAGTAAAGCGCTATGAAAAGTGTATTGAAATAAAGGGAGAATATATCTAAAAATTGGTAAATCAATTGTACATGCCTTAAGCGCATTAAAAAAATTACGCATTTGATTATATGTACCTAAATTTTTTAAAGTAGTTTAAATACACACAAGTTTTCACTACTAACTTTATTACTATACTTCCAATTTTCCGATAATTTTATATTTTATTTTATTTCAAGTCACTCCGTCAAGTCCGGAGGTAAGGTCTATTCATAACTGTGGCGGGTGGAAGAAAAGGAGATCTCCGCCGGGCAAGGTGATCGGCCCGGGGCGGCCAACGCTCAGTGGTAGTTCGACTATTGTATATATACTGTTTTAATTCGGAACTTTAATAGCGCGATTTAGGCTTCGATGTATTTCACTTGTGGCGCGACGACAGCGCCGCCACATCACCCTGCTCAGACCGGAGGTCGATAGTGCAATCTAGATGTCAAAGAATGTGCAAGTGCCAGGGAATTGCCTTGTAGTCTGCGGTGAGTCGAGAAGAAGGCAAGTAATCTGCGAGAGTGCCGTGAAGCAGGGGCGAGCAGTAAGGCTCAGAGCCGTGCCGAACACTGTAGCGCAGAGGTAGCTTGAAGGAACAGGAAGCATTATTATAGTGCTGCGATGAACCTTTGTAAAGCTAGATGGCTTGCAGGATGTGAAGACTGAATATTTGCTCGGGAGCGAATGAATGGGGTGCCAGGAACGATGACGAGGATTTGAAGGTAGTTTTCCGAAGGCTGTTGGTTGCGTGTTCATATCACGTCTGTTGGTCACCAGTGTAGCAGGTGGAAGGAAAGGGAGATCTCCGCCGGGCAAGTGATCGGCCCGTGGAGCGGCCAACGCTCGAGTGGTAGTTCGGGCTATTGTATATATACTGTTTTAATTCGGAACTTTGATAGCGCGATTTGGGCTTCGATGTATTTCGCTTGTGGCGCGACGACAGCGCCGCCACGTAACCAACAAAACGAGCCCAAACTCAGCATATCTAGTTCTCCTCGTCGAAAGTTCAGTAGCAGTCATCAAAATCCACCTTCAAGTCACTCTATCAACTCCGGAGGTAAAGTCTCATCATAACTAACAAAACGAGCCCAATATCGGCACACTTAGTTCTACTCTTCGAGGAGTTCCAGTAGCATTAATCGAAGTACACTTTCAGGTCACTCTATCAAGTCCAGAGGAGGAGGCGGATTAAATGTAGACTGCGCCCTGGGCTAACCTAGCAGCTCATCGGCGCCCTCTAGGGCCATATTATATCTATTATAAATGATTATATACTCATTTTGCAAATAAACTATATTATAATTTATAATATACTTTGATAATTGCAAAATAATTAGGATACAAGTACCCTTAACAGGGGCAAAAATGAAAATTGTGATGAGAGAGTAAGAGCTATTAGGAGTAATTAAATACGACGCTTTTTCGTTCAAAATTTCCGCGCGCCTTTTTAACCTTGCGGCCCTAGGCACGTGCCTAGTTTGCCTTAAGGATAATCCGCCACTGTTCAGAGGTAAGGTCGCATCATAACTAACAAAACGAGCCCAAACTCAGCACACTTATCATTATTACTACTCTTCGAGGTTCAGTAGCATTCAGAAGTACACCTTCAAGTCGGGGTAAGGTATCATCATAACTAACATAACGAGCACAATCTCGGCACACCTAGTTCTACACGTCGAGGGTTCCAGTAGCAGATATCGAAGTACACCTTTAGGTCTCCATAAAGTCCAAGACGTATAAGTATATTTATATATAAATCAAAAAATCGATAAAAAATAGTTATAACTAAACAAAACAAAATTAAACTTCCCATGATAGACGAAGAGTTGAAAAAATAGATTGAGTTGAACAATTGATATTTTCAAAAGTTATCGTGTTCACACCACCATGGACTTGATAAATCCACATCATAAGCCAATAAAACCGCTTTTTATGTAAAAATAGCAATGGATCGATATAAAAAATAAGTTCAACAATCATTTATCTTTCTAACAATGAGCTTTTTATATCATGCATATGTTCAATATGATTGTTAGATACGATTTCATGCGACAAAACGTTGGTATCTTGATTTTTAGGCGCTAGTAGAATATACCTACGCGCTTCGCGCATAAGGCATGCAATAATTATGGTGGTTTGAAATTAATCCTTAATTTTATAGTTCTGGCCAGAAACTTTTGGACCTTACTATATACGAGTATAGTCTGTAACTTTAACTTTAAGCGAGGTGTCATGACTCAGACGCGTAATTTACGCGGGTGAAACCGCGGGCACAGCTAGTATTAAACGAATTTATATAGCGAACTACTTTTTGAGTACATGCTGATGCTGATGTTTAGAATTATTCGATTCGAAATATTCTAGTTTCATTTATTATTATTTATCATTGTAATTTATACAATATTCAAAATTATTATTGCTTGTATAATGAATTATCAGAGCATAGTTTCTCTAGTAGCACAGACTCTAAGGGTGTCTTTTGATTGTTTGTACAGTTAATGAATCAATTATTATTATTTATAAGTGCTGAAAACCGTTACCTACATACGTAAATGTCATTGTACGAAAATAACTAAATTAAATTAATGTAATTCATAACTGGAGCGTAGTGGGTTCAACCTACACAAGTTAATTATAATGGAGCAAAATGTGTTTGCTTTATCGAATCTTATAGGTAGGCGTTTATTCAAGTTAACGAGGAAAATGATATATTTTAACATTTATCACCCCGTTCTGATAAGCAAACTAATATTTTTTAAGACTATTATTTATATTTCCCAGCTTTTAAAAATAACTGATGATATCCATTCATTGAATGATGAGACAGTCTCATGTCGGAAACAATTTGTGTTTTTAAACATGTATGTCTATAAAATTAACAAATACCTATTTTGTGCCCCGTAGGCAGACTAAGTTGTTAGACACGCACCCTACTCACCACCCACCCCTATAATGATTCGCAGTTAAAATGTAAAAACTTGACGGCTTCTTGGCGAAGTGGCTTAGCAATGAGTAACGGTGCTGAGGGCCGCGGGTTCGAATCACGCATGGAGCAAGAATTTGTACGGCCTACAAGCAATTGTCCCGTGTCTGGATGCTTGTCCTTGTGAAATTTATGTTAGGAAATAATACAATTTAGATTACATCATACCACTTTTATTTTAGTCTGTCCGTAAATTACAACTAATTGTCGTATTAACAATCACTTTTTACTTAGTACTTGCACTACACTTTACACAAACACTAAAATCTCTAATTTTCTTAACACCTTATAACCGAATGAATCCAGCTTAGGTCGTGACAGCCATTTTTATATTTTCTTTAAGAAGTCAAATCCGAAACTATTACAATAAAAATCTTACCGAAAATTCAAAGATACAAAAGCGGAAATCCGATTTACATTTATTAAAGTTAGATGTAAGTTTCACAAGACAATTATTAATATTACGGTCATTCAATATACGTTTAATTGTTCTTTGTAAATAATTGCTAACAATCGGCCATTCCTGACATTTTCAAGTCCGTGAAAGGAAAATAGAAAATGTATTATCATATTAAGTTAGTATTATTTGTAATATTACAGTTTATTTTAAATTAATTAAATTACATCGCAAACGATATTGAAGCCCCATTCATGTCTTTAATATACACCTGCATAAGACCCCTCATGTTCTCAACAGGCAAGAAATAGTAAGGAAGAATACAGGCCCCATTCATATCTTCAATATTCACCTGCATGAAATCCTTCATGTTCTCAACAGGCAAGGAATAGGTAAGGAAAGAATACTGAAGCCCCATTCATGTCTTCTATATTCACCTGCACGACCCTTCATGTTCTCAACAGGCAAGGAATAGGTAAGGAAAAATACTGAAACCCTTTCATGTCTTCAATATTCACCTGCATGAGACCCTCCATGTTCTCAACAGGCAAAAAATAGGTAAGGAAAGAATACTAAAGCCTCCTTCATGTCTTTCATATTCACCTGCATGAGACCTTCATGTTCTCAACAGGCAAGAAATAGGTAAGGAAAGAATACTGACCCCATTCATGTCTTCAATATTCACCTGCATAAGACCCCTCATGTTCTCAACAGGCTAGGAATAGGTAAGGAAGAATACTGACGCCCCATTCATGTCTTCTATATTCACCTGCATGAGACCCTTCATGTTATCAACAGGCAAGGAATAGGTAAGGAAAAATACTAAAACCCTTTCATGTCTTCAATATTCACCTGCATGAGACCCTCCATGTTCTCAACAGGCAAGAAATAGGCAAGGAAAGAATACTAAAGACTCATTCATGTCTTCAATATTCACCTGCATGAGACACCTTCATGTTCTCAACAGGCAAGAAATAGGTAAGGAAAGAATACTGAAGCCCCATTCATGTCTTCAATATTCACCTGCATAAGACCCCTCATGTTCTCAACAGGCTAGGAATAGGTAAGGAAAGAATACTGAAGCCCCATTAATGTCTTCTATATTCACCTGCACGAGACCCTTCATGTTCTCAACAGGCAAGAAATAGGTAAGGAAAGAATACTGAAGCCCCATTCATGTCTTCAATTTTCACCTGCATGAGACCCTTCATGTTCTCAACAGGCAAGAAATAGGTAAGGAAAGAATACTGAAGCCCCATTCATATCTTCAATATTCACCTGCATGAGACCCTTCATGTTCTCAACAGGCAAGAAATAAGTGGAAAGAATACTGAAGCCCCATTCATATCTTCAATATTCACCTGCATGAAATCCTTCATGTTCTCAACAGGCAAGGAATAGGTAAGGAAAGAATACTGAAGCCCCATTCATGTCTTCAATATTCATTTTCCTAATAAATTATTATACATTAATATAATATACTATGATAAACAAAAATAATACACTTTTTCATAAAGAATAATATTAGATTGTTTTACAACTAAAATTATTTAAATAGTAATTTTTTTATCTACCACTAAATCAAAATACTATTGGAAAATCCAATTGTGCATGCTCTAAGCGCATTAAAAAAACACGTATAACATGATTATACGTAAATTTTTAAGGTAGTTTAAACAAACACCAGTTTTCATTATATATAATATTTTAAGTTTTCATTATAATAATAATATTATACTTCCAATTTTCCAATAATTTTATGTCAAACTTCAATTTAAAAAAAGTTTGGAAAATCCAAAAGTTAACGACTCAATGCTCATATAATCATCGTATCATCATTCAGATCACTCCATAAAGTCCAAGACGTATTTAAGTATAAGTATACTTAAATAATATTAAACTGACGCGCTTCCTTTAAATTAATACCAACCAATATTTCAGCCAATAGCGTACATAAAATTAACATCAGCCACTAATGAATTCATCCAATTATTACATCTATGTGTTAAAAAATATCATTTCGTACAGTTTAATAAAAATAACACTTCAAAAGTTTAACGGCATACAATTTATTTAATATTGTGGAGGCGCTGTCGTCGCGCCACAAGCGAAATACATCGAAGTCTAAATCGCGCTATCAAAGTTCGAATTAAAAACAGTAAATATACAATAGCTCGAACTACCGCCGGGCAGGTGTTCTGCCCAGGAAGCGTTGGCCGCTTCGAGCAGAACACCTTGCCCGGCAGGAGATCCCTTTTCCTTTCACGGTCACAATATGATAATTTTCAACCACAATTTGAGCATAAAATATTGGATATAAGTTTTTGTAGCAAATATTTGTTACAATCCTCATTTTTAGACATGTAAAGCCTAAATTTTAATGTAAATAATCTAAAGAATACACGACGTCGGGAATCAAAAATTAGTAAAATTAAACGCGATAAAATCCGTAAAATAGTTTTATTCAATAAAGGATACATGTATTGATGTTTTTAAAGAATGTTTTCTTTCGAAAAAAAAGGGCTTTGTAAACCGCCATCTACTCCATTCAATTGATAAAGTCATTTTATTGAACGAAAATTGATCGACCCTCACGGTGGTACGTAAGGAAGACGCTAGATGGCATAAATAAGGCTAATACAACCATCTTTACTATACACTATATTATCTATGGACCGGAGTGAGGAAGGCAAAGTGTATTTTTTATTGAATGGACTGGAATATGATAATTTTATTCAATATGGTTAATTTTATTTATTTAACAAATTTGTTAGTTTTTTAACGGTCTATTTCAACAGTAAAAATATATATTAACCATCTTTACTATACTATCTTTACTATACAGCTTATTATCTGTGGCCGGGTAGGGAAGCAAAGCGTATTTAGTAAAATAACACAAAAATAACAAACTCAGCACATCTAGTTCTCCTCGTCGAGAAGTTCCAGTAGCAGTCATCAAAGTACACTTTCAAGTCGCTCCGTCAAGTCCGGAGGGGTCTATTCATAACTAACAAATTGAGCCCAAACTCGACACGTCTAGTTCCCTCGTCGATGAGTTCCAGTGGCAGTCTTCAAAGTACACTTTCAAGTCACGCTATCAAGCCCAGAGATAAGGTCTCATCATAACTAACAAAACGAAGCCAAACTCGGCATCTAGTTTTCCTCGTCGCGAAATTCTAGTAGCGATACCGACACACTTCAAGTATATAAAGTCCAAGACGTATAAGTATATTTATGTATAAATCCTGCGTGCTTTAGCGAAACAAAACATTGTAATAAAAATCTGTGATTATAAAAATAATAACAATATCTTACCTGGTCAAGTATGTATCAAATTTGGTTTTTGAATATTTTGTATTTCTACAACAATCTTTGAAGCCGGAGTAAATACTAAATAAAGTATTCTGTATTTGTAACTCAGTGCGGCCTGTTTAGTAAAATAAATTAATACAAGGCTCACAAACCACCGAAAATTTCGACATTTTAGAGCCGAAAAAATTAATTATAACTAAAAACAAAATTAAACTGCCATTTACATTCAATGGCTTCCACACGATAGATGAAGAGATTTAAAAATAGATTGTGTTAAACAATTGATATTTTCAAAAGTTATCATGTTTAGCGCCATGCAGTCTTGATAAATCTACACAATAAGCCAATAAAACCTTTTACATGTAAAAAGGCAATTAGTCGATTTAAAATATATTAATAAGTTCAACAATCGTTTATCTTTCTGACAATGTTCTTTTATATCATTTATATGTATAATATGATTGCTAGATACGATTTCATGCAACAAAACGTTGGAATCTTAATTTTTGGCCCTAGCAGAACATACCTGCCCGTTTCACTGGCATGCAATATTATTTATTTTAAATCATTACATAATGGAAAAAATAATCATTGAAGACTAATAACAAATTATTTGTAATCATACACTTATTTATTCACCGGTGTTACTATTTCTACCTTGAGTATACAACTCATAGCTTCGTTAATAAACCAACCAAGGATGAATTTTATCAACTGAAAACATACCATCAAAACGTCTACCCTTGCGGGACATAGGTGTATCTTCGACTACAAATTATCTATCGTTGACTAAAACTTTAGATATACGATAAGGACTGCGAAGTTTAGAAATAAATTTTCTGCTTTTACCTGTTGAAGGAATCTCTCTCTATTCTAACTAAATCACCTACAACGAACTTTAAGATTTCCGGTTCTTATCAAAACGCTCCTTTTGTTTTGTTGGTTCAATTTTAATTCATCGCAATATTTCATTTCTAATACTGTCAATATTATTAGTAGATTGTGAATTTTAGTATCGGAATCATTTAAGACATTCATCTGCACCAAAGAATCGTTAGTTCCTATTGTTTTAATACCGAATAAAGCTTCTGCAGGAGTTTTACCAATTGTCTAATTTGTTGTATTATTTAATCTCCAATGAATGTCACTTACATTTTGTTTCCATAAATGAGCACCAAACTTTTAAAAAGCTAATACTGTGGTTATACAGTTCTATTAGCACTGCTTGACACCTAACGAGTCTAAACATTCATTGAACCGTTTAAATGTAAAATAGGTTCCTTTATCGGAAATTAGTCTCCTTGGGACGCTAAAAGTTTGAAAATAACTTGGAAAATCCAGAAGTGCACGCTTCATGGGCGTTTTATTTTCTTTCATCAAAATAAAATTAATTCTTTTATGAAAAATTAAATTACTTTTTTAAACGGTGTCGAGTTCAATAACAAAAATCAATAGGGATCCTCCTAAGAATATAAGGAATCTTATTTAATACTATATCTCAATCTATTGAGATTAATATCAAAAATTATGTTAATTTATGTGAAAAAACAAACATTGATATATGAACTTAAGTTGTATTCAATTGAAGCGGATAACATAAAAAAATGTTATGAGACTGACGTAGAGTGCCTTAAATCAGAAATATTATCACTTACTAACTCCCTTCAAACTGTGTCCATAAATATAAATCAGCGATTGTTGTTTTATGTTTTGTTCACCTATTTATATCGTTTATTATTGACTATTTTGGTGGATTTCATGCTGTGACACTTCTATTTCACACTCTATACACTAAAAACTAAAAACAGTTATTATTTTGCGGAGGACTTTGACGTCCATATTTACTTTGCGATTACCGGAACAGGAATCATAATAATACTACTCACATTAAAAGGTAATGCACCGTTATCGAAAAAATAAATAAAAACTATTAATGCGTAAAACATGGAAAAACGTATGCAATATTACTGAAAGCTGGATAGCATACAGAATTATGTGTAAGTGCGACAAGGACGTAAGACTAGTGTCACATTATTCTACTGTCTATACTCTCTGTCAAGTGTCAAATCGCATGACATACTAATTTTTATGCATTTTGTGTTTTATTTCTGAATTGTTTAAAACTGCCCAGAAATACTTGAACATACAGAAATACTTTCAGTTGTAATACGTTAGAAGGTTGTGGCGGGAGCGAAGGCAACCTGACTTTATAGATAAGATGTCTGATCTGATCGAATCTGTACTAAAATTGAATCAGCGCGTCCCGACTCCACGTAGTCTTGTCTGCCCTACTCCTAGAGTGTTTTTGTAAAGCCGTAGGCGCGGAGGGAGAGCAGCCCCCGCCCGCTGTAGCAAATCGCAGGCATCTGTGCGACTCGTAGCGGCTGAGGCTGGTCGCCCACCGTCCCCCTCCCCTCCTGCCAAACGATTCTAAATTTCAAACAAAAACCTTTTATGTAATATCTGTGAATATAAAAGTATTAAAAAGTGAT